>CM053793.1:498800557-500000557 GCA_028749045.1 Cupressus sempervirens | reverse complement strand
TGGTAAGGATTTGTGGCACACATGGTGTATGTAGCAATTGAGATTCTGGTATAGGTGGGCCAACATGCTATGACCCCAACATATATTTTCTCCCTCTCCATGGTCTAGATGTAGGGAATGAGACACCCTAATAGATGGTAACCCCATTCATCTATAGCCTCTTGTAGTGCTACTTTGGTCATCAAATCTTAATAATCATGTTCATCAAAAGTTTGACCAATGTTGATCAGCATTGGTCAAATTTTTGACCAAGCTTTGGTCAAACTTTTGAACAAATCTTTGACTAGTATATCGTCATGGGTTTGGCATCTTGGTCGATCAAGGGATCAATATTGGTCAATCTTTTGACCAAGCTTTGGTCAAAATTTCAACCAAAGCATCAACTAGGATGGCATTGTGGGTTTTCCATCCTGGTCAATCAAGGGAGCCATTTCGACCAAGTTTGGTAAAAAGATTGACGAACATTCTCACAAACAAGGGAGGCCATTTTTGACCAACTTATACATCAAAATTATAATGTTGACAAGGATTAATCAAATTTTCTACGAGGAAACTAGAAACAAAACAATTTTTAGATCATTTGACCAACATGAGTAGAAAATTTGACCAATTTTGGTCAAAAAATAAGGCCAATTGTACTAGTGAGAGTGTTGTCATTTATGGAAACATATATTTAGTATTTCATAAATGTATTTAGAGTTATAAAATTTTCTAAGTGTTAGATAGTTTGCTACAATATAGAGATAGATCTGATGTGTACGGATGACACACTTTGACTTAGCAAATGTGCAATTGAGGATAGCTATATTACAATTTCATGATGACATAAGTCAATATGCAAATGTGTACGAACAATATGGCACAAGTTACAATTGATTTACCAATTCAAATATTTAATAGGATAGAACAAATTATATTAGAAATATGAGTTTTACAACTTAAGGAATTATTTTGGTGACAAAATAATTACTAAGTCATGATGGGCCAACATAAGAGATATCAACCTATAAGTGATCAAGCATGTGAAGACATGAAGGCTTACTAAGCAGAGATTTATCAATTTGCAGGATATAAGTAAAGATCTTATCTTGCACAAATAATGTGCAAGATGTGTGGCATGCAAACTATTGTGAAGATAGCTTGAAAGATATGTGAGCTTTATGTGATATGAAATCTGATGCATGATTAGATCAAGTGTGAGTATCAACAATGAGAAAGTATTGTATGTATACCTATACTTGTGAAGAACTTTATTGCTTATTGAATGTTAGGGCAGTGGGTTGTTCTTGCATACATTGTATTTGATCTACCAACTCCTAATAGAAACAACTCCTAATAGAGTTAAGGCTTTTAAAAGGGCCTAGTACTCTAACAAGGACTCAAGACACTATATGTACTTTATAGACTCCTAATACAATCAATATCCTTAACATGATTCTTTTGTTTAGTGAATCATCTAGTGGTTATCATCCCCATCAAGATTTTCCCTTGGTCAGTTTTCCCTAGTTAACAAATAATAGTGTTATGAGTTCTCTTTATGTATGGTTATATTTACTATTTAGCATTGTTGGTTTACATTCATATGCAAGTTATAAAGTAATTAACAATATTTAGCTATGGGAAAAAGTTTGTAGAATACTTATTCACCCCTACCCCCCTCTTAGTATTATCTATTTCTAACAATTGGTATTAGAGTGCAGTTACTTTGAAGAGGCTTAAAAACTTGAGTAAGATCCCTATAGATATGGAATAGTTAAAGAGAAATAGTGATGAAGCTCTTGAATAAATTGATCTTCTTACAAAAGAAAGAGACAAGCTAAAAGATAGATATGAAGATGCAAAATTCTACATTGGTAAATTGAAAGAAAAGATAGATGATCCGAAATATGGTAAGGAATCAAAGGTATAGACTGATGAAATAGGAAATCTCAACAAAGAAAATCAGATCTTGAAGCATGAATTGAAAATTGTGGAACTTAAGGTAGTAAGAGTGAACCTGATCTAAAATCTAAGAATAGAGAACTTATATCCCAGTTAATTCAAGTAACATTTGAACTAGATTCTATCAAGATTGAGCATGTAGAATTAGAAAAATACAATACCATTGTGAAAGGAGAATTCACACAAGCTAAGCAATAGTTAGAGAAATTTTATTCCATTAGTGAGAAAATTGATGAATAGATATTTCACCAGAGATGTTCTTATCATAAGACAGGTCTTGGTTACCTTATAGGAGAGAAATCTGCCAAGAAAGTTGAAATTAGAAAAGAACTAGATCCAGTTGTTGAATCTCCTAATGAATTTGATCTAAGAAATATTGAATCAAACATTACTACTGAAGTATCTAAAGAGATTCAACTAGTTGATTTGTTTGTGAAACATGATGAGCCTAAGAAAACAAAGCAAGTTGATAAAACTAAGCAAGATAAACCACCCAAGGAAGTAAGACAAGAATTTAGAGGTAGATGTTTTATATAAAATGAAGTTTTCCATATGAAAGGAGATTGCACATGTAAGTATTTCAAACCTATTACTATTTTCTATTGTTATAATTGTCATAGTTATGGACATAAAGTAGTAGATTGTAAAAAACCTAAGTTTGATAGTAATAATGCAAATAGCAAAATGTTTAGGAATACTAACCATGCATGTAATGAAAGAGGAAGATCACTAAGAAGATCTAATGATGGAGAAAGGAAATAGTCTGTATGTTACAAGTGTAACAATCCTAGACATATTGCAAGGAATTCCAAAGCACATGATAGTTAGAATGGAACCAATCAAAGAAGAAATGTAACTGCATGTCAATTATGCAATAACTTTGGACACACAACAATATTTTGCAAAATGGACAAAAGGAACTTCAACAAGAATCCCAATCATAGAAGGAATGATAATAGAAAGGATAATAGTCAAAAGAAAGAAATCAAGGAACATGTTGATGAATTCAAAACAACATTTGTGAAAGATAAATATCTAGAAAGTTCTTACAAAGTTTTGGAGGAATAGTATTTTGATGCACCTAATGAGAGATTAAAGTTAGAATTTATTTTTGACTCATTCTATTTGAATTAAGCATTTGTAGTAAAGGTAGAGCACCAATTAATCAGAACTAATGTTAAAGAGTGAATTGGAAGTTGCATAGTCAACAAAAGGTAGAAGACATAGAAAGGAAGCTATAATTGAGTGCACAAGCTTAGATATAATCTCAAGAAAATGTAAGATAGAAAAAAAGTTTACTGTTGAATTTTTGGTAGATGCTCATTTAATGTGGAGTTTGATTTGAAGTAATTTAAAGATTTTGAACAAAATTTTGAGTACCATTTGATCATGTAAAGAGTTTAGAGTGATTTCAAGTGTGAAGAAAGGCATTTGAAGTGTGAAGTTGTAGAATCCCTAAATGTGACATTTCAAGGTATTTGATGAAGCTTGGATTAAAATTCTAGTGGATATAGTTAAGAATTATGGAATATCATACAATGTATAATGTAAGTGATAGGTTGAGGTATAAGTTCAAGAAACACCCATTTGTTTCTTTAGTGGATGATTTGTTAGGATCATTTTCATAAATCCTGTCAAATGTGCTTTATGTAGAAGTCATTCAAAGTTACATTCATTGCAAGTTTGAAAGCATTGGAGATGAGGACATACATAAGGATTTAGGAGTCATGTGTAATAGTGACCTAACCTTAAATCCAAGTATGTGCACCTAAGTGAGCTGAATTTGATCAAGTATATGTTCTACATGGAGTTTGACAATCATGAGTGGACCAGAATCATTTTGAGTAGAGTATATGATGAAATGTTTTAGATAGTTGATGTACCAGTCACAATTGACAATGAACTAATTCACAAGGTCATAGGTTTGAACAATGAAGGATGCAAACCTATGAATGATAGAAACGTGAGAAAGATAGTTGAGACTAACTTGTTCACCAAGTTTGATGGAAGAAACATGAAATTTGACATGCTTCAGGATAGAGGAGTTAAAGTATTGAGCAAAATTCTTGGATATAAATTGAACTATAGTTTTAGAGTGAACTTAGTACTAGTAGGGTTTATGCATGCAACATATGTGATGGTTGTAGAGAAAAAAAAGGTAAACATGTGTGAGATTGTCAAAACACAACTTTTGGACAACATTGCAAAGATAAAGAAGACCAAGAATGTAGTCTTCAGGTTTGAGTCTTTTTTGAAAAATCTATTCTTCTATGCAACAACACAATTCATTAGAATGATAAATTGGGATAATGATGAATGTACTATGAAGATGGTAACACAATGTTTTAGGGAAAGATTGGAAAATGTTAGAGATAGTGACATTGACAAAATGATGAAGAAATGTCAGTCCGAGATGAAATAGAGATTTAGAATCCCTCCCTCAATGGTAGAAAAGTACAAGGATGAGATATGCTTCATGGTGGAGACCTTTAATGCTTGTATAGAAGCAATAGAACCAAGGGTAAAATTCATTGAACCTATGGGGTATGAGATGAGTGAAGAACTCATAGAAGGGTATGCACTGATCATACTATAGTTAGAGGACACTGAATGCCCTGGATGGGGTACCTATAAAGAGAAGATAATGGAAGTTCATTATGAACTTCACAACAAAGATATTAAGAAGAAAGTGGAGAAGAAGATATATTTCATCCTCAAGGAATTTAGTATGACTTGAAAGGATTTTAATGAAATCAAAGGTATTGCACTAGAAATGAAGAATAATGGATAGAATGAGGTAATAGTAGCACCACCAATTGCTATTTCAGCACCATCTGAAGGGGTAAAAATTGTAGAACTCAGTGGGCAAACACCTGCACCCTATGCAGTAGTTGTGCAAGTGCAATCAATCAAATTTCATTGTGATCAACCAAGGAGCTAATTAGAGGATGACTCACCTATTGCGTAGAGGAAATCTGAGAGATTGGTCAAGACAAAGTAGGAACCTTCACCATCTTCCAAGAAAAGGGTCAAGAAAACCACAAGTGGACCCAAGAAAAGGAGAAAGATGCTGCAAATTAGTGAACCTAAGGAATTTGTTGATGAAACTGAGGAGAAAATAGTGGAGCAAGTCGAAGAAGAAGGAAGAAATCCATTTGGCAAGAAGGCATGGAAACCAAAGGTAGAAAATCTAAACATGCAAATTATTAATGATGATAATTTTTGTACAAATAAATAAGTATTATATCTTGTATAATAATATGGATAGAATGCAATTAGAGAATGCCATGGTAAGGAATATGATCTTGAGGAACAAAAGATTTGACAGTATACAAGGAAAGATCCCATAATATCTCTATAATAGATTACAAAATAGAAAAAGGAGAGTAGCAGAAGAAGACACCAAGCTAAGAGAGAGCACGGTTAACAAATTATATGAAGTAAACACCAAGGAAGACTTGGACAGAGTCTTGAAAGGCATTGAACCCTTACTAAGGAATAAAAGAAGAGATATTCTTCTTGTTGAAAATTGGCTAATAATGATATGTAATTGTTGACATTAATGATGACACATGATGTACATGTTGACAAGAAACCTTAGAAAAAATTATACTTAGTGTTTGGCAATTAGAAAATTGTCGAAGTATAGAATTTGGTTTAGAGCAACATATTGTTTTATTTATAATATGTTGCAAACGTCATATTATGACTAGCAAAGTTACATGGAGATAGTATACATGTTGGCGATGACATGTATAATCTTGGAATTTTGTACGGACTGTATGGAACAGAGATAATCATATTTTGGTGAAGTAGGACAATGGAATTAAAGAAAATAATTATTTTGGTTACAAAATAATTACTTGTCTAATTAGGGCCGACATCTTATATGTTTACTCTAACATTGAAAAGTGAATTGTGGTCTTAGCCATCCCAATAGTAATTAATGTAAAGGCATGGTATTTATGCAAAGGACTTCTTGTGATAAGAAGTGTGCAATATTGGTGTATTGTGTAAGCAAAGTGTTATCTTGTAAGATTGCAAAGTGAGTGAACTTTTGTGAAAGCGATATATGTGAAGTTTTATATGAGCTATCTGGTGATTTGAGATTAAGCTAAAGATCAAAGATCTGTCAAGGAAGGAAAATAACAATAAATTACTCATTTGAGCAATGAGCTCTTCTTGTAGTTGAAATTGCATGTTTGGGTAGTAAACTCTTCTTGCATACATTATACTACAACTCCTAACAGGGTTGGAATCTCCTAACAAGGACTCCTTATACTAACTTTTCTCATTGACTCCTAATAGGGTCCATCCTCTAATAAGGAACTTATATATCAGTATATTATCTAGTGGGTATCATCCCCATGGGGGTTTTCCCTTGGACAAGGTTTCCCTAGTTAACAAAATACGGTGTTATGAGTTATCTTTGTGCATTGTTACTATTACTGTTCAACATTTCTTTATTTATTCATTATGTATGGTTTAAAGTATGTAATAATATTTAATTGGTGACTAAAGTTTGTAGATTACTGATTCACCTCCCTAGTAATCCCTATTTCTAACAATTGGTATCAGAGCACAGTTTCTTTGAAGAGGCTTAATAGCTTAAGTAAGATCCCTATAGATATGGAATAGTTGATGAAGGACCTCGAAGAAGCTCTTGAAAAAATTAATCTCCTTACTAAAGAAAGAGATAAGCTAAAAGACAGATATGAAGACTCCAAAGTATACATTGGTCAATTGAAAGAAAAGATTGATCATCTAAAATCAAAGCCTAAATCTACTAAATCTAGAACTACTGATGATGACTATTCAAAGCTGAAGATAGAGTACAAGATCTTGAAGCATGAGTTGAAGATTACAAATCTGAAGTTGACCTTGAGAAATGATCCTAGCAAAGTTGAATCTGATTTGAAGACTAAGAATGTAGATCTGAGAGCAAGTCTGGCAAAGAAAACATTTGAGTTTGAAACATTGAAAGAAGATCATGAAGAATTCCATAAGTAAAATACTATTGTGAAAGGTGAATTAACATAGTGTAAATAGTAGCTTGAGAAGCTCTATTCTAGTAGAGAAAAGCTTGATGATTCAATGTCTATCTAGAGACCTTCTTATGACAAGACTAATCTTGGTTATCTAATTAACATGTCTGCAAAGAAACCTGAGATTAGATCAGATTTGAAAGAAAAATACAAATCTGATGATAAGATTGAATCTAGTCAATCTTCTAAGAAACCTAAAGAAGTTGAGCAAAATAACAAAGTTGAAATCTTGGATGAACCAAAGAAAGTGGAAACTCCTAAAGAAACTAGGTATGAATTTAGAGGTAAGTGCTTTTTATGTAATGAAATAGGTCATATGAAAGAGATTGTACAAATAAGTCATTTAATCATGTTAAGGACTTTTATTGGCATATTTTTCATGGTATGGGTCATAATGCAATTGATTGTTGGAAGCCTAAGTATGATAATGATAGAATGAATACTAGAATATCTAGATATACTATCCCTACAAATAGAAGAAGATCTAATGAAAGAACATTGAGAGAAAGAAGATCTTATGAAGATGAAAGACAGATCGTGTGTTATAATTGTAACAACTTAGGATACATTTCCCAGAATTGTCATGCACCTGATGATCAGCAAAATTTTATAAGTAGAGCACCTATATGTCAGTTATGCAAAAACTTTAGACACATAGAAAGATACTATAGAACAAACAAAAAATTTGGAGATAGAAGAAACAATGGAAGAAACTTTGGAAATAGAAAGAATGGTAGAAGGAGCCATGAAAGGAACTTTGGAACTAATAGTAAAGAACAAAGAAACATTGTGAGTGAACTTTGAGAAGAACTTAATGAAGAATTTGTGAAATGAATAGATATCTCAAAGAAAAGTTAGATGATGATGAGACAAGAAGATCGAAGTCAATTATTGAATTTGATTCAATTAAGTTGAATTAAGCTTATTCATAACATCATAATTTGAGAACTTCATTCAGAGACCAAATTAGAAGTAGAAAAGTTGGGAAAAGGTGTATCCAATTATATTTAGATGGTACCTAAGCTCGCTTGTGGTTTGGAGCTCATTTAAACAAGTTATGATGAAATTTAGAGTTACTGGTATTATAGTAAAGATTGATTCTACAACAGAAGATGAAAAGTATGTTCTTGTAAAGAATTTTACAATGCAAATTCTTGAGGATGTTTTTCATGATGGAAGGAGGCTAAATTAAACCTTGGATGACATATAAAGTTTGGATAGATGAGTTTGAATAGTTATCTAATTATAGAACGTAATCGACAACTTTTTCATATTTGTGTTTGCAAAGTACGCAATTAAGGCAAGCTCAAGTTGATGGATAAATAAAGTAAAAAATTGAATTTTACTTCCTTGCAAACACATTCAAAGTGAAGAGCATTCAAAAGTGACTTGTTATAGTGATTTCAAAGCAAACCCTATTTTTAGAAAGAGGTATTTTATCATTTTCCCTTAAATTTGTTCAGTAAAAGATATTGTTAATAAGAATTATGGATATGCCAATGGTACACAATGTTGAGAATGAGAATAGACCTAAGTTTAAGATTGTTTTTATAAAACCTAATGAAGGGAACCCTAACTGTGTGTTGTCTATCACTCTGAACAACATAGTTTACCTTTAAGATGTAGAAAGTTATTTAAATTATGAGTTTGATTCAACTAGTAGTGAATATATGAACAAAGATATGGAATTGGTCTTTGACCATAAAATGACAGTGAAGCTTGGATTTGAACATTTAAAGGATTAGACTTATTTAAGTATCATTTCTACCATGAGTTAGATATAGATGAATGGACTCAAATTATACTGAGTAGGATACATGATGGAAAAATGTGGATGCAAGATAATGTAGTAGACATTTTGCCAATCTTATTCATGAGGTAATTGGTCTCAGTAAACAAGGAAGCACACCTATAGGAGAGAAATTGGTAAAGAAGAAAGTGGAAAGATATACTAAGGTAGTATATAATGGAAGGGCTATGGTAATTAGCTCCATCAAGCAAGATGATGTGAGATTTCTTAGTAGAATTATTGCTTATTCAGTTTGTGCAAGTTCTAAGATAGACGAACTTTCAGTAGGATTCATATATGTAGCATATAAGATATGTGTTGAGAAAGAGCAAGTAAATCTGAGTGAAATACTAAGGATGCAACTCTTGGAAAACCTTGAAAAGATTAAGAGAATCAAGAATGGTGTTTTTAGATTCCAATCATTAATAAATCACATATTCTTCCATGTACTAAAGAGAATTCCTTACTTATTAGTAATAAATATAATGAGTCATGACAAATGCAGTATGGAGAAAATATCAGAGGTATGCAAAAGACACCCTATAGACAAGATATTGAACAGTGAAAACCTAATTATGAGGACTTTCCAAAATGAGATGAAGCAAAGATTTAGAATTACTATTGCTATTATGGATAGATTCAAGGAATATATATGTATTCTAGTTGATACAGATCATACATATATTCAAGCAATGGAACCTTGGGAGACATTTTTAGATCCTTTGAACTATGAGTTGAATGATGATGTTGCAGTTGGTTACATTGAATTGTTGTTGAATTTAGAGAAAGATAAAGTAGAGTACAAAATTGGCACATTTGATGAGATCACACACCATGCTCATCAAGAAACCTTGGAGAAGGCATCTCACAAGAAGGTTGAATCAATCATAAAGAAGGCACTATCAGAGACCAAAATGATAGAGAGTAAATCTGAAGCCATGAGACAAACAATGAAACAAGTTGTACTAAACATACAACCCTTGTTAGCATCAATTGTTGAGACATATTTGGGATAGAGAATTCAATATATGGTAGTGTCTGATGTTTAGCCCAGTGAATAGAAGAGAAAATTAGAGAGATTAGTTGAAGCGGTGTCTACAAAAACAAAGAGAGTCAAACATATGGCCATAGGACTTGGTAAGAGGCAAAAAACATTATTGACAATTGATTCAATTTATGAAGAGGTTGAGGAATAGGAAACCAAGCAAGAAGAAAAGGTGACTCTACCTAAGCAAGCAGCAAAAAAAGCTCAACAACCATGAAATCTGAAAATTGAGAAGATTAAAACAGCGATTACTAATGAAGGTGATTTTATTCAGATGAACAAATTTTATGATTTATATAAAAAAATCAAGAAGGGTCAAATTGATATATCTACTATGAGATATATGATAGAAAATGATCTAAGTTTGAAGGATATTGAAGGAGTGGTGAACCAGAATGTCTATGAGAGACTTATAAATAACAAGACTCCTACAAGAGAAGAAGACCTTGAACTTTGGAAGTCTATGCTAAGGAATATCTACAAGACTGATGATGAAGGTGAAATAAAAGGATTGTTGAATAACCTCGCTCCATACTTAAGAAATAAGTTAAGACCATTTCTATTCATGGTTGGAGAAAAGGATAAGTTGTGAAAGGAGACTATAGTAGCTATTAGTCAAATGTTGTCAAAAATAGCATCTCCTCTAGCTCCTAGAACCTCAGAAGTGTCAGTGAGTGGTGAAACTATGTAAATTGATCAAACTAATATTACTCTTAACATTAATAATACCAATCCATTTGGTGGTTCTAAAACAAATGTACCAAACATTGAAGATATTGAAGAAAAGTTGAAACAAATTGAGGAAGAAAAGAGGCTACTAGAAGTAGAAAAGAAGAAGATAGAAGAAGCCAAGAAACAATTTCTTGAGGAAGACAAGAAAAGAAAGGAAGATGAAGACAAGAAAAGGATTGCAAAGGAAGAGATAATAAAGAAAACTATGGAAGAGGATAAGAAAATATTAGAAGAGAAGAGAGAAAGAGAGGAAAAGGAAAAGAAAGAAGAGGAAGAGAAAAAAGAAAAAGTAGCAGCAAAGAAATAGAGGGAGGATGAGACTAAACCATCTTGTTCATATACTCTACTATGTCTTGCAAGTTTGGATACTAATGATGATGATCAAATAGATCTAATATCATCCCTATCCAAACTCATACAGAAGAACAAAATTGTGAAAAGTTTGCAAAAAACTTTAATGGTAGTGATAGATATACTACACAGCACATTGGTAGTTCAACATACTGAACTAGATCCCAAACAGAGAGCACAAGTAGTAGTAAATTCATTCGATGAAGAATTCACAAACTCATTGAATTTTACAAAGGTGAAGGTTCAAATTTCATGTGATGCTAATCTATTTAGCACCATATGCTAGAACATCAAGAATGACTTAGTCAATCTTGATACTTGCATAAAGGAACTTCAAAAATGTCAGCAGGAAGGGAAAGCTTTGTATGTTAAGTGTACCTTATCATACAAATTAACTAAAGATATTGATATTTGGATAGAGACAAAGATGAGTGAGCTAGAGGCTTTATCTAGCCAGATCCAACATACATCTAGCAAAGTAGATGATTTTGAGAGTCAGGTTGCCAATGTTCACATTAACATCAAGAAACTAGAACTTTAGAAAGAGCAGATATTGAAGAGAACATCTAATTTCAAAGAATCTATTGCTTTGAAAGTATATTTTGTTGAGAAGCAGCTAGAGGAATGTGTCAAGGCCAAGGACACATATACAAACTTTTTGTATTCAGATATCAATGCAGTTGAAATTGTATCATATGCATTATGTGCAATTCTCACATCAAATGAGTCTACCAAAGAGACATGGAACAAAGATATGGATAATTTGAAGACCATTTTTTATGATTGCATGAGGTTAATATTAGCATAAAGGAAGACAATAGTTTTGACAGTTTTTGGACAGAATCTTGACATTTTGACCTTTGTCATTGATGTCAAAGGGGGAGAGGTGTGAACATTGTATACATGAAAAAAGGAGATATTGTTGGGAGAAATACATGTGAAGATTGTAAAAGTGTAAAGTATATTGTAAGGGGGAGCACATATGTAAAGTTGTAATAGATGTAATGTTTATTTTGATAGTTTGTTAAATTGTCACTTAGCCAATTATCCCTATTTTGTTGCCATCAATGACAAAGGGGGAGATTTTTGACAATTGGCTAATAGTCATATGTAATTTTTGTCATTAATGGCAACACATGATGTACATGTTGATAGGAAACCTTGAAAATAAAGATACTTAGTGTTTGGTAATCAAAAAATTGTCTAAGTATAGAATTTGTTTTATAGTAGTATATTATTTTGTTTATAACATGTTGCAAATATCATATTATGACTAGAAAAGTTACATGAAGATAGTATACATGTTGGTGATGATGTGTATAACCTCAAAAGTTGGTATAGACTATACAAATAGAGATAATCATGTTTTGGTGAAGCGGGATAGCAGAATTGAAGGAAAGGATTGTTTTGTTTACAAAACAATTACTTGTCCAATTAGGGCCGACATCCTAGATGTTTACTCTAACTTGGAAAACTGAATTTTAGTCTTAGCCAATTGAGTAGTAATTTATGCAAAGGCATGGTATTTATGCAAAGAACTTATTACGATAAGAAGTGTGCAATCTTTGAGTATTGTATAAGCAAAGTGTTATCTTGTAAGATTGTAAAGTGAGCAAACTTTTGTGAAAGTGATATACGTGAAGTTTTATATGAGCTATCTAGTGATCTGAGATTGAACTAAAAATTAGAGATCCATCAATGAAGGAAAATAATAGTAAATTACTTATTTGAGTAGTGAGCTCCTCTTGTAGTTGAAATTGCATGTTTGGACAGTGAGCTCTTCTTGCATACATTATACTACAACTCATAATAGGGTTGAAATCTGCTAATAGGGATTCAAAGTCTCGTAATAGGGGCTCCTTATACTAAATTTTCTCATTGACTCCTAATAAGGTCCATCCTTTAACAAGGAACTTATATATATATGTATATTATCTAGTGGGTATCATCCCCACCGGGGTTTTCCCTTGGCTAGGGTTTCCCTTGTTAACAAAATATGGTGTTATGAGTTATCTTTGTGCATTGTTACTATTATTGTTTAGTATTACTTTATTTCTTTTCTATGCATGGTTTAAAGTAAGTAATAATATCTAGTTGGAAACTAAAGTTTTTAGATTACTAATTCACCCCCTCCCCTTAGTAATCCCTATTTCTAACACTTCTTATGGGAGGAAACTATGATGAAGTAAGGAAAGAAACAAAGGAAGCTATTGTGAAACACATGAATTTAGTACCTCTATTCATGAAGGAGAGTTTGCAACCACAACTAGATAGTCTAGTCTATATGAACCCTAGTACTCCTATTGATGGCAGAGAAGAAGTTAAAGAGACACAGCAAGCACAAGCACCATCACCTCCCCACATAGTTATGGGTACTGAATCCATGCAAGTGGATTGTACGCACATAAAAATGGATGTAAAAGAAAATCCTTTTTGTAGGTTATAGAACATCAATTGTTGGCAATATTACTGCTTATACCAGCTCTAGTAATGAAGATGAAGAAGAAGAAATAAAGAGGAATACAAAGAGAAAGAAATTAGAGGAATAAGAAAGAAGAAAATTGTAGAGAAAAAAAGATTGGAATAAGAAGAAAAGAAGAAATGGTTAGAAGAAGAGAAGAGGAAAGAAGAGGAAAAGAGAAAAGAAGAGAAGAGGAGAAGAAGAAAAGAAAAAGAAAGTAGAAGAGGAGTAACAAAAGGAAGCTGAGAAAGAAGAATAGAAGAAGAGAGGAAGAAGGATGAGGAAGAGAAGAATATTATAGAATTGAAATTAGTTAAAATCCTTCCCATAGCAACTCAAGTAGCATCAACAACATCACTATTATCTGATGATGATGATTTCCAGAAAGGATTAATGATTTCTTTGAGAAATTTTCTCCAAAAGAATAAATCAGTTAAGTTTTTAGAGAAGACATTATCAAAAGTCTTGGAGATAATGTAGAAGATAGTTCACACAATTGCCACAAATCCAGACTTGCAGACTAAGGCTAAATAATTGATGAAGTCTTTTGATGAAGAATTCATAGCCTTTTCTGAAATTGCTTCAGCATAAGAACAAGTCAAGCATGATGCATCACTATTTGATACAGTATGCACAAATGTGAGAAATGACATAAATTCATTAGATGTATGCATCAAGGGTTTAAGAAAGAAAATTGATGAAGGAAATAAGTTGTATGGACAATGTGCACTATCATACAATTATCTATTAGATTTTGAGAATCAAATCAATGGGGAAATTAGTGAACTTTATTCACTCATCACCAAGTTGCAGTTTCTAGAGGCCAATATTGAAGATTCAAAATGAAATAAGAGGCATAAAGACTAATAAGGAAAAGGTAATCAAAAGGTTCTCTACCCATAGAGAAATCTTGTCACCTAAGATCAACATTTCATAGAGGCAATTTGAGGAGTTTCTTGCAACCAAGGCATCCTATGACAAATTTGTCTGTGTTGACTTTAGCAGAATAGAAATAGCATCCTATGCACTTTGTGCACTCATCAATATCTCTAAAATAGTTAAGGAAAACTAGAAGAAAGAAGTTGAGAGACTAAAACTTGTTTATGTAGACTACTTTATCAGAATAAAAAGTTGATCAGCAAAAGGCTACAAAATTTTGACACATTTTCCATTGACGTCAAATGGGGAGAAGTATGTAAGGAAAATTGTATATGTTTATGATGTTTAAGGGAGAAGTTTATGTAAGGAAATTGAATATGTAAGTGGGAGTACACCTGTATACCATTGTAAGGAGTGATAAGAAATGTAATGATCCATAAAAACATGAATAAAAATTTTTTGTTTTGAAGGCAATTTTTGTAGTTACTTTTTATATTTACTTATGTTTTGTATGAAATCATTTTGGGACTTAGCCAATTTTCCCAAATGTTTCCATCAATTCCAAAGGAGAAGATTGTTAGGAATATGTTCAATCAAATGTCTAGAGTGTTGTCATTTATGGCAACATACATTCAGTATTTCATTTATGTATTTAGAGTTAGAAAATTGTCTAAGTGTTGGACAGTTTGGAGCAGTACAAAGATAGATGTGATGTGTACAGATGACACACTTCAAGTTTGCTAATGCACAGTTGAGGATACTATATTACAATATCATCATGATGTATTTCAGTACAAAAATGTGTACAGAGAATACATCATAAGTTACAATTGATTTACCAATTCATGTATTTAATAGGACAGAACAAAATATATCAAAAATATGAGTTGTATGACTTAAGGAATTATTTTCTTGAAAAATAATTATTAAGTCATGTTGAGCCAACATTATAGAGATTAATCCATAAGTGATCAAGTACGTGAAGACATGAATGCTGACTGAGAAAAGATTTTTTAGTTTGTGAGATACAAGTAAAAATCCTATCTTGAACAAATACTATGTAAGATGTGTGACATGCAAACTATTATGAAGATAGCTTGAAAGATATGCAAGCTTTATGTGATACAAAATTTGATGCATGATCAGATCAAGTGTAAGTTTTCGCAGTGAAAATTTATTGTCTGTATACCTATACTTATGAAGAACTTTATTGTTTATTATATGTTAGGGTAGTAGGCTCTTCTTGCATATATTATATTTGATCTACCAACTCCTAATGGGGTTGAGGCTTTTAACAGAGCCTAGTCCTCAAATAAGGACTCGAGACACTATATGTATTGTTGCATACAATTGATTAATTGTGTGTTGGCTTTGATGTTACACAAATTTCAGTCAATGCATACCAAGCTCACTTGGTCAATAAAGACAATTTTCCTAGTCTACTGAGCATTCCTAAGTTTACTATGTACAGAAGTTAGTATCTACCGAGCTCACTCAGGCATCAAAGGAAGTTAAGCAGAAAAGAGTGTTAACTAAGCCAACTTGATTAACAAAGGAAAAGTTGAATAGAGTTAGTATTAATCAAGTCCACTCAGTTTCTAAAGGAATTTTGTAAGTTTGCAGTGTTAACCAAGCTTCTATTGGTTAACATAGGAAATCACTTCAGCGTTAGTTTCTACCGAGCTAGGTCAGCTACTAAAGGATTTTTTTATTTTGGCATGTAAAGCTTAATTATTTTACCTATTGATTCTATCCAATTAAGGTGATGAAAATTGGCTATTCTAATTTGTATTTGAGCTAACTTGATAATCTAGAAGGTATAAGTAAAAGGTCAAGTTGTAATTTCAAAGTGTGATATGCAAGTTGAATAAGTTGAAAGAGATAAAGAGAAAGGAAGTGAATGAAGGATAAGCAAGTATCCTTGTGGAGTAGAATAGTGTTATTCTATTAGGAAGGATCAAGTATGAACTAGAATAGAGATCTATAATCAGCAATTCAATTGCATCACAATCAGGTCATTTCATTGTTACTCTCTAACCATTGTAGCAGTGATCTAAATCCTCTTAACAGAGTTGGTTTAGCAACCATTTTTAAATCCTCTAACAAGGAGGAAATTCTATAGAATTTTTTAAAGATCTCTTACAAGGCCACTCTTAATAGGGTGATTAAATCTTTTAACAGGGTCACACCTAACAGTGTGTTTTGTAACCCTTAACAAGGTTGGCTCCTAATAGGGCTCACTTCAGAAGAGTGAAAAATAGTAACTAGTTGCATTCAGTGGTTTTTCCCAAATTGGGTTTCCACGTTAAATCCTAGTGTCATATGTGTTCATGTTATTTCATTTATGCTTGCAATTAAATTATTGATAATATCTTAAGATCTGCTAAAGTTAATCACACTCTACATTTACCAAGTTACAGAAATTTCTATATGTTTACTGAGTATCAGTAGTAATTAGTTTTATTAGTCTGAATTTTATTTGACATCTAAGGGTTCTAGGATTTATTTGAGTAGTAACTTATTCACCCCTCCCCTCTTAGTTACTCCTCTTATATTTCCAAAAATTGGTATTAGATCTTTTGGTGCTTGCAAAGAAGGTTTCAAGGACCTAAGCTAAAGATTAGGATGTCTTACAAAAGAGAGATTCCAAAGCTAAAGAGAGACAACTTTGCAGCATGGAAAGGACTTATGAGGCTTCATTTGGCTACCATCAGTGACTCAGGATGTAAATACCTTGATGAAGAATATAAAACTCCCACTAAAATATTCTTGGTTGAAGATATTGTTGAGAAGAAGAACCATAACATCATGATGATTGATATTGCATCTGCTCTTAGTTATATTGAATTTGATGAGATCAAAAACTATAAAACTACTTTTGATATGTGGAACAAACTAAAAGAAATCTATGGAGGAGATGACAATGTAAGAAGAGCCAAAGTAGAAAGCCTTAGAGGACAACTTGATAAGATGAGAATGAGAGAAGATGAAAACATTGCAAAATATGTGGAAAGAATTAAGGCCAGTGTTAGTGCAATTAGAGTATCTAGAGGAGAAATCAAAGAAGAAAATCTTGTAAGTAAATTACTTAGAACTTTTCCTCCCATTTATGCAATTAGAGTGTCTGTTATTCAAAAGAAAAGATGTGATCCAAATAACAAGATAGGCGTGGATGACCTAGTAGGAAGATTGGCAACTTTTGAACTAGACAACTTTGACAACTATGTTCCTACTTCCAAGAATATTGAATTTGCATTTGAAGATAAACTCTCACTTAAAGAAAAGGGCAAGAAAATAAAAGATAATCAATCAGAAAGTGAGGAAGAAATAGAAGAAATTTTTGATAGTGATCTTGAAATTGTTGAAGCTCTAGTTGCAAAGAAATATTCCAGGAGTAGAGGAAAGTGCAAAGGTAAAATTTCTTTAATCTATTTCTCTTGTGAAGAAATTGGTCATATTGCTACTAGGTGTCCAAACAAAGAAGGCAAGGAATAGAAGAAAAGCCACAAGTACAAAGGCAAGAAGGAATTCAAAGGTTACAAATCCCATGAAGACAAAGTTAAGAAAACTTGTTTTATGGCTAAAGATTCTAATAATAGTGAAGATAAAATAGTGTATATTGTTATAAAAGATGAATCTAATGATGAAGGAGATAAGATGGCACTTGTCTCTCATATTAGCAAAAATGACACAGGATCATAGATAGTGAATGTTCTCACCATATGACTGGAGATAAAACTAAGTTTGAACATTTTGAACACTATGATGGAGGTAGTGTAAGGTTTAGAAACAACGAACCTTGTTGCATAAAAGGAAAAGGTCATATCCCATTAACCAATATACTTGTATATGATAATGCCTACTAGGTTGAAGTACTAAAACATAATTCACTAAGTGTAGCACAACTGAACAACATTGGATTCAAGGTAGAATTCATGAATGGCAAAGCAAGACTATTGGATAACCAAGGAAATCTAATTGGATCAGGTAGGCAAATAAAAGGTAACCTATTTTATCTTGATCTTGGTGATTCCTCATGTTTTATTGCCCAAGTAGAAGAAATCTAGTTATGGCACAAAAGACCATGTCATGTAAACTTTGATAATATGGTCAAGATAAGAAAATTTAGAATAGTGTCTTCCTAGTTTAAAGAAACCTAATGTTGGATTATGCAAAAATTGCCAAATTGGTAAAATGGGAAAGACTAGTTTTAAGAGAAAAAACTATGAGTTAGAAGATGTCTTGGAAATTATCCATACTGATTTATGTGGACCCATTGGAATAGAAACTTATACTAGACAAAAAAAAAAATTGATGATTATTCTAGAATAATGACTATTATGTAGTTGAAAGAAAAATCAAAAGCCTTTGAGAAATTCAAATGGTATCTAGCTAGAGTAGAAAAGAAACTGAAAAAAGATTGAAATTATTAAGATTAGTTAGAGGTGGTGAATTCATCTCAAATTAATTCAACAATTTCTACATCGAAAGAGGAATCAAAAGACAAGTATCAACCCCTAGTACTCTTGAGCAAAATGGAATAGCTGAAAGAAGAAACATGTCCATCATGGATTGTGCAAGAACACTAATGATTGAGAAGAATGTTGCTATGAATTACTAGAAGGAAGCTATCAACACTGCATTTCATACTTTGAATCAAGTTCAGTTGAAGAAACACTCAAACAAAACTGCCTATGAGCTATGGTATGGCTACAAACCCAATGTAAGCTACTCTAAAGTATTTGGTAGCAAGTGTTATATCTTGAAAGAATCTAGAAAAGGAAAATTTGATGTAAAAGGTGATGAAGGTATATTTCTAGGATATTCCTATAGAATTAAAGCGTACAAATGTCTGCATTTGTCCACTCACAAAATCATAGAAAGTGCACATGTGAGAATTGATAAGTTTACAAAAAAGAGTGAAGAAGAAAGAAAAAAGGAGCCAGAGGATTATAGAACATTTTTCTACTATGAACCTAATACATTTGACAAAAAGGACACTTCATCTCCCAATCTCTACAAGTCTCCAATAGTTATTGAGTTGCAAGAAGTGCAGACTGAGTCACAAGGACCCAAGTCACATTCAAACACTACTAAGTTAGTGCATAGTAAGTGTGAAGAACCCGAGCCATAGATAGAAGGACCTGAGCCTAAAGTTGAGAGGATTCAAAATAAAGACAACACAATTCATTCAAAAGTCAAAGAACCTATATTGGCTAAATATGTCAGAAGTCATCATGCACCTGATCAGATCATTGGAGAAAAATCAAATTGAACAATGAAAAGAAGTAGACTAAAAGGTAAATGTTTACTTGCTAAATTTGAACCTAGAAGTGTTAAAGATGCACTGAAAAATGAAAGTTGGATTGAGGCTATGAATAAAGAAATAGAACAGATAGAAAAGAATAAAACGTGGATTCTTGTACCTAGGCCCAAAGATAAAAATGTGATTGGTAAAAAATGGGTATTCAAAAATAAGCTAAATGAAGATGGAAAAGTATTAAGAAACAAAGCAAGATTGGTTTGTAAAGGCTATTCTCAAGAAGAAGGTATTGATTATGGTGAAAATTTTTCCCCTGTTGCAAGATTAGAAGGTGTTAGGACTCTACTCACATATGCAGCTCACAAAGGATTCAAAGTATATTAGACAGATGTTAAATCTACATTCTTGAATGGAATTATTGATGAGTATGTCTATATTGAATAGCCAAAAGGTTTTGTTGATCCTAACAAAAGGGACATGGTCTAAAAATTACATAAAGCCCTATATGGTCTAAAACAAGCTCCTAGAGCCTGGTATGAAAGATTACATAACTATTTGATACAGATTGGTTTTCAAAGAACAAATGATAACAGTATTTTATACATCAAGGAAGGACCAGATAAGAAGATTGTGTTGGCAGAAATATTTGTGGATAATACTCTATTCACAGGAAATGATGACTTATGTGAAGCATTTTTAGAATAAATGAACAAAGAATTTGAAATGTCCATGTTTGGTGAAATAAAATTCTTTGTTTGATTGCAGATACAACAGAATAGAAATGGTATCTATATAGCTCGATCTAAGTATATCAAAGAGATAATCAAGAAATTTGGAATGGAAGATTCAAAACCAATTGGAACCCCCATGTGTACTAGACTTAAGCTTACCAAAGATAATGACTCCAAAGAAGTAGATTAGACCTTATATAGATCAATGATTGGGAAATTACAGTATGTAGTACATATAAGGCTTGATATTGCCTTAGCAGTTGGGATAGTGGCAAAATTCTCAGCAAAACCTAGAGAAAACTACATGATGGCAATAAAAAGAATCTTGAGATATCTAAAAGGTATGAGGACTATGTCTTATGGTACAAACTTGGAGGTAATCTTGACTTAAAATTATTTACTAATGTTGATTGGGCAGTGATGATAGAAAGAGCACTAGTGGTGGATTATTCTTTCTTAGTAAAAGGTTGGTATCTTAGACAAGAAAGAAGCAAGACTACACATCTAATTCCACAGCAGAAGTAGAATATGTAGCAGTAGCAACAAATTGCTCTAACATTATTTGGTTCAAACAGTTGTTGGAAGGAATGAAGGTTGAAATCAACGAGCCAATAGTCATGTATTGTGACAAGAACAGTGCAATCAACATATCAAAGAATCTAGTGATGCATTCCAAAACAAAGCACATTGCTATAAAATATCACTTTGTAAGAGAATTAGTACAAGACAAGGAAAACAGATTGGAATATGTGCATACAAAAGAACAAATTGTAGATATTTTCACAAAGCCATTACCTAAGGATGCATTTTTGTATTTAAGAAGTAAGCTAGGGGTCATACCCCTATCTAAAGCTCACTAAATAAAGTTTAGTGATGCATTAACAAGATCTAAGTTGAAGATCAATTAGTTGATGTAGTATTTACAAGGACATATTGCAGATGAATCTGTAATCAAGGTACATTGGCACTACTTAGAATTATCTTTGGCATGTGTTGTCAAAGAGGGACAACTTTACTAGTCATATCTTTCTAAAATTTTATAAAGGGAGAAGTTAAGTAGTTCCTTCATAGAGGGAGAATACTATAAGAGAAGTTTTTAGTGTAAAATCAAAGAGGGAGAAACTTTTTGATAGAGGGAGTCTTGTTCTCAAAATTTCATTGTCTTATGACATATTGTGTTGCCATCAATGCCAAAGAGGGAGATTGTTGGATACAATTGATTAGTTGTGTGTTGTCTTTGATGTTACACAAATGTCATATCAGTTGATAGTCAATGCATGCCAAGCTCACTTGGTCAGTAAAGACAATTTTTTGAGTGTATCAAGTGTTCCTAAGTTTACTCTGTACAGAAGGTAGTACCTACCGAGCTCACTCAGGCATCGAAGGAAGTTGAGTAGAAAAGAGTGTTAAATGAGCCAACTCCATTAACAAAGGGAAAGTTGAACTAAGTTAGTAATAACTGAGTTCACTTAGTTACCAAAGGAATTTTGTAAGTTCACAGTGTTAATCGAGCTTCTTTTGGTTAACATGGAAAATCACTTTAGAATCAGTTTCTACCGAGTTGGGTCAGCTACCAAAGGATTTTCTTATTTTGGCATGTAAAACTTAATTATTTTACCTATTGATTCTAGCCGAAGGAGGTGATGAAAATTGATTATTGTAATTTCTATTTGAGCGTACTTGACAATCTAGAAAGTACAAGTAAAAAGTCAAGTTGTGATTTCAAAGAGTGATATGCAAGTTGAATAAGTTGAAAGATATAAAGAGAAAGGAAGCAAACTTGAAGGATAAGCAGGTATCCTTGTGGAGAAGAATAGTGTTATTCAATCAAGAAGGATCAAGTATCAACCAGAACAAAGATCTGTAAACAACAATTTAGTTACATCACAATCAGTTCATTTCATTGTTACTCTCTAACCATTGTAGTAGTGATCTAAAACCTCTTAATAGAGTTGGTTAACAGCCATTTGTAAATCCTCTAACAAGATGGAAATTTCTTTGAATTTTTTCAAGACCTCTTACAAGGTCACTCCTAACATGGTGATTAAATCCTTTAATAGGGTCACACCTAACAGTGTGTTTTATAACCTTTAACAAGGTTGGCTCCTAATAAGGCTCACTTTAGAAGAGTGAAAAACAATAACTAGTTCCATTCGGTGGTTTTTCCCAAATTGGGTTTCCACATTAAATCCTAGTGTTGTATGTGTTCATGTTATTTCATTTATGCTTGCAAGTAAATTACTAATAACATATTAAGATTTTCTAAAGTTAAACACACTCTGCATTTGCCAAGTTATAGAAATTTTTGTATGTTTACCGAGTATCAACAGTAATCAATTTTATCAGTCTGAATTTTATTTGACATCTAATGGATCTAGGATTTATTTGAGTAGTAATGGATTCGCCCCTCCTCTCTTAGTTACTCCTCTTATATTTCCAACAATGTACTTCATAGACACCTAACAAGGTCAATATCTATAGTAAGATCTTTTGTTTAGTGAATCATCTAGTGGGTATCATCCCCACTAGGTTTCCCCTTGGCCAAGGTTTCCCTAGCTAATAAATAATGGTTTTATGAGTTCTCTTTGTGTATGATTATATATACTATTCAACATTATTGGTTTACTTTCATATGCAAGTTATAAAGTAATTAACAATATTTAGTTGTGGGCAAAAGTTTGTAGAATACTGATTCACCCCCCCCCCCCCCCCCAATATTATCTATTTCTAACGTGTTGTACACTAGGTGTAGTAATGGCTTGGCTTGGAGTGGAGGGTATAGATGAAATCATAGTAGCTATCATCAACTTTGTATCAGACTCTTCTATAGTTTGTACCTCTTGGTCTTCATCCTTTTTCATTTTTCCTTCTTCTGTAAAAAATTGTTTTCCACAATTTTTTTGTGGACTACAAAACATCCTCAATAGTATTTGTCAAATTTTGAAAAGCTTTGAATCTTGGATTCTACCTATTTTCATGATTTTCCATGGGCTCCTTGATTTTTTCATTTGAGAGGTTGGGCATGATGCTTTTTAGAGTTTTCTCCATGATGTCCCTTTCTAGTTTTACAACATTTGTCAATCTTTGTGTAACTTTCTTTAGTAGGACATCAAGGGCTTGGCATTTAAACTCATTTGGATCATATTTCCATTTTTCTATTTTATCCACTAGAGCATCTTCTATCTTTTGTTCTTGATTTAGTGCAAGGTGGGAGAATCCCCAATGGAGATGTCCTATCCCCCAATAAGTAACCACACAGTGGAATATAAATAATAACACAAGATTTGATACCAATTCACAACTCTTTATTCATAAAACAACTAATTATAGTCAATGTGTCGAGCTATACAACATTCTTGATTATGGCTAAATACAAAGAAATTACAATAGTTCTTCAAGATCCAACTCAAATTCCTAGCTAGCCCAGATCTATAACCCAACATCAATCTAGTAGAAACCTCCAAGATCTCAACTTGTGCTTGCAAGCCACCAAGCAACCTCCTTGTTTATAAACCACAGCCACTAGCTTTTCTCCAAATGTGATATCTTAGCTATTTATCTACTAATGATATTGAATCCTCCAATGATCAAAACTCATCCCATAATTATTTTTACATCAACACATGCTCCTTATATAGCTGGCTAAGCCACAAGTCAGCTAGTCAAGCATTTAATTACAATATAGGTCCACCTTGGAAGAGTAAACCAAAAATCTAACAAAAATGAAAAAAACTAAATATAGAGTTATATTCAAGTCCACACATGACCCAATAACATTTCCCTCTCTCAACAATATCCTATTTCATCATACAAAATTGCGCAAGACAAAAACTCCACACAAATCATGCGAAAAACTGCCAAAAATTGTTACCTAAGAAAAATTGTGATATCTCCTAGCTGTGATTGAATTAAGACTTTTTATTTGACATAATGATATTAATTTTGGTCCTATACAACCCCTTAAGTTTGAAAATTTGGATTCCTCAAGGATATCTATGCATCCATCCTGAAAGTCATGCACAGAAACCCATTGTGAAACTGGCAAAAAATTGATGCATTATAAAATTTGCCATATCTCCCAAACCATGATGAGTTAAGAATTTATCCTTAGGTCATAGGTATTAATCTAGGCCCTCTTAAATATTTTAAATTTTTAATCTTTTAATCATTGCAAAAAGATAGTTACGTCACCTGCAACAAGCGTGCAGAAACCAGAAAATACAACTCCAACAGCAAGGTAAAAATGACTCTAACTTCAACATTATAACTCTAATCTCTATGAAATCATGAGGAAAGGTTCCCCAATGTGTCTCCAACACATACCCAATCATGAAAATAATAACTCCACCAAAATCTAATCTTGATGCTCCTGCATCAAACTCCCTAGGTAAATAGAAAAGTATGTCCCATACTTTGATGCCTAAAGAAAGATCTGCAACCAACTTCGTCTTTACCAAAGGCTTCCACTTCATCAAATTTAATAGAGAAAATATGAAAATCAACCATCTATGCTTCATCCACTAAAACATCAAAATCAAAACAATCTTAGCAACCCAATCAGTATGCTCACTCCCAAGAACAAATTGAACATAATGCTTCTACAAGAATCTTTATAACTGATCACAAGCAGAAACAACAATATCCTCAAACATGTACTCCATGTTAGAAACATCATGTAACTCCAAAACCATTTCAGGAACATGTAAGTTGAAATCCCCAATAAAAACAACATGTAAATCCTTAGCCATGTCAACCATAGGCAAATCAGGAACATACAGATCCACAGTATCATGTAGATCCAAAACCAAATCAGCAACTAGTAAATCCACACCAGCAACATCAAACTCTACATCAATAGAAACATCCATAGCCTCAATCATCTCAGTAGCAACATATGAATTCAAATCCATATCAAGAACCATATGAAAATATACATCCATATGAAAATCCTCATAATATGCAATCTCAAGAATCTCATTGCTCACAACAAGATGCTCTACAACATGTAATGCATCACCAATAGTAGCCTACTAATCCACAACCAAGTTCTCTACAATTTCCATGCCAGACTCAACCAACTGATCATGAAAAAAAATCTCTATCCTAGCATAAATAAGGTTAGGAATATCCTTAGCAATAGCCTCAAGTTTCTCTACAGGCTCTATATCAAACTCCACAAACTTATCAAAAAAACCAACTTCTTCTACCTCAACCTTGATATGTCATCTTCTCTCTTGAACAAGTCTCTTAACTAGCTAGACAAATCTCTTTCAAATTGATAGACTCCAACTCCATAAACATCCATCGAATTCCTTCCTCACCCTATCCTTATCTCAATCAAAAGAACTAGCTTCAGACCAAGCAGACACCTCCTTAGCTTGACTAGTCAAACTATCTTCAAAATGTTTAGACATCTTAGCAAACCTCCTCTCCACCACATCAGGGAGATTCACAATCATCCCAGGGTCCAATCCTCTCACAGCCATCATCTAAGATCTTTGCAAACCCTCTATTATAAATCCTTCCATGCTCCTTATGACAACCTCAATTTTTTTTCAAGTCAAATCACAACCTTCCACCTTGCATGAACAATAAAGAACCAAATCACAAGTCTAGGAACATGGATCTGCAATATACTTTACACAAAATGATGTAGGAGCATCTAGAGGTATAAGGGCAATCTTGGGTCACCCAAAAAAATGTACTTAGACTTAGTTTCTGTTTCATGTGTTTTCATTTTTGGAAACCCATTTGGGTCAAATAAAGGTTCCAACTCTCACAGTTCCACTATCAGTGTGCTAAAAAGTCCCAAAAAAATAGGAGCATGTAATTGGGCCATCATTTTGGTAAACTAGAAGGTGTGAATTGGCCAATTGAATGTAATTGTGATTTAGAGCATTCCAGAAAAAGAATCAGGTCAAAAGGCCCCACTGTTTGAAAGTTATTGCAATTTTTTGAGTTTTGGAGACCTCCTAAGAATGCTTCAAAGTCAAGTTAGGGGCATTAAATGACCTCAAAAAGGTCTGAAAAATGGGGGATGAGTGAAGCTGGTCCATGGGGCTATAGAGCACTTTGAGAGCTTTTCGAAAATGTAAACAGTTCGTCAATCAGAGCTATGGTTCAAAAGTTATGCCTCCCGAAAGTTCGGTTACCGTTTCTGGATTCTTCTAGATTTGCACCAACTTCTAACGTAGCTTCTGGAGCCTTCTATTTGGTCGGTGGATGCCTACTAGCACCTTCTAGAATGTATTCCTAGTCCTTAACCCTCCGGGGTCTATTTAAGGAGATTCCTGACATTGTAAAAGGCAATACGAAGTGGATTTTGAGAGGAGGTACTGAAAGAAGAAATTATCTCCACATTTATGCTATTGTAAGCCTTAGGGCATGTTTTGGAAGTTTATTTTCTCTATACTAAATGTACTAGCTTATTTTTCAGTTAATACAATTTCCCTTTTTTGTTGTGTCCATTCTGTTCTTGGGTTGTGTCCCCATCACAAAATCTCTATGATCATGCCTTAACAAGATCAACCTTCTATCTTTGCATCCATCGATTGATTTGCAAGTCCTCCCATGGTTCTAGTGTAAACTTCTTCAAGTTTGGTGATTAGTCTACACACTCAGGAATAACCTTCGCTCTGATAAGACCAACCAACTAGTCAGATCAATCCTCACTCTAATAAGATCACCAAACCAAATCAAACCTTTTCTATGATAAGATCAACAAACAATATCAAACCTTTACTCTGATACCACCTAATGTAATGCATGCAAGGTAGGAGAATCCCCAATGGAGATTTCAAAGCCCCCAATAAATAACCACATAGTAGAATATAACAATAACACAAGATCTTATACCAATTCACAACTCTTTATTCATAAAATAATTTATTATAGTCAATTTGTTGGGCTATAAGGCCTTCCCAGTTATGGCCAAATAAAAAGAAATTGTAATAGTTCTTCAAGACCCATCAAGATCCAACTCAAATCCTATCTATCCAAAATTTGTAACACAATAGAAATCTAGTAGAAACCTCCAATATCTCAACTTGATCTCACAACCCACCAAGCAACCTCCTTGTTTCTAAATCGTAGCCACTAGCTTTTCTCTAGATGTGCTATATCAACTATTCTTCTACTAATGATATTGAATCCTCCAATGATCCACACTCATCCTATAATTATTTCTACATCAACACATGCTCCTTGTATAGCCAGCTAAGCCACAAGTTGGCTAGTTGAGCATTTAATTACAATATAGGTCCACCTTGGAAGAGTAAACCAAAACTCTAACAAACATGAGAAAAAATAAATAAAAAGTTATATTTAGGTCCACACATGACCCAATATCATGTCCCTCTCTTAACAAGATCCCATTTTATCATACGAAATTGCACAAGATGAAAACTCCACACATTTCATGCAGAAAACTGTCAAAAATTGATACCCAAGAAAAATTGTGATATCTCCTAGCTTCGATTGAATTAAGACTTTTTATTTAAACTGAAGGTATTAATTTAGGTCCTCTAAAACTGTTTAGTTCAAAAATTATGATTCCTTAAGGATATCTATGAATCCATCTCGAAAGTAATGCACACAAACTTGTCGCAAAACTAGCAGAAAATTGATGCATTAGAAAAATAACCATATCTTCCAAGAAAATTATGAATTAGGACTTTCTCCCAAGAACATAGATATTTCTCTAGGCCCTCTTCAATCCCTGAAATTTTTGACCTCTAACTCATTGTAAAAAATTATTGACATCACTTGCAATAGGCATGCAAAAACCAAAAAATACAACTCCAGCAGCAAGGTAAAAATGGCTCTAACTTAAACATGATAACTCCAATTTCTAGGCAATCATGAGGAAAGGTTCCCCAATGTGTCTCCAACACATACCAAACCATTAAAATCATAACTCCACCAAAATCCAAGCTTGATGCTCCTACATTTGTTCTTCTTCTCTACCTCTGGTTTCATACTTGATGTATTTGAAACCTACCATGCCACTTCCTTCTCTTAATCTCTTTACTTATTGATTAAATGATAGTGGAGGATTCTTTAGCTAGATAATAGGTGTGATGTCTTCTTCTTCATCATCTTGAAGTTTCATCTTCCTCTTAGATTTTCTAGCAGTTGTGAATATAGGGGTAACTTCCTTCTTGGGTGTTGCCTTCTTAGGTGCCCTTGTAATCACTTTACCTTTCTTCTAAGGAGTTTCTTGTTCTTATTCTTCCTCTTCCTATTCTTCTTCTTCTTCCTTTTCTTTCTCTTCTTCATCCTCTTCATCTTTACAGTCACCTTTCAACTTCTTCTTTAGGGCTCCATCCTCTTCTTTCCTCTTTTCAAGACTTGAGGAATCTCTATCTCTAGAGATATCTTGGTCTTTGCTTCATCATAGGTACCAAAATATGTTTCCTTATGATCAAAAGGCTCATTAAGAAGATCCTCTATAATATCCCTTGTATCATCTATATTCACTCCATATCTCTAGGTTTCTACTCATGCAGTCCTAGGAATGACTACTTGAATATGAGTGTTGTAACAATAAACCAAGAAACAAATATCTTGAGCATACTGCATAACCAATTGTTGAGGTATTCTATATCTATTCTATATTTTCTCCTTGAAATTCTCAAAATTTTCTTCCATTATGCCATCAAATTTTTCTCCCAATTCTTGTATGTAGTCATTGATTTGATAAATTAATGGTTTATCCTTACTCCATAGCACACTACCTTTGGATGGAAAAAACTTTTGAACATAGAAGAATAAAAAGACTAGGGTGGATCCAAACTTACATATATTCTTTTTTGAGGCTTAAATGCTCTCCATGTTTTTCCTAAGCTGACTAAGCTATAATTTAGTAAGGTCAAATGATAGGTTGTTCTTCACCACATTGTAAGCCAAGTCAATAGCTTCACAAGGGACAATGTTCAATCTACTCGAGCTGTAGATATTGTGAGC
Organism: Cupressus sempervirens; assembly: GCA_028749045.1. Lineage (NCBI taxonomy): Eukaryota > Viridiplantae > Streptophyta > Pinopsida > Cupressales > Cupressaceae > Cupressus > Cupressus sempervirens. Next base: position 499,971,356 of record CM053793.1, on the reverse strand, counting down.
AATGACATAGATCCCAAATTTGATCTCCACGTTAATGAGATTGTTTAGCTTCATTCCCCTATCATCCCATTCTACTAGGTTTTTTGTCACTTTGGATCTATCCAACATAGGGTAACCCATAACTCGATGAACCATCTTCTTCATAATCTTCACAGGTTGCTCTAACTAGAAAGACATGTGAAATTTTCTCAAAATGAATTTGATCCACTTTATTTTGAAATCCTTTGGAATTTACAGGGAATGCGTTAAACCCTTGATCTCCATATATCTATGATCTAGCTTCAGTACTCCATTATCACATAGGGCATTATATATTTTGTTCATCTCAAATGTACCTAACTATTGAATAGCATAGTGATAGAATGATCTAGTATCATTAATCAATAGTGCCTTTGGTGGTAAAATTGAATGCACTCCCATTGGATCATTTTGCTTGGCTATTTCTAGATGAAGCTTGAATTTGGATGCCTTGCAAATTGCATTCTTCATTAACATTTATGAACCCTTCTTCACCTTTAATCTAGATTTGGATGCCATGATACTTAGTGAAAGATAAAATTTGCAACATCTAAAATGTTCACTAAAACTTTTCTTATCAACACTAATTCACATGTAGGTCATTTGGGGTTCAAAATCACTCTAAAAACTGAATGCAAGGTCAAAGTTAAACACTCAATTTTGCCTTTTTATCAAAAATTTCAAATTTTAGGGTCTCATAAATGTATTGTATAGTGGTAGGTAGAATAGCTCAGTTAATTCATTAAAGCTCAGCATAAACTGATCCTTTTATAGCTTAGTTAGAACTAGGTTCTAACATGTCTCTTCTTAGTGATAATAAGTAAATCGGTTATAGCTAAATTGTAACATGGTTAAAACATAACTTTGATACTTGAACTTGTGCATCTTTCTATGCTGATTTGAATTTCTCCCTTTTTCACATCTGGAACTAATGTAAGATTTTCTTGATTGCTTAGTTCCATTCATCTCACTAACTACCTAGATGGATGTGGATACTTAACCTAACTCATTGGATTAGATGATGATAGCTTCTTGATTTGGGATTTCTTCTGATTTCAATTACATATTTCTGATCCCTCTAAGTTATGATTTCTTCAATCTTTGACTTTTTGATGCAATGCAAGGTAGAAGAATCCCCAAAGGAGATGTCCTAGCCCCTAGAAAATAACTACACAATAGAAACATAATAAAAATGCAATATTTGATACCAAATCACAACTCATTTTCATAAAAATATAACTATTACATGCAATGTGCCCCACTGTAAGGCCTTCAGGGTTAGAGCCAAAAACAAAAGCAATTACAAAAATAGTTCTAGAAGATCCCTCAAGATCCAACCCAAACACTAGCTAGTCTAGATCCACACTCTAGTAGAAACCTCCAAGGAAGATCTAAACTTTTGCTCACAAGCCCACCAAGCAATCTTCTTATTTTCCAAGCCACAACTACTAGCTTTTATCAAACTTTATGCAAGATCCAAATCTAAACTTCTTCACATTTAGCACTCTATCCACAAACTCCAAAAAATTTCTCACTTAGCTACTCCATCCTCCATGCTCTTTTCCAAGCTGGATGATTAATCACAATCCTACTGTAAACTAACTTACATTCGGTGCTTTGTCCACAAACTCAGGAAAACCTTACTCTTTAGCTACTCTCCACACTCACTCCTCCAAATGAATGAATGAATAATGAAAAGACAAGGCCCTTTACTTATACCAGACCAAGCCACAAGTCAGCCACTAGCAAGTTACATTAAATAAACCCTCAAGCCACAAGTTAGCCTAGCAAGTTAAATTAAATAAACCATTTAACCACAAGTTACATTTCATAATGCCACCTATTAAATGTATTATCACTCTTTCTCCATTTTTATTTATTTATTTATTATTTTTGTTCTAATATTTGTCACTTTTTCTCTCCAATTTTTATTATTATTTTTTTTAAATAAAAAATTTCCCCCTTTATTATGATGCAAGATGCTCCTACATCATCTACATCTGCATCACTCTGTCAAACACTAGAATCTCAACTATCCAATCAACATGCTCAATTACAAGAACAAACTAAACATAATGCTTCAATAGAAAACCCTCATCCACATCAACAACTAGTGAATCCACGACAGTAGCAATATGTAGATCTCCATCAATCTCTATCCCAACATCAACAAGGTTAGGAATATCTTTAGCAATAGTCTCTAGTTTCTCTACAGGTTTTGTATTAGGCTCCACAAACTAATCAACAAAACCAAACTCTTCCACCTTGACCTTGCAATGCCATCTCTATTGAACAAGTCTTCTAACTAGTCAGACAATTCTCTTCTAGATCAGTAGACTCCAACTCCAATAGCATATAACTTTCTTCTTTGGTTCCTCAACTCTTTTAGAAAAGAAATAGCATCCATAATAGCATCCACCCAAGCTATTGTCTCATTCATCCTCCTCTCCACTAGATAATAGAGATTCACAATCATCCCAAGGTCCAATCCTCTTGGAGCCATCTTCCAAGATCTTCGCAAACCCCCTGCAACAAATCACCCATAGATCAATCTTCCCAAACAAGATCAACCTTCCATCTTCACAACCATAAATCCATCAGGATGTCCTCCCAAGGTCCTAGTGAAAACTACCTCAACTTTAATGATTTGTCTACATGCTCAAGAACAACCTTCACCCTAATAGCACTTGTTGTAGTGTAAGGTAGGAGAATCCCCAAAGGAGATGTCCTAGCCCCTAGAAAATAACCACACAGCAAAAACACAATAACAATGCAATATCTAATACCAAATCACAACTCTTTATTCATAAAAATATAACTATTTACATGTAATGTGCCCAGTTGTAAGGCCTTTAGGGTTAGGGCCAAATACAAAAGCAATTACAAAAATAGTTCTAGAAGATCCCTCAAGATCCAACCCAAACACTAGCTAGTCTAGATCCACACTCTAGTAGAAACCTCTAAGGAAAATCTAAACTTGTACTCACAAGCCCACCAAGAAATCTCCTTGTTTTTCAAGCTGCAGCTACTAGCTCTTCTCAAATTTTATGCAAGATCCAAGTGTAAACTACCTCACATTCAGCACTATGTCCACACACTCTAGAAAACTTCACTCATTTACCTCAGTTTGCATGCTGCCAAGTTTTCTCAGGTTTTCTTGGCATGATGTTGGTCGTGGACTTGGATTACCCATAGGATGTTAGTCAAACTATTGTTTCACTTTTTATGTTGCATTGGGATGCATGTCACATCTATACTCTTGACTTATTGTTTGATTGAATGATTTTATACCTGGTGTTATGGTTTCTTTTGGACCTTTGTTTTGGTTTTTTGGACACTAGGATTCGTGTATAATCCATACTCTTAGATTGAGGCCGGTTGAGTGAGTTCATGATGTTTGGTCTTGTTGCATCATTGGGATTCATGTAGAATCCATACTTCTAGATTGAGGCTGGCTGAGTAATTTCATGATGAATGATTTTATTGTTTTGTTTGGATTCATGTAGATCTATCCTCCCTAGTTGTTTTTAGTTGAATGATCTTTTGAATTTTTTTCTCATCTAGTCCCTATGCTATGATCTTCATTATGGTGGTGCACCACACACAAGTATGTGCGCATACATTTACCAAGCAACTTATGAGTCCTAGTATTTTGTGGTACTGTTGGAAATAAGATCATTGGTGTTGGGTTGGAAATTTGCATGCCCATGGGCACTCATCATTGGATGAGCATGGGTAGGGTAGGGTAGCATATGGAGGGGGCATCTATCTCATAGTCTGGTGTCATGACACTATAGGGTTGATAGAGGAAGCTTTTAGTAAGTGATAACTAAAAAAAATGTTTGATTGGTAATAAAACTTAAGATAATGAAAAAGATTCCGCGTGTTGGCCTTCAAGGGAGTACCTTGAGTGAGTGTCTGCATTCATGTGATGGTTCCAAGGGATTACCTATGCTTCCACACATGATTTGAGCTTAGGCTTATCAATTCCAAGTGACTCTCCATCATGTCAACCCCTACTTAGTATCCCATTGAGTGTCTAACTAGGACCTATAGTTTATGCATTGTTTATGTCTTGGTTTCAGTCATCATATTGTGTAGTGTGAGTGTTAGCCTTGGACATTGTGCTTTATGTGTGTTTTTGGTTAGATCATTATCTCCATCAGCATGGTGGGTGTGGACCTATGGGTTCCATGTGGTTGGGAGGCGTAGCTACCCATACTACTACTGGGGACTAGTGTATAAGGACAAAATGTTATCTTAGTGTGACTATTGTTGGATGTTTTCACTTGATACTTCGGGTTCCAGAGTATGCTTTCTTATGATTTATGCTTTCATTGGAATGCTTGGATATCATGTTTAGATGATGTTAGTTTATTTGACACATTCCCATATTATGATGTTTGGCATATGATTAGATGATGTGAATTTCTTTATTAGCATATCTATTGCCTATTAGTTTAGCATGTTAGATTTCCTAGTTGTATGATGTTAGCATATGATAGATTATGTGGTTGATTTATTGGATTATCTAATGATTTACTTTTAGCATGTTAGATTTCCTTAATCTTATGTTGTAGTACATTTTATTAGTGATGTCTTCATAAGATAACACCGACGATCTGGTTGGTAGTTTGGGATGTTATGCATGGGGGATGGCTAGGATCCATGATGATCTTATGATGCTATTGAAAATTGGGAGGAACCACATACTTAGTTTGGTTGTTAAGTTATTGCAATGTTATTTCTATACATTGTAATGTTGCTTATGTACACTACAATTTTTTTTTTAGTACATTCTTTTATTGCTATGGTTTAGATGGATAGATGTTTCTCTTTCTTTTTTCATGGCATCTTGTTGTTTATGCACTCGAGTATTTGTTCCTCAATTTATGTGGATTTGGTACTCCCTGGTGTGGAGGAAATTCATTCCTTATCTGTTTACCCTTTTTTTCTCTAACTTGTTGTTTTGGGATCTCAAGCAAAATTGTGTTTTCTCGTGTGAGAATGCATGATCTTGCGTGGTGTGTTGGGTTTCTTCGCATGGAATTGGGAATTTTCTCATGCAAAACCCAAGACTAGTTTTGGGTGTCTTGGTTGTTTGGCCAAGTATCTTCTCTCACTGATTGGTGTACATCCTCATGCAAAAAAGTATTTCTTCACAGAGCATGTTGCACATCTTTGTGCGAAAATGTGTCTACTATTGGCCCTCATGTGAAAATTGGGGGCATCTCCACTAGTTTATGGGGATGATTTTATGGTGATTCTAGTACCCTTTGGGTTTACTTAAATTACCATGCTCTAACGGATCTTATATTCTTTGTATTGTTGTCTTTTTGGCTTTCTGTTTCATGTTGTTTGTATGTCAATTTAGGTAGTGGCATTCGGAGATTCATTGGTTGCTGAGATGGTGGCTAATTCTTATCTTGTGATCTTCATGATCCATGTATAATGTTGACATGTGCATTCATACTTGTAAAAAAATATCTTGGCTTGAATTGAATCCTTGTTCCAAGGATCTCTAGGTGGGGCATTACACTTTTATTGTTTATTATGTGTAGAGATTTTCATTCATCTGTATAGCTAATTATTTTCTTCTTTTGAGAGAGTAAGTTATTTCTTGAGTTTCTTGAATTGCTCTATAGCCATGTGTAGATCTAGTTTTCCATTGTCAATATCTTTATCTAACTTGTGCACTTCCATTTCCTCAAATCTTTACTCTTTATCTATTAAGCCTTAGATAGGAGAACCCCACTCTGATACCAATTGTTGGAAATGTAATGATAAGCAAGTGACTAAGAGGGGAATGGGGGAGTGAATTAAGAATCAATAAAAAAATTCTCTCTAAGATTACTTCAGCTTTACTTCTTTAGATTATCTAAACTACTTCCATGCATGAACATAAAAAAATAAAAAAAATCAACACCATAACACTTTGACACAAGATATGGTAACCAAAAAACCCTCCAAGTAGAAGGCAAAACTGGGGTAGGGATGACACCCACAAGCTTCACTAATGTAGTAATAAAGTTGGTCTGCACACACACACACACATGTGGATGTATGTTTGTCTAAGTTAAAGATACCATTTTTCATATTTTCATGTATTCAAATATATTAATTCATTTTAGATGCATACATATATTTGTTCATATATATATATATATATATATATATATATATATATATATATATATATATATATATATATATATATATATAGTATTCTATTTGCTTACATATACATATGACATTAAGAACTTAGGGCCCACTTGGTTGGTGGAGTATGATTTAGGAATTGGAATTTAAAATCATTGTTTTGAGATTCTAGAACTTGAAATCCATTATGGTTTTCAAAATTTATTTTGGGATTGTTCAGTTCAAACCCAAAAATATTTGATATTCAAAATTTGTTATTCTAAGCCTGTTTGATTCAAAATATGAATATATGGTTCAAAACATTAATATAAAAGTTATTGTGAGAAAGGCAATTCATATCTCCAATTTGTTCGACTTGTTCATGGTGCTTCCAATTCCACACATGCCAAAAATGTTGATGTTCATTGCAAAATAAAAATTCAAGAAAAAAGTTAAAAGGAAGACCAAAGACATTAGATATGTGTGATACTAGTTATTTTATTTAATCCAAACAAATGAGAAGGTGCTATAGTAGTGGAATTTTTTTCTCCAATTTTAAAAATTTGCATTTGTACAAATTTATGTAGTAATCTTTCTAATTTTTGCAAGCGACACCTACTATTTTTTACAAAATGGCATTCAAAGGATAGCCAAAGTAGATGCAAAGGGTGTTGTTTCTTGAAAAGCCTCACTCTCTCGGTTACAACTCAATTAAAATTCAAAAATATGTGCAATAATATGTGTGAAAATGGGTATCCAGATGTCAAACCCAATTAAATTTGACTTTAACCAGAATCCTCATTTCCAAAAAATGGGATTTAAAATGGGTATTTCAAATAACAAGTATTTTAAGGGGAGATGAAATTCATGTTTTGGGGGTCAAATGGGGGTACCAAATCCACATTTCCCTAAATCCCAATTCCCATTCCCACTTTGCAAACCCAAAAATATGGATTAGGAATTTTTTAGAATTTTGAATTCCAATTCTTGCTCAAATCCATGATCCAAATGGACCCTTAGTGTTTACTTGCATGCATACTGTAATCACCTAAAAATGGTCACTAAGACTATTAGTCCCCACCTTAGCATTTTGGCTAAATTATTTAATCATTTGCCTATGCCAAATTGCTAAAAATCAATTTATTTGATATCAACCTATAGTTTGATTATAATGTCCTAAATCCATATTTGATTAAAAGAACATGTCCCCTTTTAATTAAATAAAAGATCCTATTCTTCTAATGCACTCCAATGTGCACACATAAAGTCTTTTTCCTATTTACAAATTTAAAGAAAAGACTGTCTCACATGAAAAGTCAACTCTTTCTCATTGGTGGAAATGACTTTGCACATGGATCATGGTAAAAGTCAACTCCCACCCTTGATCATCCACTTCTTGACCTTGACCTCAACCATCCATACATCTTTAAAAGGGAGAGCTCTCTCCTTCTCTAAGGATCTTGATTTTGAGCTATTGTTATGTTCTAGGTTTACTTACAGGTTTTCTTGGAGCATTTGTGGAGAACTTATATCTTCTTGTCTAATTAGTTTCATATTCATACTAGAATAGTTCATTTGCAATAGCTTGCTTTCCTTTTAAAATAGCAAGCATGGTTGTCAAACTCTCATTTTCTTAGTGTAATGCCCTACCAAAGAACCCAAAAGAGATTAACCTAAAGTTTCACTAAGTTTTCCAAACAATTATTTTTGAAAGATAATAACAACAAGAGATAACATAGAGGAAGCAATAACTCACATACATACTAACCATCCATAAACAGATTACACCTCCTAAGGGTTCCATAACATTGAATCACATATATAATTTTTATTAATATTAAATCTAACACGTAACCAAAATCCACATCATGGAATAACCACAAATACAAATCAAAATAAATAATATATAATTACATAGGATTCCACCTAGCATAACCAGAATACATAATCATCTATTGTACAAGTTGCAAGGTATGAAAAACTCAAAGAATATACATCATGAATAAATATAGGATCTCATAAGATCTCCAAATAATCAAGTACAGTTCAATAGAATATAACCATCCAATAAAAATACAAGATTAGAATAAAAGGAACAACACAAGTACATCCAAAATTGACATCTAGTTGTCAAATATCAATGGTATAAGAAACACTACCACCCAACCTCATGGAACCTAAATGACCCACTCCCACCATGCTAAGGATATAATCTCAAGTTCCATATGGATATCAATCCACAAGTCATAACCAACATCTAGGTCAAGGAAATCTCGATAGCAATCTATCTCAAAGGTACCAAGACACAACTAACATATAAACCTAGAGGCAACAAAGACATGTAGGAAATCTACTATGTAAGTGGGAAAGTGTCACTGCATGAGCCAACTTTAAGGTTACCCTAGCAACCTCTCTAGACTCCAGCCCCCTAGTATCTCTATGCGGCATCAGTATCCTTTTGTATAGACAAGGCATACTAATGAGGCAAGGTCACAACCAAGAATCCTCTCTTCTTCCATCCTAGCCTAAACTAGCACTTGAGGCATGGGTGAGGAAAAACAATGACTCTTATTAATTCATTTTAAACCCATTTAATGAAATGTTATCACTTATTAACACAACTTACAATGGGTTACCAAGGTAGACTCTTTAGGGATCTGGCCTCCATTGCAAGTCGCTTCCCGAAACACACATAGATTACCTGCCCTAAGCTCATAAAAAATACAACTCATAAAATCACAATATTCACCTCAATCCTTTACAAGAAACTAAAGATAAATCACAATATTCACCTCATTCCTATGCAAGCAACTGGAAAGCACCTATAGATAATTCACAATAATCACTTCAATCCTATACAAGCAACTAGAAAGCACCAAAAGATAATCAATTGAAACTCAAAGGTTGCAACAAGAAAGCCATAATAATCACCTCAATTCTATACAAGCAACTGGAAAGCATCAAAAGATAACTAATCAAAACTTAAAGTTTACACCAGAAAAATCACACCATTCACCTCGATTCTATATAAGCAAGTGGAAAGCACTAACAAACAACTTATCAAAGCCCATCATAGAAATACATTAATACATCACCATAGTCAGGTATAAAATATCATGACCAAATAATAATAACCATAACATCATTATAGAAAAAAACTCCCCAAGCCTCTAGTAAACATCCTGACTAGTCAACGTACTAAGTCAAACCTGAACCCCAACATGAAATACAACATACATCTCATCAAGTATTTAAACAAGTGTTTTCATAGTTCATTTGGTTTTAAAAAATACAAATGTTTGATTTAGAAATAGGCTTCGAGTTTCATTTTCCTCAAGTGTCAGATTTGCTAAGGTTTCTGAGTTCACAAGAATCTCAATAGATTTGATAATCCATTAAAAGTCATTTAAATATAAAACCCCATATTTTTATACAAAAATGAATTATCATATCATAAAACCAAACTTCATTAAAATTTTGCCAAATTAAAACTAAGTTATATTACAAATTTTCTATAACTATAAAATCAGTTCTCTTAATAAATATTATTAAATTATAATAGTAATAACAAATGTTTGATTTAGAAACAGGCTTCTAGTTTCATTTTCCTCAAGTGTCTTTTAAAAAATACAAATATTTGATTTAGAAATAGGCTTCCAGTTTCATTTTCCTCAAGTATCAGATTTGCTAAGGTTTCTGAGTTCACAAGAATCTCAATAGATTTGATAATCCATTAAAAGTCATTTAAATATAAAACCCATATTTTTATACAAAAATGAATTATCATATCATAAAACCAAACTTCATTAAAATTTTTCCAAATTAAAACTAAGTTATATTACAAATTTTCTATAACTATAAAATCAATTCTCTTAATAAATATTATTAAATTAAATAATGATTACTAAATTATAATAGTAATAACTATTAAACCTTTATCATAAAAAATGGCATGGGAGTGGGAGTAGGAGTGCTTTGAATGATGGAAGCAATGGCTACCTGCAAATGGCAGGGGAAACCATGGATGGAAAGCAGATGCCCGATCAAGTTTTCATCAACATGCACGCTAGTCTTACGGGTAGCAAATCAGCAATAGATGGCCTCTAAATAGATATAAGAAAACAAGTTTTTAGAGACCAATGCCCTACCCCCAGAGAAATGACCATTTCAATCCACCACAACGAAGACAAATTAAGGGGAATTAGAGGAAATGGGGAAACCAAGCCAATAGACAAAAGTCAATCTATAGGAAGTTTGATAGATTTGACTTTACAAAGATTGCACACAAGTTCTATAGACCCAAATAGTAGCAACAAGCTCTAGCAAAGGAGAAAGAGGCAATCAAAGACCCTTCCCAAAACCCAGATGAGCATATCACTTATGAGGTAATGTCTATTGTTCACATATATAATGCAAAATGGCAAGAATCTATAGGTGAATTAAAGGCAAAAGCTTTCTTTTCAAATGGCTAGGACCATGGCCTTCTATAAGAAAAATAAGGTTAGGATGTAAAGCTTTATGGGGAAAGGAATGTAAGTTGAAAACCCTAACAAATGGCTTTTACATGGGGTTAGCACCAAGAAAAATAGATAAATGGGATATCCTAAACAATGGCCCGTACCTTTTAGAAGGCAAAGGTATATATATATATCTATATATATATATATATATATATATATATATATATATATATATATATATATATATATATATATATATATATATATATGAAGGATTGGGAGCCAAATTTTGACCCAGGCAAAGAAAAGTTGCAAAAGTTTCCTTTATGGATTAATCTCTACAACTTACTAGCAAATTATTGAGGGGAGGAGATTCTAGCACAGATTGGGAACACAATTGGAACTTATTTTAGAGCAGAGGAAGTTCTAAACATTAAAGATTCTTCCTCCCACCCAAGGATTCTAATCAATATGAAGGAAGGAAACCCTTGCCCATACTTCATCACTCTAAGAATGGAAGATGGAGTATGGAAATAGCCTATTGAGGTATGGGAAGGGGAAGAAAATCCAATCTCGAAAGAGGCATTATAGAGTAGCAGTTTTATGAAAGGGAAAGTGCTAGAGGCTGACAAACTTTTAGAGGAATTGCTAGAGAAAGAAAAAAGCTTAAATAATCATATTCACTTAAAAGATATCTGCTAGAATCAGTAGATTTCAACTACAATAAAGTCAGCTATGGTGGAGAATTTTTTTTTGGAAAAAGATGTGAGGGAGCACAAGGATAAAGAAATGTCAACCCAATTGTGATAGAAACCCCTATAGAATAATGGCAAAAAAATAGGGGAGAATACTTGCAAATGAGAAATCTGGAGAAGGAAACATAGATGCATGAAAAGGTAAATGACACTCCCTCCTAAATATTGATTTCAAACAAGAATAGAGAAATTATCTTGCCTAAAAATCTAGACCCCAAAGGTTTTTTAGGAAATGTTATGGAAACACCCTTGAAAATTCAAGATCAAAGTGGGATGACTATACTAGGAGAGGAAACCCAAGTCTTTAAGGATATAGAAGTATCCCCAAGCTAGAACCTATGTGAATCCTTTGAAGAAACAATGGATAGTAGCAACATGAAGGAAGGAGGAGAATCATCTCAGGGGGTTCCAAAAGAGGAAGGTAACCTAGCTAACTTAGGTCTATTAGAATATCAAGGCATTTAGGATGAAAGATCCATAGAGAAAATAAGCTCTAAAAAGAAGAAACCAAATGTAGGGAGAAAGAAGAAAAGAGGCCCCAAATCTATCAAATTAAAACTAGAATTGGCAGGCAATGCAGCAAGCCAATCAAAAATATTGAGATTGGGAAAAGGTTTAGCCTTTTCCCAGGAGCCATGAAAACTCTATCGTGGAATGTCAGGGGTTATAATGCCCCTGACAAGATATAATTTATCAAAAGGTGTCTTGATCAATCGAAGCTTGATTTAGTGCTCCTATAGGAAACAAAGATTAAGGAGGAGGATTTTACCAATTTTAAAAACAAATTTAGAAGATGGGAATGTTTTTTGACAGAGGCTCAAGGAGCCTTAGGAGGTATGGCTATTTTATCGAGATCAAATACTTTAGTAATAACTAAAACCCATCTTAACACTAACTGGCAATGGATCAAAGTATATGTAAAACAATTACACTATTCTTCCTCGGTGATAAATGTATATGGTCCAAATAATAATGCTTAAAAAAGGATTTTATGGCAAACCATATCTACAAAAGTGCAAGATTTAGATAATGATGTGGAAATCTTAGGTGGGGATTTTAATGCAATTCTAAACCCAGAAGACAAAAAGGGTGGGAAAGGCTAGAGTTCAAAAAGCCAAAAAGATTTTAGTAATTTTGTTAATGATAGTGGATTAGTGGAAATCCATTTCAAAGAAGGGGATTTCACATGGACTAACAGAAGAGAAAGTTTTATGCATATAGTAGAAAAGTTGGATAGATTTTTGGTGACAGGCAATTGGGCAGAGGCAAATTGGTCATGCTCTGCTGAAATTCTCCCTTATCAAGGTTCTAATCACTTCCCTATTTTCTTGAGGATTCAAGATGAAAAAACTCTAGATAAGTGTCCTTTTAAATTTGATGCCATGTGGATAAAAATGGAAGGCTTTGCAGACCTAATTGTAGAATAGTGGAATAATGCTCCAACAAGGAAAGGTAATAAAGCCTTCATTTTCTTCAAAAAATTACAATTTCTCAAGGAATAGTTGAAGATTTGGAATAGAGAATATTTTGGCACTATTTTTTATAAAAAAAGGAACTAGAGGAGAAATTAAAAATTTTAAGTCTTAAAGTCTTTGAAAATGGTATGCTTGAGGAGGACTTTAAGGAGGAGAAAATTCTTAGAAAAGAATTAGAACCATGTCTAAATAAAGAAGAAATTATTGGAGACAAAAATCAAGAGAAGTATGGTTAAAGGAGGGGGATAGGAATACTCATTTTTTTTATAATTTAGTAAAAATTAGAAGGATGACTAATAAAATCTATGAGATTCAAAATTCTAAAAGGGCTCTCATCCAAGATAAAGAGGAAATCAATTTAGAAGCAATTTTTTTTCTCTCACGGGACAGCAGATTGCAAAGAATCAGAATGAGGTGGATGAGGTGTTGAATATTATCTTGGCACTAATAATAGCATCCCAAAAAAAAGCACTAATGGACCAAGTCAAAGAGAGTGAAGTTACTAAAACTTTAAAAGTTTTAGGAGGGGATAAAGCCCCAGGCCCAAATGGTTTTCCTGCAATGTTTTTTTAGAAGTTGAGTTTTATCTTTCAAAAGGATTTGTGGGAAGTAGTTGAGGAATCTAGACAAGGTGGATTCATCCTTAAAGATTTCTACAACACCTTTATAGCTTTAGTGCCAAAAAAAGAAACATAAATAACCTTTGAAGATTTTAGACCAATTTCTTTATGCATTACAATTTACAAGATTATTTCAAAGGTTATGGCAAATAGACTTGAACAAGTTCTAAGCTCAATCATTTTGACAGAACAGAGTGGATTCTTACCAAGAAGATCCATATTCGAGGGGGTGGTGGTAGCACATGAGGCATTCCACAGTATACGAACTTTAAAAACACAAAACATGATGATTAAATTAGATATAAAACAGGCTTATGATGAGGTTGATAGAGGTTTCTTGCTCAGTGTGTTAAGGAGGTTTGGGTTTGGTCCAAAATGGTTACAATGGGTAGAAAGTTTATTATTTACATTGTGTTTCTCAGTGTTGATTAATGGAAGCCCTCAAGGATTTTTTGAACAAGAAAAGGCATTAGAAAAGGATACCCCCTATCCCTATTTCTCTTTATCATAATGGCAGAGGTGTTAGGAAGGTTAATAAATAGGCAACAAGAGTAGGGATTGTGGAGAGGAATTGTAATTACAGAGACAGTTGAAGCCCTTACTCACTTACGATTTTTAGATGATACTTTTTTAGTAGGAGTAGCAACTATAGAGGAAGCAAAGGCTATGAAGCGTACTCTAGAACTCTATGGAAGAACTTCAGGGCAATTTATAAATTGGAATAAATTAGAGATTGTTTTTTTTCAACACCCCACAAAATGTCAAATTGAGAATATGTTGGATTATGGATATAAAATAGGGTTGATGCCAAATAAGTATTTAGGGATACCCTTTTTTGTAGGCAAAAGAAAAGTAGGGCTATGGGATAAATTGATAGAGAAATGTCAGAAAAAGATAGAAGGTTGGAGAGGAAAATGGTTATCTTTGGTAGGCCAAATCCTTATGCTCCAAACAATAATCTCAGCCATGCCTATTTTTGCAATGATGTGTCTAGATATACCCAAAAAAGTTTTCCGCATTCTACAATAGAAGATGAGAAAGTTTTTTTGGAATGGGTCTAATGAAGGTGACAAAATCCCCCTATTTGCATGGGAAAAGATATGTTGACCCAAGGATGGAGGGTGAGCTGGGATAAGGAATTGGCAATTTATGAATAAAGCACTGGGATCCAAATTAATATGGGCAATGTATGAGAATCCATAGCTCTATTGGGTAAGAATTTTGAAAGGTAAATATTTAGAATTAGATGAAGTTCAAAGGATTTTAATGATTTGAGACCCACCAAAAGGTTTAGCCATATGGAACTTCATGTTCTCTTGTAGACAGATTATAGTGAAGAATATCTCTTGGCATATTGGGGATGGGAAGCAAGCTAAATTCTGGGAGGACTCCTGGAATGGACATAAAGTTTTGGGGGAGGATGTTGGTAACTTGGAATTAAAAACATACTTCAAAGAAAAGTGGGGAAATTTAGTGGCTGACTATATGGTAGAAAAGGATGGTTTAATAGGGAAAGAATGGTCCTGGAAAGATGTTTCAAGACAGGAGTTGATGAGTGTTTAGAAGTAGCAAATGCAAAGCATATTCAAAGAAAGAAATCTGTTGGTGAGTCTCAAGAAGGTTAAAATAATTTGGTGTGGTTCTTTATCAAGTAATTACTCAATTAAATTAGGATATAATATTCTAGCTAAAACAAATAGGGAGGTCTTAACTTCAAAAGATCTCTACTAGAATAAGGACATTTTACCTAAGGTAGGGGCTTTTGCATGGTTAGCTTATAATGGAAGAATTTTAATAGTGGAGAGACTAAGAAAAATAGGCATAATAGGCCCATCCAGATGCCCTTTGTGTGAGAAGCATGAGGAAATAGTAGATCACCTTTTAATTCAATGTCAATATGCAAGGAAATGTTGGGATTTGGTTCAATTCAAATTAAGGTGGCAAGGCCCAAGAGCCCAAAGTGTCAAGAAGGTTTTTGATGGATGGCCAAGGGAGCAAAGAAAATCAACTCTCTCAATCATATGGCTAGTTACCCCATCTTTGATTATTTGGGAACTATGGAAGGAATGTAACAGAATGATTTTAAAAGGAGAAAAGGAAAATTTGAGAAGATATTTAAATAGAATTATAAATGCAATAGAGGATATAGTAAGTGTCTCGGCCACGAAAAGACAAGCAATGCAGATTCCTTATACAAAATACGATAGTGTGTTACAATCTTCATGGCCAAGGATAAGGTTTAAATCTCCCTCTAGTGAATTGGTAACCAAAAAGAAAAAGATTAGGCCAGAAAAGATATAGTGGAAAGCTCCGCAGGAAGGATGGGTAAAGACGAATTTTGATGGAGCTGCAAGTGGCAATCCAAGGATCTTAGGGGTTGGGGTCATGTTGAGGGATAGTGAAGGACGTATTCTTTTTGTTAGAAATAATAAAATTGAAATGAACTAAAAAATAAAGAATTATAATTTAATCCAAGAGAGTTTGTGATGAACATAATTACCATACTTTATAAGAGTTTTCCAAGATCAACACAAAGGAGGAGACAAGGATTTTGAAAGGGGAAAGCAAAGAAAACCCCTTGTGAATTATATGAATAAGGCAAATGCCTAAAGAATGAAAGAAGGAGAGAGAAGAGAGAAAATGGAGCCATAGGCTCATTACAAGAACTACATAGTGATTGTGTATTAAGAATGAGAGAGAAGCATCTCTTATAAAGAGATGAGAGGAGGAGTTATTTGTAACTCCCATGTGAATGATTGTCACATTCATAAGTGTGTGCATAACAAGTGTCATAATCCTCTTAAGGAGGAATAACTATTTTCCTTAATAAAGGAATTACAAAATAGACTTGTCCTCACATGTGGACTAGAGGACAAACAACATAAGGGATACCTTGGTTTATCCCATTTAATAAATACAACCAAAGAAAGATTACCAATTCTAACACCCCCCTTTAATCTTTACTTGGGGAAATTACATCAAAGGGTATTAAACCCAAATTTTTACAATGAAATTTTAAATAGCAACAACATGATCTTTGAGAATGTCTTCAATTATGCAAAAGGTCTCTTGTGAGTGTAGGTAGATCTTCGTAGATCCAAGAGAGAAGAGGATAGGTAATCTGAATGTACACCAAATAATATTGTCTTGTATGGATTACCTGAAAAAAATAGACACAAGAAACAAGACAACTATCCACAAGGAACATTTCATTTTATATTCAAATTAGGAATCCTCTTGAATAAGGATAAGAAAATTTTCATAGAGAAATAAAGAGGAAAAAACAACATGTTACCACAAAGCAATGAAGTTAACCTGATATTATATGCTCAAATATTATCAACAAGGACAAAAAAGCTTGATCAGTGTTCTCAAGAAAAGTATATTATACTAATGTACTAATGACCACAGACAAGGCCAACTAATGATATGTGCATCAACATTGTATCAATCATGTGGATATAGACAGTCCACTTAATGAATCATCCCACTACAAATTAATGGGTGATCAATCCATAACATGCATGATTCATGATCTAAGCAATGAAGTATGCAAATCATTATCACATTAATATATGAAAATAAAGTATAAGGAGAGACATGCTGATCAAATTAGTATTACAATGTTTTTTGTTTTTGATTAGATAAACTGTTTTACAGGGAACCTAAAACCCGATAGTTAGTACATAAGAAGGCTGATAATAAGCATGACAGCCCAGCCAAAAAAGTTTAAGTTCAAAGGCTGGTAATAAGCATTAAGCCCAGCCAAAGGGAAAAAAGTTTTGAGAAAAGACCAGGAAAAGGAAACAGACAAAGCCACAGCCAAAAGCCAGCACAAAAAGCGAAAATACAGCGAAAAACAAAGGAATAGGAAATTATTCCTTGTTCTTTTGCTCTAGATCCTGCATCACCTGAGTAGCCTCAAAGGCATGTTGATTCTCCTCCATTTCCATCTGTTGCCCTCTTTGATTCCCCTGGTCCTATGCAGGAGTGGAGTTGTCCTTTGTAGGGTCGTCCTCCATTCTTGCCTTGTCTCTGTCATGATTTTTGTTAGGATACTAAAAGGAATGGATTATGAGGATTTAAGAACATATTGCCTTCAAATTAGATTAAATCATCTAAATTTGGAGGGAAAACTCCAATAATAATATCCTCTTTATTGAGAAACAAAATGGAACAACATGGAGGGAAACTCCATAAATATCAACCTTTCAAAGTAGAGCATATAGAATCAAATGGAGGGAAACTCCATATAAATATCAATCTTTCAAAGTGGAACCAATAAAACCAAATGGAGGGAAACTCCATAAAGATATTATCCTATCAAAGTGGAACAGATAGGATCAAATGGAGGGAAACTCCATATAAAATGAGTGCACACCAATATAGGATGGAGGGATACTCCATAGGCCAGATAAGGAAACTATGTATCAGTTATACTAAGGGGACCTACATAGTTAACCTTGGAAAAATGGCTCCCCATGCAACTCAAACAAAATATCATACAAATCATGTAGATCAATGGTATAAAACCATAAAGTGCCAACATGGGCATAGAATGATGCTATAAAAGCATAAAAGTGCAACTAAGTGCATATCAAAATATTAGAATGAAGGCAAATGTGTAAGATAAATCATAATCCATTTAAGGTAAATGCAGAGATCCAAGGATGATCAATGAAAAAATAAATAAACAAAATATGTATATCATGTATAAAAACTCCATTGAGGGTAAACATGGGTACAATATTGAAGGTGTTGAGGCAAAAACATAGATAATTTACATGAGAATGTACTCACAATTTACTAATCATGACAAACACAATAGTTTGTATATTTATCTTGGTATATATGTGTGCACCCACATATACTCAAATAAATATAACTTTGAAAGAATAAAACTTAAATAACTTATATGGTAACTCATAATAGAAATGATTCAATGGGCATAGGAGCAATTATAGATGGTTCTTAGATCAAGTATCATAGATCAAGAATATCTTGAATCAAAAAGAGTTAGGACAAGATTAACACCTTTTGAAAGTACTAGTTTTGCTTTCCTATTGAACTTTTTTATATTAAATAATTTCACTTAATTCAAAAAAAATGTAACTATAATATTGAAGCTGACAAAAAACTTAGTATAAAAAGACTTAAAAATCAACTATGAATTTAACATAAATTGATATGAAGATAAAATACTAGATATAAAGTTCTAGCTAAGAAAACTTGATTATAATTATCTAATAATGTTTTCTTTTAAATAAACCTTTTAAAAGCAAATATATATAAAAGAGGAAGGACAAAACTAAATAAAACATACTCCCCATAAGCGTAAAGATTAAAGGCTATGTAACTTTAAATTTTAGATTTAACAAAATTAACTTTTTATTCAAATCATCCTGTGTCAACAAGACTTTTTTTTAAAAAACATGCCTAGAACCGATACTTACATTTTCAAAGCAAAAGAAAAATTAAAGTTTTTTTAAAATTTTATTTTGAAACTTCTATTAAAACAAGACACTTGAAATGCCGATAAGGAAAGAACAACCCCACATTATTGAAGGTTGAACTTCCGGCAAAGCAATAGTTAATATAAAATGTATACAAAATTGTTGAAATTGGCTTAAGAACAAAATCAAAAGGACCAATTTGAGAGCAATGGTTTGAGACAAGATGCTATAATTATTAAAAGACATCTGAGGAAGAAGATTTGACAACTCACCAATGGAAGAGGGGGCAGAGAAACGTTACACACAGACACTTGAAATGATACAAGGAAAAGGAGTGCTACAGCTATGCCTTTGACTAGAAATGCCTCTGACTGAAAGGAGACATGATTGCTGACAGGAATATGAATAAAAGAGGTAATTAAAAAAAATTAAAAAATACACAAGGAATGCCACAAGGTCAAGATTGGAGGAAGTACAGGAGTTGAAAGAGTGACAGATTCAGCTCTTTCATGTCACACGACAGAAGCAAGACGGGTGAAAGGAAACATAAATAAAAGGAGCACTCTTCTAAGTGTGGCACGCTTGCATAGAAACAACTCCAAGATAGGCAAGTGAAGAAAAGACAAGCATAGAACGCATGCATATGTATATGTATATCGTGCACTAATTTTTTTGAAGATTAAATGAGAAGCAAATAACGAGGGGCAAAACAAAGGTAAAACTAAATGATATAATTTGAGCACAAGGTGGTTCTGAAGAAGAGAAAGATGCAGATTAAAAAGATAAAGTATTTGAAGAAACGAAATTTTAATAAGAAGCTTTTAGAATGATAAAGTATTTTTTAATTGAAAAGAAGGGTTTAGCTTCCTTTTCTTATTATTGTTAATTTGTTTAAGTAGAAATATTAGAAAAGTCAATAAATCTTCATACGATAGTCTCCTAATTTAAATATTTTTAAAAAAAAAATTAATCAAAGAAACTTCCAAGAAGAGAAATAAAAAAACTTTTAAGAAACTGATAGGAATATAGAGCTAAGAAATAAATGAATAAAAGGATAAAGAACTTGAACAATGATTCCAGCATACAAGAGAAAAGGATAAAATTAATGTAATATAGAGAAAGAAAATAATGACATTTATTAAAAAGAATAATAATCCTGCAATGAACAATTACAACTATGCCAAGTAGCGTACGTCTCTTGAAGCGAATGGAGCAACAATGAAAAAAAAGGTCTCTTATAGCAGGAAAAACATCTCTCATAGTTGGAGTAGCAATGACGAGTTATAACCCAGAGATTCGGTCATGCAACAATTGGAAAGAGGCACGACAGGGCAATGAAGGGTCTCACAATAATAGTAGGCCAAGTCTTGGGTGAGACTGAAGCAAGTAAATGTCGTAAAGGGCATAGATAGGATAATAGGGAGGTGCGGCATGGCACATGAGGAGTAGCTAGGAGCGTAGGTAGTAGGGACACCAATGAGGGCAAGAAGGTAGGACACTCACGCAAGCCAGGGCACTCAAGGGAAAAGGCATAGGTTCCCTAGAACAGTAGTCCCAAAGCCAACCATGCAATCATAAGTCAAGATTCATGAGAAGACCTACAACAAAGAGAGATCAGGAAAATAGAAAAGGATTCCTATCTGAGCTCTGAGAAGAGGAAATGAAAAATGAAAAAAAAATAGTTGGTTCCTCCTACTATTTATCTGTACATTATCAGTGGCAGATGTAAAGAACAAACCTAGAATCCGCATAAATGATTCGGAAAAATCCTTAATGGATTAGATGGAGAGAACCATGTTGATTAAAACTAGTAGCCCAGTTGAGACACCAAAAAAGCTTGGAAAACCCATTACACCTGCCAAAATAATAAGCCTCAATCTAATGGAAGAATTGTTTCAGCACAAGGAAGAGCAGACCCTATTTTGTTTGATGTATTAAATGGTAAAGAGAACCCTATTTTAGAGGGCAAGGTGAGTGGTTTGAACAATAGTATGAAGAGATGTGACATAAGTTTAAAGGTGCCCAACTCATAGTACCAACTATCGTATGCGAAGGATTGCCTTTTTTAGGGTAGTGGTAATGCAGCGGTTTTGCAAGACACAACAAAGCAATCAAGTTTCCAGTATAAATGTCATGGTTTCCATGCAAAACAATAGGCAAAGTTGAATTAACAAGAAGATGATACTAAATAAACTTCAAAACAAGAGATGTTTCCTTTAACACAAATTACTTATGCTCATAGAGTGCTAATCACAAGATATTTGCATGCGAATATTTCAATAAAGACAACTCAATACACTTAAAGTAGAAGTGGTCGAAAAAAGAAAAAAAAAATTGGCCTCAAGTTTTGAAATAACTTTTCAAGCCTTCTTTAATGGCTTACTCAAAGGCTAAGAAAAATTAATGGCTCAAATAGTTTCATTTGCTTGAAACACTAATCATGGAGATCAATTAGTTGGAACAGGCAGGGTATTGAAACATAGAACGTAGAGATTAGAAGAATTAGTAGACTAATTATAGTAAATAGATTAAACTTAAGCCTATTAGAAATTGCAAACCTGCAAGTAAATAAAAACCTACAACAAAATAGATTATATCAAAAAAAATGTTTAAAAAAAATATAATGAAAATCTACAATAAAACTTGTTAGAATCAAACTATAGCTCTCTAGCTACAAGCCATCCAAAGAGGATTAGTGTTAAGAAAACTTATAGATTTAAAAAAATAACCTAGAATAGAAAAGGGGGTGGAAACAAAACCCAGGCTTCTCTTCTCTCCTCAAGAAAAAGCCTCCAAAGTAGTAACCATCACACAAACTCAAAACAAGGATTAAAAGCTCTGATACCATGTTAGAAATAATAAAATTGAAATGAACTAAAAAATAAAGAATTATAATTTAATCCAAGAGAGTTTGTGATGAACATAATTACCATACTTTATAAGAGCTTTCCAAGATCAACACAAAGGAGGAGACAAGGATTTTGAAAGGGGAAGCAAAGAAAACCCCTTGTGAATTATATGAATAAGGAAAATGCCTAAAGAATGAAAAAAGGAGACAGAAGAGAGAAAATGGAGCCATAGGCTCATTACAAGAACTACATAGTGATTGTGTATTAAGAATGAGAGAGAAGCATCTCTTATAAAGAGATGAGAGGAGGAGTTATTTGTAACTCCCATGTGAATGATTGCCACATTCATAAGTGTGTGCATAACAAGTGTCATAATCCTCTTAAGGAGGAATAACTATTTTCCTTAATAAAGGAATTACAAAATAGACTTGTCCTCACATGTGGACTAGAGGAAAAACAACATAAGGGATACCTTGGTTTATCCCATTTAATAAATATAACCAAAGAAAGATTACCAATTCTAACACTTTTGAAAGGAGAAAAAAAACTACCCACAGGCACTAACAACATAGCAGAATGTCAAGCAGCATTGCTAGCAGTAAGGTTAACAAGAAAGGAGGAGATCAAGAAGTTACACTTAGAAGGTGACTCTCTCATAGTAGTGCAGGCAATACCAAAGATGCAAATCAATGTCTGGCATCTTCAAATGCTAATTAATTTAATTTTGGAAGAATCAAGTAACTTTGAAGATTTTAAAATCATGCACATCAAATAGGAAGAAAACATGGAGGTGGACACTTTGTCAAAATGGGCACTGTCATTAAATGATGAAACAGCTAGAGTCAAGCATTCAAATTGTGGAAAAATATATAAATTACAATTCAAATGATGAAGGAATGTAAGAAACCTCTAACCCAACTTATGAAAGGATGAGGAAGTCAGAAAGGAGGATTAAGTAAGATTTCTTAAAGATTATAAATCTTTGTGGAGCATGTGTGTTAATTAAAATATGTGGCAACAGGACTAATTAAAAAGGGGAATGTATTGGCTATGACAACGTGATAGAGATTGCATCAGCAAAAGCATGCAAAGGTCTTTAAAACAAGGAGGAGAGTAGCTCTTCAAAACAAAGGTTTGAATTAAGAAAGTAATTTTGTGTGGGTTTCATGGAGCCAACCTTCACTTTCAAAATGATGAAGCAATAGAAGGCTTTGTTTGGGCATGTGGTGGATCATCGTCTAAGGAAAATGGTGAAATGCCCCTTTGATGCAATGATTCAAGCAATGCAAGAGACTTTGGGCCCACTCTTCATGAAGCTAACCACCGTTGGAAGGTTCAAGTGGATATAGCAATGATGATAATGACATGGGGTCTGCATGTTGGAGAACATGAACAAATTGTGGCATGGGTTATGAGGGTGCTCTTTGAAGAGACCTTAAATTCTGAATTTGGAGGTGTTACTAGAATGGGCATAGCCTGGATAGGCCTTTGATTTTTGTGAAGGTTATGAAGATGAGGAAGAAGGGATAGTAAAAGGGGTTTTTCCTTTTGTAAATTGGCCACGTGGGTAGATAGACAGGGAAACCTACACAAATGAATGACGCCATGCATGGAATAGTCTTAAGTCTGCAATCTTGTCCTACAATGACTAAAAGAAGGGGGCCACTTTCTCAATGGATTTCCCAAAGAGAAAGAGGTTAGCAAGAAATTTCTGCTAAGTTTAGAATGAAGGAGGGCAGTGATGAATTTTGATGTGGCCAATGAAAATCCCTTTTTGTAGGTTAACAGAGTGGAAGGGTCAGTTTTTTTATGGTAGGGAATGCATGAAGATAGTAGAATAATGCAGCTTTTTGTTTGAGCAGGAAAGCCATTTTTTGATAAGCAGGAAGACCTGCAGGAATGAGAGGGAGCACAAAGAAGAATGGATGGCTCTACAAATGGAAGAATTTAATATGAATGAGCAACTTCAAAATATGGATGTTTTTGGAGGTTTGACTCAGTGAAAGCTTTTAGGCAACGTGGAGGTCATAATGACTACCGGTTTAGGTGTCAAGTTTTTCAAAAAGGAAGGAAATGCTTTTTATGTAAATCAACCTAATGAAGAGGCCTTTTTTGTTTTAGATGTCAAGGAGAAACTTATCATATTGTAAATGATGGTCCTCTAGATAGAATTAAGGACCTTATAATCTTGATGTAAAGATTATTATATTATTAATAAAAACAAACTTATTACCGACCCAAAAAAAAAACTATTAAACCTTTATCAAATTAATATTAATTTATTTATTAATAATCAATAATTAATAAAATTAACAATATAATTATTATAATTTAATACTAATAATATTAATTATTAATTAAATTAATTAAAAACAAATTATTTTAAAAAACTATTAATAAAATAAAAATTTTAAAATCAATTTAAAAGATTGTGTTTCATCAAATGTTTTAGGCCAATCGGTCAACTCTATAAAGCCACAACAACATACTACCTTATGACAACCTCCTGCTACGACAGCAACAAGCGGTCGTGTCCCTGTCCCCCCTCCCCCTTCAACATTAAATTTTATATATTTTTTTTTTATTATTATTTTTTTTTTATAAAATTTGTTTAATTTATTTATTTTTTATTTTTTTTATTTTTAAATTTTAATTTAAAAAAAGAAAATAAAACCAAGCCCCCACAAACTCATTTTTATTTTTATATTTTTTATTATACTTTTACAATTATCATAGTAATTATAAATTATTGTAGTAATTATATTTATATATATATATATATATATATATATAATTATATATAATTATAATTTATAATTTCCCAATATAAATCTGGTACAGCAACCTGAATTAAATAGTATAAGATTATAAAACAAATCTAGTTTTCTTTTCTAAACCTCCATCCCTATTTTAATCAATCCAATTATGAATAACCAGATTTCTCACATAAACAATTGAAAGTAATTTTGTGCGGGTTTCATGGAGCCAACCTTCACTTTCAAAATGATGAAGCAATAGAAGGCTTTGTTGGGGCATGTGGTGGATCATCGTCTAAGGAAAATGGTGAAATGCCCCTCTGATGCAATGATTCAAGCAATGCAAGAGACTTTGGGCCCTCTCTTCATGAAGCTAACCACCGTTGGAAGGTTCAGGTGGATATAGCAATGATGATAATGACATTGGGTCTGCATGTTGGAGAACATGAACAAATTGTGGCATGGGTTATGAGGGCACTCTTTGAAGAGACCTTAATTCTGAATTTGGAGGTGTTACTGGAATGGGCATATGCACGATAGGCCTTTGATTTTAGTGAAGGTTATGAAGATGAGGAAGAAGGGATAGTAAAAGGGGTTTTTCCCTTTGTAAATTGGCCACGTGGGTAGATAGACAGGGAAACCTACACAAATGAATGACACCATGCATGGAATAGTCTTAAGTCTGCAATCTTGTCCTACAATGACTAAAAGAAGGGGGCCACTTTCTCAATGGATTTCCCAAAGAGAAAGAGGTTGGCAAGAAATTTCTGCTAAGTTTAGAATGAAGGAGGGCAGTGATGAATTTTGATGTGGCCAATGAAAATCCCTTTTTGTAGGTTAACGGAGTGGAAGAGTCATTTTTTTTATGGTAGGGAATGCATGAAGATAGTAGAATAATGCAACTTCTTGCTTGAGTAGGAAAGCCATTTTTTGATAAGCACGAAGACCTACAGGAATGAGAGGGAGCACAAAGAAGAATGGATGGCTTTGGAAATGGAAGAATTCAATATGAATGAGCAACTTCAAAATATGGATGTTTTTGAAGGATTGACTCAATGAAAGCTTTTAGGCAGCATCGAGGTCATAATGACTACAGGTTTAGGTGTCGAGTTTTTCAAAAAGGAAGGAAATGCTTTTTATGTAAATCAACCTAATGAAGAGGCCTTTTGTGTTTTAGATGTCAAGGAGAAACTTATCATATTGTAAATGATGGTCCTCTAGATAGAATTAAGGACCTTATAATCTTGATGTAAAGATTATTATATTATTAATAAAAACAAACTTATTACCGACCCAAAAAAAAAGCTATTAAACCTTTATCAAAATAATATTAATTTATTTATTAATAATCAATAATTAATAAAATTAACAATATAATTATTATAATTTAATACTAATAATATTAATTATTAATTAAATTAATTAAAAACAAATTATTTTAAAAAACTATTAATAAAATAAAAAATTTAAAATCAATTTAAAAGATTGTGTTTCATCAAATGCTTTAGGCCCATCAGTCAACTCTATAAAGTCACAACAACGTACAACCTTACGACAACCTGCTGCTACGGCAGCAACAAGCGGTCATGTCCCCGCCCCCCTCCCCCTTCAACATTAAATTATATATATTTTTTAAAATTTATTTATTCTTTTTTATTTTTAAATTTTAATTTAAAAAAAGAAAATAAAACCAAGCCCCCACAAAATCATTTTTATTTTTATATTTTTTAGTATACTTTTACAATTATCATAGTAATTATAAATTATTGTAGTAATTATATATATATATATATATATATATATATAAATTTATAATTTCCCAATATAAATCTGGTACAACAACCGGGATTAAATAGTATAAGATTATAAAACAAATCTAGTTTTCTTTTCTAAACCTTCATCTCTATTTTAATCAATCCGATTATGAATAACCAGATTTCTCACACAAACAATTGAACAATGAAGAACAGTAGTTATTCAAACGAGGGTTTCAAATAAACAAATCCATTTCTAAAACAATATTCTCACACAAGCACGAAGAAGACAGAGAGAATTATGAAGAGAAATTACTATGATAGATTCAAGCAACAATCCTACCTCGATCTGATGCTAACTAGACGAACGCTCGAAGATTGTGAGAATTTTTCGTTTCCTCGAAAAACCCTTTTCTCCAAATTTGCTCCTCTAAATTTGTGTGTTGAGAAATAAGCTCTAATTTCTTAATGAAGAGCTTTCTCCTTTAGAGTTTTTGTCTACAATCATGTCGAACCCTTTACTTTATTATTTTAATTTATTTTAATTTCATGCAAATTTTTGCATTATTAATTAAAATAAACTTTATTTAATTTATTTTCTCTCTTTTTTAATTACAAGATGTCTTTAGTAATATATTTATTAATTCAACTAATAATAATATTTAGAGTTTATTACTAAAATGAAACTCCTAAATAAACTATTATTAAGTTAAATAAATATAATTACACCAAAATTAGAACTTTAATTAAATCTTTTAAATTTAATTCTTTTATTTAATTTATTTCTTAATTAATTAAATATAATGAACTTTTGATTTTTCTTTATAAAAAAAAAATAAATCATTTAATAATATTTTAATTTGATTTAATTTTAACTAAAAATCACAACAGACCCACAAATCCAAATCTGAAAACTCATAAAAAGAAAGAGTACTACATCAAAGTCAAAGGTCAAAATCATGAATTCACATCACTTGATGAATTCGAAAGGGTAAATAACTCAGATACTTGTCCTACTTTCTAGGACAATTGGCTTAGGTTTAGGATTTGGACTCAAAAACTATCTCCTTTCTCTACCATTGAGATACTGCGATAGGGCATGCTCATCCTGTCAATTTAGGGAAGTCAATGCTCGATCGCTACAATCTGCATAAACGTTGAGCATGTCCATATATAACTCTAAACTAAATAGGCAAGGGTGAGAAGTGGTGCATCTTGTAGATCTTGACTAGCAGGTGACTATGACTCCCTCCCTCAACCACATTAGAAATGTCAAACATAAAGTAAAAAATACAAGTACACCATACACATACAAGTATAGGGTAAGTAACATAGAACTACATATAAATCATTCATATAACTAACATCATGAAATAATTCAAATCACTATATGAACATACATATATCATCATCAAAAGAATAAGCATGAACACATGAAATAACTGAGTGTTAAGTAGCTCATCAGATATATAAACTAGGTATGAAATAACATCTAAATCGAATCAGGTAACCAAGTACTACTAATCATAAAACATAACCATAAAAATGGTCTAAAAGAATTCGGCAATAAAACATGAAAAATAAACTAGGGATATGTTGAGATAATGAGTGTTGCACACATTGCATAATATTGTTATATTATTTTATTTTATTTTATTATGTAATATTGCACCTAGATGGGCATGCAACATGTAAAGATTCCCATGGGATATACTTGATGAGTTGTATTGTAACATTGTGATAATATTTTATGTAATTATTTAATATTGGGAAAAAGAATTAAATTTCAATATTAAATATGGGGTCAAGGGGTTAGGTAGCACATGGTTTTAGCAAATAGTTTATGTAATACCACTTGGTGGTCTTGTGGGACTTGCTACTATATAAGTAGCCACAAGGGTAGTTGTTGTGAAAGAAGATAGAAGGGAAAAAGACAAGAGTCGAGTGGGACAAGGCTTGATAGGTTAGTCAAGGGAGCATTTGTGAAGGTTCAAATCATGGCATGGGATGTGTGGATTCATGCTTGTTCACATGGATTTCTTAGTTGTGGCTATGGCTTTGAAGGCTTCCATGGTTGTATTGTAATGGTGTTTTTGTTGAATAATACATAGTGATGGATGATTTTGAAGGTTGGGTTTTTCCCTCAATGAGGGTTTCCCAAGGTATATCTTGTGTCATATTTTTGTGGATATGTTGTCTACTCTCTTAAATGCGGATTTCAATTGCGTATTTATTTCAGATCTATTATGGGTTATGTGGAAATAGTTAGATTCTTTCTTGCAAGTTTCCTTACAAGTGGTATCAGAGCTATGGTTTTATTATTGTAACCCTAGATTGAATCTATGGGAATGCATGAGAGGATAAAAGAAAGGGCAAGATGTATGAGTTGTTTATTGTAGATTTGAGGGTTTTGGGTTTATTGTTATGATGAGATGTTGAAATATTTTGGGCATGTAAAATTATTGGACAAAATGGTTTTTTGGATGTTTCATTTAAATGAGGGTTTTAGGGGGAGCTTGTAGAAATGACCTCCTAGGTAAAAACAAACCTCACCATTGGATCCAAGTCGATGTTTTTATAAATTTTTATATATAATATGCCCTAGTTTGGCCATGTTTAGAGCAAATGAAAGAGTTTTTTAGTTCTAGCCCGTGATGGCCATCAAATTTAATCCTGTCAGAATTTTCATCACAAAAAAAAAAAATTGCAGTGAAAATGGTAAAAAGACTGTCTTAGTAAAATGGTCATAACTTTCTCTCAGGATATCAAATTTTAGACTTCTTATAGGCATTGGGAAGCTAATTTAGAGCACTGCAACTTGGTGTAGGTTTGGTTCTATGATTTTAAAATTTTGTCAAGTTTTAAGAGCTTAAAATTTAGATGTTTATTTTGAGCACAAATTAGGGCATAACTTGGGCATACAAAGTCAAATTTTGGACTTCAAGTAGTCAGCAAAAAAATTTTGGAGAGCTCTACATATTGGTTTAGATTTAGTGTAGTTTGGCATGGTTTATTTGGTGATGTATTAATCTAAATAGTTTATGGTATATATTGACTATGGTAGCATTGTGAGTTTATGACATTGTATGTTTGAAGATTTGAGATTTGATGTCATTGTATACTCAATTCATATTTCAGTTTGGTCTTATGATGATATGATTATCAGTATTTAATTTGGATATGCATGATGACTTGTTTGGTCTACAAGTTGTGTAGTAGTGTAAGTGGTTTATACTTATAGATTATATTTATGGATTGGATATGGGTTGTCTTTGGCCATTGATCTTTCACTATTGATGCATATTCAGATCGATGGCTTGGATTTGGGTTGTTTATGCCCTAAGTCACATGATTTGTTGATTTTTCTTCATGTAGAAGGGATGAGATGTTATTACCAGGTACATTCATGGTAGAGGATTGTGGTTGACTATTTTATGTTGATAGATTGGACACATTGAGAGTTAGTTGCTTGGTTCAGGGATGTGATCATGGTGCCATGGATTTTGGCATGACATGATTGGATATATAGGTACATCCTTGATGTTCATTGGTTTGGATTCCTAATTTGGTTATGGTGGTATATCTTCTTGGTTGAGGATCATGGTCATTTGGTTTCTTTTGAGGAGCTCATGATGTGCACTTTGAGTTCTTTGATGGTTTGATACTTTGGTTGATTCTTATGGTTAGAGGATGGTTTTTTTATCATGATATCATGGATAGCTTGGATATATGGTTTAGTGGGAGCTTGTGATAGTGATGAGGTGACAATGCAAGATTAGTTCTTGGTTTGGTTTGTATCTTCTTGGGTTTGGAGATCTTGGTTTCACTTGGTATTGACACTTTAGTTGTGTGTATAGACCCGAAGCATCTTCATGTAGGAGATGGATTTTATGATGTCATAGGTGACTTGGTACCATGGTTGATTCGAAGTTCTTGGCATTGATATATTTATTTAGTGTTTGTAGATGTTGGATATTTTTCTTAGATCCTATTGCTACAGAAGCATCTTTAACATTTGCATGGTGCACTTGTTATCTTCATGGTGTGTGAAGATGGTTCAATCTTGAGGACTCATGGGGTTCTTAGTTAGCTTCATGGTGTGTACAGATGGTTCTTCATTGTATGTGAAAATAGTTTTTCTTTATGGTGTGTGGAGATGGTTGTATCTTGAGGACTAATGAGGTTCTTGGTAAAGGTGTGGTTTATGCTTTCATTTGGCATGTTATCCTTGGAGTTAGGATGGTTTCATTTTTATATCATGGTATACTCTTTATATTCATATAGAGTTTTGACATGTTATAGCATGTTCATATGGAGCATGGTCTCTCTTTGGTTGAGATGGTTAGATCATGTTGTCATGTTTATGTTCCTGAGGCCATGGTTAGAACTTTGACAATGATCTTGCTTTAGTTTCTTGGTATTGAGTACATTGATCATAAGCTAGATAGTTGATGATATTGCTATGTTTCATTTGAATTTGGCATGGATTGAGTGGTTACAAGTGCTCATCAATACTTAGAAACTGTGGTGATGTTGATTTCTCTTGGATTAGAGATGTGTCTATTGGGGTAGTAGATGGTTTCAGCAAGAAGTCTGAGGGGCATTCACCTAATATGAACTTGAGAGGATATTTTTCTTAGATGAGTCTTGGTTGGAGACTTGGATATATTGATGAGTATTCCCATTCCCCACTCTTGGTCTACTCAGTGGTTTGCTACTTGAGAGGTATAGCCCATTGTTTCTCTCAAGTGCATTATATTTATGCTCATCTTTCATGGATATGGATCTTGAGCTATGGTACATGAGTTAGTTCCAAAGGGTTCATTTGATAGATGGTTTAGCATTGGTTATCTCTATATGCATATGTTGTTATGTTGGTTGAGTTTGGGAGATAGTTTTATATTGGGGTGGAGGAGATCATACTTCCATAGTCTACATCTAGAGATGTATGTAGAAGGACATGATATAGGTTATGATTTGCATGGTTTCTCTCTAGTCTTGGTTATCCTCCTAGATGTTTGGTTTTGCTTACATTGGATTTGAGATTGCTTAGAGATTGTGATCACTGGTTTTTGCTCATGTATGTCATGTGAGAGATGACATGGTTATTCATTTATCTCTTTCCTTTTTTTTGGTTTGTGGAGAACTTGGGAGAGCATTGGAGACTTGTTATGAGAGTTGTTCTTACCAGTTATTGGTTTATGTTTTGTGGTGATGTCCTTGAGACTACATGGATTCACTTGATTGAGATGTTGTTAGTGGATTGGTTATAGATTTGAAATTATCTTTTGCAGTGGGAGCTTCTTGGTATATATACATGTGGCAATTATTTCTCATGAGGCTTGTGATTGCAAGTTATAGATTGGATATGTTGATAATGTGAGATTCACTTGGTATACCTTTGAAGGTATGGATAGTTGGATGGGTTTGGCACTTTTTGTGGGTGTTATTTCAGCTATGGATATTTTGACAACTACGGATATATATGATTACCTTTCGATAAGGTTTTTTGTGCTTGGCATTTTAGTTGGTACAGGATTTTATGATCTTCCAATGTGATAGGTTGGGTAACTTTCTCTTTGGATGGCTTCTATGTATGTTCAGTGGTAGTGGCATAACAGGAGGTGAGAACATTCATGATTTAGATATTGGATACTTTTATTTTGTTGCGGGTACCAGGATGGAGCACTTCATGTACTTTGATCCATGATGGTGGATGGACTAGGAGGGATTGTTCCCTTGTTCATTTATGTGGCTATAGATTGACCCTCTACAATATATACAACAAGTGGGAGATTGTTGATATAATGGGTGTTGCACACATTGCATAATATTGTTATATTGTATTATTTTATTTTATTATGTAATGTTGCACCTAGATGGGCGTGCAACATGTAAAGATTCCCATGGGATATACTTGATTAGTTGTATTTTAACATTGTGATAATATTTCATGTAATTATTTAATATTGGAGAAAAGAATTAAAATTCCAATACTAAATGTGGGGTCAAAGGGTCAAGTAGCACATGGTTTACATAATACCACTTGGTGGTTTTGTGGTATTTGCTACTATATAAGTAGCCACAAGGGTAGTTGTTGTGAGAGAAGATAGAAGGGAAAAAGGGAAAAGTCGATCGAGAAAAGGCTTGACAAGTTAGCCAAGGGAGCATTTGTGAAGGTTGGAAGCATGGCATGGGATGTGTGGATTCAGGCTTGTTCACATGGATTGTTCGATTGTGGCTACGGCTTTGAAGGCTTCAATGGTTGTATTGTAATGGTGTTTTTGTTGAATAATACATAGTGATGGATGATTTTGGAGGCTAGGTTTTTCCCTCAATGAGTGTTTTTTAGGGTATATCTTGTGTCACATTTTTGTGGGTATGTTGTCTATTCTTTTGATTGTGGATTTCAATTGCATATTTATTTCAAATATATTATGGGTTATGTGGAAATAGTTATATTCTTTCTTGAAATTTTTCTTATAGGGTAGGAATTTCATCCCCCCCAGACTTAAGCTTACTCCTAGAATCTTACAGGAAAGATAAAACTCTAGCACTCACTGTGCGGATCCTATTGGACCCTTTCCTCCTTTAGGAGGATAAGACTCCACTGAAAACACCCTTTGCAATCCACCCATATTTCCAACTATGGGTTCTAAAGTTGTAGGTCTCTAATTCGAGAACTATGCTTTCCATTAAGGGCAATGCAATGACTTATGCCCTTTTTTTCCACATGAAAAACATTCTCCATCAAAAGTCCTATGCACTCTAGGTGCATTGGACTACCAAAAACTACCCCCACTAGCAAAGGAATGAGTACTCTATGATGATTGGTCCTACTAGTTGTACTTACTATGCTGAGAGTACTAAGAATCCCTAGAATGTGAACCACTGCCACCAATCCATGTTGGAGGATAAGATCCTCCCTATTGCTACTATGAATTGCCTCTAGAAGGAGGCTTCCTACTACTATCCACTTCCTGATTACCTTTGGACCCTGATGTTGTAGGTACTCCCACAAAACCACCATGTCCCAAGGTAATATTTTTCTTTACAAGGATAGCTTGGTGTACCACATCCTTGAGGGTTTTAGGTTGGAAAACCTTTACACCCCCAATGATATGGTTGTTCAGACCCCAAATGAACTATTGAACCATCAGTGGCAAACTGTCACTGATCCCCGCAAAAGGCATGAGCTCATAGAATTTTTGCTCATACTCTACCATGGTCATAGTATACTACCTCATACTATGGAACTCATCTGCCCTTTGTTGGTGCCATTCCTCTGGTAGGAAGCATTCATAGAAGTTCTCAAGGAATAACTTCCATGCAATAGTATTCATATTCACACTCAATTTCTTCTCTTCAATGTTCCACTATGCAGCCCCAAAGAGGTCTAGGTGGGTGATGGCATACCTCGCTTTGACATTAGATTCAAATTCCTACATAGAAAAACATATATCTAAAGTAATTAACCACTAATCTGCCACATAACCTATACCAAATCCATTGAAAGGTTTGATCTTAGACCTTTGTAGGTCCTTCATCTGAGAGGCCTTAGCTAACCTCTGTCTGTCACCATGGAGGTCTCTATGAGGACTCTTAGATATTCATCTCTCCACATTTCTAGCATGATGCGATCCCTCCTTATCAACACCCCTTAGAATAGGTAGGCACTCTAAGATCATCCTCATCATCTGTCTCAAATTAGTCTCCTCTAAGTCAACATGCTCTTCCCTATGGATCTCCTCCCTATTCTCTTCCAGAATAGGACTCTCTTCATGAGTCAGAAGAGGACTATCATGTCTACCTCTCCCATCTCTACCTTTTCTTGTACTATGACCTCTAACAACTAATCTAGTATTAGACACCATCCTCCTACAACACCTAAACAAGAAAAAAAAAGTGCTCACAAAGTCAACAAAGGTATATCACCTTAAAGTACAATCATAAGAAAATATGTTTGAAATCCAACTCAAGCGTTATTGAAGTTTTTCCTTTTTCTATGTTTCAAGAAATTGAGTATAAATTTCAAACTGTTCAGATTGTAATAGATACATAAAATTGTTTAAGTTTTGTTTTGGTTTAACTAGTTGTCATCTAGTGATGTTCCAATATACCCAGAGCTCCCAATGTAGAAACTTTGACTCTAATACTAGATGCAATGCCCTACTAGGAAACCCAAAAGAAATTGACCTAAAGTTTCACTAAATTTGCCAAATATTTTTTTTGAAAGATACTAACAACAAGAGATAACATAACGGAAGCAATAACTCACATACATACTAATCATCCATAAAAAAATTACAACTCCTAAGGGTTCCATGATGGTGAATTGCATATATAAGTTTTATTAATATTAAATCTAACACATAACCAAAATCCACATCATGGAATAACCACAAGTATGAATCCCAATAAATAATATACAATTACATAGTATGCCACTTGGCATAACCAAAATGCATAATCATCCATTGTACAAGTTATAGGATATGAAAAGATCAAAGAATATACATCATCTCATCAGATCTCTAGATAATCAAGTATAGTACAATAGAATATAATCATCCAATAGAAATACAAGATCAGAATGAAATGAATAACTGTACAAATACATCCAGCTATCGAATCTCAATTGTATAAGAAACACTACCACCCAACCTCATGGAACATAAATGGACCACTCCCACCATGCTAAGGAAATAATCTAAAGTCCTATATGGATATCAATTCACAATTCATAACCAACATCTAGGTCAAATAAATCTTGATAGAAATCTATATCAAAGGTACCAAGACACAAGCAACATCTAAACCCAGAGGCAACAAAGACAAGTAGGAAATCTACTACGTAAGTGGGCAAGTTTCATCACATGAGCCAACTCTAAGGTTACCTTGGTAGCCTCTCTATACTTTGGCCCCCTAGTGTCCCTATGCGGCATTAGTATCCTTTCATATAGACAAGGCATACTAATGAGGAAAGGTTATAACCAAGCATCCTCTCTACTCCCATCCTAGCCTGTACTAGCACTCAAGGCATGGGCGAGGAAAAATAATGACTCCTATTAATTCATTTTTTAAACCCATTTAATAAAATTTTATCACTTATTAAAACAACTTACAATGGGTTACCTAGGTAGCCTCTTTAGGGATCTGACCTCCATTGCAAGCCACTTCCCAACATACACATAGATTACCTACCCTAAGCTCATGAAAAGTACAACTCATAAAATCACAATATTCACCTCAGTCCTTTACAAGGAACTAGAAAGCGCCTAAAGATAAATCTCAATATTCACCTCAGTTGTATGCAAGGAATTGGAAAGCACCTATAGATAATTCACAATAATCACCTCAATCCTATACAAGCAACTGGAAAGCACCAAAGATAATCAATTAAAAACTCAAAGGTTGCAACAAGAAAGCCACAATAATCACCTCAATTATATACAAGCAACTAGAAAACATCAAAAGATTATTAATCAAAATTTAAAGGTTACAGTAGGAAAATCACACTATTCACCTCAGTTCTATATAAGCAACTAAAAAGCACTAACAAGCAACTAATCAAAGCTCATCATAGAAATACGTGAAAGCACTAACAAGGAACTTTATTTAAATATTTCAAATTTAATTAATTTATTAATTTATTAAATATAATTAAAATTTGATTTTTATATATAAAAATTTTATTAAATTAAATCATTTAATAATAGTTTAATTTGATTTAATTTTAACTAAAAACCACAATAGGCCCACAAATCCAAATCCAAAAACTCATAAAAAAGATACAGTACTACATTAAACTCAAAGGTCAAAATCATGAATTCATGTCACTTGCCAAATTTGGAAGGCTAAATAACTCAGATACTTGTCCTACTTTCTAGGACAGTTGGATTAGGTTTAGAATTTGGACTCAAGAACTATCTCCCCTCTTTATCATTGCGATATTGTGATAGGGCACACTCATCCTAGAAATTTAGGGAAGTCGATGTCTAGTACCTGCAATCTGCATAAAAGTCAAGCATATACATATATAACTCTACACTAAACAAGCAATGGTGGGAAGTGGTGCATCATATAGATCCCAACTAGCAGGTGAGTACGAATCCCTCCCTGAACCACATCAGAAATGTCAAACATAAATTAAAACATACAAGTACACCATGCACATGCAAGTATGAGGTACGTAATCATAGAACTGCATATAAATCACTCATCTAACTAACATCATGATATAATTAAAAGCACTATATGAACATGTGTGTGTGTGTGTGTGTGTGTGTGTGTGTGTGTGTGTGTGTGTGTGTGTGTGTGTGTGTGTGTGTGTGTGTGTGTGTGTGTGTGTGTGTGTGTGTGTGTGTGTGTGTGTGTGTCATCAAAAGAATAATCATGAACACATGAAATAACTGAGTATTATGTAGCTCATAAATATATAAACTTAGTTTGAAATAACATCTAAATCAAATAGGGTAACCAAGTAAAGATAACCATAAAAATTGGCCTAAAAGAATTTGGAAATAAAACATGAAAAGTAAACTAGGGGTAGGCATTACACTTAGCCTAGTTGCATAGTGCATCTCATTTTAGCATAGTTTCATCTTTGCATTGCATACTCAAGAGTTATTTAACACTAGAATTCTTGCTTTTGTCTAAAGAATCTCCCATTTCATGGTTTACTAGAAAGGGTTGCATCTCTAAGGCTCAGCTGAGATCTATTTTTATTCTTATGCACACACCTTTGCACTCCATAACTAGGGAGCTCTAAGCCACCATTCAAGTTTTCCAACTCATGGAATACTTTGGATAGAATGGTTTAGAGAAGTGCACAATTCTAGTGTATATTTTTGGCATCCATCGTGGGGTAGAACACTTCTATTTTTCCTCTCTAGCTACATTTAGTCATGCATTTTTGCTACTTGTTTCTATACTTTTTTCTCTCCAACTAAAATTATTATACTATAATTTATTAATATCGTATGATATTTCTCAATATTGCAATGCAATGCTTTACCAGTTAAATTATTAGATGACTATTTAGAAAATTGTCTAACTATTATTACAAAGTCTATCACATGATTATATTAACAAGTATCACACAGAGGGAAAATATCACCTCTGTATACTGAAAAGTATCGTACAATACTCTGTCAGCATAAAATATTGCCTTGTCTAGAATTGACTTTTGTTTGGATTATTTAATCAATTTTTGAGTCTTTGGCATTTTGTTTTCAAATTTCATAAGATTATTCTCTGTCTAATAGAGGTTTACTGCAGGTTTTTATCTCATTTTGGACTAACACATTTTTTTTTGTAGGGTTGCTCTAAAATCACTTTCAAATTGCTATAAAAGAACACGTGCCAAAGACCTTATGCTAAAATTCTACTAACTCTTGTTTGTAAGGTTGCCTAAAAAGAAAAGAAAAACAATCAAGTGTGCTTTTATTTCTTTCATTTTGTATGCAGCAATAGACTAGTTGTTTATTTTTTCATAGGTACATAATTACTTGCTTTACTAAAGCTTATCACTTGGTAGGAAAGAATGCTCTTCACCATTAGGTGAATCAAAAATCCTGAACCATTTTATATGCCAAGGTGGAGTAAGGGGTACATGAAGTTGCTTGGTGTTTTTGGGGAAAGCCATTGGGATAGGAGATTATACTCTTCACACTTGAGGTGAATCAAAAATCTTAACCTCCAAAAGTGGATCCATTTTGTTGCTATCAAGATATTACCTTTAGCGGGCCTCCTCTTGAGAGATCGAGAGGAATGACCCAAGTAGGGACAAGAGAACCCAATTCTTCCAACCCACTATAAACTCAAGGCTATCTAATGCAGTGCAAGGTAGGAGTATCCACAAAGAAAATATCCTAGTCCCCAATAAATAACCACACAGTGGAAACAAAACAACAATGTAAGATCTGATACCAATTCACACCACTTTATTCACAAAATAACTATTAAATGCAATGTGCCCAGCTATAAGGCCTTCTGAATTATTGATAAATATGAAATCAATTACAATAACTATTCTACAATATCCTTAAGATTGAAACAAAACCCTAGCTAGTCCAGATCCACACTCTAGTAGTAACCTTCAAGAAAAATCTAAACTTGTTCTCACAAGCCACCAAGTGATCTCCTTGTTTCCAAAGTTGTAGCTACTAGCTCTTTAAAGCTCACTCCTCTACCACATCCTCTTCTCCAAGATGGATTATTATGACTTAGGACTCTACAAGGCCCCCTTACTTATACCCAACTAAGCCACAAGTTGGCCTAGGAAGTTACCAATTAAATTAACCCTTACATTAAATACATGTTGAGCCACAAGTTGACCTCCAACATATATTAAATACAAAAATACCTTAAAAGACTATTAATACTCATTAAATACACATAGATTTCAAATAACCAAGACCCAAATAGGTCCACACAAACTACCATGATTGCTCCACATCATGATCTTGTGCAACATGCATTAAATGCTCTAACTCGATCAAGCAAATCCGCAAGAACTCCATCCCACAAGTCATATAGTTGAGTGTCAGCAAATTTAACAAGCATTGTTGAGCTCCCACAATTATTATTGATAATTGGATAATGAAGATATGTAATTTTTGTCATTTATAGCAACACATGATGTACATGCTTACAAGAAACCTCAAAAATAAAGGTACGTAGCTTTTGGTACTCAAAAAATTGTCTAAGTATGAATTTGGTATACAACAGTGTATTGTTTTGTTTGTAACTTGTTGCTGATGTCATATTATGACTAGCAAAGTTAGATGGAGATAGTATACATGTTGATGATAATGTGTATAACCTCACAAGTTAGTACAGACTCTATAGAAAAGAGATATTCATGTTTTACCAATGAAACAAGACAACGAAATTAAAGGAAAGGAATTATTTTGTTTACAAAATAATTACTTGTCAAATTAGGGCCGACATCCTAGATGTTTACTCTAGGTTGGAAAAGTGTATTATCATCTTAGCTAACCTAGCAGAAATTTGTGTAAAGCCATGGTATTTATGCAAAGAAAATCTTGTGATGAAAAATGTAATTATGATGCAAGTTGTGTGAGTATTTTGATATGTGAACTTATTGTAAAAGTGATATATATGAAGTTTTGTAAAGCTATTTTTGTGATCCAAGATCGAGCTAAATATTAGAGATCAGACAAGAAAGAAATTACAATACCTATATTCTAGAAGTCTGCTTACTTGTTTGGGCAGTGAGCTCTTCTTGTAATTGGAAGTGCATGTTTGGTCAGTGGACTCATCCTGTATCTATTGTACTACAACTCTTAACAAGGTTGGGACAACTCGTAACGAGGATGGAATCTCCTAATAGGGATTCAAAGTCTCTGAATAGGGACTCTCTATATTTAATTTTCTTATAGACTCCTAACAAGGTCCATCCTCTAACAAGGAACTTATATATTAGTATATTATCTAGTGGGTATCATCCCCACCAGAGTTTTTCCTTGGCCAAGGTTTCCCTAGTTAACAAAATATAGTGTTATGAGTTATCTTTTTGCATGGTTAGTGTTACTATTCAGCATTATTTTATTACTTTGTTATGTATAGTTTAAAGTAAGAAATAATATCCAGTTGGTGACTAAATTTTGTAGATTACTAATTCACCTCTCCCCCTCTCAGTAATTCTTATTTCTAATAATTGGTATCAAAGTGTAGTTACTAAGAAGAGGCTTAACAACTTGAGTAAGATCCCTATGGATATGGAATAGTTAATAAAGAACCTTGAAGAGACACTTGAACAAATTGATCTCCTTAGTGAAGAAAGAGATAAGATAAAGGATAGATATGAAGATTCCAAAGTATACATTGGACAATTGAAGAAAAAGATTTAACATCTCAAATACAAGCCTAAATCTATTGAATCTAAAACTAGTAATGATGATTATTCAAAAGTAAAGACAAAGTACAAGATCTGGAAGCATGAATTGAAGATTACAAATCTGAAGTTAACTTTGAGGAGAGATCCTAGCAAAATTGAAACTAGTTTGAAGACTAAGAATGCAGATCTTAGAGAAAGTCTAGCAAAGAAGACATATGAGCTTGAAAAATTGAAATAAGATCATGAATAACTTTATAAATACAATATTATTGAAATACAATATTATTGTGAAAGGAGAATTAACTCAATGCAAGTGACAACTTGAGAAGCTTTATTCTAGTAGAGAAAAGCTTGATGAATCAATGTCAATACAGAGACCTACTTATGATAAGACTTCCCTTGGTTATCTATTTAACATGTCTGCAAAGAAACCCTAGATTAGATCTGATCTAAAAGAAAAAGATAAATATGATGATTAGATTGAATCCAGTCAATCTTCTGATAAGCCTAAAGAAGTTGGTCAAGACAAGGAAGTTGAGATTTTGGATGAACCAAAGCAAGTGGAACCTCCTAAGGAAACCAAGTATGAATTTAGAGGTAAGTGTTTTTTATGTAATGAAATAGGTCATATGAAAAGATATTATACAAATAAGTCATTTGATCATGTTAAGGATGTTTATTGTCATAATTTTCATGGTATGGGTCATAAAGAAATTGATTGTAGGAAACCTAAGTATGATAATGATAGAAGGAATAGTAGAATGTCTAGAAATAGTAACCCTGTAGATAGAAGATCTAATAAATGGACATCGAGAGAAGGAAGACCTTATGAAGAAAGAAGATAGATCATGTGTTATAAGTGTGATAACTTTGGACACATAGCTCAAAATTGTCATGCACCTAATAATCAGCAACATCCTAGAAGTAGAACTCTAGTATGTTAGTTATACAAACAACTTTGAACATACAATAAAGTATTGCAAAATGGATAGAAACTTTGGAGATAGAAGGAACAATGGAAGAAACTTTCGAAATAGAAGGAATGATGGAAATAACAGAAGGAACCATGAAAGGAACTCCAAAACTAAAAAAGACATTTAGGAATAAAGAAATGTAGTCAGTGAACTTTGAGAGCTCAATGAGGCATGTCTAAAAGGATTAGAAATTGTTAAGAAGAAAGTTGAGAGTTATACCAAAGAAATCTATAATGGAAGGCCATGGTGATCAACACCATTAAACAAGATGATGTTAGACTCCTAAGCAGAATCATTGCCTACTCCTTATGTGCAAGTTCAAACATTGATGAATTGTCATTTGGATTCATCTATGCAGCCTACAAGATATGTGTTGAGAAAGAACAAGTTAACCTTAGTGAAATACTAAGAATGCAACTTCTTGAAAACCTCGAAAATATCAAGAGGACTAAGAATGGTGTGTTTAGGTTTCAGTCATTGATCAATCATTTATTCTTTCATTTACATAAGAGATTTCCATATTTATCAGTTATAGAGATTATGAACAATGATAGGTGTACAATGGAGAAGATTACATATGTATGTAGAAGACATCTAGCGAATAAGATATTGGATAATGGGAACCTGATAATGAAAACATTTCAGAATGAAATGAGATAGAGATTCAGAATTGCACCTGCAATTGTAGATATATTTAAGGAAGATATTTGTGTTATGGTTGATACAAATTTTAATTATATTCAAGTAGTAGAACCTCAGGAAACATTTCTTGATCATTTATGTTATTATTAACTGATGATATAGTAGTTGGATACATTGACTTATTGTTGAAATCAGAGAAGGACCAAGCTGAATCAAGATTTGGAACTTATGATGAGATTACCTAATCAACTCATCAGGCATCCTTGGAGAAGGCATCTCACAAGAAGATAGAAACTATAATTAAGAAAGCCTTATCAGAGGCCATTATAACTAAGAGTGAGTCACAAGTAGTCAAGCAAACCATGAAGCAAGGTATACTAAATGTGCAACCTTTTATCAGTGTTTATTGTAGAAACATCTTCAGAATAGAGAATTCCTTATGCAATAGTGTCAAATATTCAGACAAGTGAGATGAAGAGAAAATCTGAGAGATTAGTGGAAGTTGTGACCACAAAGACTAAAAGGGTTAAGCAACAAGCCACTAGACTAGGAAAGAAACAAAAGGCATTGTTGACAATTGTTGAGTCTAGTGAAGAAGAACAAGAACAAGAATAAGAAGTTAAATAGATAGAGAAAAGCAATCAACAGGAAAAGCACAACAATCCTGGAAGCTGAAGATAGAGAAGATAAATTTAGCTATTACTAATGAAGGCAACTTTGTTCAGATGAACAAATTTTATGATTTATATAACAATTTTGAGAAAGATCAAATTGATATCTCTATTATGAGATACATTATAGCCAAAAATTTGAAACTGAAAGATATTGAAGACATAGTAAACCAAAAGGTCTATGATACACTCATAGAAAAGAAGGCACCAGCTAGAGAATAGGACATAGAACTTTAGAAGTCTATGTTAAGAACAATATGCAAGACTGATGATGAAGAAGAAGTTAAGAGATTATTGAACAATCTAGCACCTTACTTGATGAACAAGGTAAGACCATTTCTATTTATGGTGGGTGAGAAAGATAAGCTAAGAAGTGAAACTATAGTAGCCATAAATTAGATGTTCACAAAGCCTAAAGCAGCATCTTCACCAGCACCTAGAACCTCGAAAGTGTCAATAAGCGGTGACACAATGCAGATAGATTAGACCAATGTTACCATTAACATTGATGATAGAAATCCATTTGAAGGTTTTGAATAGAATGAAACTCATACTGAGGATATGGAAGAACAACTAAGTGAAATTGAAGAGGAGAAGAGGTTACTAGAAGAAAAGAAAAAGAAAATAGAAGAGGCCAACTAGAAATTGCTTGAAGATGAGATGAAAAGGAAGTAGAGGAAGAAAAAAAAAGAGTAGCAGAAAAAAAAAATTAAAAGGAACATAGAAGAAGACAAGAAGAAGAGATTAGAAGAGGAAGAGAAGAAAGAAAAAGAAAGAAAGGAAAGGAAAGAGAGAGAGGAAGAAGAAAGAAGAGTCAAAGAGGCAATTGAAACAAAGCAAAGGGAAGATGACACTAAACCTTCTAGTTCATCTACTCTGCTTTCACTTGCTAGGTTGGCAACTAATGATGATGATCAAACTGAATTGATCTCATCTTTGTCAAAACTTATTCAGAAGAACAAGATAGTGAAGATCCTATAGAGAACCTTGATGGAGGTTACTGATAGATTAGATAGTGCTCTGATAGTGCAACACACAGAGATAGATCTGGAATAGAGGGCACAAGCAATACTAAATTATTTTGATGAAGAATTCACAAATTTGTTGAATATTGCAAAATCTAAGGCACAAATCTCACATGATGCTAACTTGTTTAGCACCATTTGTCAAAATATTAAGAATGATTTGATAAGACTTGATACTTGTATCAAGTAACTTTGAAAGTGTCAACAAGATGGCAAGATATTGTACATCAAGTGTACTCTATCTCACAAACTAACTAAGGATATTGACAATCAAATTGGAGGAAAAATGAGTGAACTAGAAGCTCTATCTAGCCAATTATAGCATCCTACTAGTAAAATTGATAATTTTGAAGGACAAGTGGCCAATATTCAGAGTGATACCAAGAAATTAGAACTTCAAAAGGAACAATTTTTGAAGAGAGTATCAGATTTTAGAGAGTGCATTGCTCTGAAAATATCTTTTATTGAGAAATAGTCCGAGGAATGTGTCAAGGCCAAGGACACTTATTTTAACTTTTTATACTCTAACCTTAATGCAGTTGAGATTGCATCACATGCCTTATGTGCAATTCTCACCTCTGTTGAATCAACCAAGGATACATGGACTAAAGGTATGAGCAGTCTTAAGGAAAATTTTGA
Organism: Cupressus sempervirens; assembly: GCA_028749045.1. Classification (NCBI taxonomy): domain Eukaryota; kingdom Viridiplantae; phylum Streptophyta; class Pinopsida; order Cupressales; family Cupressaceae; genus Cupressus; species Cupressus sempervirens. The sequence continues at coordinate 499,927,263 of CM053793.1, read as the reverse complement.
TGATTTCATGAAGATACTACCAACTTAAGGTAGAAGAACAAATATTTTGACAATAAATGGACAGTTTTTAGATAGTCTTTGACATTTTAACCTTTGTCATTAATGTCAAAGGGGGAGAAGTACATAAGAAAATTGTAAATCAGGTAAAGAGAAAAGTATGAAATCATATTGTAAGGGGGAGCATGTGTAAAATGGACAAATTTTAATAGATGTAATGTTAATGTATTATTTATTTTAAGTTTTTGACACTTAGCCAATTTTCCCTATTTTGTTGCCACCAATGCCAAAGGGGGAGATTGTTGACAATTGGCTAATGAAGATATGTAATTGTTTTCATTTATGGAAACACATGATGTACAGGCTTATAGGAAACCTCAAAAATACAGATACTTAGCTTTTGATACTCAGAAAATTGTCCAAGTATGAATTTGGTATACAACAGTGTATTGTTTTGTTTATAACTTGTTGTTGATATCATATTATGACTAGAAAAGTTAGATGGAGATAGTATACATGTTTATGATGACATTTATAACCTTGGAAGTTTGTATAAACTATATGGAAAAGAGATATTCACATTTTACCAATGAAATAGGACAGTGAAATTAAAGGAAAGGAATTATTTTGTTTACAAAATAATTACTAGTCCAATTAGGGTCAACATCCTTGATTTTTATTCTAAGTTGGGAAAGTGTATTATGGTATTAGCTGACCTAGCAAAAATTTGTGTAAAGGCATGGTATTTATGCAAAGGACATCTTGCGATGAGAAGTGTAATTGTGATGTAAGTTGTGTGAGTATTGTGATATGCGAACTTACTATGAAAGTGATGTATGCAAAGTTTTGCAAAGCTATTTTTTTTATCCGAGCTTGAGCTGAAGATCAAAGATTAGACAAGAAAGAAGTTACAGTACCTATATTCTAGAAGTCTAATTACTTGTTTAGGAAATGAACTCTTCTTTTAATTGAAAGTGCATGTTTGGGCAACGGGCTTATCTTGCATCTACTGTACTACAACTCCTAACAGGGTTGGCACAACTCCTAACAAGGTTGGAATCTCCTAACAGGGATTCAAAGTCTCCTAATAGGGACTCTCTATACTAACTTTTCTCATAGACTCCTAATAGGGTTCATCCTCTAACAAGGAACTTATATATCAGTATATTATCTAGTGGGTATCATCCCCACTATGGTTTTCCCTTGGCTAAGGTTTCCCTAGTTAACAAAATATGGTGTTATGAGTTATCTTTGTGCATGATTAGTGTTACTATTCAACATTACTTTATTACTTTGTTATGTATGGTATAAAGTAACAAATAATATCCAGTTGGTGACTAAAGTTTGTAGATTACTAATTCACCCCCCCCCCCCCCCCCCCCCCTCCTTAGTAATTCCTATGTCTAACAAGTATTCTTGAGTTCTTCACCTGTTGAGAAACATATAATATGTTGAGAAACAATGTAGATGTTGAGAAATCCTTCAGTGACTGAGCTCCTCAGCCAACACTACACCCAAGAATTGTCCAGCAAAGATCGAGCACTAGTCCTTTTATGATTGAATTCTCCAACTCTAAGGCCAAAATCACTTCACCCTATAGGATTTCCAACTACCCTAGGATGCTCCTACATTAGACACCCCAAGTGTGAAAAGATGTTCTCGATAGCTAGAAGAACATCTTATAGGATTCAACACATAATTCTCAAACTAGTTTTTCACATACATGTCCTCCAAGTCTTCAACTTGCACACTCTTTCCCTTGTTCCATTTTTTTTTCTTTACATCCATCCTCGGTGTGCTACAGGTTTTCTTTCCATGCTGATCTTTAACCCTCTCAGAATATTTTAACTCAACTTGGCTTCCAATGCTCAAGTTCCTCCTACCGAGTTCTTCATTATGTAAAGGAATTAGTGAAAGCTTCTTATCACCTTTCTCAATAGTAATCACATTCTTGACACAATCATGCACAACCCTACAATCATGCTGCCAAGGTCTACCAAGTAAAATGTGACAACTATCCATTTCCACAATATCACACAACACTTGATCCTTATACTTCCCAATATAGAAATCGATAATACATTTCTCCCTCACTTCTAACACATGTTCATCTTGCAACCAACCAATCCTATAAGAACAAGGATGTCTTACCCTCTTCAAACCAAGTTTCTGAAACATCTCCTTAGCAACTAGATTATCAAAACTATCGTCATCCACAATTACGTTGTAGATTTTACCACCAAACTTATAACAAGTCCTAAAAATTTATGCCTTTGACAAGGTTCTAGTGTCCTCATACCAAACAATACCACCAAGCCAACAAAATCTCTCCCTAGTTAGCTTTATTGATACAATCTTCAACCTTAGTCACAATAGCAACTCTTCGATCACCGACATTCTATGAACATTCATAAGCTTTGTGTCCTTCTTCACCACATCTATAGAAAATACCCTTAAATGCACCTTTGTCTATCCTCTTTCTCTATTCAATAGGTTTTGCTTTATCTTCAATAATATATTTTTCTTCACCAAGTGGTCATGCTTATCCTTCCCTCAAGGATTACCTTGATGTCTCGTCTTCATCTTCTATTTTGTTCTCAAAGCATACTAATAAGCATACTCAACCAAAACAATATTCAAAATACCAACCTCATCCTAAATATTGAATCTCAAACCATTAATATATATAGCCACCTTCTCCTTAGATAGTTCTCTATGTCCAGACCGAATAGTCAACTTGTAAAACTCCTCTGTATAATCTTTCATAGTTATATCCATCTACTTCATATTCTACAACTTCTTAAACAACTCAAGTTCAAAATTAGAAGGAATTAAATTAGCCTTCAATTTAGTCACCATCAATATCCATCTTGTGATCTTCATTTCACCTTCCTCTTCTCTATCTCTTTGCAATTCCTTCCACCAAAGAGCAGCATGTCCCTTTAGCTTAGTCTTTGTTAACCTCACTCTAAGTGGATCTCCTATATCCTCTAGCTCAAAGTAGTCTTCCAATTTTTCAATCCAATCAATTAGGTCTTCAAGATTCAAAGTACCTAAGAAATTATAAACCTTCATCTTATGCTTTAACTTCAACTAAGATCTAGATCTATCAAATTGACCAACCTTATTTCTCATAGGTCTCTCCACTCAATCCAGCAACCTCAAAGTCTTCAACAACTTCCTCATAACCATCTTTAGTACCCACATGTTGAGGTACACCACCTATAGCACTTATGATTTCAGCGATCATATCACTCTTCATCAACACCATCTCATATCAAAATTCTATTTTAATCTTCTCTGAGATCCTCATTTCCATAGCATTGTAGAGATCTTCAATCACCTTAGGGTCCAATTGTCTTAGATGCATCTTCAAATATTTTAGCAAAACCTCTATAGAAAATCCACAAGATCAACCAGATCCTCGCTCTAATGATCTTCACCCTAGGTCTATGTGCAAACTACCTCAACCTTGGTAATCTATCTACATGCTCAGGAAAATTTTCTCTGATACCACCTTACACAATGCAAGGTAGGAGTATCCCCAAAGTAAATGTCCTCACCCCCAAAAAGTAACCACACAACTTAAACAAAACAAAAGTGCAAGATCTAATACCAATTCACACCACTTTATTAATAAAGTAATGGTTACATGCAATTTGCCTAGTTGTAAGGCCTTCCAAGTGATGGCCAAATACAAAATCAATTACAATAACTATTTTTCAAGATCCTCAAGATCAAAACCAAACCCTACCTAGTTTAAATCCACACTTTGGTAGAAATCTCCAAGGAAAATCTAAACTTGTGCTCGCAAGCCACCAAGCAATCTCCTTATTTCTAAAGTTGCATCTACTAGCTCTTTAAATTTTTCTCCTATGCCACATCCTCTTCTCCAAGATAGATGATTATGACTTAAGTCTCCACAAGATCCCCTTACTTATACCCAACTATGCCACAAGTCAGCATAGCAATTTACCAATTAAATTAACCCTTACATTAAATCAATGTTGAGCCACAAGTCGGCCTCCAATAGATATTAAATACCAAAATACCTTAAAAGTCTTACAACACTCATTAAATACATAGAAAAAATAATCAGCACCCAAGTAGGTCCACACAAACTCCCATGATCTCTCCACATCATGATCTCATGCAATAAGCATTAAATGCAACAACTCGATCAAGCAAATATACAAGAACTTCATCCCGCAAGCCATACTATTGAGCGTTAACAAATTAACAATCATTGTTGAGCTCCCATGAGCATTTTCAATTTTTTCACATGTCAAGAAACATAGAATACATTGAGAAATAATGTAGATTTTGAGCAATCCTTTAGTGACCAAGCTCCTCGGCCAACACTACACCCTAGAATTGCCTAGCAAAGACTGAGCATTAGTCCTTCTACAACTAAATTCTCTAACTCCAAGGCCAAAACCACTTCACCTTTTAGGATTTCCAACTACCCTAGGATGCTCCTAAATCACTATCAAGGACAAAAAAACCTTGTTAGACATTGTACTTGTCTTCACCTAGTTGAGGTACTTGTGGGATTGCGACCATGAGTAAATCACTAGGTGGGACATGAGGTATGTTACTTACTACAAGGTGAGGTGTCTTTTATTGGGAGAAAGAGGAGTGATATGAATAGAAGCCCTTTCTAAACACCATTAGATAGAAGCTACCTTAGTTATCCACTCAACTTCTTGATGCAATGATCGATCCTCAAGGACTACCCAGATCGCCACAAGATTTTACACTCACAATTTGTGTCCCCTTGGTTGTGCCAATGGCATCGCCATGAAAGTCCAATATCTATCATGGGAAACCACTTTGTCTTAGGTGAATGGGCATCAAGCATGGGCCAAGGTGTTGAGTAACGAACCATGACCTTGGATAGTTTTTCTTGGAACTTATCTTTGAATGTGAAAACACATTTGTAAATGTTCTCAAACATCAAACATGTTGTTAAAATTCATAGGATTTTTCTTTTGATATCCCAATCTCTTGTGTTGGGAAGGTTATTTTGACCCCTATCCAACTATTTGAGACATGTTCATTTCCCTTACTATTTTCAAACCATGGTGTTTTCTGCTACAAACTAAAGTGTATTACTATGAATACTGCATTCTAGTCTAAGACATTCAAGAAATTAAACAAAAGCATAGATCTTTGAAACTTTAAGTTGTATTTTACATATTTCATTGGCCCTTTATCACATGGCATCTTGAGAAATATCGTGTGATATTTTTCACCTGGCAAAGTATCGCATGTATGTTAGAAACTCTATCACACACTAGTTATAAAGTGTATCGCACTTATTTGTGAAAACTACCACATGAACAAAAAGTGTCAGTCAACTGCAGAAAGGCCTATTGTACAATAATTATTATTGATCTTTTATCACTTGACTTTCTAAGAAATATCACCCTGCCTCTTTTACTTGCAAAATTGAGTTAGAATAGCATCATAGCTGATTTAGGGGTGTCATCACTTCGTCCTAGCTGAGTCTAATTTAAAATATTTATGTTAGATTTTGTTCTAAGTTGAAAATATGGATCTAATTTGTCATTTATGAGCTAAAACATCACTAATAATCACTTGTCAAATTTTGGTACTATCCTAGCTACTTGCTATCAAGCTTCTTCCTCAACTTCTTGTCTTGAGTCCTTATTGTTGTAAGTTCTTGAGAACTCTTGACAAGACACTCGCTTATTTTATCTTTGACAAGTGATCATTCTTGACCATACAAACTATAATTATAAAGAGCTTTATTTCATCCCATTAGATGAATACATATCCTTACATCTTATTTTCAACTAGGCTCTGTGTTGATCAAGGAAGTCATCCTTCATTCACCTTTGAACAATTAACAACTCCAACTAGGTATCCTCATAGACAACCTTGCAAGGAAGAACCTAACTCTGATAAGATGGAAGATGCTAACACTTGGCATAATCCACTTTATAGATTTGAGAACCCTTTTTATAGGCTCTTTGATGCTCCTATGGGCTAAAGATAGTGTTTCACTCACCATGCATCCTAAAGAGAGGAATCGCCATCTAGAGAAACTCTTTGCACAAAAAGAAGAACATAAACACCTAGAAAGAGAAAGACTACAAGAGGCTATATGCATGGACACTAGGGAGAGATGTTATCATTAATATGAGGCTAATGCTCTGTTGACATTTCAATCATGTTTGTTATTAGTGACACACACTTATTCAGATTGTAAGTATCTACCAAGCGTATTGTATAGTTAACAGAGTTAACCAAGCATTTCAGACTCTACTGAGTTCTATAGTTGCTAGCAAGTCCAAGAAATAGTATTCAGTTTGCGTTGAGCAGTTTCTACCATAATGGTGATCAATAGTGTAAACTGAGCTTCATAAGGTTTACCAAGTTCCTCAGTGCAAATTGAGTTGTGTAGTGCTTACCGAGTTTGTAGTTACAATGATGTGAATCTAGTGTTGATTGAGCCACTCAGTGTTAACCAAGTGACTCAATTTATACCAATCTCGTAGTAATAGCATTGATGAAACTATGTAGTATGAATCAAGTGATTTAGTTTATATGTTGAGTTTCACAGCGTTCACAAAGTCACTAGTACAGACCAAGTTCAAACTACTTGGAAGTGATCAGTATGAACTGAGCTTCTATGTCTACCGAGTGCATGATGATGTTGAGCATTGACTGTGGATGCCAAGCATCAAAACCTCACTAAGCTAGTCTTTAGAACCTGAGTTCTTGCAATTGGGATGACTTTGTGTATTTTGTGTAAACTTTTATTGTAGCCAACTTTGTTGATTTGTAAATTGGATTGATATATATATGTAATGTATTGTATCACATCCAACATATAGAATGGAAGTAAGATAACAAGCAAAGAAGAGCAAAAGTGAAAAATACAAGGCTACAATAGTATAAGGAGTAGCAAAGATTTTTCTATCACAACAAGATGATTATTACACTCAAAGGAATCTCATTTAGCAAACCAAGTTGCATATCAAAGATCAGCCACTATTTTCATCCTAATAGGTGGATCAGTTAAATCCTTTCACAAGGTAGACTTAGTATTCTTTTGTAAATCTCTTTACTGAGTGTATACTTCATTGTATATTTGTAAATCCTTTTTCAAGGTGAACCTAGTAGTCCTTATTTCCCCTAATAGGGAAGACCATTAGAAGTGATCATTTTAAGCCTCAACATGCCAACTTTATATTACAGTACTAAAGCTTGTGCATATCATCCCCACCCTGGTTTTACTTTCTATTTGGAAGGTTCCTAGGTCACCAAATTGTGTTTCAAAGGGTTATGAATGTTTTAATGCTTTCAGTTATTCATGCATGCAATTAGATTAGAATACACATGAAAGATTAATTGGTAATTAAGGATTAATTTTTATTGGTTACTGATTCACCCCTCCCCTCTTAGTAACTTAGTCTATTATACATATTTCCAACAATTGGTATTAGAGCTTTGTGGTTCTTAGAGAAAATTTTAATAGATTGAGCAAAGATCAAAGTATGGAGGTATTCAGACTTGACAAGGTTATTTACAATGAGAAGCTAGATTTAGAATTGGCTATTGGACAACTCAAGAAAGCAAAGGAGCAACTCTCTCAATTTCTAAAAAGAAGAAAAGATCTAGCAATATAGATAAATGACCAAATCTACATTGAAGAAAGAATTAAAGGCATCCAGTCAAGAAATTTAGATGAAGCTAATGAGGCAATCAAATAAATATTGGAAAAGACTGGTACACTTCAAGAAGAAGTAAGAAAGTTAAGAAGAGAGAAAGAAATTCAATCAGTAAGATTATGTGAAGTCATGGAAGAGAAAAATGAGATATTAATGAGCTCACTAATGCAAATGAAGAAATCATGAATCTAAGATCAGAGAATGAAATATTGTTGAATGATTTGAACACTAAAAAGAAAACCAATGAGAGGATGATGAAATCTCAAGCAGACATGAATCAATTGAATGAGAAAATTCATTAAAAACAAAAAGGAAAAGTAGGAATTGGATATACAAAAGAAGGTGAATCATCCAAGAAAGTAGCTCAAAAGAACCAAAGACCTACTTGCAGTCATTGTGGTAAGCTAGGACTACATCAAACAAATGTTGGAGCAATGGGAAAGCTAAATTCAATGGAAAATGCTACAATTTCAATTAGCATGGACATAGAGCTAATGAATGCAAAGAGAAACCTAATTTGAAGGCAAATGTCACAAATGCAAGAAGCATGGGCACAAATCCTTAGAATGTAAAGCTAAGATATTGAACCCAGTAGAACAGATTATAAAAGCTATATTTGGTTGGGACTATAACACTTGGTGTAGATGTCATTACTATGGAGAATTTGGACACATTAGAATGAATTGTGTAAAACATCACATGAGGACAAGAGTCACCACCAGAAGATGTTTTATCTATATAGAACTTGGTCATCTTGCCAAGAACTATATGAATACTAGAAGAATTGAAGATGAAAAGAAAGCCAAAACTATAACATCAGAAAGTAGATGAGACAACAATAGTTTCCAAAATCTTCTAAGAATGCAAGTCCAAGAAATAATGAACATGTCACTCAAAAATTGGGTGACTCTAGCAATTCCACTTGATCTCATAAGGAGCACTGGAACTAGGACTCTAAAGAAGACATCTCACATCAATTCTAGTCAGTGGAATGAAAGATCCATATTTGAATTCAAGATGCAAAGGGATCACCAAGCAATCAAGAAGGTGCTAGTCATTACCGAGTAAGGTTGGGTTACAATCCTTACCGAGTGAGGTCAGATCACAAGAATTTGCTGAGCAAGGTTGGGAGCAACTAAGTTTCATATGGTAATTGAGTCATGGATGACTTTGTCAAGCATTCAATGCAAGAAAAGTGGAAGCCAATCTATCATTTGAGTGAATAATTGTACCAGGCATTTATGGTGATCGAAAGGCAAAATTTGATAAAAGGATGAAATTGAATTCATTTTTTATCGTGAATTTTTGAGAACTATTTATGCAAAGTGATTTTTGAGCATCTGTAATCTGAGAAAATCACTCTTGAAGATTTCCATGTTATCTCAAACCCTACCAAGTGAAATGGCATCCACCAATAGCAAATCAAAGAAAGGATTTGATATGTTGGTTTGAGGCATTGAATGGAAGGTGCATGACTTTCAGCTAAGTCTTGATGTCACAGAAACCCTAGATTCGAGTGGAGCTCAATTGCAAATACCACCAAAGGTACTATTAATCAATGACATTCATTCACATTTTTTTTTTCTATTCAAGATATTGGAACATTAGAAATGGATGAAACCCTAGAGAAGTTGTGTGTGAATGGTGTGTTAAAACTTGGACATCAACACCTTGAAGTGAAAGGTTTAACTCACATTCGCATATGCCATGATATTTTCAAATCAAATGGATAAGATTCATTCTTAGTCATGTGCATAATGATCAGTTATGGTTAGAACAACCTATTTTATAACCAAGAAGATGATCTATAGGATCGTTGGTCTTCCTATCTACGAAAAAGCTAAAATGACAAAAAAACCCTAAGTCAGGCCGAGCTAGTAAAGAAAACCCTTGCCAAATGGGATGGAAAGGGAATGAAGATAAGCTATGTTATAGATATGTACCTAAATTTTGGGATATATATCATTGCATACAAAATATATAGCTCGAGAAGACTCAACAGTGTGTCATGCGAAGTAGTGGATCTCGCATACAAAGTGGTCAAGAATAACCTATCACTTGACCTTGCTAAGTTGATGTTGAACTAGTTCAATAAGAATATGGATAGTACAAGAACTTCAAAGAAAAATCCTTGTAAGTTTGGTTCACTCTTAACTTGTCTATTTTTCTATGTGCAAAAGTTCTTCTCATCTAAAGGTATAATCATATGGAGAAAGGATGTACCTGTTCTTTATCAGATTAACGAATATATAGCTAAAATGGGAGAAAACTATGTGAGTAGTATGGACAATTACTTTGATGCATTCAAAGATAATATGAATAATAGATTCAAGATCCCCAAGAAACTTGTTGATGATTACAAAGATGATATTTGTTTCATGGTTGATAGTGACAAAGTGTATATACAAGCAGTTAGACCAAGAATTGTATGGGTCAAACCTCTAGGATATGAGGTCTACATAACTAAAACCAAGGACATTATTGAAGCATTGATTAATGAGCTTGTTGACCCAAAAGTTACATACTTTGGTACCTATGATGAAGCTAAGGCAAGATTTGAACTAGATATTAAACTCCCTCAAGTAGTCAACAAAGGGAAGAAGAGAATTGCAAAATTGAAAACCAGCACCACTCTTCTGTGATTATATTGAGGATGATGAAGCAGAAGTGTTGGAAATATTATGATAGGCTAAGTTACTGAGAAGGGAGGGGTGAATCAGTAACTTATAAAATTTAATCCTTAATTAGCAATTAATCCTTCATGTGAATTCTGATCTAATTGCATACATGAGAAACTAAAAACATTAAAGCATAAAACTTATGACACACAATTTGGCGACCCAAAAACCTTCCAAATAGAAAGTAAAACTAGGGTCGGGATGATACCCACAAGCTTTAGTACTATAGTATAAAGTTATCCTATTAAGGCTTACAATGATCACTTCTAATGATTCACCCTATTAGAAGCAATAAGGACTGGTAGGTCCACCTTGCAAAAAGATTTACAAACATACAATGAAGTATGCACTTGATAAAGAGATTTACACAAGACTATTAGGTCTACCTTCTTTAAGGATTTGATTGATCCACCTATTAGGATGAATCAGTAGTTGATCTCTAATCTGTAATTTTTTTTACTGAATGAGATTCCTCTGAGTGTAGAAATTACCTTGTTGTGTGTTAGTAAATAGATTTGTCCTTCCAAAATCAAATATAAAGAATGACTCAAAATGCTCGAATAGAAGAATGACTATCACTAACAGTTGGAAATACTATCATGACATTGACAACTTTTCTCTAAATTGAGAGGTATAGCTCTTTCTTAGAAAGATATTCAAAGAATTTAAATAGTTGGTTATGTCTTTTACCAGAAGACACAAAAGCTTTCTAGCATTTTCCCATCACTATGGGAGAAATGTGATTATAGGATTTATAAACTAGACAATGAGGAAAGAAAAATGAACAAATAGCCATAAGACTATCTATCTAGTCGTTCACACCACAAGGAAAGTGTAAAGAATATTTGTTTTATTCTGTTGACTATGAATGATAATGCAAAATTGCACTTAAAACATGAAAGAAATGACTATATAACCATTTTAAATCCAAGAAAATCAAATACATCCTTTGCAATCTGATATATGAAACTCTCTTTTATTCCAAATGCATAACAAAACAATAACAATATCATTTTATCTCTGTCATTACAGTCAAGTTGCAAAAAAATAAAACTTCTATATCTCCTCCCTATTACAATCAGTGCCCATAAAAATGTATTCTCTCACTCCTTGTAGCTACAGAACTACTAGTGAAGATAAGAAGAACCCCCACTGTGTAAAAATCTTCACAATAAATAATAACTTTCACTTGCATTTAGGTTCTGGTAATTGTTTCTTGAAAATCATTTTAATCATTCTCGAGAATAATGTTCTTCTTATCACTTTAGAATATTTAATAGTTGATCCATTTTAAAGTTTCATATATTATAACAAATATATTTACAAAAATTAAAATGAATCCCATGTGCATTCTTGGATAGGTGGCATATGCTGGTAACAAATTGTTGTCATGATCTTGTGACTATCATTGATATACTGCTGCACTTAAATAGTCATAACTTTTGATCCATGATGAATTTTATAAAATTTCTTGGAGATAATTTAGATAATTAGGTTTCCTTGAACATATCAAAAATTCAGCTCAATCCAATGGTCAAATTAAAATTTGTGGACCCTACAACATGATTGTTTTTCTGATTGCAGCACATTTGTATTTGTTGGTATGTTGACAGACCTACACACAGTCCATTATAAATTTTGACCTTGGCCATATTTTGTAGATCACTCAAGTGAGATCTTAGGAAATTATGTTTTTGAAAACATATCCAAAACTGAGCATGATCCAATAGTTGGATAAAAAGTTATGCCCCCCGTAACATGACTATTTTTTCTGACTGCAGCACATTTGTAAATACATAATTTTAAACTTTTCCTTTGCATAAACTTGATGATGAATTAATAAAGGAAAAAGAACATCTCAATTTATGGGTCCCTGTGCCTATTGGTAATCTTTGCATCATGACTTCATTTTCCCAATTTCCTGATCCAAGAATCTGTACTTGTTGTGAATAGCTTTGTATCTTCTTTACATGGTAGAAAGGTTTGGGAGTCATCTTTCACTAAGTATGATAGTCACATTTGCATTTAGGTAAAGGATGAAAATATATGATTTCCATAGTCCTGAGCTTTTCATTCAACAAGTTCAAATTGATTTTAATATTCATGAGGGATCTCTTATGGAAGAAAATGCTCTAGTCTGACTATATTTTGTATAATCCCAATCATTGGATAAGTGCATGCTCAAGATCAAATTTGAAAGAATGTTGCAATATTAATCTCTTGTAATAATTATCTTTCTTTATAGATGTTATCTTGACTGATTGTACGTCTGACTTCCCCCTCTTTCCACAAACACTCATTTAAGAAATTCCAAGACATACAATCAAGTGATTCCCTGACTGTTGGTGAGTGACTACAGTGGAGTCCAAATGTGAAAGTACAAGGTTTAGAACTTGCTTTGTTATGCCCAAGATACCCATCATGCACCATCTACTCATGTTTGAAGTGAGACTCTTCTATCAAAAAATTTACATATCACTCTTTATTGAATCTAAAATGCTCAAGCCTCAATGAGGACTATGCCACTATGCCTTACCAAGATGATCATGACTTGTTTGGAATTGCGATTTGTTTGAGGGTCCACTGAAGTTGTATCTTGAAATTCCCAAGAAATAGTGTCTATTGATCTGATTTTGGAAATCTAAATTGAGCTTTGAATCCTGATCTTGAACCTTGAAGCTTGAATTTTGACTCTGCAGACTCAAACACAAACTTGAAGTTGAAGTTGAACTAACCTGAAGGTTCGACTTCAACTTCAAGTTTCTCATATGTGAATAGAAAGGATGATGACTAGGAGAATGGTTGGCCTTCTTTTAACATTTTGTGCTAGTGACAAAACTTGAAGTTGAACTTGAACTGGATGGAAGGTTCAACTTCAACTTGAAAGTGCATTATGAAACCACTAAACTTGAAGTTGAATTGTCCCTAAGGTTCAACTTCAACTTCAACTTACACACTCCCATGACTTAAACAATTGACTATAAGGCTAAAGAAAATTACAAGTGTAACACTATGATAGATAAATCTTTGCTACTCCTTATATTTTTGTAGCCTTTGTAATTCACTCTTCTATCTTCTCTGATTATTACATTACTTCCATATCTTATATTTTGGATATGACACAATACATTACATATATACCAATCCAATTACAAAATTACAAAGTTGGCCGCAATATAAGTTTAAACAAAAATTACAAAGTCATCCCAAAGTGTAGAAACTTGGGTTCTAAAGATTGACTCGATGAGGCTTTGATACTCAACATCCACTATCAATGCTCGACATCCTCAAGCACTTAGTAGACATAGAAGCTTGGTCCATACTAATCACTTCCAAGTAGTCTTGAATTCAGTCTACACTAGTGACTCAGTGAATACTATGAAACTCGGCATATAAACTGAATCACTCAATTCACACTACATAGCTCAATCAATTTTATTGCTATAAGCTTAGTATAAACTGAGTCACTTAGTTAACATTGACTAGCTCGGTTAACACTAGACTTGCATCAGATCAACTGCAAACTTGGTAAGCATTGCACAACTCAATTTGCACTAATAAACTTGGCATACACTGAGATGCTCAGTTTATACTACTGATCAACAACTTTGTAGTAACTACTCAGTGCAAACTAAAAACTATCCAAAGGACTCAATAACAACTGTAGAAATTGGTAGCAACTAAAATGCTTGGTTAACATTGTTATAGAGTATACTATTTTTGAGATTTTTCAAAAAAAAATTTGTAAGAGATGTATTTGTGTACATGAATAATATGGTAATGCTCCCCCATACATAATATATAGTATACTATACATCTGATATATACATTTTCTCTACAAACTTCAATCTTCTCCAATCTTCCTTCTTCAATCTTTTCCAATCTTCTACCCCTTTTTCCTTACATCTTCTATTCTCGCCCTTTTTGACATTAATGCCAAAGATTTATACTATATATATTTATATAGTAATGCCAAAATGTGATAAGAAATCTGAATGTACCTTCAAGATAAGTGCCAAAGTCTTGTCCCAATTATCTTGCAACACCTTGCATGTGTGCAATGCAATCTACACTTCTGCTAACAATTCTTTCATATGGTCTGTAAGGGAGAAATTGTTGTCATGGATGAGCATTTTTTCATGTGCAATGTGTTTTTGCAATGCATCCATGTTTGGGAGAATCATGTTCTGAATGTCTATCAATGTAGCTCTTATTCTTTCCTCTTCTCTTAGCAATTTTGTCTACTTATCATTTAGAAATCTGATCTTGTTAAAGTGGGCAAAGCTTGAACTTGGGTCAACTTGCAATTGTTATGCACTTGCCTTTAGATCTTCATCAATCTTTGATAATTTATCTCTTATTTCCATAGTGAAGATTGATGTATCACAAAGTTTACCAAAAAGTAAAGATACATTGTATCAAGAGGTCTCTAGTGAGACTAGAATAGTAGATAATTCTACTTGATGAATAGCAATTTGTTGAGCAATAAGTTCTAGAACTTTATTCTCAAACTGCTTCTCAACTCTCTACAACAATTTCTCTTGTCCATTCAGATCTTCATTATATCTTAGGATTGCCTCTACTAACTGATTCAAAATTGGTTGAGAAGTATCAACCTCAATTCCTAGAGCCTCTGCTAGGATATCCTTAGCATCCTCAACTATTTTGAATTCTTTGTTCCTTTCCTCTCTAAGCCTTTGCTACTTAGATTTCTTTTGAAGAATTTCACTAAAACATGCATCTAATCAGGATTGAGATTAGAGATGTCCCAATTAGGAATGGCAATCTCCTCATCAAGATCTATGTCTTCTTCCTTCTCTTTTCCTTTTCCCAAAAATTTTGTGCTCGGTTGAGCCTTGGTCTCAACTATCCTTGCACTTATTACTTGCATGGTAGGAATGAAAACAATTGTAGAAATGGTAGAACTTGCTGAAAAAGTGGATATTGCAATCATTGTTGAAATACCTATAGAAGAAATACCTTGAGTAGCCAAAATTGATGTAGATGGAAGAGCTCATTGCTTGGTAGATGAACTACTTGCCACTTCTATCAATGAAGTAGTGAGCTGGATAGGTGCAAAGATTGATTGAGTGCTTGTTCTTTTAGTGCTGGTCATAATCAATCTTGCTAAAGCTATCTTTGGGCTTGGTGTTTTCAATTTTTTGCTTGGAGAATGAGGAAGTGAGGCTATGACCACTGCAACAATCCTTACTGGATCAATTCCCTCAATATCTTACACATCTGGTAAATCTTCCTCAGTAGCTTCCTGCCCCTATTCTTCTTCATCATTTACATTATCAAAATGAGTGACTTCTTTATTATCAATCTCTTCATCTTTCTCTTGATCATCATCATCCCCATCCTTGTCACTTACACTAACTACAAAATCACTCAGTTTTTAAAGAAGATAAACATTCTTCCATGTGTTTGTAGCATTCTTCACAACATGTTCTATATCTTTTAATAGTACAAGACAAGTGTTGAATCTTAAAAATTTAGGTTTTCTTCATTTTTCTTCAAAGATTCCTTTACCTCCTTGTCATCTAAATTTGGCATGAGTTTCCTCCGGGTCTACTCATATATTTTTTGTAGTTTTCATGGCATGCTCCCATCGTGACTTGATTTTCTCAATTAAAACATTAGATATTTGCTGAGGTAGCTGGTTTAGGGAGTACTTTCACTTACCCATTTTAGTTATTAACACTTCTATTTGCTTTTGTTCATCTACAGTCCTAGACTCATATTTCAATGCCTTGAAGTTTGTTATGCCAAATCCTAATTCTATTTCTTTCATCCTTTCTTCAAAGGTGGGTGGAGACCTCTTGAAGATAATATCTCCTCCTTCTTTATCTACTTTCTTCCTGGATGATCTTCTAGTGAACATGGCAGTAGATGTCTTGGCAGGCTTTGTAATGATTACCTTACCTTTCTTCTTCAGTGGCTCTTCTTCCTCTAACTTTTCTTCATCTTCTACTTCTTCATCCTCTCCTTTGCCTTCAGTCAATAGAAGAGTGGAACTAGTTTTCAATTTAGCAATTCTCTTTTTGCCCTTGTTGACTGCCTAAGGGAGTTTGATTTCTAGTTTTTTTCTGGTCTTTGCCTCATCATAGGTGCCAAAGTATGTAGCTTTAGGATCAATAGGCTCATTTATCAATGCCTCAATTATGTATTTGGTTTCATCAATGTTCACCTCATATCCAAGAGGTTTTACCCATACTATTCATGGCCTAACTACTTAAATGTATACTTTGTCACTATCAACCATGAAACAAACATCATCTTTGTAATCCTCAACTAGCTTTCTTAAAATCTTGAATTTTTTATTCATATTCTCTTTGAATGCATAAAAGTATTTATCCATAATACTTGCATAGTTCTCTCCCATTTCAACAATATACTCATTAAGTTGATAAAGGATGGGTACATCTTTCCTCCAAACTATTGTACCTTTTGATGGGAAAAACTTCTAAACATAGAAAAATAAACAAGTCAAGAGTGAACCAAACTTACATGGATTGTTCTTGGAAGTTCTGATGCTCTCCATGTTTTTGTTGAATTGGTTCAGCAATAACTTGACAAGGTCAAGTGACGGGTTATTCTTGACCACCTTGTATGCTAAATCAACTACTTCACAAGATACATTATTCAGCTTGCTCAAACTATAGATTTTGTGAACAATAACATGTATACTAAACTTCAATTCCATGTTAGTAACATAACTGATCTTCATTCCCATTCTATCCCAATCAGTAAGGGTTTTCTTCTCCAGTTCAACCTAACCTAGGGTTTTAATCATTTTTGCCTTTATCAACATAGGAAGACTAGTGATCTTGTGGATCATCTTCTTAGTTATCAAAATTGGTTGTTCCAACCATAGTTGACCATTGTGCACATGACTAAGGATAAATCTTATCTATTTTACTTGAAAATCTTGTGGCATGTGTAGAATGTGAGTTAAACCTTTTGTTTCAAGATGTTGATGCTCAGGTTTCAACACACCATTAACGCATAATTCCTTTAATGGTTCATCCATATTTAGTGTTTTGATATCTTGAATAGCACATTTGAAATGTGAACCAATATCATTGATTAATAGTACCTTTGGTGGAATTTGTGACTGCACTCCACTCAGATCTAGGGTTTCCACAATGACAAGAATCAGCATAAAATTTGGTGTCTTCCATTCCACACCTTGAACCAACATGTCTGAGCATCTCTTTGTTTTGCTACTAGTGGATGCCATCTTCACTCAATAGGGTTTGAGAGAATGCAAATTCTTTTAGTAACAATTCACTCAAACCGCTTAAATGCTCTAAAGATTACTCTGCACAGATAGTTCTCAAAAATTCACGGTGAGAAATGACTTCGATTACACCCTTTTATCAAATTTCTCCTTTCAATTGCCATAATTACTTGGTATTATTGTTCACTCAAATGAAAAACTATCATCCACGTTACTTACATTGAATACTCAGTAGAGTCTTCCATGACTCGGTAACCACACAGAATTTAGTTACTCTCAACCTTGCTCGGCAGGGTCTTACAACCCAACCTTGCTTGGTAAGGATAGTAACTCAGTAGTGACTACCATCTCTTAGTCAGTGATCCCTATGCATCTTGAATGCTGATATGGATCTTTCATCCTATCAACTAGAGTTGATGTGAGATGTCTCCTTCAGTATCCTAGTTCACGTTCTCCTTTGAGAAATCAAGTAGAAATGTTAGAGTCACCCAAATCTTGAGTGACATTATCATTGCTCGTATTTGCATTCTTAGTAGACTTTGGAACCCATTGATGTCTCATCTTCTTTTTGATGTTATCAACTTTTGCCTTCTTTTCATCTTCAATTCTTCCAGTATTCATACAGTTATTGGCAAGACAACCAAGTTATATACAAATGAAACATCTTCTGGTAGTAACTCTTTTCCTTATGTGATGTTTTTCACAATTCATTCCAATGTGTCCAAATTCTCCATAGTAAGGACATCTGCACCAAGTGTCATAGTCCCAACCAAATATAGCTCTTACAATTTGTTCTGTTGGATTCAATATCTTAGTTTTTCATTTTGATGACTTGTACCCATGCTTCTTACATTTGTGACATTTGCCTTGAAATTTTGGTTTCTCTTTGCAGTCATTTGCCCTATGTCCATGCTGATTACAATTGTAGCATTTTTCATTTAATTTAGCTTTTCCATTACTCTAATATTTGTTTGATGTATGACCAATCTTACCACAGTGACTGCAAGTAGGTCTTTGATTCTTTTGAGCTCCTTACTTGGATGATTCACCTTTTTTTGTATATCCAATTCCTGCTTTTCCTTTTTGTCTATAATTGCTTTTCTCATTCAACTGATTCATGTTTACTTGAGATTTTGCAATCTTTCATTCTTTGATCTTAGATTCATGATTTCTTCATTTGCATTAGTAAGATGATCAATGAAGTCCACTTGTTGAAGGGATAGGTGTTGAATTTCATTATTCTTTCCTTCTATCTCTTCTCTTATCTTGTTTTTCTCTTCCATGACTTCAGACAATCTTACTAACTAAATTTCTTGCTCTCTTCTAGTTTTCTTACTTCTCCTTGAAGAGTACTATTCTTTTCCAGTAGTTCTTTGATTGCTTTATCAACTTCATCTCAATTTCTTGAATGGATGTCTTCAATTATTTCTTCAATGTAGAGTGGATCATTCATTTGGATTGCAATATCTTTTCTTCTTTTTAGGGATTGAGAGAGTTTCTCTTTTTCTTTCTTGAGTTGTCCAATAGCCAATTGCAAATCTAGCTTCTCATTGTTAATAGCCTTGTCAAGTCTGAATACCTCCATAGACTTTGATCTTTGCTAAAGCTATTAAAAAAAAAATTAGAGAACGACAAAGCTCTGATACCAATTGTTGGTAATATTATGATAGGCTAAGTTACTAAGAGGGGAGGGGTGAATCAGTAACTTATAAAATTTAATTCTTAATTAGCAACTAATCCTTCATGTGAATTCTAATCTAATTGCATGCATGAGAAACTGAAAAAATTAAAGCATAACACTTATGAAACACAATTTGGTGACCTAGAAACCTTCCAAATAGAAAATAAAACTAGGGTGGGGAAATACCCACAGGCTTTAGTACTATAGTATAAAGTTGGCCTATTAAGGCTTACAATTATCACTTTTGATGATCTACCCTATTAGGAGCAATAAGGACTGCTAGGTCCACCTTGCAAAAGGATTTACAAACATACAATGAATTATGCACTCAGTAAAGAGATTTACACAAGACTATTAGGTCTACCTTGTTAAAGGATTTGACTGATCCACCTATTAGGATAAAGTAGTAGTTGATCTCTGATCTACAACTTGGTTTTCTAAATGAGATTCCTTTGAGTGGAGAAATCACCTTGCTATGATAGATAAATCTTTGCTGCTCTTTATACTATTGTAGCCTTTGTAATTCATTCTTTTATCTTCTATGATTATTACATTACTTCCATATATTATATTTTGGATGTGACATAATACATTACATGTATACTAATCCAATTACAAAATTATAAAGTTGACCACAATACAAGTTTACACAAAAATTACAAAGTCAAACCAAAGTGTAGAAACTCAGGTTCTAAAGACTAACTCAGTGAGGTTCTGATACTTGACATCCACTCTCAATGCTCAACATCATTAGGCACTCAATAAATGTACAAGCTCAGTCCATACTAATCACTTCCAAGTAGTCTTGAACTCAGTCTACACTAGTGACTTAGTGAATATTGTGAAACTCGGCATATAAACTGAATCACTCAATTCACACTACATAGCTCAATCAATGTTATTAGTATGAGCTCAGTATAAACTGAGTCACTTGGTTAACACTGAGTAGCTCGATTAACACTAAACTTGAATCACATCAACTACTAACTTGGTAAGTTCTGCACAACTCAGTTTGCACTGATAAACCTGGCATACACTGAGATGCTTGATTTATACTACTTATCAACAACTTTGTAGTAACTGCTTGGCACAAACTGAAAACTATCCAAAGGACTTGGTTGCAATTATAGAAATTTGTAACATTTGAAATACTTGGTTAACATTGTTAACTATACAATATGCTTGGTAGACACTTACAATTTGAATAAGTGTATGTCACAATTAAAAAACATGACTAAAATATCAACAACAAAAGATGAAGAGAAATTAGAGGAAGAAGAGCCATTAAAAAAGAAAGGTAAAGTTATCATAACCAATCTTGCCAAACCATCTACTAATGTGTTCACAAGGAGGACATCTATGAAGAAAATTGGCAAACAAGGAGGAGATGTGATCTTTAAAAGGTCTTCACCCACCTTTGAGGAAAGGTTGAAAGAAATAGAGTCAAGAGTAGGCATAAAAAACTTTAAATCACTAAGGTATAAGACTAGGATTGCAAAGGAGTAGAAGCAAATAGAAGACATGATAATGTCTAAAATGGGTAAGTGGAAGTATTCCCTAGACCAGCTTGCTTAGTAGATACAAAGTGATGTAATGGAGAAAAACAAGCCAAGATGGGATAATTCTATGAAAACTGCTAAAGACATATGTGAGCAAACCCTTAGGCAACTCATGTCGAGTTTGAATGACAAGGAGGTAAAAGAATCTCTAAAGAAGAATGAAGAAAAACTTACCTTGTGATTCAACACTTGTCTTATATTTTTGAATGACATTGAACATGTGGTAAGGAATGCCACCAACACATGGAAGAACATTTATGTTCTTCACAAGAAAAGTGATTTTTTTGTCGATATTAGTGACAAGGATGATGATAAACATGAAAAAGATGAGGAAATTGATGACAAAGAAGTTACACATCATGACAATGTAGATGATGAGGAAGAGGAATAGGGACAAGAAGCTACCAAGGAAGATCTACTTGAAGATCATAACATTAAGGAGATCAACCCAATGAAAATTGCAACAGTAGTCTTAGCCTCAGTTCCTCATTCTTTGAGTGAAGTATTAATGACATCTAGCCTAGAGAAAGCTCTTGTAGAATTGATTGTGACAAACATTGTATGTACAAGCACTCAATCAATTTTTGCACCTTTTCATCTCAGTACTTCATTGATAAAAGTGACAAGCACTTCATCAATAAGTGTATTATCTACTTTTTTAGGTAGTCCTACTATTTCTACCATTATTTCCATTCCTAGCATGCAAATAATAAGTGCAAGGATAGTTGAGACCAAGCCTCAACTGAGCACAAAAATTTTAAGTAAAGGCAAAGAGAAAGAAGAAGAAATTTATCTTGATGAAGAGATATTATTCCAAATTTGGACATCTCCAGTATTAACCCTGATCAAATGCATATATTTGGAGAACTTCTTTAGAAGAAAGCTAAGAAACAAAGGCTTAGAGAAGAAAGAAATAAAGAATTTCAAATAATTAAAGATGCAAAGAATATCCTAACAAAGGCACTAAACACAAAGGTTAACACTTCTCAAAAAAATTTGATTCAATTAGCAAAGGCAATCTATAAATTCAACAAAGGTTTGAATGGATAGGATAAATTGTTGTCACATAGGTTTGCACCCTTGTCCAGAGCCTATGTGTGAGGACAACCTAGTGAAACATGGAAACAACCTCCAAGCTGTGGGACTTGAACTGTGAGGTTGAGTCCCCGGAGAAGGTCGGCTTCCTCTTACAATCAGGGTGCACCTAACTACTCTTGGAGGAGAAAAAAGAGAAGGAGAGCATGAAACAAATCTACCTAGCCTAATCTAAAGAGGCGATGCACCAAAATAGAGTGTTCAGACCAATCTCTGGCCATATATGCACTATTGAACCAGAATGAAACTAAGGATATACACATTCAGACTTGCTTTAATCAAATAACCACATGCAGATCAAGATGATCAAGATGAATGTCACAAGGAAAGAGAGATTCACTTATATACCATTCACAAGCCAACAGAGATACAGTCATGCAGATTATGGACTTTCACAAAACAATGGTGAAGGCAAGGAGTTCTTGCACTTTCATACCAATGGTTGAAGGAGATAAAATAGAGAATCATATAGTTCAAAGGCACAGGGGAATTTACACTAGAATTTTAGAGCAATAGCAAAGAAAAGCTAGAGAAAGGTCCAACCTCAACAAAATCTACAAAAGTGGCCTTTATAGTTCAGGCATAACTGAGATCTTTTCTAGCTGAAGTGACTTCGCAGCTACCTGCCATTAAGTTCTGCAAAGAACAATCAAGGGGAAATCTGATCTGGATGCGAATCCAGACACAATGATTTGGAACAGGGCCCTGAGAAGACAAAAATGGTGCCATAACTGCACTATGACCCGGTAGATGGATCAAAAGATGGGTGGTGGAGTGTTCTTCTTGTTCTGCATTCATTTCATGGTAGTTGGAATCAATCATGAAGATCAGATCGTGCAACAAAACTGATTACCTTCATTTTTTGGGTTGTGAATTAGCAAAGTCAGTGACTCAACCTATTTCTATAAGCAGGACAGACCATGTGGACCAACAGCCTCTTTTTATTTTTCCACCTTGCAGAAGTCCTACATAGTTGACCATCTCTTCATCACTAACCGCGCCAACTCCTCCAACTCCAGCTGCAACAGTTACACTAGCTGCCAGTCGTTAACTGTCAACGTTGGCCAGGCCCATGAGACACATGTCACCAAGGCGCTATGTCACTATGGTTAAAATTCTCACAGTTCTCCATAGCAAGATAGCGCCCATTGTTGATCTTTCTTAATCTAACGATCATGGAGACTCATCGTGTTCTGCGCTTTGCTTTTCAACTTTTGGGCCCGTGAAATGTTGTCAGTACACCTGGTATCTACCTGGCACAACCTAGAATCATCCTTGAGGTTCATGAGATAACACGGGCCCACCTAACATGTGTCACTGAGGCGCTATGTCGCTATGTTTAAAATTCTCGCAGTTCTCCATAGCAAGATAGCGCCCATCGTTGATTTGAACTGATCTAACGGCGAGCAAGATAGATCTAACTTCTGAGTGCATAGCCAATAGGAACTAGCCATGTGCCAACTGTCTAACGAATCCTCGCGGATATCTAATAGGGCACACCTAGGACCCACCGTACTTCCAAACCTTGCCGTAGGATCACTTTCTGTCTGGGCGCTATGTCGCTAATGGCGAGAAGCTCAGATTTTTCGATAGCACCATGGTGCCCACTGTGGAACTAGCAAAACCCAGCACCAAAGAAACAATCGAGGAAAAGGGGACCCACCTAACACGCGGCAGAAGGGTGCTATGTTGCTAACGTATCCACCATGCAACTTCCCATGGTGAGATAGCGCCAACCGTAGATATTCTTTAGATCTGACAATGGAAGACTTGCGGGCTGCAGAACATATTATAAGGTTTGATCAGGTATTTAAAATAATATTAACTTTGCACACTAGCCGTTGGCGAGTAAAACATTTAAAATTTGAATCTTGGTGGGGCAAAAAAAATGATAACATTTTGGTGACTCACATGGGATGCAAGCCTGCAATGCATAAGACCAGTGGCCTAAAGTGTCCATTGGGCTACAGAGTCAAAAAGATGTAGATCCTATGCATTGTGAAACCCTAACCCTACTTTTGAGAGTAAAACCCAAAAATCTCTGTCTCTGCAACTGGAACTAGAGACCAAAACTCCCTGCAATCTTCAAAATTTTGAAAATCTGCTATCTCATAGAGAGACCACCTTGTGCTCGTGCACTTCTTGGAAAACAGGAAACAAAAAAAGAATAGAACTAAACTAACTATATACATGGAACCCCAAACCCTGTCAGAAACATGGCTTAAGGTAAATCCCATTGACTGGGATGGGCAGAATCTCACCCTGAGGCCTGCTTAACTAGAAAGCATTGGCTTGCTTACAACTGATAATTAGATAAGGACCACTCCATAATGCATCAAACTTTGAGTGTCTTCCTAGTTTTTCCCTATCTACATCCCACTTCAGAACCAAATCTCCCTCCCTAAAGATCCTGACCCTAGCCTTCTTGTCAAAACTCCTCTTCACCTGTTGTTGGTGTGCCTCTAGGGTCTGCATGGCCTGATTTCTCTTTTCTTCTAGCTCCATTAGTTCTGCCATTCTCACTATCATGGCATCATCCTCAATCAACTCCAGCTAATGAGCTAGTTCCAAGGCCAGGAACTCTAATGAAATTGGAAGCCTTGCTTCTCTACCATATACCAACACAAATGGTGAATTCCCTATTGATCTTTTAGGTGTTATCTTGTCAAACCACGGTGCAGTCTTCAACCTCTTATGCCAACACCTCTAATTATCCTCTATTGTCCTTTTCATGATCCTGATTAGGTTCTTGTTGGATGACTCAGCCAAACCATTGCGCTGAGGATAGTAATTTGAGGATGTGCTCATATAGATATTATGTTCCACTGCCCATGCACAAATCTGAGCTCCAACAAAAGACTTGGCATTATCTAAAATAATGGTTGAAGGGGCACCAAACCTGGTCACAATTCCATCAAGGAACCTAACAACTAAAGATTCGGTGGCATCCTTCAATGCCACTGCCTCTGTCCACCTGGTAAAGTAATCTGTAGCAGCTAAAATCCATTTGTGACCAAAACTAGAAGGAGGATTGATAGGGCCTATGAAATCCAACCCCCACTGAGCAAAAGGTTGATCCATCTGGATAGGATGGAGGGGAAGAGCTGAAAGTCTTTGTTTGCCAGAGAAGAAGGCATATTTTTCACACTTCCTTACATACTTATGACAGTCATGGAACAAAGATGGCCAGTAATAACCAACCCTCATGATCTTCATTGCAGTTGTTCTAGCCAAGAAGTGGCCACCATCAAGACCATCATGAAGTTCCTTGATCATTCTTTCAGCCTGGTTTATATCAAGGCACCTTAATAGGGCTCCATTAAAATCTCTTCTAAAAAGGATATCATCAACCATGACATAAGGAATTGATTGTAGCCTATACTATCTCCTTTTAACTTTGTCTAATCCTTGAGGGTATCCATTTCCTAATAAGAAATTCTTCATGTCATCCATCCAATTCCTTGGGCCATCATTTCTTGCTTCTTGTTCTTTTGTTAATATCATGACAACTTCTTCATCAGGCTCTTGAGATGATAACATCTGCTTACACAATCCTTTACCTCTTACCAGCTTAGTGACCTGGATATCGACATCATACTCCATCACTCTTGTAATCCAACCAGCTCTTTTCTCACTAATATCTTTGCTCAAAAGGAAACCCTTCACACTGGCATGGGGTACTAACAAATGAATCTTGTTATGGGACAAGAGGTGTCTAAATTTCCTTAAAGCTCTGATGACTGTAAGGGCTTGCTTCTCTACATAATTGTACCTATCTTCATACTCCTTAAGCCCTTCACTAAAGAAAGCTATGGGTTGTTATTCATTCTTGTCATTTGTTTGAGTCAAGATGCAAAAATGCTTGACTCACCACCTAAGGTATAAAGAATGAAATCCTTCTCAAATTTTGGGTTCATGAGAGTAGGGGCTGAGGCTATGGATGTCTTAATCCCTTCAAAACTTTCCTTCCCTTCCTTGGTCCATGCAAAGACCATACCTTTCCTAAGCATAGTTGTAAGAGGTTTCACCATGGTAGCAAGATTTGGGATAAATATTCTCACAAAATTTATCCTGCCTAGGAAACTTTGCAGCCCTTTCTTGTGTTTAGGAAGAGGGAGAGCAAGTATTTCTTTTGTTCTCTTTGGATCAATGGTTAAGCCATCCTTAGATACAATATGCCCTAATAATTTTCCTTGGTTAATATCAAAGACACACTTGCTTGGGTTAAGGGAAACCCCAAACTCTCTACATCTTAAGAATACCTGTCTGAGATGATGAAAATAATCATCTACATCCTTTGAATACATAGTGATATCGTCAAGGTAAACTAAGACAAACTTGTCAATCAATTTCTTGAAGGCCATCTCCATTGCCTTCTATAATGTAGCACCTGCATTGGTTAGCCCAAATGGCATCTTACAAAAAGCATAGGTACCCCATTTAGTGGTAAATGATGTCTTGTACCTGTCAGACTCTTTAACCAGCACTTGATTGTAACCAGAGAATCCATCAAGAAATGAGAATCTCTTTGAACCACTAACCTTGGACAAAATCTGCTCCATAGAAGGGAGAGGATGGTGATCTTTAAGGGAAGCTTGGTTAAGGTCCCTAAAGTCCACACACAATCTAATTTCCCCATTCTTCTTCCTAACAGGGACAAGGTTTGCTACCCATGATGAGTGTTTGATAGGAAAAATTATGTGGGCCTCAATCAATTTGGATATCTCTTTTCTCATTAATGGTTCAATCTTGGGATTCACTGGTCTTTGTTTTTATCTTACTGGTTTTGCATCATCAACTAAATCTATAGTATGCTGAAATAACCTAGGGTCAAAACCCTTTAAGTCATCATATGTCCAAGAAAATATACCATTAAATTCCCGACATAGATGAATAAAATTTTCTTGTTCAATTTTAGAACATACCTTCTCCATGTTTAAGGATTTTCCATCAGCAACCATGACTGGAGTATGGTCACCCTCATCAGTAGCTAGGCTCATGGCCCTGCCCTTTGCTTGATCATCAAGATTAAAAACACTCTCTAAAGTAATGAGACCTTTAGGCAGCTTATTAGAACTGAAATGAATGATCTGATCACCATACTGATCTTGCAGTCTTGACTAATTTCTCTCTGAAAATTTTGCCTCATTCTGCAAGAAGCTAACAATTTGCTCATCAGACTCAAACACTTGCCAGTGGGTGTTATTGTCAAGGATGGTAGGCCTTACTACCACTCTGATTTTTTGCTTCTTCTCCTCCTCAATATTCCCTGGCACATCATAAGATCCACCTATTGCTGCAAGTCTAGCAGCATGTCTATTTTCTTTTCTAGGGATGCTTTGGATGTTAAATGCATTGAAACCCTCAAGTAAATCCCAAACTCTATGTTTATAAGACTTGAGCAAACCATTTTTGGTGATATTCTGATTTCTCACTTGATTAACCACCAACTCACTATCTCCATAGACCCTTAAGGCTTGAATTCCTCTTTTTTGAGCAAGTAAGAGACCTTGGATCAAGGATTCATACTCGGCCACATCATTGGTGCAACTGAACTGGAGCCTAAAGGAGAAGTAATACCTAATTTGTGTAGGGGAAATTAACATTACACCAACTCCTGATCCATTTTTATTCCTTGATCCATCGAAGTACATACTCCATATCCCACTTTCATCTTCTTTAGCATCCACAAGATTGGGAACCAGGGCATCCTTTTCCAATATACAATATGTACTGAGACCTGTCTCAAGGATCTCTGACATAGGGTCAAATTCATATGCGTTAGCCCACTCATCCAAGAAGAAATCAGGTATCTCTATCAGGGGAGTGATGGGCTCCTTCACTATGTCATTCTCATCCATCTCTAGAATAGGGTAATTCATGTTGATGGGGTTGGGGGTGTAAGATTTAGTATGATGGAGGGCTTGAGGCTCTTCTCTGATTGAAAAATTAGCTCCATATCTAGTTTTAAAAGACATATATGACCAATGAGAAGATATGAAACCACCTATTTGGGCAGTAAAGTCTCTTGACTGACAGATGGCAAAATATGGCTTGACTTTAGCAATAGAGATATCTTGGGTTATAGTACAACCAGGGCATGCATGTAGGATCATCTCCATATTCCTAAGGATCCCTATAGTCTTGATAGTACTACCATCCAACTATAATACATCCCTAACAATGGGCTCATATTTCATTCCCAAAGCATTAGCAACACAGCTAGGCATCACTGAACTACTGGCCCCTGAATCAATCATGCAATTATGGACTAGTTTGCCTCCTATAATTAGGGAAACATAGAATGGAGGAGGTCTAACCCTTTTACTTGTTTCTTCCTCCCTTGATGTTTGTACTAGGCTTGTGGAACTTTCCATGCTAGGTGTTTGATCCTTTGGTTCAATTCTTTCTAACTCTTCCTGCAGCAACCTCCTTTGCATTGGTATAGTAGCAACAACATCCCACATGGAGATATTCACATTTGTCTTCTTCATTTGCTCTACCACACTAAATGGCATAGCAGATGTTTTGGTAGAAACCTTGGGGGCTGCAACTATATGAGGTTGTGATGGGATGGCCTGAGGATCACTTGTATCATTTTTGCCATGGTTTTGCCTTTGCTGCTGAAAGGCACTTGATTGATTATTTGTTGCTTGCTCATGAGGTACTGTACTCAAAGTTGAGGCCTGATTAGGATGAGGAGGGATAACATCTTCCATAGCTCTTCTTTTGCTTCTAGTATTATGAGAAATGGAATCCTGATTTACATTACAATGCTCCTCCATCTGATGATTCATAAAAGAGCAATCACCCTGTCTTTGCATATCTAAGGCATCCTTAAATTGGTCCTCCTTATATGCTTGTTTTGCTGCAAGTTCTTCGACTGTTAAGGCCAAATAAGATTCAGCCTTCTGACACATACAATAGGCATAGGAGTAGTTACAGGAGGGACAAAAATCTTGATCTTGAGCCATATTGTTTTGATGGACTATGGCCCTACTTTGGTTTACATTTGAGGTTGAAGTCTGGCCACCCTGCCTACTCTGATCAAAAGAATGGTTCCAATGATTAGGATTTGGAGGCCTACCACTATCTGGAGGTTGATATTGCAATTGATGAGGCTTACTACCTTGAGTTTGTTGTCTTTCTAAAGTCACCACTTTGTTGCTCACTTTCTGCATCATAGAGAAATTATCCTCCAGCCTCCTTCCTTGGTCTTCTAACTTCCTCCCTTGATCCTACAATATTTTATCAAGGTTCTTGTCTCTTTTTTCCATGTTCTACATCATAGATTGCATCATCTCCTTGATTTCATCTATCCCATGTGAGGATGTGGAAGCTTGAGGGACTGGAGTAAGGGATTGTGATATAGAAGTTGTGGGAAGGGGAGCCATTGTTGGTTGATGATTTGGAACATCAGGGAAGAAGGGCATAGGAGGCCTTGGAGCTAACTTACCTCCTTGTATCAAGATGTTTTCTGCCATTATTGCTATGTCATAAGCATTAGGCAAGGTATCTCCTCCCATAGTTTGGATTGTAGTGGGAATATCGCTGTTAAAAGCTCTAAGGTAATGCAAGAAGGCATTACCAGGGGTAGGCTTCACTAAAGTAGGTATTCTATCCCATGTCTTTTGGAATCTATAGTTAAAATCAGTCATACATTCATGGGGGGCTCTTTTTATAGTAGTCAACTGCTCTAAAAGTGACAAATAGTCACTCTTATCCTCAAAATGTTTGCACAATCCTGCTCCTAATCCATCACAATCTATTATAGAACCATGAGCTAAACCTCTATACCATTGTAGTTCTTTTCCTTTAAAGGATGAGGCTAGGAGCCTAACTGCAACAACATCCTCTATAATGCCATGGATATTGCAGACATTTGCAACCTCTTGAATGTGTTCTAAGGGGGAGATAGAAGTTTCACTAGTAAATTCTGGTATACTTTTGAGTGTAGCTACTGGTATGTCATGTCTTTGGGCTAACAAGAGAGGGCTCCCACCATTAAAGGTGGCAAAAGTATGAGCTCTAGGAAATGCCATATAGACAAGTGATCTATTGATACATGTTGATAGCAATCTAGGCTGAGATCTAACAGCAGGAGGAGTAGAGATAGATCTTGCAGGAGTATTTGTTACTACTGCACTCCTAACTGGTGATAAGGATATTCTAGTCTTCCTTCTTCTAGGGTTTGAAAGTGAAAGCTCTTGGTATTGAAAATTACCTCTAGAAGATGTCCTTGTCTTAGCTCTGGGCATGAATCACTGCAACTTTGGTCTGGAACCAGATATGTGTTTGAAGCTTAGAGTCACCAAGTACTTTGAAGAATGAGCCTCTTGAAGGCTTAAACACCGAAGCTAGTACTATCTCTTCAGTATTAATCTTGAAATCTTCCCTTTTGACACCAGTGGACTTGAAATATTCTGAAATGAGTCCCACTAGGCATGCCAAAAACTGTTGTCACTTAGGTTTGCACCCTTGTCCAGAGCCTATGTGTGAGGACAACCTAGTGAAACATGGAAACAACCTCCAAGATGTGGGACTTGAACTGTAAGGTTGAGTCTCTGGAGAAGGCTAGCTTCCTGTTACTATCAGGGTGCACCTAACTACTCTTGGAGGGGAAAAAGGAGAAGGAGAGCATGAAACAAATCTACCTAGCCTAATCTAAAGAGGCGATGCACCAAAATAGAGTGTTCAGACCAATCTCTGCCCATATATGCACTATTGAACCAGAATGAAACTAAGGATATACACATTCAAACTTGCTTTAATCAAATAACCACATGTAGATCAAGATGATCAAGATGAATGTCACAAGGAAAGAGAGATTCACTTATATACCATTCACAAGCCAACAGAGATACAGTCATGCAGATTATGGACTTTCACAAAACAATGGTGAAGGCAAGGAGTTCTTGCACTTTCATACCAATGGTTGAAGGAGATAAAATAGAGAATCATACAATTCAGAGGCATAGGGGAATTTACACTAGAATTACAGAGCAACAGCGGAGAAAAGCTGGAGAAAGGTTCGACCTCAACAAAATCTACAAAAGTTGCCTTCATAGTTCAGGCATAACTGAGATCTTTTCCAACTGAAGTGACTTTGCAGCTACCTGCCATTAAGTTCTACAGAGAACAATGAAGGGGAAATCTAATCTGGATGCGGATCCAGACATAATGATTTGGAACAGCACCCTGAGAAGATAGAAACAGTGCCATAACTGTGCTCTGACTCGGTAGATGGATCAAAAGATGGGTGGTGGAGTGTTCTTCTCGTTTTACATTCATTTCATGGTAGTTGGAATCGATCATGAAGATCAGATCGTGCAACAAAACTGATTACCTTCATTTTTTGGGTTGTGAATCAGCAGAGTTAGTGAGTCAACCTATTTTTGTAAGCAGGATGGACCACATGGACCAATAGCTCTTTTTATTTTTCCATCTTGCGGAAGTCCTACATAGTTGACCATCTCTTCATCACTAATCACGCCAACTCCTCCAACTCCAGCTGTGACGGTTACACTAACTGCCAGCCATTAACTATCAACGTTGGTCGGGCCCGCGAGACACATGTCACCAAGGCACTATGTCACTATGGTTAAAATTCTCATAGTTCTCCATAGCGAGATAGTGCCCATCATTGATCTTTCTTAATCTGACGATCGTGGAGACTCGTTGTATTTCACGCTTTGCTTTTCAACTTCTGGGCCCGCGAAACACTGTCAGCACACTTGGTATCTACCTGGCACAATTTGACATCATGCTTGAGGTTCACAAGATAACACAAGCCCACCTGACATGTGTCACTGAGGTGCTATGTCGCTATGGTTAAAATTCTCATAGTTCTCCATAGTGAGATAGCGCCCATCGTTGATCTGAACTGATCTAACGGCGAGCAAGATAGATCTGACTTCTCATTGCATAGCCAATAGGAACTGGCCACGTGCCAACTATCTGATGAATCCTCGTCGATATCTGACAGGGCACACCTGGGACCCATCGTACTTGCAAACCTTGCCGCAGGATCACTTTCCATCTAGGCACTATGTCGCTAACGCCGAGAAGCTCAAATTTTTTGATAGCGCCATGGTGCCCACCGTGGAACTAGCAAAACCCAACACTGGAGAAACAATCAAGGAAAAGGGGACCCACCTGACATGCGGCAAAAGGGTGCCATGTCGCTAACGTATCCACCGTGCAACTTCCCATGGTGAGATAGCACCAACCGTATATATTCTTTAGATCTGACGATGGAAGACTTGTGGACCGCAGAACATATTATAAGGTTTGATCAGGTATTTAAAATAATATTAACTCTGCACACTAGCCGTTGGCAGGTAAAACATTTAAAATTTGAATCTTGGCAGGGCGTAAAAAATGATAACAAAAATTATTGCAAAGAGCTCAGAAGAAATTTGAGAAAAAGTCTTTGAACTAATAGCTTAGTAGATTGTTATTCATCAAGTAGAATTATCTACTATCCTAAGCTCATTGGAGACCTCCTGCAACAATGTGTCTTCACTATTTGGTAAATTTTGTGATATTTCAATTTTCACCAAAGAAATTAAGGAAAACTATCAAATATTGATGAAGACCTATAGGCAAGTGCACAATAGTTACAACTTGACCTAAGTTATAGCTCTTCCCACTACACAAAGATCAAATTCTTAACTGATATGCAGGTAGAATTTCTAAGAGAAGAAGCTAGAATAAGAGCTATACTGATAAATATATAGGGCATGATTCTCCCAAACATGGATGCATTGCAAAAACATATTGCACATGCCAAAATGCTCATCCATGATAACAACTTCTCAATTGTAGATCACATGATAGAACTTTTAGTAGAAGTTCAATTTGCATTGCACACATGCAAGGTGTTTCAAGAAAATCAAGACAAGACAATGGCATTGATTCTAAAGGTACCTTCAGATTTCTTGTCAAATTTTGGCATTACTGTATAGCATATAGCATACATCTTTGGTATTAATGTCAAAAATGGGGAGAAGATGTATATTATGGAGAAGATTGTATATTATAAAGAAGATGTATATTGTAATGAGGAAGTATACATAAAGGGGGAGAAAATGTATATATCAGATGTGAAAAGATGTAAAGTATATTGTATATATGTATGGGGGAGCATTATATATGTATAGATACTCAGAGATACATCTCTTACAAAAATAATTTTGAAAAATCTCAAAAATAGAGTACTCTATCGAGTTGGAGACATAAGGTGATGAATAAAAGGTGGTTTTGAAATTAGTTTTGACTAACAAGTGTTTTTGTCACTAATGCCAAAGGGTGAGATCGTTGACATTTCAGTCATGTTTTTAATTAGTGACACACACATATTTAGATTGTATCTACCGAGAATATTGCATAGTTATTAGATTTAACCAAGCATTTCACACTCTATCAAGTTCTATAGTTGCTACCAAGTCTAAGAAATAGTATTTAGTTTGCACCAAGCGGTTTCTACCATAATGGTGATCAGCAGCGTAAACTAAGCTTCATAAGGTTTACCAAGTTCCTTAGTGCAAATTAATTTGTGTAGTGCTTACCAAGTTCATAGTTACAATGATGTGAATCTAGTGTTGACTAAGCCACTCAATGTTAACCAAGTGACTTAGTTTATACCAAGCTCATAGTAATAGTATTGACTGAACTATGCAGTATGAATCAAGTGATTTAGCTTATATGTTGAGTTTAACAATATTCACTAAGTCACCAGTGCAGACCAAGTTCCAACTACTTGGAAGTGATCAGTATGGACCAAGCTTCTATGTCTACCAAGTGCATGATTATGTCAAGCATTGACTATGGATGCTGAGTATCTGAACCTCACCGAGCTAGTCTTCAAAACTTGAGTTCCTGCAGTTAGGCCAACTTTGTGTATTTTGTGTAAACTTGTATTGTAGCTAACCTTGTTGATTTGTAAATTAAATTGATATATATGTAATGTACTATATCACATCCAACATATAGAATGGAAGTAAGAT
Source organism: Cupressus sempervirens (assembly GCA_028749045.1). Classification (NCBI taxonomy): domain Eukaryota; kingdom Viridiplantae; phylum Streptophyta; class Pinopsida; order Cupressales; family Cupressaceae; genus Cupressus; species Cupressus sempervirens. The sequence continues at coordinate 499,893,302 of CM053793.1, read as the reverse complement.
AGTAATCAGAGAAAAGCAGAAGTGCAAAATACAAGGCTACAACAATATAAGGAGTAGCAAAGATTTATCTATCATAGCAAGGTGATTATTACACTTAAAGGAATCTCATTCAACAAACCAAGTTGCAAATTAGATATTAGCCACTATTTCCATCCTGACAGGTGGATCAGTTAAATTCTTTCACAAGATAGACTTAATAATCTTTTGTAAATCTCTTTACCAAATTCATACTTCATTGTATGTTTCTAAATCCTTTTGCAAGGTGGACCTAGTAGTCCTTGTTGCCCCTAATAGGGAAGATCATAAAAAATGATCATTGTAAGCCTTAACAGGTCAACTTTATACTGCAGTACTAAAGCTTGTGGGTATCATCTTCACCCTAGTTTTACTTTCTATTTAGAAGGTTTCTAGGTCACCAAATTGTGTGTCAAAGTGTTATGAATGTTTTAATGCTTTCAGTTATTCATGCATGCAATTAGATTAGAATACACATGAAGGATTAATTGGTAATTAAGGATTAAGTTTTATTGGTTACTTACTCACCCTTCCCTTCTTAGTAACATAGCCTATCATAGATATTTCCAACATGCTCATGCACATAACATTGAGAATAGACATCCACATGGTTTCTGTAGAAATCCTTTTGAGAATCACCCTACTAGTGGCAATGGTGGAAACAACACACCACCTAAGTCTCCAAGAAAACACATAGAAGTGTGTCCATCACCACCTAGACACTCACAAGCACATCATGAAAGTGAGGTAAATGATAAGGTCACTAGCAAGGATTTTTTTCAATTTCAACAAGATGAGGTTGCCCAAAGGCTGATGCTAAAAGCCTTAGAACAAAACGGTGACCAATATTTCCAATATATGACTTCTAGGATATGGAAAATCCCATGTGACTTTGATGTACAAAGGATCATTCAAAAGTGGGAACCCATTGAGGTGAAATTTTGAGGGAAGAAATGTGATAACTCAAAAACCAACTTACTCGATTACAAGTATCTGAAGTACAACCTAAGACTTATTTTGTAGAATCTACATGCTCTCTTCCATTCGACAAACATCTCTAGATGGTCTCATTTCCTAGGGATATAGATGTGTTGGAAGATTAGGAAGATCATTAGAAGATTAGTTGTAAGCATGAATGTTGATGATATTCCTATGGGGGAGTACTACTATGATGATATGTTATATTCATGACTAAGTTTGTCATTGATTTCAGCATAGTAGTTTTCTGTGGTAGCTGACAGAAGAACAGTGGAAAGATAAGGTTGGTATGTATATCTAGTTGAGTATTATAACCACATGAGGTTATGGGAGATACTTCTAAGTATATGGTATATGCAGTTAACATTGGAAGAAGAAAGGTTAGGTCTAGAAGAAGTTATGTAAGTTTTGGTGATGTCTGTTCTAAGATAGAGTTTACAGAGGCATGTTCTGGTAAACTTGTTATATCTCTTAAAAAAATTGATATCTTGAGGATCAAGGTTAAGTAAATGGAGAAGACATGTTGAGGATGACATGGCTAAGTTTACTCATCATAATATTGCATGTATGGAAGTTATTCAAATTACAAGATAGAAGATTAATGTTATTGCTAAGTGTAACATGTTCTTAATGTGGTCCTCTAATAATTAATTGAGAAGGTCTAACAACCAACTCAAGAAATTGGTTTATGGACTCAGTATAAAGGAAGGACATTTTCCTTTATCATATTTATGAAATATATTTCTATGATGATTGATGATAAATAGCAAAAGTGTGGAATGCGAAGTTGAGTAGAGCAGGTTGAAAGTGAAGGAAGCTTCATTGCCGATGTTTTGTTGAGTGATCTAAGGTTTGGTATTTGTATCTGAGGTTTCGTGACATAGTCTACAATGTCTAAAAGTAATTGGTCTAGTTGACAAGATAGAGGAAAGAGCAAAGAAAGGAGGAATATTACAATAAATTACTTGTTTGGGCAGTGAGCTTTTCTTCTAGTTGAAATTGCATGTTTGGGCAATGGGATCATCTTGCATACATTGTACTACAACTCCTAATAGGGTTGGAATCTCCTAATAGGGATTCAAAGTCTCCTAATAGGGACTCATTGTACTAAATGTTTTAATAGACTCCTAACATGGTCCATCCTTTAATAGGGTCCATCCTCTAACAAGGAATATTTATATTAGTACATCATCTTGTGGGCATCATTCCTACCAAAGTTTTCCCTTTGATCAAGGGTTTCCCTAGTCAACATATCTGGTGAATTTATCTATGTGCATTTTATTATGGTTATTGTTTACTTTGGCTGAATGGTTAAGCTTGGTTAAAGAAGATAAATGTTTTAATTGTTGGATAACTGATTGACCCCCACCCCCAGTTATCTTGGTGGACTATTGTTTCTAACAATTGGTATCAGAGCATCAGGTCCTTCAAGATAAATTTTTACAACTTTGGGAGATCCATGGCGAATATGTTCAAGAAAGATAGTCCAAAGTTTGATGGAACAAATTATGATAGCTAGAAGGAAAAATTGAAGACACATTTGTTGTGTATGGGTCTGGGATATTGGATCTTGACTAAATCAGCGAAAACAATCATTGTTGAAACAAATTTGGAAATTTGCACCAAGGAAAAAAGAGATCTTTTCATGTGTGACATGAGAGATAGAGAAGCACTATTGACTACACTTCCTAAAATTGAGTACAATCAAGTAAAATCACTTGCTACTTCACATTTGATTTGGAAAACTTTGGAAAATAGTTTTGAAGGTGAGGCACATTCTAAGAAGTTGAGACTAAACAGTTGGATTTGTGTGTTTCAAGATGCTAAAATGATGGAAGATGAATTCGTAAGAACATATAGAGGCAGGATATTAGAAATTATTGTGAGTATTAAAGATCAAGGAAGAACCAGAGAAGATGATGAGGTTATATGGAAGATTTTGAAGACTCTAACACCACCATTTAAGTTAGCAATTTAGATGATACAGTTGTTGATATCTTGTACCAAATATTTCACAAAGGAGACATTTCTTGGAAGACTTGAAGCAATTGAGAATAAACTTAGACAGTTCAGAGAATTGACTAGAACAAAGACAACTTTCAACACCTTGAATATTCGACCTAACTTATCAAGGAGCACAAGTGCTAGAGGAGATTTTTCTAGCAATAGTAGATCTAAGGAAGACAAAAAGATTGAAGGAGTATCCCTTTTAGTAAGAAGAGAAAAAGGAGGTAAGAAAATCTTTAAATTTTGGACTTGTGATGAATATGGTCATTATGCATCTAAATGTCTGAAAAGAGAGAAAAAGTATAAGGGAAATCACAAACCTAGAAAAGATAGAGAGTGTTTGTATGCAAATGAAGATAATGATTTTGGTGAACAAGCATTAAGTGCTAGTCATGATGAAATTAGATTTGTAGAAATTAAAGAAGAAAGTCCAAAGAAGGTAGCTTTGGTGTCATAGGTTGAGAAGAAATCTAATTGGATAATTGACAGTGGTTGTTCACATCATATGACTGGTGATATGAACAACTTTGTTGACTTCAAAAGTCAGGATGGAGGAATTGTCAGAGTTGGAAACAATGCAACATGCCAAGTTAAAGGTATTAGATCTATAACTCTTGATGGTAAGACTGACATTGAAGATGTATGCTTTTTTGATGGTTTAAAGAAAAATCTTTTGAGTGTTGAAAAACTACCAAACAAAGATTATCAGTTGCAATTCATAGAAAAGACATGCATGATCAAAGATAAAGATGGAAAGATAATCAAAATAGGAACCAGATCTAGAGGTAATGTATTTTAGTTGAATCTGACTAAAATGAAATGTTTGGTTGCAAAGGTAGATGATAATTGGTTCTGACATAAGAGATTTTGTCATATAAACTTTGACAATATTGTGAGAACTAGTAGAATGTTTGCAGTTAGAGATTTGGTGAAGATTGTAAAGCCTACTAATACAATTTTCAAGGAGTGTGTTTTGGCTAAGATAATAGAACTTCTTTTCCCAACAAGAAGTTTACCACTATAGAGAAGTTGGAGATTGTACACACAAATCTCAATGGTCCTTCAAAGACTAAAGAATTCTATGGTGAAAGGTATTTTATGATTTTAGTTGATGATTTTTCTAGAATGATGTGGGTTGCATTTCTTAAAGAGAAATCTGAGGCATTTGATAAATTCAAGATATTCAAGAATAGAGTTAAGAATGAATCTAGTATGATGATTAAATGTTTAAGATCAAATAGAGGAGGAGAATTTACTTCAAATGAGTTTAACATGTTTTGTGAAGAAAATGGAATTAAGAGACAACTATTAGCTCTGAGAACCCCTAAACAGAATGGCATTGTAGAGAGAAGGAACAAGTCAGTTACAGAAGTTGTAAGAGCTATGTTAGCAAAGAATGATGTATCCAAGACATTTTGGAGATAAGTTGTGAATATAGCAGTCTACACTATGAATAGAATGCAAGTCAAGAAAGACACAAACAAGACACCTTATGAATTGTGGTTTGGTCACTCACCTACAATTAAGTATTTCAGAATATTTGTAAGTAAGTGTTACATTAAGAGAGATGATGATATTGATAAGTTTGATGCTAGAAGTGATGAAGGTATGTTTATTGGTTATTCATTGAAAAGCAAGCCTTATAGATGTTATAATTAGAGAACTAAGACTATTATAGAAAGTGCAAATGTGAGAATTGATGAGAAATTTAGAATACAAGAGAGAATAGTTGATTAAAATTCAAATGATGATGTTGTTACTAAGCCAAGGAATAATGAAGTATTTCTTGAGACTAATAATGATTTGTAGAATGAAGGAGATCCAAGGTAGGAACAAAGCTCAGAACCTTCAGTAGAGCCAAGAGTTGAGATCAACTCCTACTTCAAGAAAGAATATGATAAAGAATCACCCATCCAAGAAGATCATCGGAAGCAAAGATAAAGGTGTGATGACAAGAAGTAGAGTAAATGAAGAACTATGCTTGATATCTCAAGTTGAGTCTAAGAATGTAGATAAAGCAAGTAAAGATGATAACTAAAAATAAGCTATGAAAGAGAAATTTGATCAAATAGTAAAGAATGAGACATGGGAATTGGTCCCTAGACCAGTAGACAAGAATGTGATAGGAACTAAATGGGTATTTAGAAACAAGATGAATGAACAAGGTGAGGTTGTAAGAAACAAAGCAAGATTGGTATGTAAAGGTTACTCACAACAAGAAGGAATAGATTATGAGGAGACTTATGCTCCAGTGGCTAGAATAGAAGTAGTAAGATTATTCTCAGCCTATGCAGTACAAAAGAAATTCAAAGTATATTAGATGGATGTCAAGTCAACATTTTTGAATGGAGAACTTGAAGAAGAGGTATATATTGAGTAGCCTGAAGGATGTCCTTTGATAGATGACAAATACATAGTATGCAGACTAAGGAAAGCATTTTATGGATTGAAACAAGCACCTAGAACCTGGTATGCAAGATTAGACAAACATTTGACAAAACTTGGATATAGCAAAGGGTATGGCAGATAGTAATCTATATTGGAAAAAAATTGATGATGGTTTGATTACTTTGGTAACATTTGTTGATGACATCATATTAGGAGGAAATGATGAAGAAAGTGAGAAGTTTGCAAAAGAAATAAAAAACAATTTGAAATGAGTGTGATAGAAGAGATGAAATATTTCCTAGGATTGCAGATTGTACAGAATAAAGAAGGAATTTTTATTTCTTAGACTAAGAACTTGAAGGATTTACTAAAAATATTTGGTTTAGAATCATGTAAACCCATTGGAACACCTATGGTATCTGGACACAAGTTATCTACAAAGGATGAGACACCTACTCTTGAGTAGAAAAAGTACAGATCTATGATTAGAGGATTGCAATATCTAACTAACACAAAACCAAATATAGCAAATGCAGTTGGAATTGTTGCAATATTCCAAGCTGATCCCAGAGAATCACATTATGCAACAACGAAAAGGATATTTAGTTATTTGAAGGGAACATTTGAGTTTGGATTATGGTATGATAGATCTAATGATTTTACTCTAAGTGCTTATATTGATGCAGATTGGGCAGGTAGTATGGATGATAGAAAGAGCACCAATGGAGGAGCTTTCTTTATTGGAGGAAGATTGGTTTCTTGGTTAAGCAAGAAGTAGGATTGTACATCTCAAAGTATAGCAGAAGAAAAGTATGTTACAGCAAAAAATAATTGCAATCAAGTCACTTGGATGAAGCAGATGTTGAAGGATATAAGGATAGAAATTAGTCACCCTGTTGTTATACATTGTGACAACACAACCATGGTAAATATGTCTAAGAATCCATTGTTGCATTCAAGGACTAAGTAGATTTCTATTAAGTATCATATGTTGAGAGAAAAATTTGTAGAAAAGGAAATAAGATTAGAGTATGTAAGCACTAAAGATCATATTGTAGATATATTCACTAAGCCTCTTCCCAAAGAGACTTTTGAGTATTTGTGAGGTATGCTTGGGGTTATGCCCCTTCCTACATCATAGTAGAAGATGCAAGAGTGCATCAGTCCAGGGTAATAGAGCACCATTGTTTGTTTGGACTAAATGTTGATGCTTCCTGTATGGGGAGTATCTATGATGGAAAAAGTCATCTAGGACTCTTGTTGATATTGATTTGAACAATGTCTTTTGATACTTGAGCTAGTAAGTATCAGTTGTTGCAAAGTTTGATGCAGATATGTTGGTTAGTTGAAACCTTTTACATTGATGTCAATGGGGGAGAAGTTTAGTATAAAAAATAGTATGTGGAATAACAATTTGGTATAGAGCACATTGAGGTATATCAATGGTGGAGAATGATTGATGAAGAGGATTCAAAGATTAATAGTCTTTTGTTGGTATTCTTGGAACTAGATGTTTTTCATCTATGTTGCCATCAATGCCAAAGGGGGAGATTGTTGGAAGATTAGGAAGATCATTAGAAGATTGGTTGTAAGCATGACTGCAGATGATATTCCTATGAGGGAGTACTACTATGATGATATGTTACATTCATGAGTGAGTTTTTCATTGATGTCAACATAGCAGTTTTTTGTGGTATCTGATAGAAGAACAATGGAAAGATCAAGTTGGTACGAATGACTAGTTGAGTATTATGACCACTCAAGGTTATGGGAGATACTTTTGAGTATCTGGTATATGCATTTAACATTGAAAGAATAAAGGATAAGTCTAGAAGAAGTTATGTGAGCTTTGGTGATGTATGTTCTTAGATAGAGTTTACAGAGGCATGTTCTAGTAAATTTGTTATATCTCTTAGCAGAGTTAATATCTTGAGGATCTAGATTGAGGACATGGAGAAGACATGTTGAGGATGATGTGGCTAAGCTCTCTTGTCATAATATTGCATGTACAGAAAGTTATTCAAGTTACAAGGTGGAAGATTAATGTTATCGCTAAGTGTAACATGTTCTTAATGTGGTCCTATAATAATTAGTTGAGAAGGTCTACCAGCCGACCCAGGGAATTTTTTTATGGACTCAGTATAAAGGAAGGACTTTTTTCTTTATCATATGTATAAAATATATGTCTATGATGATTGATGATAAGCAATAGAGAGTGGAGAATGTGAAGTTGAGCAGAGCAGTGCAGAAGTGAAGAAAACTTCATTGTTGAGGTTTTGCTGAGGGATTTGAGGTTTGGTATTTGGATCTAAGGTTTCATGACCTAGTCTACAAGGTTTGAAAGTGAATGGTCTAGTTGATAGGATAGAGGAAAGAGAAAAGGAAAGAGGAAGATAACAATAAATTACTTGTTTGGGTAGTGATCTCTTGTTGTAATTGAAATTGCATGTTTGTGCAGTGGGCTCATCTTGCATACATTGTACTACAACTCCTAACAGGGTTGGCGCAACTCCTAATAGGGTTGAAATCTCATAATAGGGATTCAAAGTCTCATAACAAGGACTCATTGTACTAAATGTTGTAATAGACTCCTAACAAGGTACATCCTCTAACAAGGAATATTTATATTAGTGCATCATCTTGTGGGCATCATTCCCATCAGGGTTTTCCCTCTGATCAAGGGTTTCCCTAGTCAACATATCTAGTGTATTTGTCTATGTACATTTTATTATGGTTGTTGTTTACTTTGGTTGAATGGTTAAGCTTAGTTAAAGAAGATAAATGTTTTAATTATTAGATAACTAATTCAACGCCCCCCCCCCCTGTTATCTTGGTGGACTATTGTTTCTAACAAGATGTTCCCAAATATGATAAATATGATAGAAATGATGATCCTCATAATCATGTATGACACTTTTATTCTCTTAGCATATATATTATGCATAAAGACACCTATCTCATGAGGTTGTTTCCTAGGATCGTGAGGGGTCAAGCTATGGAATGGTTCACAAAGTTGTCACCTCCCCTCAAGTAATTTGATGAGCTTGCACAATGATTCATTCAAAAATATTCTTACAATATTCAACATCCTATTACTATGTTGGACGTGTGCAATATAAAACAAAAACAAGGTGAGATCTTTGCTACATACCTCCAACATTGGAGATCCTTACACTCAAGGCACCCTCAAAAGATTTTTGAAACTAATAAAATTGACATCTTTGTCAATATGCTTGTACTTGAACTATACTATGACCTTAGAAAAATAATTTTTTACATCCTTCAATGACATGATCAAAAGTTCTTACCATATTGAGGATTTTGACATTAAAAAGTGTGACATTTTACTAAAGAAGACAAGAATGGAAATGGCGATGGGAAGAACAAAAGAAAACCTTAGAACCAAAATAAATATGTAGTCAATGATGGAATTGTGGATGCTCCTAAGACTAAGGAATCAACCTTAAACCTCTCTAATGCCATGTATTCTACCAAACAACAAGAGATTTCAAAATCTCAACCCTTTAAAAAAACAAAGAAGTTATCTAAACCAAAATGTGTCTACACACCGATGGTAGAATCATATGAGGTGGTCCTAAAGACCTTTCTTGCTAACAAGCTTATTAGACTACCTAATAACTCCCAACCCTATGACCCACGCATCAAGCCTACTTGGTGGTGGGATGACCACTTTTGCAACTACATAGAAGTAAGGGATATAACACTTAAAATTGTTTCAAGCTTAAGGATGTTATACAAGACCTCATCGATGGAGGCAAGGTTGTTATAGATGGCTTATTAAAAATTTTGATCATAAAGCCTTTAAGCAACCATTACCTGAATATGAAAAGGGGAATCATCTCATGTTAACAAAAATAAATCATGATGCCAAGATCAATTATAATTACACTAATACAAACAATTTCATCAACATGTTGGAATATGTTGAACATATTTGCAAGATGGGTCCTAAGTTTGACAAGGAATCCAACTACAAAACTGATGATGAAAAGCCTAAGGTATTCTTGAAGACACACAATGCTAAACAAAACTATAGAGACACTACGCCTAAGGTAACTCTTAAGGTGGCTAAATCTTCATCTTTCCATAGTGACACACTCAACACTATCACTAGGGGGAAATATAAGGTTTTCCTAAAAGTAGAAAATGATCCTAAGAATGCCTCCTCCTCCTCCAAACAAGTGGTTGCTCCCACTATATCTAGTGATGATCTTGTCAGTCAGTTGCCATGAACCCCTGCATAGATTTCCATCTTTGAGTTTCTAGAATTATCTCCTTTGCACAAGGAGATTCTTTAAAAAGCTTTATGCACTACCAAAGTTTCCATGGATATTGACAATTATCGGTTCTAAGCTATTGTCAACCACATTTCCTTGCCTCACTATATCACTTTCTCTAAAGAGAATGACAAGTATGTTAGTCATCCACACAATCTAGCCCTCCACATTGAAGTCCAAATCTTTTGCACTCAAGTTTGTCAAGTCCTGATAGAAAATGGTTTTAGGTTAAATGTTATCTCCTTCAATGTCAATTAACTGCTTGGAATGTCTTAATTTTCTATTTATCCTAGACAAAAAATCACCATCAAGGCATATGAAAAAGTTGAATAGTCTTCATATGGATCCTATAGAGAAAGATGTGGTCTTTCAAGTCCTAGACATCACACTTTCATATAATATGTTTCTATGAAGATGATGGATCAACAACATGAGAGTTGTGGCATCAACATAAAATCAATCTATAAAGTTCCCATTCAAAGATGTAGAGATTGTTATTCTAGTGGAAAATTCAAATGTTCATTAACATGCTCAATGTTTCTAAAATGCTAGTCCCACATAATCACTCTTCCTATGAGATTAGACCATCCCTTAAGGCATGTGAACAAAAACTGAAAATGATGAGCCTTGGTATTGGACAATACACTCTAGATTCTATTGTTGCATTTTTTGATTTCTCCAAGATCTTATGGGAAACCTTCTAATAAAATTAAGCACTTGACTTCTATCATTACTATATTTGGAACCTTTTTCCAATCCTCCATTCCTTTAGAAGAATAAGAAAAGGAAGATCAAGCTATAAAATACTAGATCTATAGGAAAGAAGAATATGTTGAGGAGGTTACTATTACTACTCCTATTTCTCCCAAGCGCTGTGGAAAAGGCTATAAATTCCTTAAGATGGGCTATCATGGCCAAGGATCCCTAAATGGTGACAAAAAGGCTCTTGTAGAACCCCTAATTCATAATAAGGGATGAAAACACAAATATATTGTTGGTTTAGGCTTTGGGCTAGAGGATGAATTGCCAAGGTCCAATAGAAGGGTCCCTATGACTATTGAATTAGAGGATGATGATCCACCCTTTTCTACTTCTACTACACAAGAAGAAGACTTCATGCCTCCTACTTTCCTCCTTTGGAGAGAAGAACCAATGATCACCAATAATTATATTGAAGCTTCTACATCTAGACAACATGAAACTGATGAATCTGATAATGAAGATCCTAACAAGGGAAGAATAAGAGACAACATTGTGCAAAAACTAGCCTAGAATCATAGTATCAATTTGGGTGAATATAAATGGGAATCTCTGTTAGACTCTTCTTATGAATTAGGAGTGGTGTTCATAGATTCCTATGTCACCCAAACCAACATAGTCGACGAGTCTAGTCTAGGGTCTAAAAACTTTGCCTCGCAAATTTTTATAGTGGATTATGATGATCCCTCTAGGATTCCTCTTTATTTAGGTCCCTTTGGAGCTTTCTCTATAGGTTCAACTTCTCTTGTAACCATAGATAATTCCTTCCACATCAATAACCCCAAAGCTTCCACTTCCCCCTTACTCATTCACCCCGATCTCATACATTGGTATGTTCAACATCAAAGACCAAAGTCCCAAAGCTACCATCTTTTCAAAACAATTATGAGATCACTTGCTACCTAAACACTATTGAACCTGTGATGTCTTCCACCAGAGAACCAACGACTAACATGATAGAGACAGATATCAAGTACCTCAATCACAAAATAAAGGGAAAAATGAAAAACAAGTATTCAAATGGAAAAAATCACTTTGTGGCAGTGTTTGAACCTCAAAATAGTAAAAATATAAATTTATCCCAAGGGTGAGAACCTCTTTGAGACACCTGAGGATGAGGTTCTTGGTAGTCTCCCAAGATATTTTCAAGACAAGTCAATAATTTTTATCAACCAATGAATCCAATTAATCTTTGTATTGAGGAGTCTCCTAAGATCATACATGTGGCTCAATCCCTATTAGAGAAAGAGAATGAACAATTTACAAAATTCTCTAAGGAGAAGAAAATCAATTTTGTATGGACTTATGTTGATATGCCCAAATTAGATATAGAGCTAATCATGCACCATCTCTCCATAGCTTCTGGCATTAAATTGGTCAAGAAAAAGATGAGAAAAATGCACCCTCATGTGGCATTGTTAGTAAAAGATGAGCTCAAAAAACTATTAAGTGCAAACTTCATCTAAGATATTGACTATGTGGAATGGATCTTCAATATCGTACCTATGTCAAAACATGACATATCCATTTGTGTATGTACTGATTTTAGGGATCTTAATAAAGCATGCCCCAAGGATGATTTTCTACTACCCAACATTAACATGATAGTGGACATGACTATAGGTTATGAAATGTATTCCCTGATGGATGGTTTCTTTGAGTATAATCAAATCAAGATAGCTCTAGAAGACTAGGAGAAAATAGCTTTTACTTGTGCATGGGGAACCTTCTACTAGAATGTGATGCCATTGGAGCTCAAAAATGATGGCGCCACCTATCAAAGAGTCATGACCACTATCTTCCATGACATGATACACAAAAGCATGGAAGATTGTGTTGATGACACTTTGACCAAATCCAAACAATGAATCACTCACATGCTAGACTTGAGTTTGATATTGGATATTATGGAATGATTACAACTAAGGATAAATCCAAAGAAATGTGTTTTTGGTGTCACATCAGGAAAGATTCTAGGGTATATCATCTCAACCAAAGGCATAGAGGTAGACCCTAAAAAGGTTCAAGCTATCATGGACATGCCACCTCCTAGAAACATTAGTCAACTAAGGAATCTACAAGGATGCCTTTAGTCAATTTGGAGGTTCATCTCTCATCTTGTCGATAGGGCACAACCCTTCAACAAGAATCTACATAAAGGTTCTTCATGTACATCGAATGGAGAATGTGAGAAAATTTTAACTCAAATCAAGGAATATCTTGCAAAACCTCCTATTCTCATGTCTATGATTCAAGGGAAACCTTTGATCCTCTATATCTTAGCTACAACAAATTCACTAGGAGCATTGTTGGCAAAACAAGATGAAAATGGGAAGGAAAGAGCTATTTATTATATTATTCACACCTTGGTAGCTTATAAGCTTAATTATAATAGCATTGAAAAGGCTTACCTAGTAGTAGTTTTTATGTCCCAGAAACTTGGAGATTATATACTCGCACATACTATGTAGTTGGTTGCAAAAATAGATCCTTTAAAGTACCTCTTAAGTAAAGTTTCACTTATGGGTCAACTTTCCAAATGGATGATGATTCTTTTTGAATTTGACATTCAGTATGTTGAATGTAAAACTATTAGGGGACAAGCCATTTCTAATCATTTGGTTGAGTTCCCAATTACAGATTGTGCCTTAATGCAAATTGAGTGTCTAGATGTCTCTATTATGTATGTCATTGAGAGGACATGGAATATATTCTTTGATGGCTCACACACTCAAAATGGATTTGGTACAAGGATTTTTTTTTGTCACACCTTATGGCTATACAATCCCAAAATCATACAAGTAATTGTTTCCATGCACTAATAACATAGCTAAGTATGAGGCTTTGACTAATGGCATTAAAATGGCTCTTGAATGGAGAAATTTAGAATTGCACATCTATGGAGACTCCCAACTTATCATTAATAAAGTCAATAATGACTATCAAACTAGAGATGACAAGCTAATACCTTACGAGAAATTGATTGATGCCCTAATGAACTATTTTACATTTGTAACATTCCAACAAATTCCTAGGGAAGAAAAAAAAGTTGCAAATGCTATGGCCACTTTAGCATCTATTCTACAATTTCAAGAACATGAGTCTTGCTTTGATTTCTTGGTGGAATAATTATGAAACCCTACCTATGAATTCCCTGACAACCATGTAATCTTCATTGTTGTTAGCCATGAATCCTCTTGCTATTCCACCATCTTTTCCTACCTATGCGATCAAATTATTCCTAGAAATATCACGCACAATAAAAAAATGCCAACTCATTTTCAATTCCTCCCACTAAATCCTTGTCTTTGGTGACTTGTTAGGAAGGGTCTAGATGAAATGCTTCTTAGGTATCTAGAGATAGAAGAGTTTGAAAAGGCATTAGTCAAAGTCCATGATGGCATTTGTAGGGTACACTCTAATGGCCTTGCATTTTCTTGAAAAATTCTTAGGGCGGGTTACTATTGGCCAACTATGCAGGTTGATGTTATCTAGTACACCAAATCATGTGAGAAGTGTCATTTACATGGAAACCTAATTCATTCTCCTAGGCGTGAACTTATTCCTTCTATCACATATTGACATTTTTAGCAATGAGCCTTTGATTTGGTTGTTAAGATTCACTCAAGCTCGTTCAATGGTAATAAGTTTATCATTATGGCGATTGAATACTTCACAAAATGGGTTCAAGTTGTTCCCTTGTCTGCTTCTATAGGAAAACATGTTGCCTTATTCATACTCAACCATATCATCTATCACTATGGTATTCCATCCTCTATTTTCAATGATAATGAAGGATGGATCAAGAATAAGGACCTTAAGTAACTATGTAATAAATTGAAGATTAAACAACATTGGTCCTATATACTAACCCTCAAGGGAATGGCCAAGCTAAGTTCTAAAACAAAACACTACTAAAAATCCTATAGGGAACAATTCACAAATTAGGTAGGGATTGGCAACTTCAAATCAATCGAACATAATGGGCTACTCCTATAGGAGCTACACCTTTTTCACTAGTCTATGGTTTTGAATTTGTCCTCCCTCTAGAAGTCAAGATTTCCTCCTTATGAGTCTCTCTACATGGATTAATTACTGATGAGGACCATAGAGCTATGAGGATACATGAGTTAGAAACCCTAGATGAGCGTCATAGGGCCACTTTTGATCACATGAGGGCTTATTGTAAAAGGATGTCTACTAGCTATAACAAAAAGGTCAATGCTCATGAGTTCTAAGTGTGTGAACTTGTTCTTCAAGAGAACCCTAAGAATCAACAGAATAGAGAACATAAGGGAATTTTTTAGCCTAACTGGTTAGGTCCTTACATAGTCACAATAGTATTCAGATCTAGTGCCTATCAAACTTCTACTCCTAAGGGGAAACAACTCTTTGAGCCTATCTATATCCTACATCAGAAGAAATTCTATGATTAAGACTCTCATGGCTCAACTATTTGTACGTATGTTATGATTGAAAAAATCAAAAAAATCATATATGATGCTAAAAAAATCCTTAAAAATATTAAAAGTCCTAAAAAAATGATCATCTTAGTGAAAACCTACCAATAGGTGCTTTGATATATCACCAAAAAAAATTTAAAAATGCAAAAAAATTGCCAAACATCATGAAAAAAAACTAACAAGTGGTGAAAATATGGAAATAGGGGCTACTTGAGACCCTCGCACCTATGTCTATCAGTCTTACTTCATGCTCATTCATTTCATGACACCTTTCCTAGCTTGGAATAAACTCTTGTCCTCATCTAGGGGACACGGCTTCTTAGCTTATCAAAGGCTTTTTATGCATTAAGGTTTCTCTAAAAACTCATCTAAAATAGTGTTGCTCAACACTTTCCCCCTTGACATTAAGTGTTTCTTAACACTTTTTAGATATCTTACCTATGGTCTAGGATGCTATAATATTTCTCACTAGCAAATTTGAGTCCTAAAGAAATGGCCATGTGACTTACACACATGCACTTAACATTAAACTTTCTTAGTTGTGTTAAACTTTATCTTCTTTGTGTGTTGTATATGATAGTTTCTTTGTTGAGTGTTCCCTCCCTAATAGTCTTTTGAGGATGTCATGGACTAGAAGACTGGAGGCATGGGCATGTTTTACTTATTTTCTTCTTGTGGGTATACCTTGTTAGCCTAAGGTGTTGATAGCCTTTGTGCTTGTCCTACTTGACATTTTGGGCCTACAACGTATCATCCTTGTTTATTTTTGCAAGATCACACTCAAGGGTTATCCTAGCACTTATGCCTTGATACAGGTGTAATATTTGTATACTAAAATTAGGGGATCTAACTACATTATTCATCTTGACCTACATGTCTTTGATGCTTAGGTTTGATTCCCACATACACTTTTACATAGATCATATTCACATCCTCATAATTATACTAGTGAGAATTGTATATGTCCCTAATAATGGTCAATGATGAAATTAGAATCTAAAAGTTATGTGTCCCTTGCAAGTAAACCATTTTGCGTACTAGTTTGTATTGAAGGAGCATTCTATCTTAGTCTTTCATTTTGCATATGGAGAGAGCTCTCTCTTCATCTTTCACAAACACACCAACTAATTGAGCTCATCTCTTCTCACTCTTTCTCTCAATCATGTCTTATGTTCCTCATCAATCATGTCCACTCTTTTGCTTCTTTTATACCTATCATCATAAGGGGTTAATCTAATCATCAACTCTAATCTATCCAAGTATCACATTTTCAAAACTTGAGTCTACATCATAAACATGAGAGCTAAAACATCTATCAGACAAATCCATGACCATATAAATATGAACATAAAAACTTGAGCATACATGAACATGAGCATGAACATACATGAGAAAAACATCACATAGAAACAAAAACATAAGTGCTAATACATCCATATCAAACTATCACATAAGCATAAGATGAGACATGAACAGAATGATGATCAATCAAATTTAGTATCTCATATATATAACAAAGTGAATTAAAGAGTACATGTACATGTCAAATCCAAAATCTAGATAACTCTCTCAAAATACATATATACATCAACAAGTGTCACAAGGACATCAACCTAGACCTAATTCTGACTCCACCCCTAATGAGTAGGTTGTGTCTAAGGAGGATCCTATAGTGTCCTCAATGGTGGTTGGCTTAATCTACCAACTCTCTTAGAATACATTGGCACTCAATGACCCACAAAAACTACTAAAATATAAACCCCATTACAATACAATCTCTATCGCTCCACCTCACATTGGGCCTCTACTAGCTCATCTCATGCCATTTTCTCCTACCTATCATCCTTCACTCTTACATCCACCTACTACTAGTCTCTAACCATAATGGTCATCCTCAACTCCTGAGTCTCTACCTCCAGTGCTCAAATCCAAGCATCCTTGAGATTCTCCCCATCTCACCCTTCATCTACTCTTGTCAAGGCTTTGCTCTCTCCATGCTCCTCTATCTCACTAGTTGCTCTACCTCCTTAGGCTCATCGTCTTCCTCCTCCTCCTTACTCACAGCCCATCTTTGTGACTACATCTATCTCCTTGCAGCCCCTAGGAGCTTCTCCCCAACTCCATCTATCTCACCCCTCTACCTCTACCTCCTCCATTGTCCCTACCATCTCCTCCCTATCCTCCTACCATGGGAAGTGCGTTTGGTCTCATGAATCAAGGAAATAGATGCCTTTGCATCTCATATAGGTAAGATGGATCTACCCCCACATCTGCTAGATTAGGATGATAGTCCCAAGGCTCCTATGGTAAGGTTATTGTATCTCTCAGAGTTGCCTGATAGTCTAGCATAGGAAGCCATCCCTAATCCTCCTCTCCCTTGAAATGGGCATATGTCATGGTCTTGATTGATATCCCTTTTCTCTGTCCAAACTACCTCCAGACTTAGCTAATCACAAAATGCTCTAAAATTTATGAATACCTCCCAACAAGTGGTATGTTGTAGCATGTGTACTCCAACTCCAATGCATCATCCTATCTTGCATACTTCCTATATGGCCTCTACATAAATGATGCCAGCTCATCAAAGAGCCTCCTATAAGATGTGACATCTCCACTATGGGTCTATAGGATGGAACCTGTATATCTATAGATGAATGGATGACTCTACTCTCATGATTGTAGTCAGGGTCACACCATTGCTATGTGCTCCCATACCCAAATTTGGGCCAAAAATGCACCATAGACCCAGGTTTGCCCCTCTTAATACACTATCTAATGCAGCTCATGGTACATATCCATAAGGATTATGGGTCCCCATACCATCCTCCAAGGCCATCTAATCAGGTCTGCCACTAACTGACCCCAACCTAAAAAGAAGCCTTTCTGGCCCTTGTCCATGACTAGGGCCTGGACAATTAGTTAATAAACAAGGCATGCTAATGGTTACTTATCTCTACACTCATCGATCAATCTCTCCTAGCTGAGATGATGATCTAGGATAGTCACATCCTCAAACAACTATTGTGCTACAACTCTCCCCTCTATGGGGGTCTGATCATAGTAAACTTGTGACATAAAAATGCTCCCATTAGTATGCCTCATAGGGAAAACTAAAAGCACAAATATTAAGACATGCCTATCATACTCATTGGATCAGCATGGCATGGTATGTGAAGGATGTGATGCATAGCCTCACCAGTGGGAAAATGGAAGGTGTTATACTCACTATGCCACCTCTTGGGCAACATTGTTAATAACGCATGTTTCACCCAGATATGGGGCATGTGTAACAACCAACTGAGACTCGTACTCTCCACTATTGCAGTCTCATCATCATCTAAGTGTTGAATGACACGTAACCCCACCACCTTGGGGGCTCTAATAAAAAACAATGGAAAAAATATATGCATAATCAAAACGAGAAACAAAAGAACATCAATAACAATGATAATGGATCAATTAAATCTCTATACAACTAAGCACAGAAGAAAACAATAGTCACGTGCTCAAATTATATTTCTAAACATGAAAAAAAGCTCAAAACTAAGTTGTGTGATACTTTTTATAATAGTGATGTGATACTTTTTGTTGATATAATATTATGTGATAATTCTCACAAGTGTGTGATACTTTTTTATTGTGCAATACTTGCACAATATCATGCAAGATTTGGGTACCTCTAATATGATAAATTTCATAATACCCATGTGATACATTGTGAACATCAAAAGTGTCATGCAATACTTGTTATAATAGGTGTGTGATACCTTTAAAGTATCAAATGATATTTTGCACAAAAATCATTTAAAAATTTCTTTAAATGTGTTTAAAATGCAATAAATGACTCGAAAGCCAAAAAAAATCTAACACTTACCGAGGCCTCATAGTCTACAGGTTGGTTGTGCAACCGAATGCACTCAAAATAGTATCAGTGAGTCAGAGTCCATGCCAAATTCATCATTCTCTCTCTTGGATCACTCAAAATATCTCAAATTCACAAAAGAGAAAAATGAGTTGAAAATGACCCTTTGGCCCCTTATATAGTCCTTTGACCCATTTTCAAACTCCTCAAAATTTTGTGAAAATTGCACCCCTAGCTTATTTCAACGTCCTGGATCCATTTTTGGGATTGAGATTGAAATATGAGTTCATCTTGATGGTCAAAATTGCATATTCGAAAATATGTCTTCTTCTACACAATAAGCTAACCTTTTGAGGTCTAATCTTTGAATCATCACTGAGGCATCATCAATTTTCATGTCTATCTCTTTCTATACTTCTTACCTACTTCAATTCATATCATTTCACTTCTAGATCCTCTTTCAAGTCGATTTGACCTAATTTTCATACTTTACCCTTCTTGGTCAACTCTAGTCAAACTCAGGTATTCTATCACTTCCTTATGGTCACTCTTTGGTTTTAATCACTTATCTGTCATCATGGACCTTGCTTTATCTCAATTTGATTATACCTTTCTCATTTTTGCATCTCCTTTACCTCATTTCAATTTGATCCTGAGGGGGCATAAATATTCTATCAGTGCTTGCTTGCTATTGCTATCTATCTCTCAGGAACATATTCTTGACCTTCCCATTTTTCTCTTGATCTATATTACTTTCTTGATGTTAGTAATCTTATTGAGTTTTGGTATTGCCTCTTCCTCCTAGTGTTTAGTATTTTCTCTACCAAGCTATGCATCCAGGACTCGCTATCTAGTTCAGCACTTTCATTATTCAAAATCATATCTCTCTATTTTATACTGCCTAGTTGGTTTCTTCATTCTTTGATGTAATGTGTTCCCAGATCGACCACACATTAGTCAAAGAGGGGCAAATTTAATCACCTAAAAATGGTCACTAAGACTATTAGCCCTCTTCTTAGCATTTTGGCTAAATTATGTAATCATTTGCCTAGTCCAAATTGCTAAAAATCAATTTATTTGATCTTAACCTATAGGTTCATTATAATGTCATAAGTCCATATTTGATTAAAAGAACATTTCCCCTTTTAATTAAATAAAATATCCCATTCTTCTAACCCACTCTAATGTGCATACATAATTTTTTTTTCCTATTTACAAATTAAAAGAAATGACTTTATCTCACATGAAAGGTCAACTCTTTCTCATTGGTGTAAATGATCTTGCACATTGATCATGTTAAAAGTCAACTCCCACCCTTGATCACCCACTTCTTGATCTTGATCTCAACCATTCGTGAATCTTTAAAAGGGAGAGCTCTCTCTTTCTCTAAGCTTCCTAATTTTGAGCTATTGTTATGCTGACGGTTTACTTACAGGTTTTCTTGGAGAATTTGTGGAGAAATTCTATATTTTTGTCTCATTCTTTGCATATTCATACTACCATATTTCATTTGCAATAGCTTACTTTCCTTTAGAAATAGTATTGAGCACTTAGCTTAATTAGCATGGTTGTAACACTCTCATTTGCTTAGCCTAGTTGCATTATGCATCTCATTTTAGCATAGTTTCATCTTTTTATTGCATACTCAAGATTTCTTTGACACCTTCACTCTTTCTCTTATCTAAAGAATCTCTCATTTCACGGTTTACTAGAAAGGGTTGCATCTCTAAGGCTAAGAGCTATTTTTATGCTTATGCACACACCTTTGCACTCCATGACTAGGGAGCTCTAAGATGCCATTTAAGCTTTCCAACTCATGGAATACCTTGGATAGAATGGTTTAGATAAGTGCACAATTCTAGTGTACATTTTTCACGCCTACCATGGGGCTAAACACTTTTTTTTGGCCTCTCTAGCTGCATTTAGTTGTGCATTTTGTCTTGTTGCTTCTATACTTTTTTTTTTCTCTGTAGCCAAAATCATTGTACGGTAATTTATCAGTATCATATGATAATTCTCAGTACTACACTATGATAACTTACCAATTAAAGTATCACACAACAGAGAACTATTACATTGTTATTACAAACTCTATCACATGGGTATATTGACAAGTATCGCATTGAGGAAAACTATCACCTCTATATACTAAAAAGTATCATATGATACTCTATCAGCATAAAAATATCACCCTATCTGGAACTAACCTTTTTTTGGGTTATTTGATCAATTTTTTAGTCTTTGGAATTTTGTTTTCGAATTTCTTAGGCTTATTCACTATCTAAAAAGGTTTAATGTAGGTTTTTACCTCATTTTGGACTAACCCTTTGTTGGACTAACACTTTTGTTTTGTAAGGTTTCTCTAAAATTTCTTACAAATTGCTATAAAAGAACACATGTCAAAGACCTTACACTAAAAGGCTACTAATTCTTGTTTGTAGGACTGACTAAAAAGAAAATAAAAACAAACAACCAATTTTGCTTTTATTTCTTTCATTTCATGTGCAATAATATACTAATTGTTCATTTTTGCATAGGTACATAATTATTTTCTTTACTAAAGCTTGTCACTTTGTAGGAAAGTATGCTCTTCACCATTAGGTGAATCATAAATCTTGACCCATTTGATATGCCAAGGTGGAGTAAGGGGTACATGAACTTTTTTGGTGTGTTTGGGGGAAGCAGTTGAGATAGGAGAGTATTCTCTTCACTCTTGAGGTGAATTAGAAATTGTGACCTCCAAAACTGGATCCATTTTGTTGCTATCAAGATATTACCTTTAGCAGGCCTACTCTTGAGAGATCAAGAGGAACAACCCAAGTTGGGACAAGCGAACCTGGCTCTTCCAACCCACAATAAACTCAAGGCTATCAAATACACAAAACCTTGGTTGACATAGTACTTAGTCTTCATCTAGTGGAGGTATGTGCTAGATTGTGACCATGAGGAAATTGTTAGGTGGAAATTCTTAAGGTACTCTTATGGTTGTGAGATCCATTACTTACCACAAGGTAAGATGTCCAATATTGGGAGAAAGAGGAGTGATATGAATAGAAGCCCTTTCTAAACAACATGGGATAGAAGCTACCTTATTTATCTGCTCAACATATTATTGCAAGGACCGGTCCTAGTAGACTACCCAGATCACCCCAAGATTGTACAGTCACCATTTGTGTCCCCTTAGTTGTGCAATTGGAACCTCCATGACAAAGCCAGTATCTATCATGGGCAACTACTTTGTGTGAGGTGAAGAGGCATCAAGCATGGGCCAAGGTGTTGAGTAATGAACCATGACCTTAGGTAGTTTTTCTTAGAATGTGTCTTCAAATGTGAAAAGACCTATGTAAACATTCTCAAACATCAAACATGTCATTAGCATTTGTAGGATTTTTCTTTTGATATCTCAATTGCTTATGTTGGCAAGGTTGCTTTAACCCTTGTCCAACTATTTGAGACATGTTCATTTCTCTTACTATTTTCAAACCATGGTGTTTTCTACTACAAACTAAAGTTTTATACTATCAATACTACATTTTGGTCTAAGACATTCAAGAAATCAAATTAAAACATAGATCTTTCAAAATTTAAGTTATATTTTACATAGTTCACTAGCCCTTTATTGCATGGCCTCTTGAGAAATATCGTGTGATATTCAACACCTGCTAAAGTATTGCATGTCTGTTAGAAACTCTATCATACATTGGTTATAAATTTTATCACACTGCTTTATGAAAACTATTGCATGAATAAAAATTATTGCTCAACTATAGAAAGGGATATCATACGAATATTATTGTTGATCTTGTAT
The DNA here is from genome assembly GCA_028749045.1 of Cupressus sempervirens. Taxonomy (NCBI): domain Eukaryota; kingdom Viridiplantae; phylum Streptophyta; class Pinopsida; order Cupressales; family Cupressaceae; genus Cupressus; species Cupressus sempervirens. The sequence continues at coordinate 499,870,724 of CM053793.1, read as the reverse complement.
TGCTTGACTTTCTAAGAAATATTGTCTAGCCTCTGTTTCTTGCAAAATTTAGTCAGAATAGCATCATAGCTGATTTAGGGGGGTCATCGCTTCATATTACCTGAGTTTCGTTTACAATTTTCATGTTAGTTGTTCTAAGTTGAAAAGATGGATCTAGTTTTTCAGATATGAGCTAAAATGTCACTAATGATCACTTGTCAAAATCCACTTACCTTACTATTCTAGCTATTTTCTATCGATCTTCTTGCTCAATATCTTGGCTTGTAGTGCCTCTCCCATTTGATTTATGTAAATCATCCTCATGGATTCTACCTTGAAGATCTTTCTTCTTATGTGATCATGTTTAGGACCCATGAGTGGTCTATTCCCTTGGGGAGATTTGATTATATTGTTGCTTTAATTAGTTGTTTATGCTTTTACCCGATTGCTGAGCTTATGTTTGAGGATTATCAATGGATTTTTTGGGTTTATTGTATGTAATTTTTCTATGAATATTTACATTAATCTGGCAGTAATCTTTTACTATTGTGCAAACAAACAATTTAAAAAGATTATTTTAATGAAATTATTTAGATGCTTTAATTATGCAATTTCATATAATTGTTGCTTCCACTATTATATATTCTAAGTGAAATATGGAGTTAGTTATCAAACCTTTCATGTTCATCCAATATTGTTCATGTATGGATGATGTATCTTTAATTGTTATTTTAATCATCTGGTAATTGGTAAATATATATTCATAATGCATTATGTGATTAGACCTATGAGTATGTCTGTGCATTTAGGAACCCATAGTGGTCATGGAAGTGACTAATTAAATGTTATTTTAATGGCTTAGAGAGAATCTTATATTGATTTAACTTATTTTAATTACCGGCAGCTTTTCCATAGTTGAATTACATTTAATTGGAATTGCTCGATTTTGTCTAGGTTGAGAAGGGGTTTAATCTAGTAAGCTAGTTATTTTCCTAATTTTATATTGCACTTTTAAAGTGAATATATATTCCAAAAAAGTAAGTTATTTCTCAATTCTCACTTTGAAACTTGATTTTGGAGATCAAAATCCCAAATCCTCTTAAGGTGGAATTATTTTTTTGCTCTCTGTGAGAGTTGTGAGCATGGGATTGGTGTGAGGTTGATCTTGTTGGGTCCAGCTCGGGGAGACCTTAGTTTTTTTTAGACTTTAGGCAGCTTTAGTGGAGTGATTATTTTATCACAAGCATTCTTGTATTTATCCTTTTGGCTGCTAGGTAGGGATCTCCTATTTTTACATTTTTCCTCTATTTTATAGTCTGTTTTGGATAAAAATTTGTTAGGAGGAAGAGAACTAGTGTTCCCCTCCATTCTTGTATGTTGGATCTACCCAATTGGGCAGGAATGAGCATTTGATTACCTCTTGACTTGGTTTTTTGGGTTTTTGAACCATTATGCTAGTCATTTTTGCATACAGACTCCAAACTAAAATTTTATTTGATATCTAGGATCTTTTGACTTGATTGTAAAAAGGGTTTTAATTTTGTTGAATTTTGGTCATTTTTTACTTTGCCTCGACTTGCATAACACCCAGCTTTCTTAAGTATATCTTGTCACTAGTTTTAGGTCATTGATTTGGAATGAATTCTAGATTTTCAATCTAACCATGGTTTTTATTCTATTTTTATTAGGATTTGTGTAGAATCCATACTCCTGGATTTATGTCAGTTAAGTGAGTTCTTGATGTTGGGTGTTTTGTTGCCTCATTGGGATTCATGTCGAATCTGTACTCCTAGACATGGGTCAGTTGACTGAGATTGTACATGTTACATTGTTGCATTTTTCATATCCAACCCTTGCATTGGTTCTTTTGATTAATTTGTGAAGTTGGTTGTGCCCATACACAAGCATGTGTACATGCATTTGATGGGTTCTTGTGAGACGCAAACTCTTGGGTATAGACTAGTTGAGGGATTGTTCATTTGGGGGTTTGGTTGGGAATTTACATTGCCTTTGGCACTCATCATGTGATGAGCATGGTTATGTAGGGTAGAGGTATGGAGTGGCTTCTCTTGTAGACCCCGATATGTATTCTGACAAGGTATCATGAAGAAGTTCTAACAAGTGATAAGTAAATTAGTAAATGGGTACTAAAACTTAATATCAAATAAGTGAACACCTAAGTGGTTCATTCGAGGGTGTGGCCTATATGGTTCATCTGAGGGCATGGTGTGATGGTTTCTTGAGGGATTTGTTTTGTATTGGTATGATGGTTTCCTAAGGGATTCATTCTGCACCAAATATAGCTTGGGCTTTTTGATGCCAAGTGAGTTACACTCCACTAGAGTCCCTACATATTATCCCATAAAGGATCTGACCAATTAACTAATGTATTGCATTGTCTTCATGAGCCTATAGATGTTGTTATCATGTTCTTGATTGGCATGTGTATTAACCATGGGTGATTGCTTTATGTGATTTTGGTCAGACCATTATCTCCATCAGCATGGCGAGGGTGGGCCTATGAGTTCCATGCGATTGGGAGGTGTAGCTACCTATACCACTACTAGGGACTGGTGTAAAGAGATGGTCTACTTTAGTTTGAGGGAGGTGCTAAATATTCACTTAGTGCTTCGGTGTATCTAGAGTATGTTCTCTTGTGATTTATGGTGTATCTTAAATGCATTAATTTATCGTGATGTTGTATCATATTGCTAGATGATGATTCTTACATTACCTTGGATTAGTGATGTTATTGGTAGATTAGCATGTTGGATATATTTGTCCTTGTGATGTTATTTGTTGGTTATTGGCAAGAATGATCTCATGAAACAACTCCAACTATCTTGTTGGAAATTTGAGATTCATGCTCAAGAGATGGTTAGGGCCTTTGAGGTCTCATGGTGCCATTATGGATGGGAGGAAACAAGCACGGATGTTTTTAGTTTGGTGGCTTCATTGCTTGTGCTTTCCTTTTTGTGATAGTTTATTTATGTACATGTATGTTCACTATGATGTTGCTTTCCACATGACTACATTTGATGCTATGGATTAGAGGTTGAGTTATTTGATCTCCTCTATGCTCTGGAGTGATCATTCCTCAATTTACATAGATCTAGTACTCCCCAGTATGGAGGTTTCATGGTTTTATGCATTTTCTTTTTTCCTTGATGTTGCTTAGTTGGAATTTCTCACATGGGAAGGGTACTTTCTCACAAGAGAATGTATTGTCTCGCATGAGAATGTATTGTCTTTCATGGGCATACATTCTCCCTCACACAAGCATCTACTTCCTTGCATAGAGAAACAAAGCCTTGTGTGCAATGACGAAAAGCTTGGCACGTAGGAATGAAAATCCTCATGCATAGGAATGCAAATCCTCATGTGAGACTATAAGGAAAAATTTTCTCATGTAAGAAATAGTGGACATTTTGGCTTCGCCAAGGAAAGTTGGAAGTTGGTTTTAGAACACCTTCCTAGTTAAAAACATATTTTCTATGGAAGTTGACATATATTTAATTCCTTATACTTAAGATATATTTTAATATATGTGATGATTCATTTGAGATAGGTTGCAAACCTCTCCGAGTTAAGATAAAGATTTGAGAAAATTTCAAGGCTTCAAAAATTCAGACTTATCCAAATTTTGGGGCTTCAGGATTTCAGACTTAGCCAAATTTTAGGATTCAGCATTTATCTTTCAACATGGTGTCTATTAGATGGCTGGTTGTAACTTTGAGCCCTCATCTTGTGCATGGTCATTGTTGGTCTCTGGTTATAATTCTTGATTATGTTATGATTAGTGGAAATGGACTTGTATATTTAACCATGCTAGGAACTTGTTCTCTGGGGCTTAAAAAGAACATCTCTCCTTGTGTATTCTCATGATTTGTGTGATCTTTGGTTTGTAAGTTATGGTTTTGTGCATTGATACCTTTGGAAATGTTTTTAAGACTTCCATTGGTGTAGGTGAGCATGTGAGTTTAGACATGTTTCCTATTCTTATCACCTTGTTTAGATGTTTCGTTCTTGCACTTGGTTACTTTATGTTGTTGTTAAGTAACTTATCTTAAGAAAAAAAGTATTTAATGCATGTTTTAACCTTCTATTCCAATAATCTCTGAGTGGGGAATTACATAGCTCGAGTCATTAGTGTTGTAAGTTCTTGACAACTCTTGATAAGCCACTCACTTATTTTATCTTTGATCATTCTTGACCATACAAACTCTAAATCTAAAGGGCTTTATTTCATTTCATTAGATGAAGACATATCCTTACATGTTAGTTGTGACTAGGCCCCAAGTCAGTCAAGGAAGTTGTACTTCATTCACCTTTGAACAATTAATAACTCCAACTAGGTATCCTCATAGACAACCTTGTGAGGAAGAACCTATATCTGATAAGTCGGAAGAGGCTAACACTTGGCATAATCCACTCTATGGCTTTGAGATCCCTTTTGATACACCCTTTGATACTCCTAGGGATAAAGATAACATTTCACTCATCATGCATCCCAAAGAGAGGAATTGCCACCTAGAGTAACTCTTTACACAAAAAGAAGAACAAGTGCACACTTAGAAAAAGAAAGACTATAAGAGGCTATATGCATGGCCACTAGGGAGAGATATTTTCATTAAATTCTCATGCACATAATATTGAGACTGGTAATGCACATGGTTACTATAGCAATCCTTTAAAGAATCACCCTGCTAGTGGCAATGATGGAAACAAAACACCACCTAGGTCTCAAGGAATACACAGAGAAGTGTGTCCATCACCACCTAGACACTCACAATCACATCATGAAATTGAGGTAAATGATGAGGTCACTAGAGAAGATCTTATGTGATTTCAACAAGATGAGGTTGCCCAAAGGTTGATGCTAAAATCCCTAGAACAAAACAGTGGCCAATATTTCCAATATATGAATTCTAGGGGATGGAAACTCCCCCATAACTTTGATGTGAAAAGGATAATTCAAAAGTAGGAACCCACTAAGGCTGAAATTTTGAGGGAAGAAATGCGAGCACTCAAAAACTAACATTCTCAATTACAAATATCCAATGAACAACCAAAAACTTCTTTTTTAGAATCTATATGTGCTCTTCCATTCGATAGAAGTCTCTACGTGGTCGCATTTCCTAGTGATATAAAGGTTCCCAAATATGATAAATATTATGGAAATGGTGATCCTCATGATTGTGTATGACACTTCTATGCTCTTAGCATGGATTTTATCCATGAAGAAACCTATATCATGAGGTTGTTTCCTAAGAGCTTGAGGGGTCAAGCTATGGAATGGTTCACAAAGTTTTTACCTCCCCTCAAGTCATTTGTTGAGCTTGCAATTTGGTTCATTAAAAAATAGTCTTACAATATTCAACACCATATTACTATGTTGGACTTGTGCAATATCAAACAAAAACAAGGTGAGCCCTTTTCAACATACCTCCAATGTTTGAGATCCTTACACTCAAGGTACCCTTGGAAAATTCTTCAAACTAAGAAAATTGACATCTTTGTCAACACACTTGTACTTGAACTATACTATGACCTTAGAAGTTATATTCTTCACATCCTGCAATGACATGATTGAAAGTTCTTACCATATTGAGGATGTTGTCGTTAAGAATGGTGACATTGTGCTAAACAAAAACAAGAATGGCAAGGACAAAAATAAACCTTGGAACCAATATAAATATGTAGTCAATTATGGAGTTGTGAATGCTCCTAAGACTAAGGAATCAACCTTCAACCTCTATAATGCCATTTATTGTGACAAACAATAAGGGACTTCAAAATCCCAACCCTTGACAAAACCAAAATGTGTCAACATACTAATGGTAGAATCATAGGACATGGTCCTAAAGGCCTTGCTTGCTAACAAGCTTATCACACTACTTGATAACTCTCGACCCTATGACCCACCCGTTAAGCATACTTGGTGGAGGGATGACCACTTTTGCAACTATCATAAGAGTAAAGGACATAACACTAAAAATTATTTCAAGATTAAGGATATCATACAAGACCTCATTAATGGAGGAAAAGTTATTATAGATGGCTTAGTTTAAAATTCTGATCATAAATCCTTTAAGAAACCTTTACCTAAATACAGAAAAGGGGAATCGTCTCATGCTAACAAGAAAAATCATGATGCCAAGATCAATTAAACTTACACCGATACAGACAATGTCATCAACATGTTGAAACCCATTGAACATATTTACATGATGGGTCCAAAATTTGATAAGGAACCCAACTATGACACTGATAACGAAAATCCTAAGGTATTCTTGAAAACACACAATGCACTATAGAGACACTAGGCCTAAGGTAACTCTTAAGGTGGAATAATCCTCATCTTCACATGGTAAGACACTCAATGTTGTCACTAGGGGGAAATCCAAGGTTGTTGCCATGGTAGAAAATGACCCTAATAACACCTCCTCGTCCAAATAGGTGGATGCTCCTACCATATCTAGTTATGATCTTGTTAGTTAGTTGCAATGAACCCCTACACAAATTTCCATCTTTGAGTTGCTAGAATTGTCTCATTTGCACAAGGAAATTCTTGAAAAAGATTTATGCACAACCAAAATTCCTACAAATATTGATGCAAGTGGATCCAAGCTATTGTTAACCATATTTCCTCCTTATTCTCTCACTTTCTCTAAAGAGGATGGTAAGTCCCTTAGTCATCCACACAATGTAGCCCTCCACATTGAAGTCCAAAAATTTTGCACTCGAGTTCATCAAATCCTAATAGACAATGGTGTGGGGTTAAATATTATCTCCTTCAATGTCATCTAACTTCTCAGAATGTCTGTATTTTCTATTGATCCTAGATGGAAAATCACCATCAAGGCATATGATGAATTTGAATAGTCTTCTAAAGGCCTAATTATGTTGCCTATTTGTGAGGGTCCTATAGATAAAGATGTGGTCTTTCAAGCCCTATACATCCCACTTGCATATAATCTATTGCTAGGAAGACCATGGATCCATGACATGCAAGTTTTGCCAACAACATACCATCAATGTATAAAGTTCCCATTCAGTGGTGCAGATATCATTATCCCAAGGGACAATTTAATGTCCATTAACATGCTCATTGCTGCTAAAATCATAGTCCCACATAATCACTCTTCCTATGAGCTCAAGCCATCCCTTAAGGCATGTGAATAGAAAATAAAAATGATGAGGCTTGGTATGGGAGAATACACTCTAGATTCTATTGTTGCATTGTCGGTTTCTCCAAGATCTTATGAGAAAGCTTCTAAGAAAATGAAGCCCTCAGCTTTTATCATGATTGTCTTTGGGAACTTTGTCTAGTCCTCCATTCCTTTAGAAGTAGAAAAGAAATATGAAGCTATAAGAGACTGGATCTATAGGGAAAAAGAAGATGTTGAGCAGGTTACTATTACTACTCCTATGTCTCCCAAATGCTATGGAAAAGGTTATAAGTTCTTGAAAAACATGGGCTATCATGGCCAAGGATCCCTGAATGGTGAAAAAAAGGCTCTTGTAGAACCCCTAAGTCATACAAAGTGATGAAAATACAGAGATATTTTTGGTTTAGGCTTTGGGCTAGAGGATGAATTTCCAAGACTCAATTGAAGGGTCCCTGTGACTAGTGAATCAGAGGATAATGATCCACCCTTTGCTACTTCCACTATATAAGAAGAAGACTTCATGCCTCCTACATTCCTCCTTTGGGGAGAAGAACCAATAATTTTGCTAAAGCTTCTACATCTAGACAAAATGAAACTAGTGAATCTAATAATGAAGATCCTAACAAGGGAATAATAAGAGAAAACATTTCTCGACTGCTAGCCCAGAATTAGAGTACTGATTCTAGTGAATATAAATGGGAATCTCTTTCACATGCCTCTTGTGAATTAGGAGTGGAGTTCATACATGCCTATGTCACCCAACCCAACATAGTCGACCATTTTAGTCTAGGGTCCAACAACTTTGCCTCATAATTTTCTTTAGTGGATCAGGATGATCCCTCTAGGCCTCCTTTTGATTTAGGTCCCTCTGGAGCTTTCTCTATAGGCTCAACTTCTCTTGTCACCAAAGATAATTCCTTCCACATCAATAACCTTGAAGTTTCCACTTCCCTCTCACTCATTCACCTCAATCTCATAGATTGATATGTTCAACATCAAAGACCAAACTCCCAGAGCTACCATATTTTGAAAATGATTATGAGATTGCTTGCCAGCTACATGCTATTGAACCCATGGTTTCTTCCAATAGTGAACCAATGACTAACATTATAGAGATAGATATCAAGTACCTCAGTCAAAAAATAAAGAGAAAATGAAAAACAAGTGTTCAGATGGAAAAAACCACTTTATGGTGGTGTTTGAACCTCGAAATAGTAAAAATAAAAATTTATCCAAGGTTAAAGACCTCTTCAAGGTGCCCAAGGATGAGGTGCTTGGTCGTCTCCCAAGCTATTTCAAGATCGATCATCATTTTTTATCAAACCAATGCAACTAATTAATCTGGGTACTAAGGAGTCTCCTAAGATCATACATATGGTTCAATCCCTATCAGAGAAAGAGAAAGAAAAATTTACAAAATTCTTTTAGGAGAAGAAAATAAATTATCAAGGACACGTAGGAAGGTTGAGGAAGATAGGAGGAATGAGGAGAAAAATAAAATAGAAGTTGACCATCGAGTTGTTGAGATCATCTTGAATAGAATCCAAGTTGCAACCAATTTGAGTAAGGACCTCAAGAAGGTCAACCCTCCTACCTTTAATGGTAAGACTTCAGGGAATATTTTGAGGCCTGGATAGCCATTACAGAGAAATATTTCTATTGAAAATAGATTGATACAAGTATGAATATGTTTTTCATTCATTATTTTGTCACTGATGTCAAACCTACTACTTGTTGGTAAGACAATTTCTTACATGATTTGAGTACTATCATTTGTTTGATTAATGAAGAGGATTTGATCAAATGAGGTAACAATAGAACTTAGAGGAAAGTTTGAGTTATGATATGGAAAAGAAGTACAAGGATCACTTAAGACAATGATATTATAATGCATTGATAATCTACTTAAGGTTGCAAATGATGGTTACACTGATTAAGTTCAGAAGAACAAGTTAAACAAAGTTTGTCTGCCAAGATTAACAATCTGCATAGTAGGTGCCGAGAAAAGTTAGTGTAAGCCAAGTAGAAAATTAGTCAGAGCTGAGAAAAGATAATTTTAGTGTAAGCTGAGTGACACAGTGTAAGTCGAGTAAAGTTTAGTTGATGTTGAGTACTAGTAAACTTTGGTTTGTGCTAAGTAATTTGTTAGTGGATGTCGAGCAACACACTATGTGTCAAGCAATAGAAGCAAATTAATGTCGAGTGTCAACATTATGAGAAAGATCAAGAATTTGATGAATCTGAGCTGACAAGTTTGATTTCTTGGATTACACAAACTCTGTGGAAGATAAGCTTAATGAGTTGGTGGCACAGAATTAATGGTAAACCATTTTGAGGTGAATTCAAAGAGAATTGAAGGAGAAGTTTCTAGAAGGGGATAACACAAAAAGAAGGGTAGATTCATTGAATCCTACCTAATCTAACCTAAACCTAAAATGGATGATGGAGGATGAGCGACAAAAGATCTTAATTTTCTATTTATAGAGATGTCTAGCCAGAAGCAAAGGTTGTCGTGTGTGAGAACTTAAGGAAAACAAGGATTCTAGGGTATTTCTTCATAAAGTGACCTAAGAGAAGTGTCTACATTGGCAAGCAAAGCAAGAAGGCTTAAGGGTATGGATGCTTAAAGGGTGAACAAGCTATTAGAGTTGAAGTGTGTGAAAGCCAAGCATAATGGAGGACTAAAACAAAGATCTATAATCTACAAGGGTGTTGTAAGTTGTTATCAAATCAAGCCTTATTGTTACTTTATAATCATTGTATCAGTCTAGGGTAAGTCCTTTGGATTAAGGTTGACCTAACAATCATTTGTAAAACCTTTAATCGGGTGGCATTCCAAGTGAATGATCTAAAGCCCTCTAACAAGGCTCACTCCTAACATGGTGATTAAAATCATTTAACTTGGTCACATTTAACAGTGTGCATGTAACCTTTAACAGGGTTGGCCTGTCACAGGGCATCACTTCAAAAGAGTGAGAATTAGTAGCACTATTACTGGTGATTTTTCCAAAATTGGATTTCCACATTATTAAATCTATCATGTTTCATGTTACATTTCTACAAAGTTTATTTGATAGTAACCTACAAGTTTAAGTGATTGCATAATCAAATGGATGCATGCATGATGAAAATGTTTTATGGATACGTGTTCACTAGGCTGTGAAAAGTTTTAATTATACATCTAGACTTTGGACAACTGATTCACACCCCCCCCCCCCCCCAGTTATTCTAAATAATTCCAACAATTGGTATCAGAGCCATCTACTTAAGAGGATTAGTTTGAAGGTACTAGAAGAAAAAAGATCAAGATGTCAAAAAGAGAGGTACCCAAGCTTAATAGAGATAACATTCCTGCATGAAAAAGTTTGATGAAGCTACACCTTGGAGGACTTGGAGATCATGCACAATCTACCATTTTTGTTGAACATGTTAATCCTATTGGAGTCCCAACTATTGAAAATCTAAAAAAGAAGAAAGACGAGAACCAGGCAATGTTGGAGATTGCCTTTGCTTTGATGATATCAAGGGTTGTGACAGTGCAAAGAAAATTTGGGATGCTCTACACACTATCTATGGAGGTGACACAAGCGTTCTAAGAGCCAAAGCTAAAAGTCTTAGAGATAAGTTCGATGGTATGAGAATGCAAGAAAGTGAGAATATTGCTCTAGGATAAAAGACGTTGTTAATGCAATAAGAGTAGCTATTGGTAAAATACATGATGTGAGGAAGGGCCACACCACCCTTACCAACTCACAACCAAAATCACAATAATATGGAGACAAAGAGATGACAAAATGCTTTGCAAAGCATATTTTTATTATACTTGAAAATCCTTACAAATTCTGTAGTGCCTCTCCCATTTGACTTTTGTAAGTCATCCTGATGGATGCAACCTTGTTGATCTTTTGTTGTGATGTGATTTTTGGTTCATTGAGGTTTGTGCTAGTGGTTACCAGGATCGATGTGGTATCATGAGGTTGTTCCGTGATTTCCTTGAGATGTGTGCAGAGATTGCACTATGTTCTATTACCATGCTACACGGGACTAGGTTTCTGTAGCAGTGGTTAGTCATGTTTTTTATTGTGTTCGCTTATGTGTTTTAAGTGCCTTATTAAATGCTTAAGTAATTAGAATGGATTGTTCTTGTTGGATTATTTGGTTATGTGCTACGGACATTTACTTTGTTTTATTTTGATCTAAGAGATATCTGTTCTTATGTGATGTTTACATTTGAAAGGACCCGAGGGTCAGATGTTACTCTTTGATTTCAGTATCATAGATATTAGACTACTATGTTGTTTAGTTAATCATATTGCATGATGATGCCATTTTGAGATGACAGTGTGTTTTATGATGATATCTGGTTATCTGGTATTTGGACATACCTCTAATTTTGTTATGTGATGGATTTAATGCTATGGTTATTTACTTCATTCCTGCATTGTTATGCTTTATGCAAACGTGAGTGATGTAAATAGATTATTTTAATATAATTAAATAAATGGCTAAATTAGGTGATTTAATGCATTTATTGCTTCGGCTATGTTATTATATGCAATTGCACTTGATCGTGTTGTTTAGTGTGCAGGATTTATATCCCTGGCAATGGCACATGGAGTTAGTGATTCAGCCGTTCATATTTTACCAATATCACCTTTGTATGGTCGACGTATCCTTAATTAAATGTTTAATTTAAACCTTTCGGTGATTATTAAATCCGAACTCATTTGCATTATGTGATTAGACTAGTAAGCGTGTTTGTGCATTTAGAGGTTCGCATTGTCGCGAAAGTTATTAAGGAGGTTTATGTGTTTTGGGTTTTCGAGCTTTTTTTAATTGATTTATTTTAATTTCTGGCAGCTTTGCCATAGATGAATTCCTATTTATAGGAATAGCCTGTTTTCGTTTGGGTCGATTTGGGGTTTAACTAGATTGGCCGGTTAAATGCCCTAATCGATTATTCACCCGAAAAGTGAATAAGTATCCAAAGAGGAATTTAATTCCTCACTTCTCACTTTCAAATTGGAAAGTTGGAGAGTAAAACTCAAAAATCCTCTTCATGAGGATTTACTGTTTTGTTCGTTGTGGGAGCTACGGGTGTGGGATCGTCGCGAGGTTGGGTTCGTTGGATCCAGCTCGGGGAAACGTTGGATTGCTGCGATTTTCAGCTACTTCTGTGAGATATTTATTTTATGGTTCAGATTCTCGTTTTGCCCTTTTGGCTGTGAGGTAGGGCTTTCCTATTTTATTGTTTCTGCTCCGTTTCTACTTCTGTTTTTGGTAGCCATTTGTTTGGAGGCTGAGAACTAGTGTTCCCCTCCATTTTTTTATGCTAGTTCTACCCGGTTGGGTGGGTATGAACATTTTCCTATTTTTTGGGATGAGGGTTTGGGATTTTACGTCGTTATGCTGGCCGTTTTTGCATACGGCGTCTTATTCCATTTATTTTTGAATTTTTGGGGTTTTTGAACCCGAAGGCCAAATGGGTTTTAATTTTGAAATTTTCCAAATTTTTGGGGTTTTTACCTCGTTTTGCGTGTCGCCATGTTTTCTCGAGTTTTCTTGGTACAATGTGGGTTGTGGACCTTGATGATCTGTTTGGATATCAGTCAGACCACTTTTGCACTTTTATGTTGCATTGGGATGCATGTTGCACCCGTACTCCCGACCTTGTGTTCGGTTGAGTGATTTGTTACCTGTTTTGGTTTTTGTTGGACCTTTGCTTTTCTTTCATGAATGCTAGGATTCGTGTAGAATCTATACTCTTGGATTGAGGTCAGTTGAGTGAGTTCATGATGTTTGGTCTTGTTACATCATCGGGATTCGTGTAGAATCCATACTCTCGAATTGAGGTCGATTGAGTGATTTCATGATGTATGATTTTATTAGCTTTGGGATTCGTGTAGAATCCGTCCTTCCCGTGTTGCTTTCAGTTGGGTGTTTTGTTTTGCATTGTGTTCTCATTCCTGTCCTTGTGTTATGATCTTCATGATGGTGGTGCGCCACACACGAGTACGTACGCGTACATTTGTTGGGTGACTTGCGAGGCCCGATCTTCCGTGGTTTTGTCGAAAGTTATGATCATTGGGGTTGGGATGGGAGTATGCATGCCCATGGGCACTTGTTGTAGGATGAGCATGGGTAGGGTAGGGTAGCATCTGGAGGGGGCTTCTATCTCGTAGCTCGGCGTTCATGGCACCGGAGGTTGACGGAGGATAAGAAGTTTTAAGCAAGTGATAACTAAATAAAATGTGTGACTGTTAATAAAACTTAAGATAAGTAAAATGTGTGAGCACCCAATTAAGTTCGAGGACACAATGTGTGAGCACCCGTTTAAGTTTGAGGACACATGATCCAAGCTCGAGCTTTTTGATGCCAAGCAACTCTCTAGGATGTCAGCCCCTACATAGTAGCCTATTGAGTGTCTGACCAGGACCTTTACTCCTTACATTGTCTTAGGTTCTTAATTCAGCCATCATACTATCTGGCATGAGTGTTAGCCTTGGATGTTGTTCTTTATGTGTGTTTATGGTTAGATCATTATCTCCATCAGCACAATGGGTGTGGACCTGCGGGTGCCACGTGGTTGGGAGGCGTAGCTACCTTTACCACTGTTAGAGATCGGTGTATAGAGACGATCTTTTGTCCTAGTGCGACCGTTGCTGGATGTCTTCACTTGGTACTTCGGGTTCCGAAGTATGCTTTCTTGTGATTTATGCTTTCATTGGGATGCTTGTATATCATGTTTTGATGATGTTATTTTATTTGGCACATTCCCTTATTATGATGTTTAGCATATGATTAGATGATGTGATTTGCTTTAGTAGTATATCTGTTGCTTATTGTTGTTTAGCATGTGATAGGTGATGTTATCTACTGTAGGATTATCTTATGCTTTTCTACTAGCATGTTAGATTTCCTTATGCTTATATTGTTGCATGTTTTTAGTAGTGACGTCCCTATTATGACAGTACCGACGACTTGGTCGGTGGCTTGGGATGTTACGTGCGGGGGATGGCTAGGATCCACGATGGTCTTATGATGCTATTGACAGTTGGGAGGAACCGCATACTTAGTTTGGTTGTTTTGTTCGTGAGATGTATTTCTATACATTGCGATGTTGCTTTTGTTCTCTGCGATGTTTATTTCAGTGTATTCTTTGTTGTTGTAGTTTAGATGGATAGATGTTCTCCTTTCTGTGTTGTTCTTGCACTCGAGTGTTTATTCCTCGAGCCTTCTTGGATCTGGTACTCCCTGGTGTGGAGGTTCTTTTGTTAGTTTTTCCCCGTTTTTGAGTTCTGGAAGTGTTTTTACTTTCTATGGGCGACATTTGTTCAGCATTGTGCAACACTGATAAAGTATTGCACGCCCATAGAAAAAATGTCGTACGATACTATAAAGTTTTGCACACATTACTGGAGAAGTGTCGTACGACACTGGAAGAGTATCACATGGCTTTATGAGAAATGTCACGCGATACTTTTCCAGTATCGCACGCCTTCTTGAGAAGTGTCGCACGCAGTAAGGGAGAAGTGTCGCCCTCCCTTAGTGAAAAGTGTCGCACGCCTTTTGGTTAAAACCTGCGCGTGCCAACAGTGGGCACTTTTTGTAGTGTTCTGATCTTTTTGAGAGTTGATCTAGATACCCTGTTGGGCGTTCTTCAAGCCTATGTTGTTGCATTTTGAATTCAGGAGGTTTGTATAAGTTGACATATATTTAATTCCTTATACTTAAGATATATTTTAATATATGCGACAAATCATTTGAGATAGGTTTCAGACCTCTCGGAGATAAGTTATGGATTCTAGGAAATTTCAGGGCTTCAGAAATCTAGACTTAGCCAATTTTCAGGGCTTCAGGATTTCAGGCTTAGCAAAATTTCAGGATTCTGCATTTTACCCCAGCTTGGTGTTTTATTGATGAGTGGTCATTTCTTGTGCCCTCATCTTGTTGTGGTGGTTGTTGGCTTTTGTTTGGGTGTGTCAGTTGGGTAGTGACGTTTAGAGATTCGTTGGTTGTCGGGATTGTGTTGAAGTCTGCTATTGTGATCTTTGTGATCCCTATATGATGTTGTCTTATGCATTTATACTTGTAAAAAAAAAGAATATCTTGGCTTGATTTGAATCCTTGTTTTCAAGGATCTCCAGGCGGGGCATTACAAATTCTCCAATATGACATCATAGATATGACTTCTTCCAAAAGAAGTTTACAAATGCTTCACATAAGAGAAATCTCAAATAAGAGCTTCCACAAGAAGAGTCTTCACACCAAGAGAACTTCCACAAAGAAGAGCTTCACCAAGAAGAAACTTCCTCTCAAGATCTTTCACCTCCAAGCTTTCTTACAAGAGATAACACCATGAGAGCTTCACTACAAGATTTTACACTTGAAGAGATTGATTACAAATGATCATAAGCCTTGCTTATATAGGCACTCACCACCCAAGATGTTACAAACACAACCAATGTGGGATAAAAGGTAAATACAACTACTTTAAAACAAATATTTAATTCCCACCCAAAAACAATTAAGCACCACTATGTGGACTAATTAGAAAATTACATTTCCTTTGTGGATCACAACAAATATTAAATGCATGATTTAAGGAACTTTCCACAAACTTCTAAGATGTCACCTACACACCTCGATAAATGAAATGACAAACATTTTTCTATTTTTCTATTTACGCCACCTATGCACCTTGAAAATAGAAATTCCTCTTTTCCCTCTATTCCCCCTTTTAAAATTTTTTAAAATATTTTTCTTTCAATTTTCGTCACTTCCTCTCTTCTCTAGTTGTTTTTTTTTCAATCAATAAATTTTGATCACACCGCCTTTTTCATGATGCAAGATGCTCCTACATCATGGTGATATTGTACTAAGAAAAGTTTTGAGAAGAATGTTGTCCATCTATGGTATTAGAGTTTCTGCAATACAAGAATTGAGATGTATGCTGGGAAATTATCTAACTCTTGAAGGTCCGGTAGGTAGGCTCACTACTTTTGAGCTATCTAATTTTGATAATTACAAACCTGAAAATATTGAATCTTCTTTCAAAGCTAGGCTATCATTGAAGCAACCTAATGAGAAGAAGAAGAAAAAGGTAAAATATGTGTCCAATGACAGTGATACATATGAGGAAGATGTAGATCAACTTGAAGCACTATTAGCAAGGAGATTTCATAGAGGTAAAGGCAAGTTCAAAGGTAAGTTACCTATCATGTTTTTCAATTGCAATGAGGTTGATCATATTGCTACTAGATGTCTAGAAAAGAATAATTATAGAGGTGGTGACAAGGACAAAAGTAGAAGAGATGAAGGCAACAAAGAATACAAAGACAAAGGCAAGAAGTCTTGATACATTGTTGAAGAGGAAACAAAAGATGGATCTGACGATCATGATGATGAAGTGGTCTATGTTGCAATGAAGGATGAATCTGATGAGGATGAGGTAGCTGCACTAGTGTCTTGTGTGAACAAGAATGACATATGGATCATTGATAGTGGGTGTTCACATCATATGATTGGAGATAAAAGTAAGTTCTTACCTTGAATTATTATGATGGAAATAGTGTAAGGTTTGATAATGATGCACCATGTCTGATAAAAAGAAAAGGTTCTATCAAACTCACAGAAAATATTTTATGTGACAATGCTTATTATGTTGAAAGACTTAGCCATAATTTGTTGAGTGTGTCATAACTGAACAATTTAGGTTGTAAGGTTGAGTTTGAAAACAAGGTTGCTAAGATATATGATATTGATGGAAAAACTAATTGGAAAAGGTGATCAGACTAGAGGTAATCTATTATACCTTGATATAGAGGATGCTAGTTGTCTAATTGTAGAATTTGATGATGTGTGGCTATAGCACAAGAGGTTATGTCATGTTAATTTTGATAACTTGGTTTGTACCAGTAACATGAGAAGAGTCAAAGGTTTTCCTAAGTTGAAGAAGTCTAACAATATAATTTGCAAACAATGTTAGTTAGGCAAAATGAAAAAGTCAAGTTTTAAGAGTAAGACTCGTACCTCTAAAGGAATACTATAGATTTTTCATATTGACTTGTGTGGACCAATTGAAGTGCAAAGCTACAAAGAAGATAAGTACAATATGCTACTTGTTGATGATAATTCCAGAATGATGACACTTATGTTTCTGAAATAGAAATATGATGCTTTCCAAATATTTAAGTGGTACTTAGAAAGAGTTGAGAAGGAAATAGGTAAAAGTCTAAAATTTTTGAGATCTGACAGAGGGTGAGAATTTACATCAAATGAGTTTGAGATGTTTTGTAATGAAAGAGGAATCAAAAGAAAAACATCTTCTCCTAGGACCCCCTCCACAAAATGGAATTGCTAAAAGGAGTAACAAGTCTATAATGGACTATGCTAGGACACTCATGATGGAGAAAAATGTTTCTTTAAAATACTAGAGAGAAGTTGTAAGTACAATTGTCTATACCTTGAATCATGTGCAAGTCAAGAAAGGTACTCATTTAGCACCTTTTGAACTATGGTATGGATACTCACCCAATATAAAATATTTTAAGGTATTTGGAAGCAAGTGTTATATTCTAAAAGATTTCAGGAATGGTAAACTAGATGCAAAAAGTGAAGAAGTCATATTCCTTGGTTATTCCATAAGAATTAAAGCTTATAAGTGTTTAAATACTAACGCTAACAAAGTTTTGGAAAGTGCAAATGTGAAATTTGATGAATATATAGAAGTATATAAGGTTGAGCCTATGAAGCAACTAGAAGAATATAAATCATTTGTATATTTTTATGAAGGTATGCATGTTGATGAAGATGTTGTAAATCAAGTTTCAATGGCTGTCGAGTCACATACTATGAATGTCAAGTTATATTCAAGAACCAAGCTGCATTCAAATGTCGAGTTATAGGATGAAGTTGAGGCACATTCTAATTCTGAGGTTAATCTACATGAAAGAGATGTTTAGATACCTGACAAAGATGTACATAATGATTCAAAAGTTGAGAGACCAAGTGAAGAAACTAGAGTAGAACCAAGATTGTCTAAGTATGTCAAGAGGCATCACCTTGCTGCACAAATCATTAGAGATAAAAATGCTAGACCAATGCCAAGGAACAAGCTAAGAAATGATACATGTTTGTTGAGCATGAAAGAACCTAAAATAGTGAAAGATTCCTTAGAGGATGTGGACTGGATTAAAGCCATGGAAGAAGAGATTGAACAAATTGAGAAATATAAAACATGGAATCTAGTTCCTAGACCAGAAGATAAAATGTGATTAGTACCAAGTGGGTATATAGAAACAAGTTAGATGAAAATGGTGAAGTCCCAAGGAACAAGGCAAGATTAGGTTGTAAAAAATATACACAAGAATAAGGGATTGACTATGGAATTAGATTTTCCCCTATTGCAAGATTGGAAGGAGTAAGAACTTTGCTTTCTTACTCTACATACAAAGGTTTCAAAGTGTACCAAATGGATGTCAAGTCTACATTTCTGAATGGTATATTAGAAGAAGTTTATAAATATATCAAAGAATCATGTGATGCATACAAAACTAAGCACATTGCAATCAAGTATCATTACTTAAGAGAATTAGTTCAAGCTAAAGAGGTGAAGATGGAATATGTTAACACAAAAGAAAAAAATACCTAATATCTTCACAAAAGCATTACCTAAGGATGCCCATGAGTATCTAAGAGGTAAACTAGGTCTGATATCCCTATCAAAGCCTATCTAAGAAGCATGAGGAGTGCCCTGCATCAAACAAGATTGATTGACATATGTTACACATTGATGCAGAGGATCTTACTTTAGGAGTTGCCTAAAGTAATCAAAGAGTTGGAGTTACAAATTAGTCACAAGCTAGGTGATTGAGGGAGAAAATGAGAAAGTATATTAAAGATGACAAGTCTTTGACATTTTTGTCAAAGAGGGAGATAGTTTAAGGGATAGTTTACAAAGGGAGATACTGCTAAGGGAGAAATCCTAACTATCTAAGGAAGGTACTATTGTCAAAGAAAGGGAGATAGAAGAAACATGGAATATCTACTTAGAGGGAGAAAGTGTACCTATTGATTACATTTACCTAGTAAGAGGGAGTTAATGTCAAAGGAGATATAAGAAGTGATCAAGAGGGAGTCATAAGGATGAGTTGATTGATTGTCTATTGATCAATACATAATTTTGTAATAGAACATAATTTTGTAACCTATTTAGAAGATGAAAGTTGTTGATAGAGGGAGAGATTTCAATACAAAGAATTGTTTTCTTTTTGGTATTTTGTTGGTTGAACTGATTAATCTTGGTCAGTTTGGTTTGCCATTAATGCTAAAGTGGGAGATTGTTGAAAATAGATTGATACAAGTATGAATATGTGTTTCATTCATTGTTTTGTCACTAATGTCAAACCTGCTACTTGCTAGTAAGACAATTGCTTACATGATTTGAGTACTATCATTTGTTTGATTGATGAAGAGGATTTGATCAAATGAGGTAACAATAGCACCTAGAGGAAAGGTTGAGTTATGATATGGAAAAAGAGTACAAGGATCAGTTAAGATAGTGATATTATAATGCATTGATAATCTACTTAAGGTTGCAAAGGATGGTTGCACTGATTAAGTTTAGAAGAACAAGTTAAACAAAGTTTGTCTCCCAAGCTTAATAATCTACACAGTAGGTGCCAAACAAAGTTAGTGTAAGCCGAGCAAAAAATTAGTTGGAGCCAAGAAAAGACTATTTCAGTGTAAGCCGAGTGACACAATGTAAGCTTAGTAAAGTTTTTTTGATGTTGAGCACCAGTAAACTTTAGTTCATGTCGAGTAATTTGTTAGTGGATGTCAAGCAACACAGTATGTGTCGAGCATCAAAAGCTAGTTAATGTCAAGTGTCAGAATGAGAAAGATCAATAATTTGATGAATCTGAGCTGACAAGTTTGATTTCTTGGTTGTGTGAACCATGTGGAAGATAAGATTGATGAGCTCGTGGCATAGAATTCATGATAAATCGTTTTGAGGTGAATTCAATGAGAATTGAAGAAGTTTCTAGAAGGGGATAAAATGAAAAGAATGGTAGATTCATTGAATCCTACCTAATCTAACCTAATCCTAAAATGGATGATGGAGGATGAATGGAAAAAGATCTTAATTTTCTATTTATAGAGATGTCTAGTCAAAAGCAAAGGTTGCCATGTGCAATAACCTAAGGTAACAAAGGAGTCTAGGGTATTGCTTCATTCAGTAACCTAAGAGAAGTGTCTGCATTGGCAAGAAAAGCAAGAAGGCTTAAGGGTATAGATGCTTGAAAGGTGAACAGGCTATCAAAGCTAAAGTGTGTGAAAGCTAAGTAGAATGAAGGACTAAAACAGAGATCTATAAACTATAAATGTGTTGTAAGTTATTATTAGATCAAGCCTTATTGTTACTGTTGGAAATGATTGAAAAGCTCATGAATGAAGAGTAATTGAATTGGTAAAGAATGTTTTCAATCCTTGTTTTGTCATTGATGTCAAACTTGCTACTTGCAGGAATGACAATTTTTTTAGTGATCCAAATACTATAAGTTGGTTGATTGACAAGGAGGTGGCAATCAATAAGATGTAACTAGAGTACCTAAACAAAGGTTGAAGTTATGATGTTGTAATGAAGTATAAGGATCAGCTAAGCCATTAATGAAATAGTGTATTAATGACATACTCTAAGACATAGAGGAAAGACACACCAAGACATATCAAAGATGTAAGGTTTAGCTAAGTCATTTGTATAGCCTAACTAGGTTCATAAGAGAGTGTTGAGCAAGCTAGTTAGTGCTGAATAGATTCTTAGTTGAAGCCGAGCAAGTTCACCTTTAGAGTGTGCTGAGTGATCTTCAAGTGCTGAGTAAATATCAAGTGTTGAGCAAAGATCAGATGCCGAGTAGAATGCAGGAGCCGAGTAATATAGAGGGTGTCGAGCATTAGTAAACCAATAGTGCCGAGGTGCTGCATTATTTTGAAAATCGAAGATTCGCCAGATCTGAGCTGACATGGTAGTTATCTAGAATTCTGTGAACCAGATAGAAGATAAGAATGATGAGCTGGTGGCATAGAACACTATGTAAACCATTTTTGGCAAATACAATTGGATTCTAGATGAAGTTTCTAGATAAGAGCAAAATATGGGATAGATACATTGTATCTTACCTAATCTGTTGGAACCCTAAAGTTGGAAGGGGAGAATCGAGCGAGAAAGGTATTCCAGATTTCTATTTAAGGAGTCATAAGGTCATGAAGAAAATTATGGTGGTGTGGTGGTCAAGCATGAAATTATGAAATAATGAAGAAAGTACTAAGGTGGAAGAGAGCACAGATACTCTGCTTCGATAGGTGACCATAGATATGATTGCATTGGTGTAATGAGTAAGAAGACTCAAGATGACAAAGCTTGAGATGACAAGCTATCAGAGCTGAAGTGATTAAAGCCAAGAAAAGGATTGAACTAAAGTGTGATCTAAAATCTGCAAGATATGTTGTAAGTTGTATCAGATCAAAAGTCATTATTGTTACTCTCTAACAATTGTAATAGTTAAGATAAACCCTATGGACTTAGGTTGGTTTAATAGCCATGTTGTAAATCCTTTAATAGGGTGACATTCCAAGTGAATGTTCCAAAGTCCTTTAACTAGGCCCATTCCTAACAGTATGGTGAAATCCTCTAACAAGGTCACATTTAACAATGTGTTGTAGCCTTTAACAGGGCAGACCATCAGAAGCGGTTGAAATCAATTGCACAATTATTTTGTGGGTATCATCCCCACCCCAGTTTTACCTTCTTATTCCTGGAGGGTTTTTGGGTAATCAAATTCTTAGTGTTATGGTGTGATGCATGTCTACTTTTCATAGTTGTTTAATTACATGCATAATAGTTTTAGTTATGTGCTATTGAGGGTTGAGAGAAAAAGTGGCATTGGAGCTTGAATAACTGATTCACCCCCCTCTCAGTTATTCTAAAGAATTATAACAATTGGTATCAGAGCATTGCTGTTGACTTAGTTTAAAGGGACTAGAAGTAGAAAAGATCAAAATGCCTAAGAGAGAAGTTCCCAAGCTCAACAAAGACAACTTTGTTGCATGGCAAGGCTTGGTGAAGCTACATCTAGGATCTATAGGAGATTATGCCCAAAATTCAATTGCTACTGAACATATTGATCCAACTGGTACTCTTACTGTAGAAAATTTGAAAAACAAACAGGAACACAATTAGACAATGGTGGAAATTGCTTCTGCACTCAACTATGCTAAATTCGATGATATCAAAGGATGTGACACTGCATTCAAGATGTGGAAAGCCCTATCAGACATTTATGGAGGAGACCAAAATGTCCAAAGAGCGAAAAGAGAAAGTTTGAGAGAAAAGTTCGATGATATGAAAATGGAAGAAGGTGAGAATGTTGTTCAGTATGCCGCTAGAATAAAGGAAGCGGTAAGTGCAATAAGATGTTTGAGTGGTCAATTAGATGATGATACTATTAATAGTAAGTTCCTAAGAACCTTGCTCCCTATCTATGCTATTAGAGTATCAGCTATACAAGAGCTAAGATGTGTGTCAGGAAACAATCTAAGTTTTGAAGGTATAGTGGGTAGACTCACTGCATTTGAGTTATCTAACTTTGACAACTACAGACCTGAGAATGTTGAATTTGCTTTCAAGGCCAAGCTATCATTAAAAGATGCTAATTTGGTGGAATCAAAGAAAGAAAAAAAAGATGAAATATGTATCCAGTGACAGTAGCACCGATGAGGAAGATGTGGATCAATTAGAAGCTTTACTAGCTAGAAGATTTCACAGAGGCAAAAAAAAATTCAAAGGTAAGTTGCCTATCATTTGTTTCAATTGCAATGAAGTAGGACATATTGTTGCAAGGTGTACACATAAAACGGAATACAAGGAAGGCAACAAATACAAAAATAGAAGAGAAGATGATAAGAGAGGTTACAAAGACAAAGGCAAGAAGTGCTATATTGTTGAAGAGGATTCTGATGATAATGATGATGAAGTTGTCTATGTGGCCATGAAGGACCAATCTGATGAAGAAGAGCCTACATCACTAGTAACATGTATAAACAAGAATGACAGATGGATTATAGATAGCGGATGCTCACATCACATGACAGGAGATAAAAGTAAGTTTGTTAACTTTACTCAGTATGATGGAAATAGTGTTAGATTTGGTAAGGATGCTCCATGTCAAATCAAAGGAAAAGGTTCCATTAAGCTTACAGAGCAAATTTCATGTGATAATGAATATTATGTTGAAGGACTAAACTACAATTTGCTAAGTGTCTCACAGTTAGGCAATGTAGGGTGCAAAGTAGAATTTGGAAATAAAACTACAAAAATCTATGATACTGATGGTAGATTGATAGGAAAAGGAGATCAAACAAGAAGTAATATATTTTATCTTGATCTGGAAAATAATTTTTGTCTTGTTGCAAAATTTGATGATGTGTGGTTATGGCATAGAAGGCTATGTCATGTCAACTTTGATAATTTGGTCAATATCAGTAAAATGAAGAAAGTCAAAGGTTTACCTAAACTGAAGAAACCTGACAATATCATGTACAAACAATGTCAGCTAGGAAAGATGACTAAGTCAAGTTTCAAGAGTAAAAACTATACATCTAAAGAAGTACTTGAGTTAGTTCATACTGACTTATGTGGTCCAATAGAAGTACAGAGCTACAAAGGAGATAAATATATAATGTTGTTTGTTGATGATTATTCCAAGGTGATGACTGTTATGTTCTTAAAACAAAAATTTGATGCTTTTCAAATGTTTAAGTGGTATGTGGCTAGAGTTGAAAAAGAAACAGGAAAGAGTTTGAAATGCCTAAGATCAGACAGAGGTGGTGAATTCACATCAAACGAATTTGAGATATTTTGCAAAGATAAAGGAATCAAGAGACAAACATCAGCTCCTAGAACTCCCCCACAGAATGGAATTGTTGAGAGAAGAAATAGATCTATGATTGACTGTGCCAGAACATTAATGATGGAAAAGACTATTGCTCTGAAATATTGGAGAGAATTTGTAAGTGTGGTTGTTCATACACTGAACTGAGTACAAGTTAAGAAAGGTACTAATGCAACACCTTTTGAATTATGGTATGGTCACTCACCCAATGTAAAGCATTTCAAAGTATTTGGTTGCAAATGCTTTATCCTTAAAGATGCTAGAAATGAAAAATTTGATGCAAAAAGTGATGAAGGCATATTCCTTGGTTACTCCACTAGAAGTAAAGCATACAAGTGTTTAAATACTAACACTGACAAAATTGTCAAAAGTGCAAATGTAAACTTTGATGAGCATGCAGATGTCCAAGTTGAAAAACCAAAAAAAATGGATGACTACAGAACCTTTGTATATTCCTATGAAGGAATGCCTATTGATGAGGATACTATCAATCAAATTGGAATTCAACAGCAAATTTTAGTCTCAGCCAAGTCACAACCAGTGAATGTTGAGCTGCATTCAGAAGCCGAGTTGCAGAATGAAGAAAATGCTCATTCTAACTCTGAAGTCAGTACACATGACAGAGATGTAGAACTACCTAACAATGAAGTGCATAGTGATCCTAAATCTGAAAGATCAAATATGGAAACAAGGACAGAACCAAGATTGTCCAAATATGTGAAGAGGCATCACCCTGCTAAATAGATAATTGGTGACAAAGACGCAAGACCAATGACAAGGAATAGACTAAGAAATGAATCATGTTTGTTAAGCAAATTTGAACCTAAGACAGTGTATGATGCATTACAAGATGGTGATTGGTATAAAGCTATGGAAGAAGATATTTGATCAAATAAAGAAGAAAACCTAGAGTTTGGTTCCCAGATCAATTGACAAGAATGTGATTGGCACCAAGTGGCTATTCAGAAACAAGCTAGATGAGAATGGTGAGATTACTAGAAACAAAGCCAGACTAGTATGTAAGGGTTATGCTCAAGAAGAAGGATTAGACTATGGGGAAACATTTGCCCCTGTTGCGAGAATGGAATGAGTAAGAACTTTACTTGCATACGCTGCATATAAAGGTTTTAAAGTCTATCAGATGGATGTAAAGTCTGCTTTTCAGAATGGTATATTGGAAGAGGAAGTCTATATTAAACAACCAGAGGGATTTGTTGATGAAAATAATAGGGATATGGTTTGTAAACTACATAAAGCACTCTATGGTCTGAAACAAGCACCTAGAGCATGGTATGAGAGACTTCACAAGTATCTAGTGCAAATAGAATTTGAAAGAACTGATGGTAACAACAACATGTACATGAAATCAGAAGAAGGTAAGGATATTATTGTATCTGAAATCTTTGTGGATGACATAGTGTTTGGAGGAAAGGAAGTGTTTTGCAAAAGTTTTACAAACAAAATGAAACATGAGTTTGAGATGTCTATGTTTGGAGAAATCAAATTTTTTGTTGGTTTGCAAGTATATCAACTAGAACATGGTATATTTATGATACAATCAAAGTACATCAAAGAGATACTTAAAATGTTTGGACTAGAAGACTCCAAACCAGTCAGCACACCAATGGCAATAGGACACAAACTATCCAAAAATGATGTATCAGCTAAAGTTAATCAAAAAATGTACAGATCCATGATTGGAAAACTCCAATATGTTGTACATAGCAGACCAGACATAGCATTAGCAGTTGGAATAGTGGCTAGATTCTCTGTTAATCCTAAAGAGAATCATCTCATAGCAGTAAAAAGAATAATGAGGTATCTCAAAGGAACTGATGATTTTGGCCTATATTATAAAAAGCATGAAAAGTTTGAGCTCAATGCATACATAGATGCAAATTGGGGAGGCAACATTGATGATAGAAAGAGCACAAGTGGAGGAGCATTATTTTTAGGTAAAAGACTAGTTACTTGTTCTAGCAAGAAGTAAACATGCACATCTCAGTCCACTGCAAAATCAGAATATGTGGCAGCAGTAATCAATTGCACAAACATTGTGTGGCTCACACATTTATTGCAAGGAATGAAAGAAGAGGTAACCAAACCTGTGATATTGTATTGTGATAATACAAGTGCTATAAACATACCAAGAATCCAGTAATGCATGCAAAAACCAAGCATATTGCAATCAAGTATCACTATGTCAGAGAATTGGTAAAAGACAAACAAGTGAAGATGGAATACATTCACACAAAGGAACAAACTACAAATATCTTCACCAAACCATTGGCCAAGGATGCTTATGAATATCTAAGAGGCAAGTTGGGGGTAATGCCCCTAACTCAAGCAGTTTAAAAGCAACAAAGAAGCTGCCCTGCATCAACAGGACCAAATCAATGAAATATCACAAGAATGATGCAGAGGATGATAGTAGAAGCAGAAACTCCAAATCAGTCACAAGCATGGTGATAGAGGAAGACAATACGAGATACAAAGCTTATATTTCGCATGTTAAAGATGTTACATCTTTGGCATCTATGTCAAAGAGGGAGATATATGTAGAGAAATAATCATCTACAAAGTAAGAGGGAGATATATATGAAAGAGGGAGATTGAGAGGTAAAAATATAGAGATATATGATATCAGTAGTAAAGGATGCAGCAGTCAAGAAGGAAGCAGAATGTAGCAGAAAAGGTATATAATTTTGGTTGATCAAGTGATCAGTTTGGTTTGTCATCAATGCCAAAGAGGGAGATTGTTGGAAATGATTGAAAAGCTCATGAATGAAGAGTAATGGAATTGGTAAAGAATGTTTTCAATCATTGTTTTTTCATTGATGTCAAACTTGCTACTTGCAGGAATGAAAATTGCTTTAGTGATCCAAATACTATAAGTTGGTTGATTGACAAGGAGGTGGCAATCCATAAGATGTAACTAGAGTACCTAGACAAAGGATGAAGTTATGATGTTGTAATGAAGTATAAGGATCAGCTAAGCCATTGATGAAATAGTGTATTGATGACATACTCTAAGACACAGAGGAAAGACACACCAAGACATATCAAAGATGTAGGGTTTAGCTAAGTCATTTGTATAGCCTAACTAAGTTCATAAGAGAGTGTCGAGCAAGCTAGTTAGTGCCGAATAGATTCTTAGTTGAAGCCGAGCAAGTTCACCTTTAGAGTGTGCCGAGTGATCTTCAAGTGCAGAGTAAATATCAAGTGCTGAGTGATCTTCAAGTGCCGAGTAACTATCAAGTGTCGAGTGAAGATCAGATGCTGAGCAAAATGCAGGAGCCGAGTAATACAGAGGGTATCGAGCATCAGTAAACCAATAGTGTCGAGGTGCTGCATTATTTTGAAAATTGAAGATTCGCCAGATCTGAGCCGACATGGTAGTTATCTAGAATTCTATGAACCAGATAGAAGATAAGATGAGGAGCTGGTGGCACAGAACACTATGTAAACCATTTTTGGCAAATACAATTGGATTCTAGACAAAGTTTCTAGATAAGAGCAAAATATGGGATAGATACATTGTATCTTACCTAATTTGTTGGAACCCTAAAGTTGGAAAGGGAGAATTGAGTAGGAAAGGTATTCCAGATTTCTATTTAAGGAGTCATAAGGTCATGAAGCAAAGTGTGGTGGTGTGGTGGTCAAGCATGAAATTATGAAATAGTGAAGAAAGTGCTAAGGTGGAAGAGAGCACAGATACTCTGCTTCGATAGGTGACCACAAATATGATTGCATTAGTGTAATGAGTAAGAAGACTCAAGATGATGAAGCTTGAGATGACAAGCTGTCAGAGCTGAAGTGATTAAGGCCAAGTAAAGGATTGAACTAAAGTGTGATTTGAAATATGCAAGATATGTTGTAAGTTGTATCAGATCAAAAGTCATTATTGTTACTCTCTAGCAATTGTAACAGTTAAGATAAACCCTATGGACTTAGGTTGGTTTAATAGCCATGTTGTAAATCCTTTAACAGGGTGACATTCCAAGTGAATGTTCCAAAGTCCTTTAACCAGGCCCATTCCTAACAGTATGGTGAAATCCTCTAACAAGGTCACATTTAACAATGTGTTGTACCCTTTAATAGGGCAGGTCTTTAAAAGGGCTGACCATCAGAAGTGGTTGAAATCAATTGCATAGTTATTTTGTGGGTATCATCCCCACCCCAGTTTTACCTTCTTATTCCTGGAGGGTTTATGGGTTATCAAATTCTTAGTGTTATGGTGTGATGCATGTCTACTTTTCATAGTTGTTTAATTACATGCATAATAGTTTCAGTTATGTGCTATTGAGGGTTGAGAGAAAAAGTGTCATTCGACCTTGAATAACTGATTCACCCCCCTCTCAGTTATTCTAAAGAATTATAACAGTTACTTTCTAATCATTATATCAGTCTAGGGTAAATCCTTTGGATTAAGGTTGACCTAACATTCATTGTAAATCTTTTAACCGAGTGACATTCCAAGTAAATGATCTAAAATCCTCTGACAAGGCTCACTCCTAATAGGGTGATTAAAATCCTTTAATTGGGTCACATTTAACAGTGTACATTGTAACCTTTAATAGGACTGGCCTTTCATAGGGCATCACTTCGGAAGAGTGAGATTTAGTAGCATATTATTGGTGGTTTTTCCCAAATTGGGTTTCCACATTAAATCATTGTGTCAAGTGTGTTATTGAATCTATTATGTTTCATGTTTAATTTCTACAAAGTTGATTTGATGGTAATGTACAAGTTTAAGTGATTGCATCATCAAATAGATGCATGCATGATAAAAATGTTTTATGGATATGGGTTCACTAACTTGTGAAAATTTTTAATTATACATCTGGACCTTGGATAACTAATTCACCCCCCCCCCCCCCCCCCCAGTTATTCTAAAGAATTCCAAAAATTTCCTTGTCAAGAATTTTACAGGGAAAGGAAATGCAGTATAGGCTACCTTTCTCTTAGTTGGTGGAGCAGCCACATGGTGGGAGAATGTGATGGTAGAGAAGAAGAAACAACATGGTAAGATCTCATGGGATTATTTCTTTGACCTTTTCCATAAGAGATGGTTACCTTAATTATTTTAGGATAAGAAGGTAGTTGAGTTCTACAAGTTTGTATAGGGGGTCATGAAAGTTACTTAGTACCACATGAGTGGTTCTGCCATTTGGATAAATATGTACCTCAATATAAGAAAGATGAATTGTTCAAGATCCATAATTTTATTATTAAATTACGTCCAGAAGTCTATAATGAGATAAAAATGCATGAGCCAAAGACTAAGCATTATGTAATTAGGAAGGTTCTTTAAAAAGAACGAGGCTAAAGGATGTTGCCCTAATGAAGTCATATAACAACCTAAATTTTAAGATGAAATGTCAGGATGATAGGAAGAAGGGTGATGGAAATAAATAATAGATTCAAAATATGAAAGGAAAAGGGCATCAAATTTTGGATAATAACAAGAAAAACAATAATAGTAACAACAATATTAGGAAAAACAATAACAGGATCAATGATAATAGGAAAAACCATAATAGGAACAACAATAATAGGAGAAAAGACTATATGAACAACCATAATAGGAAAAATAATAACAAGGATGGTTATAACAAAAATTTGGAACAATAGGAATGGAAATAACATAAATGGCATGAGGACATGACCATAAGAGGGATGTTATGTATGTGGTCGTGAAAATTTTTTTGCTATATGGCCTCACTTTTTTGGATAACCTTTTAACCTCAACATCACATTCATGTTCTTGTTGATCACAGGTAGGAAAACTTCCAGACCGCATCTATTCAGATGTCAGATAAACTCTTTGGTTATACTATTTTAATATTGACTGATATCAATGCTACAAAATGCCTTGTAGATAATAATATTGTAGCTAGAATGTCTTTTAGAGTTGGTTATCTAGCTAAACCCTAGATAGTAGAATCTAGTAATATGGTAGAATGTTCAGTAGAACACTATCTATTTTGCAGTGAGTTGGAACTCCCTAGATTTCGCATAGAGGTGAATCTATATGTGGATCCTTTGGTATTGTATGATGTTATTAGGAAAAAATTGAAAAACTAGACATAAATCCACTATTAACTACCAAGAAAATGTGGTTGAATGTCTTGATGATGCAAGATAATCAATAGTGATAAATGGTGTTAAACACCCAATTGAACTTGGACAGATTTTTGTCATGTAATTGAAGAAGGCAAGGAGAAAAGGGTGTCGGATGTATTTTGCTCATGTTAAGGACTTAAAAGGCACTCCACTATTTTTAGAGGATTATCCCATCTTACAAGAAATTTGGGATATATTTCCAAATGAGCTATTAGAACTACCTCCTAAGGGAGAGTTTATTTTTTTATCAATCTTGTGCTAGAAGATGAACCTTGGTCAAAGGTTCCTTATCATATGACCTCCATAGATATGTATGAGTAAAATATACAGTTACAGGAACTTATGGATAATGGTTTCATCTACCCTAGTGTATCACCTTGGGGAGCTCATGTAATG
The DNA here is from genome assembly GCA_028749045.1 of Cupressus sempervirens. Taxonomy (NCBI): domain Eukaryota; kingdom Viridiplantae; phylum Streptophyta; class Pinopsida; order Cupressales; family Cupressaceae; genus Cupressus; species Cupressus sempervirens. Next base: position 499,840,099 of record CM053793.1, on the reverse strand, counting down.
ATTGTAAAGAAGGATAGTACCTTATGATTGTGGGTTGACTATCAAATTATGAACAAGGTGACCTTTTAGAATTGATATCCCCTCCCATGAATTTATGAATTGTTTAATCAAATGAAGGGAGAGAATACATTTTCCAAAATTGACTTAAGGTTTGGATATCAACAACTTAGGATCAAGGAAGAAGAAATATCAAAAACAATATTCAAGATATGGTATGGGAATTATGAACTTGTTTTCTTACCTTTTGGGTTGGTTGATGCTCCTATTGCTTTCATGAACCTGACGAACAATGTCTTCAGGGATTGCCTTGAAAATTTTATGGAGATTTGTATTGATCATATCTTGGTAAGAGTATAGAAGAGAATGAGGAACACTTGTGGATAGTTCTACAGTACCTTAGAGAGAGGAAGTTGTATGGAAAACTCTCTATGTGTTCTTTCTATCAGAAATAGATACATTACTTCACATTCTATCAATTGATGGTATAAAGGTGGAACCTACAAAGATAAAGACCATTCTTAAGTGGCTAGCTCCTCAGAATGTAAGTGAAGTCCAAAGTTTTATTGGGCTTTCTTGTTATTATAAGAAATTTGTGGAAGGAGTTCCCATGGTTGTAGCTCCTATTACATCCCTTTGACAAAGGGGGGAGAGGCTCAAGTGAACATATAAGTGTGAAAAATATTTTTAATTATTAAATAAAGGGATCACTTCTTCTCCCATATTGATCATATATGATCTAAATAGGCATTTTATAGTGACTACAGATGCTTTTAGGGATGGACTTGGTGGCATGTTAATGCAAGATGGAAAGGTAGCCTATGAGTCCAGGAAGCTAAAGGAGCTACATTGCATGATCATATAGAGTCAGTTGTGATCATACATGCCTTGCAAATGTGGAGGCATTACTTTCTAAGTAAGCTTTTTTAGATTAAGACTGATCACATGGGATTGAGATACATTTTAACTCAAGCCAACCTTAATGGAGGGTGGAGAAGATGGTTAGAGTTCCTCAACGAGTATGATTTTGACATTGAATACATTAAGGGGAAGGAGAATAGGTAGAAGATTCTCTTAGTTGGAGAGGACACATTGATGCTATTTCTACTTCTAGGATCTACATGAGAGAGTATATATTGTAGTATCTTGCAGGTAAAACCCATTATGAATGGGTGAAATCAGCATTGTGCATCGATCTGTATGATTACTATTTTGATGGCTATTCCTTTGATGATGATGGTTTATTGAAATACAAGAATAGGATTTATGTTCCCAATTGTGAAGGGTTGCAAAAAGTGGTACTTGAGGAGATGCATTACACTCCATTTTCAAGGCATCTAGGGGTGACAAAAATTATTATTGATGTGAGGTCATTATTCTTTTCTTTGGGGGTTAAGCATGATGTGATAGTGTATGTAGCCCAGTATTTGGAATGCCAATGAGTTAAGGTTAAGCATTTCCATTTGGAAGGATTTCTCTAACCACATGAGATTCCAGAGTATAAGTGGTAGTTATCAGTATGGATTTTATTCAAGGACAACCCATGACATGATGTATACATGATATCATCTTGGTTGTAGTTAATAAACTAAGGTAGCCCATTTCTCTCTTGATAGCTTAAGGATGGATCACTATCTTTGGATAAGAAGTTTGTGTAGGAGATATTCAAACTCTATAGTCTACTAGAGACCATCATATGTGACAGGGATATTCAGATGAATTCAAGGTTTTGGACAACCTTGAACACACCATTGGGTACATACTTGAATTTTAGCACCACCTACCATCCTGAGACTTATGTGTAGACTAAGAGAGTTAATCATGTGTTAGAAGACTTACTTCACATGTACTACATGAATTATCATCGTCAATAAGAGGAGTACCTTCCATTGGTCAAGTTTTCATACAATAACTCTTACCACTCTTCCTTAGGTATGGCACCTTTTGAGGCTCTTTATGGGTGCAAGTATTTCACACCTATTAGTTGGGATAGGGTTGAGGATAGAATTATTATTGGTCCTAAGAAGTTGAAAGAAATGGAAGAACATATTACTTTGATCCATAGTAAGCTGAAGGAGGCATCTAGCAGACAAAATATTTATATAGATAAGAAGCACGCCATCATGAACTAGTGATAAAGTGTCATTGCAAGTTAGACCTCAAAAGAGCTCCATCTGGTTTGGAAAGGGTTCAAAGATTTTCCTAAGATATGTTGATCCCTTTGATGTGTTAGAGGTCATCAATACAATTGCTTATTGGCTTTCTCTGTCATTTTTTCTAGCCTGAGTATGTAATGTGATTCCTTTCTCAATTCTTAAACCTTGTCATCTATATGATTCTCACATTCTAGATTGGCATGCCTTGCTGGTATAGGATCTAGGAGTGGTGGCAGTGCATCCCACCCATCTCATTAAGTAGCATGCCATCATGATATGAGACAAGGTGTCCTCTAGTATAAGTTCCAATGGAAATAATCTTCTATGGACAATGTTACCTAGGAGAATGTAGAGTACAAGCATCTATATCATTCCCTCATTTTCTACATAGACATATTATCTATTTTTAGTTATTCTAACAATTTGGGTGTGTTATATGGCTATTTTTTATTTTGATTTATGTAACATCAGGATGATGCATCTTTATAGTGGGGAAGGATGTCGTGACATATTCTCAGGTTTCCTAGTATTTTGTGTATTTGATGACCTTGATGACCTTTGACTTGGTCAAACTATGTTTTTGGATATTGATTAAGAGAAATATTTAAGTTAATGCATTAATTTAATGTTTTAATGGGCATTATATGAGGCATTCGTGACTAGGTTAAATATTCTTTTAATTTTGTGGAAGTTATATGATGCCTTGATGTATGTTTAGGATCATGATGTTAATGATTAATATCATTATTTCATTATGATATATGATCATGTTAATGTTGATTGACATGGATTAGTTAAAGTGCTTTGTCAATTAATAAAAATGGAATTGATGTTTTGATAGAGGGCCACACCACCCTTACCCACTCACAATCAAGAAAGCAACAATATGGAGACCAAGAGAAAAAAAAATGCTTCACAAGAAATTTTATTATACTTGAAGATCCTTACAACACCCACAAGATGATATCAAGCTTCTCCTTGAGCTTCCACTCCTCGAGCTTCTCCTTGAGCTTCTACTCCTCAAGCTTCCCCCTTGAGCTTGATTTAGAAATGCTCATATGCCTTGCTTAAATAGGCACTTACCACCCCATGCATGACTTATCCACAACCTTCTAGAATTCCTCCACAACCTTCTACAACTTCCACAACCTTCTACAACTTCCAAAACTTTCTACAATATTCATAACTTTCTAGAATTCTATCCACTCACCTCGATAAATGGAATGACAACCATTTTTTTTTTTTTTTTCTATTATGCCACCTATGCACCTCGAAAATAGAAATCACCTTTTCCTTTCTTTTCTCCTTTTTCCCTTTTTTTATTTTTTATTATTTCTCCTCTAATTTTCGTCACTTTCTCTCTCCTCCACAATTTTTTTTTTTTTTTTCCATGCAAGATGCTCCTGCATCATGTTTGGATAGTGGCTTATTTTATGTTTCAAGTGTCTCAATGGTTATAGGAAAGACGAGAGTGTGGTTGACGTAGAGGAGGCTAACTCCTCAAAAGGGGATGTTTGGATCATCTAGCAGCCCACACACCACTTAGAAAGTTCTAATTATTTAACTTAATTTTGGTTTGAACGGTAATATACAATGAGAAAAAGATAGAAAAAAATATTAATGATTGTGAATTAAAAGTTAGACTATTAATTGAATAATATTGATTTTTAATTATAAGTTGGTTAATTAGTTGAATAAACCTTATGTATGGTTTAACATATGAGAAAATGTTAAATAAAAAAGATACTATTAATATGGTTAAAATAGTTATTAATTGTGTGTTTATTTTATACAAGAAAATGTAAGTCTCTCAAATGTTATAAAATGTTCAAAAATATTATGGTCCTACATCATGGGAGTTAACTAACCCCCTTCCACATTTTCAGAAAGAATGGAAAGAAGAAGAAATTGGGTCAATTGTTCATTTAAGGATTATTATTTATGAAACATTTTGAATCTTGAAATGGTACAGAGCTAAACAAAAATAGAGTTGGTTGGAGGAGAATTTGGGGCACAAACTTTAGACAAGCACAACCAGGTTCTCATTATTGCATTAACTCATTATTATTTTCATCTAAATCTATAATGGAATGTGAGAGGAATCTTGATAAGCCTTGTTGAGTTTAGCTTAAGAAATTGTGATATTGGCTTGCATGTTGAGCATTATTGTACTTGTTTTTGGCTACATGTTTTATCTCTTATTTGGACTGCATGTATAAGCATTCCTACATTGTTATGACTTTACTAGCAAAAGCCTCTATTTAATTATTCTGATGAAAATTATATTTTATCATTTTTGCAGTGTGAAAACTCATTGTAGACTCTAAAGGATAGATGCTCTATGGTTTTAAAGGAACTGTACAAAAGTAAATGGGTGGCTAGTTCCATTGTTTGTTTAGCCCTTCCTCTAAATTTACAAGCATTGTCTATGCAGAAACCTATTACCCACCATGTCTTGGGTTATTTTAATACTCAAATTCATTTTGACCAATTTCCTTTATAATGTCAAAAGAACATATGGGTAAAATATAGGTCTTATATTTCTTAAATCATATGCTCATTATGTTATAAGTAACTGTGTTTAGGATTGAACATATTGTGTTGCCTTGATTAGTCATCTAGGCTCAATGACAAAGCTAGAAATTGGGTCTCTATAACAACCTATTTACCCACCTTGAGATAAATACATAAATAACATATTACCAGAAGCATGAATCAAGCTCCTTACCCTATGGATCATAATTCTCATTAGAGTGTCATTGACTAGACATGGGCATAGAACTGACAAATATTTAAACTTTGAAAGAGATTGAAGGTGTTTACTACCTAACTTGGCTTTGGATAATCCATTCCATGGCTTTTTTCAGTCAAAATTGATCCCCAAAATAGGTTCTATGATAGGTCTAAAATAACATACCATGTGTATTATTCAATCACAAAAATAAGTTATATCCACCCTCAGTTGGTGTAATTGATGTATGTTCTATTATAGGTTCTTCATGTTGTAATGAAACTATGAAAGCTACCATATTTCATGCCATAATTGAGTTTGAATTTACTGGCAATACACTTCACACAAAAATTCATTCCAGATCTTTGGATTCATGATATAAAAGATAAGTAATGTTTATGAACTCATTTTCATTTCCACATATATTCAAGATAAATATATCCTGAATTATTTACTAAGAAAATATGATCAGACAACCATTGAGGCATTATTCAACTCTTCATGTAACAATAACATATACAAGAAGCATGGAATTAATCTATATTAATTGTAGACATAGACATTGAGGTATTTGGTAAAATTTAATATGATTTCCATGTAAGTGTAAGGTTAGAATATTTTGAATTTAATTTTAGATCTTTCACAAACAATAACATATAAACTTGAGCCTTTATCCTTTCACAAAAAAGGGGTGAATCAATTCAAAAGAGATGGGTACAATGAAAATAGCCCTTCATTTGTACAAATAAGTGTGGTAGTTATACTAACTGAGGTGGATATAATTTACATTGATGATTGAATAATATGCATGGTCTATTATTTTAGAGCTGTCATAGAACCTATTGTTGGAATAATTTAGAATAATTGAGAGGGTAGGTGAATCAACTATCCAAGGTCCAAATGTATAAATAAAGAATTTTAGTACCTCAACTTATACTTATGCATGCATTGATCATTCAATAGCTTAAACATATGCATATTGTTGTCCTAGGTCAAAATAACTTTGCAGAAATGTAAACATGCAATACAAAAAAATCAATCACACATTTTGACATAAGTATTTTATGTGGAAATCCAATTTGGGAAAACCACTAGTAACATGCTACCAATTTTCACTCTTCTAAAGTGAGCCCTATGACAAGCCAACCTTGTTAAAGGTTACAATGCACACTAATAAATGTGACCTAGTTAAAGGATTTCAATCACCTTGTTAGGAGTGAGCCTTGTTAGAGGAATTTAGAACATTTCAGTAGAATGTCATCCTATTAAAGGATTTGCTAATGACTATTAGGTCAACCTTAGTCCAAAGGATTTTTCCAAACTAATACAATTGTTAGAGAGTAACAGTAGGACTTGATCTAATAACAATAACAACTCATTTGTAGATTACAAATCTCGCATTCAGTCCTCTATTCTTCTTGGCATTCATCTTCTTTGTATCCAATAGCTTGTTCACCCTTTGATAAATAATCACCTTAAGCCTTCTCGCTTAGTATGCCAACTACAAAATCTTCTATTTGGCCACCATATGAAGCAACACCCTAGATTTCATGTCTTTCTCAGGTCCTCACATGTAACAAGTTGCTTCTAGCCTATTATCTCCTTATATAGAGGATTTAGGTCTTTTGTCACTTAACCACAATTGTCCATTCTATGGTTAGGTCAAATTCACTGAATCTACTCATCTTTCCATTTTATTCCCTTCTAGAAAGTTCCTTTATAATCCTCTTTGAATTCACCTCAAAATGGTTTATCTTGAATTTTGTGCCACTAGCTCATCATAGTAATCTTCCACATGCTTCATACAATTCAAGAAATCAACTTTGTCAGCTCAGATTTGTTAAATCTTTGATCTAACTCATTTTTTAGGAACTCAAAAATAACACTCTGTTTGCTTGGCAAACATTGTCTTTTGATGCTCAGCCAACACTAGGTTGCTCAACATCCACTAAGTCTTTACTGGTGTTCGACACTTTCTTCACTCGACAACAACTAGATTTCACTTTTCTCGACACATACTAAACTTTTCTTGGCTTCAACTAACTTTTTTCTTGGCCTAAACTAAATTACTCAGCTTCCACAATTCTCTCAGTCAGGATTGGTAGACACATTTCTTTACTTAGCCTTCTTCTAGTCTTTTTTCAAGTGTCCTTTCATTATAACCTTAAGTAGTGTTAGCCTTAGTTTTGAGTCGTCATATTTTATTTTTTCTCCAGTCTCCTTTGAAGCTGAAATCATGCATTAAACAGGCCCTTCTCGGTCTCATATCTTATGAATATCACCAGGCTTTGCATATAAAGATTAATCCTATGATGTCCATCACAGTTCTCATGTCTCTAACCTCTTTGAACCTTGGTTCGAAGTAGTTCAAAGTAGTTCAACTAAAGGATTTTGATACTAATTATTTTCTAAAGGTGGGACTCGCTAAGAATAATGAAGATGTTTGTTTGAACCTATTTGAACCTTAGTTCGAAGTAGTTCAAAGTAGTTCTATTATTGAAGGTTTTTGAGCACAAGTGTTAATGATTCTCCAAGGATGACCAGTTCCTAAGAAATTAATTGAGATGTCAGAATAGTGATTGAAGATCTTGTCTAATTTAATTTTGTTTGAAATGCAAGATCGGTTGTCATCATGATCAAAAAGGCAAATATTTCATCCAAGAGTTGGATTATTTGTCAAAAAATTGTAATTATTGCAAGGACATCCTCAAAGGATGATCATTTAATGAAGGTGTCTTGTCATAGTTTCAAGTGTGCAAATCAAGCCACAATCAAATCACCATGAATACCTCATTATGATGTAGTGCTTTTTCCAGTATGTCTCCTTTCCCTTTGAAAGCATAAGTTTCCCATTTGATTGTTTTATCATGTGAAGAGGTGAATCGAAGGAGGAGTTGTTATAAGTGAGAAAAAGAGGTTTGGTTTTCTCTCAACAAATTCTAGGTGAGAATACAAGAAATTCCTTGTTCTTTCCTCTATATGTGTTTCAAAGAACAAAGCATTGCTGGCTTTTTATTTCCTTTACTTAGAATGAAGTATGTTCTACATTTGTTCAGGAATATTTTTAGTTTAGAATGTAAGAGGCCTATCATTTCTAATACTAATTTGGAAGGTGTCGAGGTTGAGAGGTTGCAAGGAAATTTTCTTGAGCAAGCTGATGAAGTTAATGGTTGTTTATAGATTTTAACAAGTGGTCTGATTGAAGCTGCAGCTTTTCCCCCTACCCTTTTGAGTCTTGAGCTACTTCAATTGTGTATCGACCACTATGATGTGAGAACCAAGATTATTTTGAATAAAGATGGGGAACTAGTATTGTCAATCTCTAGGGAAACTATTTCATCAGTATTGTGTCTACCTAAGTGTACCTTTGTTGCTTTTAGCCCTACCTAGTCTCTAGTTGAGTATCAGGAAAGTCCAAACAAATATCGTAACATGCTGGCTAGGAAGTGGACAAAGACAAATTATAAAGGTGGCTCAAGACTACCCAAAATAATCACCAAGGATCATATGAAGCCACATGTTCATGACCTCATGGTCTTATTACACCAGGTTAAAGGTTCTTCAGATGTTTTACTCTTTGAAGATTGGATGTATCGTTATGTAGAAATCATTTTGAAAGGAGAATAATTGTTAGATTAGGCTAAACTAATAGCCAGTTCATTGAGAAGTCAACTTAAACATGCTAAGGTGTCTAGAGAAGATTTCCACATGTCTTCCTATCTGACCTATTGCATTTCATGTGTCAACAATATTACTTCTCTTCCTCATGAAACTTGGAATGAAGACGTAATTGTCTATCAGTACTGTCCCCTACTCTAGAGAGATAGAGTGTTAGAAGATTTCCTTAAAACACATGATGTGTTGATAGAAAGTGTGCATTTGAACCTCAACAAAAAATTGATGCCGAGGATATCCCCAGAGGCCCAAAAGCTAATTCAAATTTATGGGAGCTATTTTATTCAATTTCCTAAGTTCACATACTTACGGATAGGGGGATTTGAAGAAGAACTAATGAAATTGTCTCGATATGCTCTAGACTGCTTTATCATAGCTAAGATTTGTAGACAATTATTTTCAATGATTAAAGACAATATACCTTAGGAAGAGTGGGAGTCTTTTTTTCTTGTTAAGCTTGGCTCTTTAACTTGTAGCAACATGATTAATGCCTTAATGGTTGGAAACAACTTGCTCAGTTTCAACTGCAAATTCTACCAAGGAAGGAGAAATTTTGATAGCAAAGGGTTCACAACTAAAACACTTGGCTTGAAGGGTTAGTCACCTACAATTCTGCATTTAGAAGATCTGTGACAAGATTGTAATGATGAGGAAGAAGTGATAAAGAAAGATCATTCAAGATTAATACTTCCACAAATTAATTCTCTCAAATTGAAATTGAAATTGGAAGGAGTAGTTGAGGATGGTTCAAATATTGTTGAACTAGGATGGGAAGAAGCAAGTGAACTAAAACAATTGGAGGTAGACTAGAATCAGAGTGAAGAAGGTGATATAAATTTGAGGACCATATCTATTCTCACTCACACAAATAATTGGTTAAGAAGAAGAAACATGAAAGTTGTCAATGAAAAACAAACTGGAAAATCCCCAAAAGTGGTTTCTTTCTCTGAAACATGAACCTCTGACATCCCAATTTTGTCTCATGTTGCAAGTAACACTTTGGCTCCCAATAAGCAAAAAAGAACACCATCTCCCAAATAAACCATGACCCCTAGAACTAGGTCCAAGACTAAATTTGAGGCACTCATGTAGCAGGAGATTCAGAAGGAGAAGATGGTGACTCAAGGACAAGGTCTAGGAAAGGAACTCAACTTCTTGTATACTCTAAACGGTGATGTGCAGTTAATAGAGGCTCCTAAGTCAGATCAACCTAAATTCATGACTCCTCCCAAGGGAGGTCAAGGGGTGACTGCTACTTCTACTATCCCATCATGGTTGTCTAATTCAATCAGCAAGAAATGAAACTTGCAGCCTATGTCTATACTTGTTAAATATATCGTAACCAAATATGCAACCTGTGGTTCTAAGAGTAAAAAGATGAAGAGTGATGAGCATTTGATCAAGGACCCAGTAACCAGAAGGGTAATGAAAAAAGTGGCTACATAAAAATAGAAAGATAAATCCAAAGAAAATGATGTTGAAGGCTTTAAGGTCACTACTGTAGAATTGGGGGCCATTACCAAAGACACTGGTAATCACTTCTTTAAATTCTCTGCAGACCACATGCCGACTTAATTAGAAAGGGATAGCAAAGAGAAGAAAGAGCTAAAGGCACTGATAATCACTATGGCTGCTTATATAGATTTGCTGATGAATTTGAGTGCTCTACTACTAGTTCAGACTCCGTAGTCTTTTGATGCCAATTCCTCAGACAACCAACAATTGGTTAAGCAAATGTAAATGGGTAAACTACTCTCAGATGCCATACAAGAATGGGTGACATCCATGACAAAAGAAGGTAGTAAATTCATTCTAGACTTTACCACCTACATGGAAGGGGGGTGTTGTTAGGTGAAATTCAAACCCTTGTGCTAGTATGGGAGGCTGACCAGAATCGATGCCAAGCTATTGTGTTCCAAGTTCATGAGGTTTAAAAATATGAAGTGTTGAAGTTTTTGAATTAAAATCCCATGAAAACTATGGACTCGTGCATGTTGTTCATCCTAAAGAGCAATATGGGTTGGAAGGAGTCAATTTACAAAGGAGCCATCAAAGAAATGCAATCAGTGGAAATTGAAATAGCTAGAATGCATAAAGAACTCCTAAACAATATGCATGTTGTTAACCCTACAGGAATCCTACAATTCAAAGATTGCAACATGGACTCTGAAGTCTTAACCAATAATTTCAATGATGTTATGACAAGAATCAGGGATAGTGACACACCTACTTCTAGAGACTTCACTACCCTAGAAAACATTGAGTTGATGATATATCTAAACAAAAATCTCATGTCGAGACAAAGCCATTGGATTAAAGAGCTTAAGTGGCAAAAGGATGCTTACAGGTCAAAGCTACTCAATCTAAAAAATCCTCACTCCCATGTAATGCAAGAATTCACAAATGCCTTCAGGGGCTAGAAATTGGTCAAGCAGACCATGGTGGATGGAGAGAGGGTTGGCAATGGTGTTTAGTTGAAAACAATTACTTTTTGTTTTATTTTTCAAACTGCTTTCCAAACTGTTTCTCATTCTCATAACTATTTCTAACTAAAAGGCCTAATGGAGGCCTTTTCGAGTTTGTAATAAACTATAAATGTTGGAACATTTAGCTAATTAGGGGTTAGATTTTCAGTAGCCTAAATATACTTTGATAGAGCTAGTACCTTTTAAGTTAATTATATGGAAATAGTGATAGACAAATAGTAAGATATATGGAAGTGCTCTCTTAGATGACTTTGTGTTGAGGAAAGTCTTTTTGAATATATATCTATCATATTTAGTTGTTCTTTAAAACTTGGTGTTTGAAGCGAATTCAATCATGGTTATTTTATGATCTGTGATGATTAGTTTTGTATGACATCTATTGCTATTTCTTTGTCGTTCATTTTCATTTATCTTTCTCCAAATTAGTTTGAGTTGCTGTAAAGTTTAAATTCTTAGTTAAATCTTGCTTGTTGGTAGAAAGACTATGAGCTTTTCATTCATTGATTTTCTAAATATATAAATTGTTACCTCAGTACCCAAGAGTACATGAGTGTTCCTTAAGCACTTTCTAGCAAAAGTGTACATTCAATTAGTTTTGATCATTTGAACTTATTGATAAATCATTTGTAAAGGGAGTTGTACCTATAAAATTCAGAGGGAAACGAATAACACTATGTTTACCCAACTGTTATGAACTTTATTGGATTTTCCAAATCTTGGGCATAGATTGAATTATTGTTTTAGTAGGAAAAGACAATATGTTCACTAACAGATTTTTGGCGACTCTACTGGGGAGAGTCCCTAAATAGAGAGGACTAAGCACTTTTGAAGCAATAATGAATTACAATGGTTCTACCATATGATAATATTTTTCCTATTTTGCAGCCTAATCTCAAATTTGAAGACACACAGGAAGATATAATTTTTGATTTAACTTCGGTTGCTTGGACATTACACTAGAATAATAAGTAATTTCAACAAGTGTTGAACGTTCTTGAAAAAGAAGAAGAGTGCTGAACTTTTGAGAGGCGTGCTGGAAGATCAAGAAGAAGCGATGGTTAATAGACTTTCCCAAGCCCCTGCAAGACCCTAAGTAAAAAGATAAGAAGTAGACCTAGTTGGTAGGAGGTACATAGGATTGGATTTAGCTCACATCCAAGATGAGCCTTCTCCCTTACAATCTCCAACCATGTATGATACTATCGATCACTACTTTTGACCCCCTTTCTGGTCTAGCCATGTTCATTCACCTAGACTATGCCTTACCCCCAATCTTCATCAAGTATCCACACACCTGACTACCTTAACATTTACCCTTACATAATAGAAGCGCATGTCGAATCACCATGGTTTTACTTCCTTTGCTACACCATGCAAGCATCCTTATGTTCCAATCTCTACTCTGATTCAACCCAAGCTGAATCCCATTACTAAATCCCTTATGTGTCTTTGCCTTGACATCTCCAATAAGACAATCTTACTCTAACACTAGCTATATGTGATCTCAACTCCCCATATGTGATCTCAACTCCCCAAGTCTCTTGATCACCCTTAATACTATTGAGTCGCTCATTGAATGCCCACAACTACCATAGATCCCCTTGTTGAGCTATGTTTGCTACCAAGCAATGCACTACAACATTGCACCGAGAATCACCTTAGCTCCTTTATTGAACAACACATCCACATTAAGTGACTTAGACCACCGATTCCTCCTTTGTTCTCTATGAATACTACCAAAGCACACTCAATATTACCAAGACACTTCCAAACATCCTTGAGTCCTCAAGTCCAAACTTACATGCTACCATAACACGCCCATGTCTCCAAGATGTACTATCTCTTATTGTTCTCCCCCATCTCGACATGAACCTTGAAGTCTAATCCTATTCCCCACAAAACTATTTACTGCCTTAGCCAAATACTAAATTCAAATCTTGACCCCTGATTGCCTTGACATCGTGTCTATGTCTACATGCACTATCGGTGAACACCTTGTTACTTGTGTACCCACTGCACTCAAACCAACCCTTTATGCATACACATAATCCTACTCAACCTAAATTCCTTTGCAATGCATACTTACTTGAGCACCATACCCTTAATTCCATGATCCACTCAATCTCTTGAATGTTGTACTCCATTTCCAACTTGGTTACACCACCATAACTTCACCTATGAATCACTTCACCCATTTCAATCAAGCACCACAAGCCATCACTTAATTTCATCCATCATGACCCACCTCTTTGAGCAATTTCATCCAACTAACTCTTTGGTCACTTGACATGGATTTGCCTCATGGCTTAGCTCACCTCGAGCACTCCCCAAGAACAACATATCTCAATTGCCATACTATACCATCATGACCCTTAAGATACCTTATCCCCATGCAAATTCAACCCACCAAGTAACTTGGTACACCCCTTTAATACTGCCATGCATAGATAACTAGCTCTACATCACTTCCCCATGTAGCTCACCATAAGCCCCAATGCTTCTACTTAGACAAACCACTTGCCTCCTCTCATAGGACTAGATACTTCACAACCCCAACTTTTAGACCTTATACAACTCACATTGAGTCATCATTGACATTGGCTCAACTACTTCTCTTCACTGAGGTAGGGACCCTTGCCTCACTACCAAACCTCACCGCAACATGATAAGGTGGAGATCCTCTTCTTCACTCCTAAAAATATGTGTCACCTCTATCTCATCTTGAGACTAGAGGGAAAGACTAGTCTGCTTCGTCCCTCTTGTGGGAAGTTGACTTCCTAAGCTACCCTTGATGTACACTGACCCTTACCTTCTATTGTTAGACCTCATCTCGACTCCACACCTCACCTACACCACAACCATGCTAAAGGAAACATCTCATAGCACAACCCCATTAGATACACCTTGGATTTGTCCCATGATAGGGTCCTACACCACAAGTATTTGTGCCCAACACATGACATAGCCCCATTTGATACTCTTTGGATCAACACAATGCCTCACCTACACCACACCTATGTGCACCTAGCTTTGCTTGACATGCCCATCACCCTAGAGTTTCATCTTATGAATCAACATCCCCTTACAACTAGCTTTTGAGGATGTTTGCCATTTTATATGGAAAGTGATTGTTTATGTATGCATTTTGTATTTAATTCTTCTAAGATAATGTCTTTTCAATTTTGCAGAGGTAACTTACCCATTTTCCAAGAACTGTCACTTCTCTATTTTGGAATGACAAGCTAAGTTTTGGCTACTAGTGGTGTTGTCAAAGGAAGTTTCTACTCATTCAACTCCAAAAAAAGGTGATCACATGTAGTTTTTTCTTATTTAATGAAAAATTATATTTGATATCTAGTACATACAAACATGTTTTTCATAGCATTTATGCTCTATTACCAACTATTTCATGAAAGTGATGATGTCCATCTTAGATTTTGCATGCTTCATGATTAAATACCTATATAATGAGGATGATATATCTTTCCGTTATATGCTAGGTAAAAAGTTAGAGGGTCATACTACCACCTTGGTAGTCAACTTGGAGGGATGATGTCACAATCATTTGTGCATATTAATGCCAAAGGACATAAAGTAGAATAAAAAAATAAAAAGAAAGAAAGTGTGGAAATGCAAAATTTGAGTCACATTAGAAACTATACTGGGGCTATGAATGCCTAACTAGAAGTAGATAAATGCTAATGGCTAGTGATAACCTCGTCGAGGCTATAGATGCCTGACTAACAATAATGCTCTATCCTGTGGGCTATGGGATAATACCTCGCCCACACGGTGCAGTAGAAAAGTAGAAACCATTTCTTCCTCTTATTAAAGGGAGTGATTGACCCAATATACACACACAAAAATTCATAGACGATCTACTTTCACTTATGACTAATTAATCTAGCATATCCATTAGACATGTTGTTTCTATGGGTATCAAATGTACAATTTTATTATGAAGCCAAAATCAAATGTAACCACCTATCAGTAGTTCTTGGTGTACCCCTTTCCTCTAAGGACATTCGTTAACCACCTTAGCTCCTTAGAAATATTATCTTGACAATTCTTGGCTAACATAGTTTTGGGCTTTTGTCTTATTGCTCTCTTTCTCTTAGAACACTTCTCCCCGCACTAGTGTCAAGATTTAAGTCCTCTGATTTGATTTATAACTTAAATAATGTTGTTGCTTTAAAAAAAAAAGATGGTTCTTTGATCTTATCCTTTTGCATGTGGGATTTGTCGCCTTAGATGTTTGTTCAAACAACTCATGGAGACAATCACTCCATGAAATCAAAGACGAGTTGATTTCCAACCCAATGGATAAGGCCCTAGTCTATGGAACCAAATAATTTGAGGTTCATTCTTGGCGGGATGAGATAGCCTCAAAGTTGCCAAAATCTAGATCCCTCTACATTGATTTAGAGTAGTCCATAATTTCACCTTTGACCTTGGCTGCACAAGAGAAGTCACAACTTTAAGGCAGTGCTAACATCGAATGACACACATCAACTTGTTGGAGTTCTTTACCACCTTGTGGAGGATGCATTTCTATCAAGCACTTATTGATTGCCACATGTCCCTCTAGACACCCTTGTTTCAATAAGGTCTACCAATTCATTTCAAGAATATTGTCTTTCAAACAAAGCATCATGACTAATGACATTCTAGATAGTTATTCCCTTTTAAGTGCTCAAATTTTCCCACACAATCATGGCGAATAAAATCAAGCTATCATGCCTTTGGAGTTGGTGCCCTATTGGAAATCATGTTGCTATGGACCCATAAGATTCAAGCATTTTCCAAGAGTACAGGAAATTGAGCAATCCATGCTAGATTTCTTGGCATGTTGGTTGATTGTAACTAATTGAAACCATTCTTAGACCATCTCGACCAAAGGTTGTTCTAACTGGTTTTTTAAAAGAGGTTGGTAATATTGGACTTTTGCCTCAAGCAAGATAATTATTGTAGCATTTATAGAGTTCTATTCTTTAAGAACAAGACCCTATGACTTGTAGTCCATGGGTGTACACTATAGCATTTTCTTTTTGGGGTATTCTCTCTCTCACCTTGGAAATTTTGATCTTAATAAATTATGGGGATTGTATACTTTGTGGATTTTTCTTTTATTCAATCAATATGTCATGTGTTGAACTCTCACAGGTATGTTCCAATTAGTTTATGTGGGTGCATTTGTTTGATGTTATCTTTGTCTAGAGAAGAGAATTAATTACATCACCCACAAACTTCTCTCTTGGGATGCAAGTCTTGGGAAGTGAGGTCTTTTCTTACAACCCTTATTTGAACTATTTATGCCTACCTTGGAATAGTGTTGAATACCGCGTCCTTGGCTAGGAAGACTTGCACTTACTTTAGGAATGGTGCACCTTAATTCAAACCCTTACACATGCTTGCCATAACATGATACGAATGTGTGAGCCTTATGCCTAAAAATTTGGCTTTACATCCTCTTGCCAAAATGAAGGGAATGTGGTGCACCATATTAGAGATGGATGTCAACACAAAGTTATGACTAAAAAGGTAGAGCTTTATAGATACTACTTGACAAATTCCAAGCATATTCAACAAAGCTTTGAATTGGGGAATCACCTCCCCTTATCTTAGGTTGCTCGATTAAAGGTGGTCCTTCCCACTTTTCTCAAAGTACCAACCACAAAGAGACACCTTCTAAAACCCTAGAGGTCATGTTGTAGGAGCACACCTATTCCCACCATTATAACACTTGTAGAACTACCCTTAAGAAGAGGCAAGAGCCAAATCAGGGGATCAACACAATTTCGTAGAGGAAACACTTAAAAGTTGTGCTCCATCACACAAGTTATTAAGATATCATGAATGAAAAGAGTAGTTAGAATAGGGTATTTAAATCTTTGTTGGCCTTTAAGTCATGCAAGTACCTTTCCAACTTTTAAAATTTCATACACTAGAGGACGTGTAAAGTTGATCTAGGAAATTCATAGAGCTTCTAGGAAGGAACAAAAGCATTAAAATGTAAGGACTAGGGATCTAGAGGAAACAAGAGCTAATCAAATAGGTGAGAATATGTGAAGAACCTCATGAACATTGAAAGAGGGATTAGGGATGTTGGGGAATGCAATCCTTAGTGAACCATTAACTTGAGGGACAATTGCACAAGTGCATAGGACCTCTTAAAGTTTGTAATTTATGGCGAGGTCAAAATTTAGAAACAGGGGATAGGATTGAGATATCAAGGTTTGAGAGCCCTAAAAAAGTAAGAGGTGAGGGAAAGGTGCAAAGGTCATAGGTTTTCTTAAAAGTTCAAGGGTCCTAAGGGGAGAACAACTTTGGGTTTGAGAAGGATTGGGGAATGTGGAGATCATGATCTCAAGATTCAAGATCTTGGAGAGACATGGAACTTTGGGATCATGTCAAGGTTCTAAAGAGGAGTAATATGGATTGTTCTTTTAGATTTTTGGAGGGAACATGAAACTCCATAATGGGGGGTAACATATAAGGGGTTAGGGATCAAAGTTACAAGGGAACTTATAACTTTGACGCTTGGTGGAAAGGTGCCAAGTGCCCTTTGAAAATTTAAACCTTGAGAAGAATGACTTTGAACTCCCCAAACTTGTAAGGCACATACATTAATCATCATTTCTTCTACCTCAACCAACTCCATAGCGACAAATTAGATCATGACCTATACATAATGACAACACGAAACCTTAAAGATCATAATAATATGCTATGCAAGGATATGGAAAATCAATGGTCCATTGATATTGATGAATTAAAAACTAAGTGTTAAGATCCTCAATAACCTCAAAAGTTCAAAAACTTGAAAGGACTAAACTTCACTAGGGGCATATATTGCCAATTATACATTGACCATATAAATACCCCCAAAACAATTTGACTAAGGATTTTAGACAAAACACTTTGAATAGACACCATCAAATAATGTAAAACATATGGGATCCAACTAAGAATTGCTTGACTTAGTTAATAATAATAGGTAAAATAGTTCAAATTTCCAAAATGGGAGTAGGACACAATAAACCAAGATACACTTAAATGAGGTGTCAAGACAACCTTCAACACTCTTACACACATTTGATAAATATATGATTCGAGGGAAAAATATTAAAAATAATTTAAATTCTATTGATATATATCCAATCAAATGGATTAAATCTAGTGCTAATATTGTGCAACTATTATTGTTATATTGATGCCATGCTCTTATGATGATGTAATGCGTACTAGAGCTCCTAGACAAGATCTGAAAGTATTTTCAAATGAATACAAATAAATCTTGAAATATAACACGCTAACAGATAAGTTAACACACTAAAATTTGAAATATAACACGCTAACAGATAAGTTAACACACTAAAATTAACTGATTACATAAATTAAGGTGGACCCCAAATTCTTATTTGAATATATGAACTTAAGAATCATTCTTGCACCACTAACTCAATATACTTTCCAATAAATTTAACATAACACAAAACATCCTAGAAATCTATAAACATAAATCAAACAATTTCCCACAGTTTTATTATTGCAAAACATACCACCCATTGAAAACCCAAAATAGAGCCTTGATAAACTTCATCATTGCGCAAAGGACAAGCCACTCAAAATATGGGAAGGGTGAGAATGAAAGGAAAAAACATATTTACAGTCCTCAACACAAAAAAAAATAACACGTACAAACTGCCAAGAATCAACATAAACAAAGTCAAAATCACGTCTCTTTCTCCGAAAGAATTTCGGGTTACCTTACACGCGCATAATCCTTTCAACTTAAAAATCTGTCAAATTTTAATTCCATTCCACCAAGTCAAACAATGAGCCCTTCAATTTTTGTCGGTAAAAACGAAACTCCGCCATCTTAGAGCCCCTCTATCGTTTAGCGACGGTCTTTGATTCCTGATTCGTTGCCTCTTCCACAACACCGCCTTACCCAAAACCGGCATTACTGCCAATGAAAACAGCTAGACATATACTGCGGATTTTTCTTTTTCTTTTCGGATCTTTAGTTTTCATCTGTGCATGTTTGGAAATTCCCCTCCCATTCTCTCAATGACTCAAACCATTTCTTTTAATGGGATAGGGGTTTGATTTTGGTGGCGTGGAGGAAAGGGGGTTAAATTATTGGATTGAGATTTTGCAGAGAAATGGGCTGGTTTCCATGCTACGGATCTTTTAAGGAAGACAAGAAATTGAAACCCCTGAACAGGGAGAGCAAGGAAGGGGTCTCGTCTGTATATCAACAAGTGACGCAAGGTAATCTAATTTCAGTTGATTCGCCTGTTTTTCAATGATATCATCCAAGTGGAATTTGGCAGAGTTTTGGCCATCTCGATTGGCGACATAATCTTCAGCTGTCTGGAACTTTACTTAATTTAGGGGTTTTAATATTAAAAGACCTAATTTTAGAATCATCCAGGGTGAAATGTGGAGGGTAAGTTTAGCTTAGGGTCAAGAGAAGGGTAATCTGGTCTCAATACGAGGATGCCACATTTTTACCCTTGCGAGTGTGGGGAACTGAAGTTATCTCAGTGTTATGTTCTAAATTAAGCTTGTTTGTGATTGTATTTTTGTTGGTTTTGAACATATTAATTTTGGTTTCCACATGGCTTCATTTTGTTTCTGATTTGGTGAACTACGTGGTTGCAAGTTATCTCTTTGTTTACTTTCCCTCTTTTAATTTGACAGGAGAGTTTGGGAAGATTCTATTTTTATTGCTTTTGGAGTTCAAATTCTTGTTTTTGTTTGTTGTTGCAGAGAAACCCAAGGCGAAGCCTTCTGTGGAAATCAGAAAAGAGGGTTCGAAAGAGGGATCGCAGCAGCATATAGCAGCACAAACTTTTACTTTCCGGGAGCTCGCAGCGGCGACCAAGAATTTTAGGCCGGAGTGTCTTTTAGGCGAAGGAGGGTTTGGAAGAGTTTACAAGGGCCGTCTTGAAAGCACAGGCCAAGTGATTGCCTTTTTCTTTTGAAGCTCCGGTTTTTTTAATTTCGTTATTGTGAATTGTGGACTTGAACACTTTGTTGTATTGGAATGGGGATTTAAACGGTGAAAGTTTTGATGAATCTAATTGTTTGTCCTTGTCGTTATTATGGTCCTCATTGGTTATTGGCTTTAGCCACACGACTCTTACTAGAGGCAATTTTTAAGAAGGCTACAATTTTTCTATTCCGGATTTCAGATATTCTTGCAAAACTTTTGAGATCGTTGATAAACGTTGAATTCTCGAAATTACATTGACCTGAAATATTCTGCTATTTTGTTAAAATTCTACATATTATTTGCAGAACTGTTATCAAATTATCATAGAGAAAATCGCTTGATATAAATTAGAAGTTGATGCTAACCATAAGCTTCAAATTTTATCAAAAAATTATCATAGAGAAAATCTCTTGATAGAAATTAGAAGTTGATGCTAACCATAAGCTTCAAATTTTATCAAAGTGCATTACGTAGTTGCTCGTGATGGGTTCTTGTCATTGTTCTTGGAGCAGATGTTGATTGTCGGCATTTTAAAGGGCCAAATTGAACAAAACCCAATGAAATTCTGAGAAACTGTGGTCTAGAGGTTGTTTGGATTTGCTCTATTGCTGCAGTTTGTTGGGTATCTTGTTGTCGAGACGATGAATGAAAAATCCTCATGGATTTCAAAAGAGGTCTCCACAACCCATCTGGTACATTGAAATCGTGGAATGGTTCCACTAGCTATTGCAACTGGGAAGGAATAAAATGTGATACCACAAAGGGCATCATTCAATTGGATCTCCGCAGTCCTTTTGGCAACAATCTGGAAAGGGCTTTGCAGAATTCAAACAGTGGTATTGCTTGTGGGTCCGAATTAACCACGAAAATTATACTGTACCGTTTCAGAATTCCTATTATAGGTAAAAGCGGGAGGGGGCCTACTGTTTGATTGAAATGTATTCAATTTAGGAAAAAGGTTGAAGGATGTTTTGATGCTAAAGGAATGAACTGATTTTATTTGTCAGTTATGTTATGAACCTGGAGTAATCTTTTGAAAGCTAAGCTAATGATTTTGGTACCCTGTCCAAAATCCATGTTACACAAAAACATAGTTAACATATTTCTTTTGGGATTTCGTGGCAGTTTTAGTTTGTGATGCATTACTTCCGGGTTACTGTGTATTGTTGTAATATTTTGACAGGGCAACCTAAAAGTGTTTCAGGCTTCAGCATGATAGAACTTTTGGCTAATTTAGCTGGAAGCAAATACAAAGGACCCAAGACAGTTGTTTCCAGTTAAATGGACACAAATATTTACCTGTGGAAATCTCAAAGATTAAAATTAGAAATTAGAAATAACTCTCTGGCAATTGCTTGCTGAGAATTGAGAGGATGTGAGATTTCCTTAAAGTATATATTTATAGGATGCTATAGAAATTTTCGTTTACATGGACATATAAAAATTGAAATGCTTTGCCATGTATTGGAGAACATAACAACAAAAAAGTGACGTGATATTATGTTATGCGTTTAGTTAGACTGATTAAGTGGATATAATCAAAAGTCTCTGTTGCTTTGGAAACATCTGAACTGACTTGGGCTATCATTTTTAGAAGGTGCTTGCATAAGAGTTCTGATAATATGATTTTTGTTTTTGTGGCTAGAGACTAGTGAGAGTTGATATTCATGTAGTTGGGTAGTATCAATAATGCAAACTATAGGTAGATTAAAGAGTAATGGGATTACTTTTTTTTTAATGGGCACGTCTATATTTATGAGAGTGGTGAAGCAGGCAGAGTATGTCAATTCGTTTGTGTCCTCTCTTTGATTCCAAATAAAAATGGAAAACAGTTTACTGATGCAAGTGTTTGGTCTGCTTTTTTTTTCAATAAATATCGGCCTTCCTACAGGGAGGTGTGTAAAGTAAGCCTTAAGTGCCTTGAGTGAAGTAAACTGTATAGTAGTATACCATGTGCTTAAATGTGTCAGAATACAAAGGGAATGCCTGAAGATGAGGTCGATTAATATAATCTCCTAAACTGGATTCTAGTGTTTCAGGACCAAGTTGGGGTGGGAGTTGGACCCCAGATAGGATAGCTTGGCTATGGACCAGTTGCTCTAGGTACCCTTTGGGTATGTGTTGTATGGCCTGAGTTCTTGTGTCTTGTGTTTTGTTGCAGGACTGAGAGGAAGTGAGATCCATGGTACAGGACAGCCAGGGATGGCCCTTATGTGTTGTACCCACTGGGTACTTGGGCTGAACCCGGGACATTGGCCAAACATGGGCCGAGCCAAGCTACTCTCAAGACAACCTATCTCTCGAGGCATGAAAAAATGCATGGAACATTAAAAAAATTGACCTTTTCATGTCAAAAATGCATTTGCTGGTTCTAAAACAACCTAAAATCTCATTTCTGGTACATACTGCTGTAGATTTTTTGTTGCTTCTTTGTGACCTAAGTCATAGGATATGTGGAATATCATCCATGAAGTATGAATTTCAGCAAATTTTTAGCCTTTCAGAATTTCATCCGAATGGTATGATATTTAATATAAACATTATTTTATTTTAAAATAATATTAAGTTATTTAGTTTAATTATTTAGCAGTGCAAACTATTTTGACAATTTTGTGGATATATTACTTATATTTAAAAATAGATAAATTTAATGTCAGACATTTTTTTTTCCAAATTTTTACCCTTTGCTGAATTTCATCTGAATTTTATCATCGATGAATTTGAATTTGAATTCAAACCCTGTGACTTAGTTTGCAACATAGAAGGCTAGTTGTATGTTATTATTAGCTAACCTAGCATGACAGTGATAAAGGAAGCTTTTCTCATGGTTAGTGGGTCAGCAGTTTGGCGTGGGGTGGACATGCTTTTACATTGCAAAGCAAGAGGCAAACAATCGAGCAGAAAGAGAGATTAAGATTATTTTTGGTTTTGGAAGAAGAAAACATCTAACGGATATCAGCCAAATTCCTGCTTTAAAAAGTGGCATATAGATATGCCATCTTTGCAGATAGAGCATCCTAAAGTGTCACAGGCAAAATCCTAAGGTGGGGTAGTAGACACATTGATTACCAAGGATAATTGGATCAACACGCCATCTTCAAGACTGGAACAGCAGAGTTTAGTGGTACACGTTTGAAAAGACAGAATGGAGCTGAATTGATCATTTACAAACAGTGAACGCCCCCACCCCCCTCCCCACAAAACCCCCCTCCCCAAAAAACAAAGAATAGAAAGAAAAAACATCAAATTACTGGGTAGCTGGAGTGCCTCCACCATTCTGCAACCACCCTGCCACTGGGATGGATGCTTGATTTTCGATTTTTTGATTTTTGAATGTTACTATTCGGTATGTATCATGCTGAATGGTTCTGGTTTGTGTTGCAATTTGGCTATGTTCAAGTATTTCTCTTACGTATATTATACTGGAACATCATTTCATAACTAGCATTTCAAGGTCTGTATGTATGGTATACAACACCCTTCCCTGCTCCGCCGCCATCCCAAGGTTGTCCCCGTGATGTCCCGAAATTGAGGCCCTTTGTCCACCTGTCCTGGAAACTCGTCCTGCCATCCCAACGTACCTCAGTGCTGGTGGTACACTATTTTCAAGCCAACAAGGTCTGATGATGAACCAGATAGGCATTCTTTGCACTTGGGAGTGGTCACTTGGGAGTACAACTAGAAAACAACCAAAATTATCACAGGGAAAAGCTGCTTGGTATACTTTTGGAGAATGTCAAAAGATTATTTCATCAAATGTTTTGGCCAATTAAAAGATAGAAAAATATGCTAGAAAGGTGGAAACTGCTCTTTCAAAAGACCATAAAAAATGGCATACTGATGCCCAAATATCAAATGAATTGCAAGCATCAAATAGGGAAATGCAAAGTAGATTAAAAAACTACAGCTGAGGAAAGCTAGAATTTGGAAAATTCGTTAGGGGAAGACTTGAAACAACAAAAACTTTCTAAATGGATTATTTATCTATATAATATATTTATATAATATTAGTGTTAATTTAATTGTAGTTCTCATTAACCACAGATAATCCATCAGATTTGTTGCCTTCCCAACCATAGATGATAAGTTCTTATCATCGCCTTCGAGTACATTGCATAGTGTGCATATTTTAGTATTCATACCATTGATGGAAGAATGGCCTTGTATATATATGAATGAATGCCTCCTAATAGACCTTCTTTTGGCCTTGTAGGTTTGGTGCCAAGAATAGGATCAGACCTCTTAATTACAAGATACATTCATATAGGTCTTGCCTAATCACTTAATTGCAAGTTACATGAATCACCTAAAATGGCCAAATCCAAATAAGGATTGATATTACAAAGTTCATCAGCAACATGGCTAAGGCTGAGATGCCAATTAGCCACTAAGTGTAAGGTTGGCCCGTGAAGGGATCTGACCTAGCTACACATCAATACTTCCTCGTAGCTAGGGAGGATCTTTCCAATGTTTAAGTTACATTGTGATAATCATTATAGTTACTCCCATGAAAATGAACATGAACACAACCACCATGGTTACTCCTAGAGGGTGGATCCATCATGGCCACTTCCATGAATGAAAACACCAGTGCCAATTAGAGAAATGTGATGACATTCACCATGGCTACTCCCAGAGGTTGAATAAACAAAAGTGATACATCATGGATTTCTTCCATGACATCCACCATGCCTAGTCGCAGAGGGTGGATCCACCATACCTACTTGCAGAGGGTGGAACGAGGGCTTTCACCTCAGACTTCTCTCCCATAAAAGAATGCATTTCTACCATGCCTACTCACAAATGGTGGATTGGGGGCTGTCACCTCGAACTTCTCCCAGAGTAGAATGCATCTCCACCATGCCTACTTGCATAGGGTGGATTCATTATACCTACTCGCAATGGGTGGAACGAGGGCTTTCACCTCAGACTTCTCCCAGAGAAGAAAGCATATCCTCTATGCATACTAGTTGAGGGTGGATCCACCGTTCCTACGTGCAGAGGGTGAACAAGGCTTTTATCTTAAACTTTTCCTAGAGAAGATTGCATCACCACCATGCCTACTCGCTTTCACCTTGAACTTCTCTTGCAGAAAAGAAATAATTAACAATGGATATCATCTTGAACTTCTCTCGTAGAGAAGAATTTATTAACAAGGGATTTCGCCTCAAACTCCTCTCGCAAAGAAGAACTCATTAACAAGGGATTGCCCCTTGAACTTCTCACTCACAAGGAAGAACTCATTAACAAAGGATTGCACCTTGAACTTCTCCCTCACAATGAAGAACTCATTATACTTGTAAGAATGAGTGAATGCTGAAACCCCCTCTCAGTAGGGGCAGCATATTTGCAGCTTGATTATCACAATTAATCAACTCCAATGTTTGATCAAGCAAGAAGCTTTTGCAGTCACATTGGTATATGAGCTTGCTAATCCTTTGCAAAGGATTTAGTACTCTACGTTTGTCACTTAAGCTCCCTCTGAATTTTAATTCCTCCTCTTAGAATAAACTGATTGTAAGATAATCTGAATAGTTACTTCTTTTTCAAGAGTCACCAACTCAGGTCAGGCTACAATCTTTCTTCATCCTTGTGTTCCTCGATCTATCCTGGAAGCATTATAGAGAGATTAGAAATAGGATCAAACAGACTAATGCTAGAAGCATATAAGATTCACTACTCTCAATGTTATTGCATGAATTAAATATATATAAAATTCATGATCAATATTCAAGGATACAATCATAAAATGCTTCTCTTCATAGTTTAATCTTCCTCACAATACATTAACAAAATTTTCAGGAGCAATATCTTGCATAGTTACTGAAAGGCTTTTCAACATCATTTGACTTTGAGACGCCGGATACATTCATTCAACCATATAGAGGAAGCCAATTGCACTCATCAATAATTCAAGTCAGTAGAAGACATGACAAACAACAATCACAGAAATTCTTATCACTGCCAACTTCACAGTTGCATACACCATTATTTGACTTTGAGACGTTGAATACATTCATTCAACCATATAGAGTAAGCCAATTGCACTCATTATAAATTCAAGAGAGTCAAGGCTGACCAAGCTCTGATACCATATTAATTTAATGGCAGTGCTCGTTAACCACATACAAACCATCAGATTTGTTGCCTTCCTAACCATAGATGATAAGCTCTTATCATCACCCCCAAGCACATTGCATATTTCAGTACCATTAATGCAAGAATGGCCTTACATATATATGAATCAATGCCTTCTAATAGACCTTCAGTCGATCTTGTAGTTTTGGTGCTAAGAATAGAATCAAATCTATTAATTACAAGTTACATTCATATAGGATTTTCCAAATATAATAGGTCATTCCCAATAACTTAATTGCAAGTTACATGAATCACCCAAGTAGGGCCAAACCCAAATAAGGATCGATAAAGATCATTGGCAACATGGACCCAAGTAAGGATTGATATGACAAAGATCATTGGCAACATGGCTAAGGTCAACGGGCCAATTAGCCATTAGGTCTACTAGGTTGGCCCTTGAAGGGATCCGACCTAGCTACACATCAACAATTATGAATACACATGCACAGACACATATACATTGCAAATTATAGGTATTTATTGTGATATCCTTACTTAGGGTAAAGGAAACTTGCCATATTGGTGTGTAATCAAATCCTGACCCCATAATTGAATTGGCATCTTAGTAAAACTCCGAAATATATGCTTGTAGAGATGAACACAATTTGGCTTTATACGTGTGGACTGTGTAACGATCCTGGAGTTGTACCAGTAATGAATTAGGCAAAGAGGGTGTAGTGCTTATTGCAATATCATGACTAATTTCTTAATTTTTGTCATGCAAGGCCATTGAAGGAGGCCATTAGATTATAGTTTGAAGTTTTTGACTGGACCAGTACACACACACATATAGCCTAGGCATAGCCGTCAGTAAGGGAAAATAAATTTGGCATATTGGTGCAATCAAATTCCAATCAATAAAATGAACTGGAAACACAGTAATACTCCCAAATATATGTGTGTAAATGAACACAATTTGCCTTTATTGTGTGGATTGCGTAGTGATCCTTGAGTGCACTGATAATGATGTTGGCAAAGAGGGTCTAATGCTTATTGGGATACAATGGCTGATTTTTTAAGTTGTGTCATGCAAGGTCATTGAGGGAGGGCAGTAGACAATATATTAGTTTTCATTGATCTTGTACACAAATACAAGGACAATTGTAGAGGTTGAATTACCATCTCCAAATAACATCTTCTTGATTCGTGCAACCTTGAGAATATGTGTTTTTAATAATAGAAGATAGTGCAGTGTGAGAATTAGTGGGTTATGAGTTGTAAGCAAAAGGTCTATTGCTTAGTTAACTTGGCCTCTCAGATTGATGAATGGTAGAGGCATACCATGTAATCAAGAATAACTCAATCGAGAGAGCATTAGATTGAAGTAAAAAGGTTGTATCTTGTAGCATATGCACCATTCTACTCAGCAACAAGGCTTTAGAAACTTTGAGCAATGCAACTATCGGCAAAAAGCTAGAGTAATTATCAGATGGAACAAGTTGCAGGATAAGTTTCAATGGACTTGTTAATAATGCTTTAGAAACTTTAAGCAATGCAATTAATCGTGAAAAGCCAAAATCAATGATCCCACCACTATTTTGGCAGTCTACATGACTAAGGGTTTATAGACACTGTGTCACATTTTAATAGTTAAACTTGCGACAGCCAACATTATAAAACCAAAAGATCCTGTAGTCACCACTATAAATGCATTGAATAAAATATGTTTACTTATATAAATTTTGATATGAACTTCTGTAATGTTAATTATCTAATTGTTCTAGGAGGATTTAAAGGAACAAGATAACAAATATTTAACTTTTTAACTTTGCTGGACAAAGTAACAGAAGTTTTGATCCTTATCTTTTCTTGGTGTTAGTTTCCATGTTTGTTATCAGCTTTATGCTTTTCTCAAACCAGGAAGACACAGTTTTATAAATCTTCCCAGTTTTTTGAATTGCTAACTATAAATTTGATTTTTGAAGCAAAGGAAAGAAGCTCCAGCCTATGCTATCGCCCTCTCACTGGCAGAAAAATGAAGAGAGAAAACAAGGAAGACAGTAAAAGTTCCAGAATGTGTGTTTTCGAGAATATGTGAAATTCCTTAGAATGATGATCGACCCATTATTTATTTCCATTTTCAAAGTGGGGTCGTTCTCATATTATGCCCAAAGGAAGTTGTAATTGTGTAGGGAAGTCACCATGCAGTTAACATCTCCTTATCCTTTTGAATTGGAGTTAAATGTCCCTAATTTTCTCCATGACAGGAGTGTTTAGGTCTTCACTTGAGAATCGTAGGTGAAACTCTGGAAGTCTTTAATAAATTTTAAGATTATTTAAACATTTACTATTGTTGAAATGGGTGTTATTATTACTTTTTAAAATTAAATTATTTATTCAACTAATACTTTCCTCTAGTTAATCATTGTCATCTAATAAGTGCTTTTCCTAGCCTAATGAATGAAGTGTAACTGTTAAGGAGAGGGATGTAACAGACTCGGGGATTGGGCAGTTGAATTTATTTGCACGCATACAGGACAACATCCAATGAGATCAACTAGAATCCAAAAGCATTGCAGCTTGAGGAGTGAGTTGTTATACCCTCAAATTCCTCTAGGCTCTATCTACTTCACAAATAGAAAATTGTTGCCTGGGTTTTTAGTTCATTGTTAGACTGGCAAGAACTGGAGCAAAACTTCACTACCTAAAAAAAGTTGAAGTTGATCTTCATTGCTGCTTAGTTCAGCCACTTTATGACTCCTTGAAATTCTGTTCAGCTTCTTCAACTTGCCACTGGACTTTCTGTTTGGACTCTGGAGAGAAGTGCTGGGTGTCGTCTACGGTGCCACAGAAATGCACCTCTTATGAGTGTTAATATAAAGCACTTAGCACAAAAACATTGGGAAGGGGTGCAAATGAGTTGCCCTGTAGCCAGAACCAAAGTGCTGCAGTCTCTTTACTTTCAATTTGGTGTCATATTGAATCTTGTACAATTGGAAATATTACATCATCTGCTTACTGGTACAGAGAAAATAGCTTCTGGAATCTGAACCTAATTATCCTCAATCTGCTGAGAATCAATTGAACGTTACAACTGGTATTAAATGCATCTGCTATCTGTATACTGTGATGATTGTTGTACAACGAGAAGGGCACTCATGTATATTTCAGCCATGTTAATTTGCTTTTCCCTAGAACTGCTGTGCTTCTTCCTTACTAGTCCATCTGCTTTTAATTTTTCGATGCTTGTTATACTGCCTGTAAACTATAATATGAACTATTTTTCAATTCATAATTCTATCTTCTTTAACTTGTCTGCTCTACTATCAGAGCATCAAGTACACTTACTAGACCCATCTTAATGTGGCTTCAGTATAGATTTGAACCAAGGTAGTATGTGGATGTGGATGTTCAGCCATAAGGTGTGCAGGGCGTGGACTGCCAAAACTCAGCTGTGTGAGTTGATGGGGTAGTCATGTAGCTTGCATCTTGCTCACCTCTCCAAACTTGGTTATGCGGTAATTCAGTTGGAGAATTTGAACATAAGATTAACAAAAAATGTGATAAAAGAAAATAGTTTAAGAATCAAAATTCATGAAACTAAAAAACATTTTCTAGAATAAATCTAGAATAAATAAATGATTTATTCTATCAAAAACCAGGATGAAAGTACAATATGACATTAGCCACGAGTTATAATATCAATTTTTTTAATGATTAAATCATCCATGTTTCATATTAATGTAATAATTTATAATTTAATATGATACATTGTCCAATATAATTGATTTAAGCAAGAAGTCATAGATTTAATCAAGAAAGAGATGTCTATGCTGAAAGAGGATTGTCAGCATCTAACGCAGAGCGACCCTTCTCCACATCATTGTTATGCATAAACTGCTGAAGGAAATGCTCAATAAAAGTTGTTCAGGTGTGTGTAACATGTGAAACAAAGCCCTTCTCTGCATCTGATACATTTGTTGGCCTTTCATGTTCATTCCCTAGCAAAAATCATGGCAAAAAGGAAAAGAGGAGAATGAAAAGCAACTTATTTTCTCCTTTGTAATGCTAATGCTCCATGGTTCTTGGAGTCCCAACCCATCCAACTTGTTGGATTAAGGAGCCTCAACCTCAACCTTGGGAGTCCCACGTGGACTTAGTTTTATTTTTCAGAGTATATACATTGATTGCAGGGTGCTATGGGAGTTTGGTGCAATTAATATTGGGAAGAGAGAGGTTGTCCCACGTGTTGCAAGTAGGGGTAATGAGAAAAAACTCGCACAGAAGCTCCAAGAAGATGCAGTTTTGCAGCACAGTTTTATTTCTTTCTTATACATGATTTGGGAAAGTAAGTCAATGGCCTAAATCTTTTATGCAAAAAGGAGTTGTTAATTTAATGTTGATGATACATTGAATGTGGATGCTTTTGAGAAGCTGCTTGCTTTTGCATTGTGAACTCCATAAATAGAAGTCTTGCTATAGGTGCTGTGTGAAAGGGGAGTTAATTTCACAGGGGTTATGTCGCCAGTTTTCTCAAGGATGGAGCAGGATATAAAGCTGTGTTATGCCTTAGAGCATGAAGATTGTAGTGTAACTGTATTTTGTTGCTGAATAATACAACACTTCTCTGTTTTTGGAGCATGGGGTTTCTTTACCTCGAAGGGTATTCACCTTGTAAAGTCTGTGTTTTCCTATCTTCGTCCTTATTTTTTTTTTAATGTTTATGTATTGTTGAATCTTAACGTATACATGCTGCTGAGACTATCTGATTTGGCAAGATCTAAAATTGCAAGCACTTTCCTCTATGGTTTTAATTGTGGGAAATAAACTGTGCCTGATACTGCTTTATGGCATAGTAGTATGTGTTTGTATCAGCATATTGTCATCTGTTTGTGAAGAGACAATAGGTAGCGAATGCACGTACTGATCTTAGTTTTCTTTTCTGTGATGCCTAATTTTCCTTCACAACTAGAGTTGCACGCCTTTATTTTTGGTACCAAGCTCTGTTTGATTTTGAGGCCAAGAACTTCACAATTAATTTTTGAATCTATACTCCTGTTAAAGTCTCTAAAAATCTATGTTAGTTTTGGGGTGTCATATATCAGATTTTAATGTTTGAAGTTGGATATTTTTTTATTTGAAATTGTTGCACCTGGTATATGATCAGTTATTAATTGACATTACTATAAAATTAAGTGCCAGTAGATTCGACAATCCATAATGATTTGTCATTTGCTTCTGGATCTCGATTGTGTACGAATTCTTGAGTCAATATTTTGGGCAACACTCTGTGACCCATTATCAGGACAAAAGAAAGCTCAAAGAGATGACAAATATGATGGTTCACAGCTTGTGTTCCAAAATGTTGACACAAAAATTCGTACACAATTAAGATCCAAAAGCAAATGACAAATTATTAATAAGTATTGAATTGCCATGTGCATCAATAGTATTAATGTTTAAATATCTGTTTCCCTTTTATATTGAAGCTTTTAAACACTTCTACTGTTATCCCTTAGTTCAGAGACTAATGATTCACCAAAACATGGTAGACACAATTTTGACTTGGTATGACAATTTTGGCTGTTGTATGGCAAATGCAAAATGTTGACACTAAAATAGTACAGTAGTGCATCAATATGCAATACAACAGCCAAAACTATGATATACTAAATTTGTTTAGCCTTGTGGATGTTAAAGCTCTTCTATTATGGTGATCGAGGTTGTTTTGCTGTCCTGCAGCCCTTGTAGGTTTTCTGTTAGGGTTTGCACTTTGAATCTTTATTTGTGGCTTATGTTTGGAGTGTGAACTTTTTCTCTCTTTCTATGCACTCTGTTTGGCATGAAATAGTTTTTTTTTCAGCTATTTCTGTGTATTTGTTTCCACATCCTGCATCCCTGCCACATCCAATGAGTACGAATTAGGATACTCACCGAGTACTCATGATGGGTAAATGGGCTAACAACTTGGTCTGTATGGTGATTCCGAAGTTAGTCAAACTTTAGTACTCTTGGAGTTTATAAACCATGTTTTATCCACACAGAGTAATTGGGTCAAACTTCCCTCAGGTTTTTGCGTGACTTTTTTAATTTCCACATCCTGCGTCACTGCCACATCCAATGAGTACGAGTTAAGAGACTCACTGAGTACTCATGATGGGTAAATGGGCTAACAACTTGTTTTGTATGGGGACTCACAAGTTAGTTGAACTTTATTACTGTTGGAGTTTTCAAACTATGTTTATCCACACAGTAATTGGGTCGAACTTCCCTCAGGTTTTTGCATGATTTTTAAAAATTCTTTAGTTACTGAAGAAATGTAGTCTGTTGAGAAGACTGAATACTAGGAATCAAATGTTTGGGAAACAAAAAATATCATCTCAGTGGTTATATAAATATTTTATTAAATTGAACAAAAACAATTAGCTGTCTTGAATGGTTTGCTTCTGTTGAGTGGAAAAATGTATGTTAAGCATCTGCATGTGGTAATAATTGTTAAGGTTATCTTTTTTGTGTTTATTGTAGGGTAGATTTGTTGCTTATCTAATTTCTTACTGCGAACTTTCCTTTTGTTCATTGATTATTCTACATAGGTTGTTGCTGTCAAACAACTTGACAGAAATGGGCTTCAAGGAAACAGAGAATTTCTTGTTGAAGTTTTAATGCTAAGCCTTCTTCATCATGACAATCTTGTTAACCTTATTGGATATTGTGCTGATGGTGACCAAAGACTTTTAGTCTATGAGTATATGCCATTGGGGTCACTGGAAGATCATCTGCATGGTATGGATCTCTCATAGGCAGTCTTTTTGGGCGTTTCAGTATGATGAGATTCATGTCAATGCTTTAGTTCTTTTGCTGGTATTATAGATAAAAGAAGCAAGTTTTCTATAATAAATGTACTCAACTAAAATTTCAATTGAAATTAAAGGGCAGTAACATGGCTTTTGCAGATCTTCCACCAGACAAGGAGCCCTTGGATTGGAAAACTAGAATGAAAATTGCTGCAGGCGCTGCTAAAGGGTTGGAGTACTTGCATGACAAAGCCAACCCACCAGTGATTTATCGAGATTTAAAATGCTCCAATATCTTACTGGATGAGGGATATCATGCCAAATTATCTGATTTTGGTTTAGCCAAACTTGGTCCTGTGGGGGACAAGACTCATGTTTCTACTCGTGTAATGGGAACATATGGGTACTGTGCACCAGAATATGCAATGACTGGTCAGTTGACAATAAAATCAGATGTGTACAGTTTTGGGGTTGTTCTATTGGAATTAATCACTGGCAGGAAAGCTATTGATAATTCAAAGTCAGCAGGGGAGCACAATCTTGTTGCTTGGGTATGTTTTGTCTATCCTCTATCAGTTCTTCTGAGCTCGATTTGTGTGGGCTTAATATCTCTTTCATCTTGAAAATTGAGATCTTGTATTGTGCATGTTATTTTTGGTGGGTTTTTTCAGGCACGCCCATTATTCAAGGATCGTAGGAAGTTTCCACAGATGGCTGATCCATTGCTTCAAGGACATTATCCTATGAGAGGCTTGTATCAAGCACTCGCTGTTGCAGCAATGTGTGTTCAGGAGCAGGCTACAATGCGTCCACTGATTGCTGATGTAGTGACTGCTCTCACCTATCTTGCATCACAGACATATGATCCTGTTACAAATCCAGCACAAAGTACACGTCTTTCTCCTTCCACACCTCGAGGAGGAAAAAGGGATAGTGAGAAGAAGATGAGTGGCAGTTCTGATAAAAAAAATGCTAGACTTAATAGCCGTGTAGGTATTGGCTCTCCATCTATACATGCTCAGGGTTCTCCAGATCAAAATTCACCAGTACGTGAAGCTAAAACACGAAAAGAAAGTAAGAGTGAAAGGAAGCGGAATAATACTTAGCATCGTGTGGTTGGAATTGGCTGAAGATTCTGAGTTGTATTTCAAATTCTTGTATAGTTTTCTTCTTGTCACTTTCAGGTGTGCATGTCGGCAGTTTCTGTGTTCAGTTCAGAAACAGTGCAATTCATGAGTATACTCTTGTTTTGTTCGCAATGAGCTCCTGTTCTTGATTGCAAACTTCATTTCTTTTGCCCAAAATTCAAAGGAACCATACTTGTGTAGAATTACTTTTTCAAGCAGAGGCCGTAGCTGAAGGAAAGATTTTGAGGTTTTGCAGTTCTGTGCTTGGAGAGAAGGATGGAATCTGAGCAGGTGATTATATTACCTACAAAATCTGTCTAGGAGAGCCACTTGAATGACTTTATGCTGCTGGCTCATTGAATGACTATAATAGGTAATTAGTCAAAGCAGGACACACTGTCTTGCCACAATTGAACTTGAAGAATTCAGCTTCCCATCTCTGGCTTTACTGTTTCTCTGTGTAGGGCAGGTCCCTGTTTCTATGTACATGCGAGCATCCTGAAGGATTGTATTTTGTTTTGAGCATTATTTTCCTCTTGAGATATATACTTTTCAATCCTTACATAGTGGACCCCATATTTCATTTAAGATATTATATGGTTTTCTCAATCTTTTTCTTTTACACTACTGGTTAAAGTACCCTATTGCAGGGCTGCAGGTTGATGTGAATCGTGATAACTCAAAGCTCTACCATATGAATCAGGTAACATGAACCTGCCTAGAGTTACCTGTGTGTGTGCACATATATGAAATTGTTGAACTTCAGAGGTACGATATTAATACTGATCCCCATTTTTTTGTTATGTCGATCCGAAACTCTTATCCCTTTATGCACTACAAATATATAGTGATTTGATATACATGAAGGTCTGAAGACAAACAAATGAAGTTGCACAAAGCTAGTTTTTCTCCATTCTCTTGATTTTAACACCTGAAACATTGATGGATGTGATTGATAAGGGGTGCTTTGTAGCATTCTCATGATGTTTTCAAACATCCTGTCTGTTTATTATGAGATGAGCGAATTGTCATGGTCAGGCTAGAACATCTGAATAATGAGTTTTAGAAATAGTGCTCACAGGAAGTGGTTCAAGTGATTTATTGTTATGCTGTTTTTGTGTTTATCATCCAAAGCTATGCCTTTTTATCTTTTCAGTCACCAGTATAGATGCTTCTTAAGTTAAAAGTTTTGTTGGCTAACAGAACAAAACCATATTTTTTAGTTTTGGTTACTAGAACTACCAATTTTGGGTTTGAAGATCGTGATCTTGCTTTTATATAATGTTCAATTCATAGAAGCAGATATCTTTAAAATATTGTGACATATTCCATTATATCTTTTCTCGGCAGGGTTCTGTACTTTTTCTTGAAAATAATGTGAGTTTTTTAAAATATCATTAACTGAAAATTTTGACAGTACAAATTATTGGTGTTATGTCTCTGGTAATATATCACAGCAATTTTTTTTTTCTCAATATAAGCATCAGATCTGCAAGTTTTTTGTCATCGTAACCAACATTTATAAATGAGTTATACATCTTGAATGGTATTAGTAGTTGTAAGATCTCTAGCTGCCATCATTGAATAGCAATAGCAGTGAGATCTGTTGCCAATAGACTGCATCAGTTATTGCTGCCATTATTTCAGAAATGAACATTGTTATCTACAGTTGTGAACACACCTGATGTAATTGGGTTTGAAACCTTGTGATTAAGGAACATGACTTGCCTTCATTAACATCAAACAATGCTGTCATTATTCATGATTTGTGAGCATAATCATTAGTTGTCAAATTGTCAAGTGATTTTACTATCCATTCATTGACTTGTCAGTATTGTTGCATCACCAGATGTTAGCACTGTTGTTTACTTTCTGTTGTATCCACATAGCTCTGGATATTGTTGCTATTTAATTTTGTAAAACAGTTATAGGTTGAGGTAATTATTTGGGAATTTTCATTGTTACAGATCAGCTGTTAGCAGTTTGGTACATGTTGAGATAGTTGTTATCACTATTGTCATTTCTGATTAGTATAATCTTCTTATGATTACTGATTAATAGCATTCTGTCATATGTGATATACATTCTTGATCATTATGGTGTGCGGTAGCATCCTTATGAGTAATGTGATCAACTAGTGTGGGCATCAATTCTATGTCAACTGTATAGAAAATATTGCTGACCACAGAGTGATTATTAAAATTTTAAACAATGTTAAGACAGGACATTGCTGTCTCGAAATGCCAGGCTCGAGTGTCGTCACTGCTGTAAATTTATGATGTAGTTGAAGAGGTTAGGAGGCTTTTGTTGTCAATTGTAGTTATGATTTTGTGTATAGTTTATTCTCTTTAACTCGATAGTTAATGAGACTGCTAGTGTTAACAAGTTGCATTTTTATTGCATCAGAGATTCTTTTTCATTTTGGTAGAGTGATTTTTAACAATGTTAAGACATATATGTTAAATTCTGTAATCTGCAATCTCTCAAAATGTTCACTTTCATTTCTTTATTGAATGAGTAGTATTTACCCCAGTTGCATTTTATTGCATTAAAGGTTCTTCATCATTCTGACAGTTGCGTGTTAACAATGTGAAACACATTTATGTTACTATTATCTTAAATTGGTGATCTCAAAATTAATGAAAAAAATGTATATTTAAATTTATGATGTAAACTGTGGTTACTTTCACTCGCTGATTAGGACAGCTTTACATGTACAAGCTCAGCCTAAAAAGATATTGCATTTTTTCGGTTCTCGATATTTTCATGATTTTCTTTCCAATCATATTCCAAGAAATTCAAAATATATTTATCTTTTAGAATGATGATTTTTTTTGAAAAATGCCCGTGTTGGCATGTTGCTTGCTGATCATTGCCTCTAAGGAATGTACTTTGTGATGGTCCGCGGACCTTCTATAGTTTGGTCTCTGATACCTACCTTAAATGTGCTTAGATTGTCATTAGATGACATGAAAGTTGTCCCAAGTTAAGATGTCAATTGTTTATGTTATCCAAAGCTGTGATTTTGATCTTTCTGGTCACAACTTGAAATGCTTTTTGAAATTAAAGTCTTCATAGCCATGAAGTAGAGCATATTTTTTGTTTGAACTTTAGGAAATCTGCTAAATTTTTCATCCGTATCTAGACGTGTATAGTTTTTGTTCTCGTCTAAATTATTTTGTATGCATGCTAACCAAAGCTATGATTTTAATCTTTCTACTTATGACTTCTAAATTGAAAGTCTCGTTAGCTACAGAGTTAAAACATATATTCTAGTATAGTGCACTAAATCTGCAAGTATTCTATATCCTGCAACTTTATCTCAACATGTAGCTTTGGCTTGTGCTGTGTGGTAATTTGGTTCTCACTCAGTAATGTACTTTGAAATGGTGCGTCTCAACTAATCGCAGCTTGGTCAATTGTGTGTGACCATCTCATTAAACGGTATGAAATTTGGCAGAAGCTGTCTTTAAAATGCTTATAAAAAATTATGTTCTAGATGCCGCTTTTTAGATATCTTCCATGTCACGATTATAACGATCCATCTGCAATTCATTGTTCCTGTGGTAAATTGATTTTCATTTTAGCAATGCACTGTGAAATGGCCTGACTATTTATTTTAGCGGGGTCAAATTGTATGTGCTTCTCCATCATTAAACTGTAGAAATTTGTCGCAAGTTATCTTTAAATTGCTTAGAAAAGATAATTTTCCAGGTTCCACATTCTAAGAGATTGATGTCTTCGATATTCTGATTTATCACATTCCATCAGAAATTCATTTTTCTCGTCTTCAGCTAGACTAGTTTTTTAGAGGGGTGATTTTTGCAAAGCACTCGGAATTGCAAGGTATACCGGTAAAATGTACAGGCTTTATGCCTTATTTATAGGAGAAGATTAGTGATTTCGGCAAATGCTATTATTGCTGTTAATGTTATTTTGGGCATTGTTTCACTTTTTCTTAACATGCTAATTCAATGGATTTCAGAAACTTAGGAATTTGAAAAATATAATAGGGGTCATCGAGGCATTACTTGTAACATTTTGGAGGTTTAAACCCATTTTTTTAAAACACTTTTTATGTTCTCCGTTGAATGCTTATTAACATTATGGTAACGGAATCACAGTGGCGATTTCAAATGTTACAAATACATGATAGGAATAATATGTTTATGTGCTTGAAGAATCAGTATCTTGTACATTTAGTGATTGATTTGTCATAAGAACATATTAGAGAGAACAAGGGGCGCAAGCGCCAAAGCTTCTGTCTTTATTGTGGTGGCTATTGGTGTAAGAGTTGAGTCAAGTTCATTTAAATGTGAACTTCGAACATGGATTGTGAAGTGCCACATTTATCTGTATGAAGGTAAGCATGCATCATGATGTAGCATGTTTGAAATTGGTTATTACGAGGTCTAGTCCTGTTAATTATTGATTATATATGAGAAAAGTATGTAAATGCAATGGAGATGAGCACTGTATAGTAAACAATTTGTCTCGAATGGACCTTATTAAGTAGCAATTGATTCAATTTATATCAGGATTATATATACCTTGTCCTTTAATTTCTCCTTCCAAATGCCCAACCATATATATACATATAAAAAGAAGCTATTTGTTTAGGTGGTTATATTTTTAATTAAAGTATATGATCTTTTAGTTAATAAATTATTATACTTCATTTATTAGTGAGCAATTAGCCTGAAATGCTCAAATTCCAAGTTAAACGATATGCTAGTTAATAAAATATATATCAAGTTTTAATCAAATGATCAATTTTTAATGGCCATGTTTGCTCATTTTGACCACTTGCATATGAAATATTAAGCTCTAGATGTCTTATGTTTGTAGTAGAATTGCTTTTATACAGTTATGATACTCCCATTTAATGTTTGTTCATTGCTGGCCCCTTCGCCATAATTTTATTTCTAGGTCTTTCAAAATAATGCTAGACAAGGGATAAAACCTTTAATTCTAGGGTTCTTTCACAAATGCTCATCTCAATAGTTACTTTCTTATGTATAACAATTTAAAGCAAGAGCTCTATTTGAGCTTGAGTCCTTGCCTTTTGTGAGGAGTGAAAAGTAAATTCTGAAAGAAAGTAATTACTGGAAGCAGAGTGATAGTGGTTAAAATAAGAGGTCTAGTTTTAAATTTGAATAAATAGGCATATGACCAAAGATTTGTATTGGCTATACAATAAATAGATATGTGTTAGCCATACAATAATGAAGGATAAAATGGTGAGAATGAACTTCTCATAAGTCAGAATGGTTGTATAAATAGATATGTGTTAGCCATACAATAATGGAGGATAAAATGGTGAGAATGAACTTCTCATAAGTCAGAATGGTTGTATTAGTATATTTTGTCTTCCTTTATAAACTTTTCAGTAACAAATTTCTTTTCCATGTAATTAAGCCAAGGACAATTCAAGTAGATTGCATTTCCTATTTCTCTTATTTAATTAGTCTACTAAAAATAGAAGTTGTGGTTAAAATAGGAGGTTTGTAGTTTTAAATCTGAATAAATTGACATATGAACAAAGATATTTGTTGGCTATACAATAATGAAAGATAAAATGGTGAGAATAAACTTTTCATAAGTTAGAATGGAAATTTGTATTGGCTATACAATAATGAAAGATAAAATGACAAGAATAAGTAAGAATGGTTGTATTGGTGCATTTTTCGTCTTCCTCTATAAACTTTTTAGTAACAATTTGCTTTTCCATGTAATTAAGTTGAGGACAATTTAAGTAGAATACTATTCCTACTGCTCTTGTTTAATTATTTAAATAGTCCATAAACTTTTCAGTAACAATTTTCCTTTCCATGTAATTAAGTTGAGGACAATTTAAGTAGAATACTTTTCCTATTGCTCTTGTTTAATTATTTAATTAGTCCATTAGTTGTACATGTTCATCTGCAAACTTTTTGCAGATTTAATAAGCTAGAGGAAACAAACTCTATCTCTGAAGGGTAATTAATTATTAGAAACAAAGATCTAAACCTAGAATTCTTTTCCTACTGTTGTTTAATTATTTAATTAGTCCATTAGTTGTTCTTGTTTAATTTTTTAATTAGTCCATTAGTTGTACATGTTCCTCTGCAAACTTAATAAGACAGAGGAAACAAACTCCATCTCTAAAGGGTAATTATTTATTAAAGACAGAGATTTGAACTTGCTCTCTTGCAATTTAGCTCCAATGATTTCATTGTTGGCATGTTGATACTTTTCCATCACAAGTCTGGCAAGGGAAATAGGATTTTTAACTGTAAAAAGGCCAAAAGCTTCTTCACACTTATTTCTGGAATCATCCATTATGTTTTCTTCTGTTTCAACTCCGCCTTTTGTAGATAACATTGAGCTACAATGGGAATTAAAAATTGGGTTGCTCTCAAGCTCCCTTACCCTATACATCTGAATCCAAATGAAGTATCACTGATACATGAAATATCATGTTTTGTCATCGAAATAATTTCTCTTTGAAATTATATTTAGGACAAAAATCTCATTTTTTTAAAGGTCGGAATACCATACTTTGATTGCTTACAAATCAACATAGTTGTATGTGGTTGGTGATACACACTTTATCCTCGTATTGAAGGCATCTTAGTTTATATGGTTTACCAGATCTATTATGGCTCTTTGATCAATCAAATCAACAAAGCTATATGTGGTTGGTGATACACACTCTATCCTCATATTGAAGGCATCTTGGTTACATAGTTTACCCTGTCTATCATGGCTCTTTGATATGTTAGATGAAAATTTATCCTTACCTTAGTATATATAGATATATACACCTGGACAAGTGTTTTCCTTTACTGTGGTCATAAATCATATGTTTTAGAGTCTTTTCTACTAATATCAAATTTCAACCTCCAATTTAGTCAATACTTTTAGGCCAGATATCTTCAATATGTTATCTTTCTACCTTAGTAGTGCCCTTGATTGAAAGGCTACTAACAAAGATGGTGGTTGGATAATATTGTGAATATGAACATGATTAAAATTAAACCAAGGTGAAAAATTAACCCCTAAATTTCAGTGATTATCCATAAATTATTAATATTTCTCATAACAAATACACATGCAAGATTATGTAAATCATATATCAAATGAAAAGTGTCTATGATTTAGATTAAACTCAATGGATTGTGATACAAGAAAAGTTTTGATCTCCTCTTTAATGTGTCCTTGTGATTCCAGTTGTATATGAAAAGATAAGGCATTACATTAAAAACCCTAGTTTGAAGAAGAAACTAGTTTAGAATATACATTAAATACAAAATATCTACTCTTCAACGTGTGTAGAAACCATATTTAGAGGATGTGTCCATTAGAGAATGTTGAAGCATTTTTGGCTCTAGAATCCCTTGCACCTCTTTTGTTTTGGACAATTCTAAATTGTTAAAAAGAAAAGAAACCCATCTATTATATTGTATTCCAAAACTTCCCATATGCATGAAATTATAATTTTCTGCACTACAAGTAAGTTTCCAATAACAGTATTGATGATGTGGCCATTAAATTGGGTCAACTAATACATGGGGCTCCTTTTTGCAGTATATTTGAACGCGAAATGTCCTTTCTTCCATCTTAAAAATATCAACTTTCCTCCATCTTAAATATATCAATTTGTGATAAATATAAGCAAAATGAAAATAGGATGAAATATTTAATCTTTTGAATGAAAACCAAGAAGGAAACTCAATTTTGAAAATACGTAGACTCCTAGAGAGTTGGAGAACATTTTTCAATAGTCGGATCGGTTTTAGGCATGTGATTGTTGACATCTTGTGATTGGTCATTGTAATCATCCACGTCAATAGATGCAGATGTCAAGGAAGAAGAATTAGAAGAGCATTCGTTATTGGAATGAAAGGCAACAATCTTAGCCGCAATGTCTCTTACTTGTCTTTGCAAGTCTTGAATATATTTAATTGTGTCCACTATAATAGAGGCCTTTCCCATTTGCTTAAAGATAATATATTGAATTGAAGTTGTGTACA
The DNA here is from genome assembly GCA_028749045.1 of Cupressus sempervirens. Classification (NCBI taxonomy): domain Eukaryota; kingdom Viridiplantae; phylum Streptophyta; class Pinopsida; order Cupressales; family Cupressaceae; genus Cupressus; species Cupressus sempervirens. Next base: position 499,798,036 of record CM053793.1, on the reverse strand, counting down.
TAAAAACATTATCAAACATCAATGAACTTGATATATATAAAACTAAGAGTATAGGCTCTACATTGGAATTCATTTTTTATACAATTTTCTTTGAACTCAGAAAAAGTCACCAAGTACTGGCATACATCAATGATCTTTTTGCAACAGTGTGTTTTAATTAGATGTTCAATTGGTTGCAAGATTGTACTTATTCCTTCGGGTATTCAAAATTGGATAAGAATGAGACAAGAGAATTAGAAGAAAAAGATCATAAGAAATTTGTAGTAAGAAAGAAGACAAAATCTTGTAGTCCCTTGCTAGCGTTCAATCCATGTTGTTGCAACATCATCATCGATGGACAAATAAAACTGCAAAGGTCCGCCTCCTAGAACATCATCTATTCATCGTGGAAACAAATGGCAATGACAGAGCCAAAAGATTGAAAAGATTAGCCATTCAGTCATCACACCATTAGATTTATGCCGAAGATGGAAAATTCTAGGAACTGCAGAAAACTTGCAAAAAAGAAGAACGCTTGTCAAGCATGCATAGCCACTAACATGCAAGATGCCACATGACTTCCCACTAATGATACATGTATTTATATTTTCTGATTTTTTCTAAGAAGAAAATAGAAAAGACTCCTTGAAAAAATACCAATAGCCAATAACAAAAAAGAAATTTATATTTATGATCCATGTTTGATTTGGGATTTTTTTGAACGCTATAGTTTTTGGTATGATATTTCCACTTTGCATAATTTCCAAGAAAGAAACTAATAGTGAGAAGCACTCGAAAACTACAGTCTCCTGCCTTAGGGCAAGGACTAATAAGAGGAATGTATTCCTCTTAAGTCTCAAAGTCTCGAGGGCATTAGCTTAGTTTTTAAAACTTACTCTAGTCTTCTCCAAATGTCTTCTCAGTCCCTAGTTAATGATTTTTAGGTTCTACTAGTGTTTTTCTTGCAGGTTTAGGACTTGTCTACATGCCTAGTTGGAAACTTGGGAGTGTTATTCTTATGTATATTTCCCTTAAACAAAGACTCCATGAGGTTTGATTTTATTCCAAGTTCGACATTGCACATGAATATACTTCATCTTAGGAAAAACTCCTTATGATTCATTATTCTTATAATTTTGACATTACATATAGGTTTTGCAAGTACTCATCACTTGATCATCAAGTTATTAAAAATGGAGCATAACAATAGCATGAAGAACTTTTTTTGGGCTAAAATGAATATGAACTTCAATGTGCTTTATTTTATGATAGAGATACGACAAGAGATACAATTTTCATTATCATAAAATAACCTCACCTATATGTAATTTACACTCATTGGAACCCACATGTAACTTATCCAATTTTTTTCTCATTTTAATTTTTTTTTTTTGCTTTTATCCCAAAGTATAGTTGGTACTTTTATCATTCCATATGATAAAATATTTCATGATAATTGAAATATAATTGAAGATATAGCCCAAGGTAATTTTCCTATAAAAAATAATAATAATAAGCATTACAAAGTTCATTCCTTTAGTAATTGCATATAGTAACCAACTAAATGCTTACTATAATAGTATAGTAGTTGGTCTATTGTCATATTCAAATTCAAAAGCAAATAAGATGTTTGCCTTCCTTTAAATTAGAAAATAAACGGTGAAAAAGTTACATGATTTGTTTCAAATTGTTGAATCAATTTATATATACTTGAAAATTAGATATTTTTTGTAATTAAAAAGTTATTTGTATATCACAATGATGGTACAATAGTATCTGATTTTTTATTTTTATTTTTTTAAATAAGTCACTACAAGAACAACATAGAGGATACAAGAGATTGAAAAAACTCGTGATCTTTGGCAAAGTTTTAGAAGCATGTTTTTAAGCATATAGACATTTGGTGGTTAAAAACTTTTGGACTAAGATATACAAACTTCTTCAAGGTCACTATTTAGGAATATTTTTCTTAGTTATCTAATGAATCCCAACAATGGCAAGTTAAAACAATAAACATTCTTACAATACTTATTTTCCACTACGATAAATATTTTTCATAATTAAAACCACATTGTTGAGTGAAGCTTTTCCACATAAATTGATTAGAAAGGATTCACCACACAAGTTTCCTGAAGTAATTTTTAAAAGTCACTCGAGTCTTGGCTTCCCAATTATTCATATGTTCCCCTTTTTATCTTATTAGAATGAGTTTAATTAATTTTTTTCAAACAAATCATTCTTAATTTTGCATTATGGACAAGGGCTTTCTAAATATATGAACATTTATGCTTAGTATAATATATTTATATAGTGTCATATGACATTAATGTTCTTTCGCTTCCTCCATATAATACATTTGAAGAAATTGAACTAGCTCTCTTCATTTTGTTTGGGTATGAATACTAAAGAAAATGTTTTCATTATTTTAAAGTGGAAGATAGGTTGATTCTCATATTACGAAGGGGTGATCATAAGTTTAAGTTTAATGTCTTAGAGGTTATAATTCATTATTTTAGCCCATTTTTTTTCAAAAATTATTGGAAAGAATCATGGATCTAACTATTTCCACAATTGTTCTATTTTCTCTCTCTACATTTTGCTATAAAGAATATGATTGTTCTATTTTTCTCTCTACATTTTGTTATAAAGAATAGGATGTAATGAATTTCTTATAAATTCCAAAAGGTATAAAAGTACTTAAACAATATTTTATACCCAGTTCTATTTAGTATGCTAGATTTTACAATTTACAATTAAATTTAGACCATTTCTTTACTAAGACTTCAAATTCTTTGAATTTAAAGAGCTATTATTTTTTCATATAACATTTGCATATCATTTTGTGTAATCATCAATAAGGTTAGGACATATTTGGGTCAAGCCAAAACATATCAATATAATTTTAATTTTGATATTTGTATTTCATGCCAAACTAAGTATCATTTAGCTTTTTGTTTTAACAAAGAATTTAAAAACTTAAAGGCCATTCTTTTAATGCCTTGAGAAATTATGAAACCAATGTAACTTTTTCATAAATCAAGCAATTTTATTGACATAGTAGATAACATATCTCCTAGGATTTTTTTAGAGATATTTCTTTATGTTGCCCTTATGTTTCTATAGCCGAGTTATCTCTTATATGTATTATCTTATTGCAATACTTAATATTTTGCTCAAATATCATATATACATTACGTCTTGATGTATCATCATTATCAATTCATTTATTAGCATTAAACATAAAAAATGGAATTCACTTTTTTTGTTATTATTATTAGCTGATTGAGTTTAGCATGTTCCATTTTGACATAATAAGATATGGATTTTCCATATTCCTTGTACTGGTAATGGATATTATGATTATAATATTTTTAAAACTCCTCACACATTATCTCTAGAATTTTCTATGTGTCATTATACACAAGTGTATTCCCATACACACACACACACACATGCAAGTGCGCGCACACACACGCACATGCGTGCACATGTGCGCGCACACACACACACACACACAATCTTTAAAATTTCTTAAATTAAACCATGTTTTTGTTCTACATACAATTTTGAATACTACGATTTATTCTATTTAACATATGCTAGTCATTAATAATTTCTACTTTAAAATTCATAAATTTGATAATATTTTAAATTAAAAATATTAACCTAAAAATATCTAAATAAAATAAAACTCTACGTGTGGACCTAAACTCTTAGCTATTATTATTTTTTGACCTACAAAGATTGCAAGGCTACCATGAAGCACTAAAAAATGCTTTATGCACTCTTCCTACCCTTTCTCCTAATCAAGATAACATAAATGTATTTTTATAGTGCATGAATTGTACCCTTGGTCCACCTCAAATTGTGTTTACTAATGATGACTTACCTCCTAAAGAGATCCAAGATCTCTATGACACTCTTATGGTAGCTATTTTGGTCAACGATAATCTTATTCATCAAGATCTAGTTGATAATGGATCTAGGATTAATATCTTAAGCATGGATATGCTCAAACAAATTAACGTTGTTCAAATATCAAACCCGATAGTACCTCTATTTGTGGCTTTGATAAAATTTCTACAAAAACCTCAGGAACCATTACTTTACCTATCAATGTAGCTCTAGTTGTTTTCAATACTCATATTCATTTTATGCCTAGACCTCTCAACTACAATCATCTTTTGGATAGACCTTGGTTACAGGCTATGTTGGAAATTACAAATGGAACAATTGTTATGTTGTCATTGGTGCCAAACCTACTCGTGAGACATTGTCAAACCTACTGGAGATACTTTTACTAATAATGTAGAGTGCCATATCATTTGATTGATGAAGAGGATTCAAAAAGAAGAGATAGCAAGGTGAGCTAGTCAATTTGTTGAGAAGAGAAGTTAAGTATCATGAAATTATAATGGGCACTTGATAAGTTAGTCATTGACAAGATAATGAGTTGTTTAATCATTACATAAAGTAAAGAAGACAAGTGAAATAATGTATGAGTGAAATGAAAAGAGTTGAGTTTTTGATTAAGGAAAATAGATTTTGAAGGGTGCTTGAAACCCTAAACAAGTGTAAAGATTTTCAATAAGTACATAAGCAACAAAACAACAAACAAAAGTGAAACTGGTCACCCCCAAAACAAAGGGTAACCAAGGTGATAGAAAAGCCTATCACCAGCTAAAGCCAAAAAACTAGCAAGAGGACAAATGAGAGCCATATACTACAATGGAGCTCACGATTTGCCCTTGGATTTAGAGCCTCCCTTGCATGATCAGAGGTTCATTTCTAAAGGAAGAGAATATGACTTAGTTTTCTTTCTTTTTAATGTAGTCCAACCATCCTCTACCTTAACTGCCTCAACAAACCAATCCCTAGAAGAAACTGAACAATGGAGCCCAGGGGAATTAGAAGCAACAACAATCTCCCTAGAAGAGCCCTTAGGCAGCTGGCCCCCCACATGACTAGGAGAAGCATCTAATATAGGGGCATGGGTAGGAGAGAGTATAGGGCCCTAGCCCCCAACAAGGTTGGGAGGAACATCCAACATAGGGGTAGGGGCAAGAGAAGGAACAGGGTCTTGACCAGGAGTTAGGACATCCTCCTCTATCTTTGTAACCGAATGATCATCAGTAGGGGAATCATCCGTAGAGTCAACCACTGGGTTTAAAGGTGCATCCATGGACTTAACCACCGTATAGTGTTCAGAAAAGATTCTTGACCACCAAGAAGGTGGTTGCCTTGATTTAGTCTTCACAACAGTACAACGAGCAACAATGTGACCTATCATATGGCATTTTCTACAACGAAAAGGGATGCCTTCAGAATCCAATATTTGGGTCCAAGAGCTCCTTAGAGAAACCAAACAAACCTTCTCAGGGAGGCCCTTTCAAATATCCATCTCTACAAGAATTCGTGCACACGTCGAATGGAGAATATTCGAAGTGTTTGAGTCCACATATAAAAAATCACCGACGGCATCCCCAATAGCTTCATAAATAGAATCTAGCTAGAGATGCATCGAGAGTTTTGGAATTCAGACCTAGATAGGAACCCTATTTTAGGATTCAGTAAGTGGATCGAAATCCATATGCCATGGTTTGGCCATAAGAGGAAATCTGTCCTCCCATGAAAAACTGTTATTGCACAAAATAGTCTTCCTATCTTTAATAGTTTTAAACTTTACTATGAAAAATCCTTTAGCCATTAGAAAGATATGGACATCCTACTCTAAAATTGGTTCCCAATGCTTGGAGATCCAAGCATGAAGATTGGCAAGAGGGGGCCAAAAACCTCGAAAGCAAAAAACAACAGCAAAGGTAGAGAGCTCTTTTGCCATATTGAAAATATCAACAACTATATCCAGGTCTAAAGGAACCCTTATAGGGTTTGATACACTTACAGGGGATGAGAAGGCCTGGAATGAGCAACTTGAACAACACCATGAAGACCTGCCTCGAATGCAGCCACGTCGACATAAGAGACAACCCTACCCCCTGAATGCATAGGAGAAGTCGACCCAAATCTAGTAGGAACAACGGTAGAAGGCATAATGGAAAAGGCACCACTCCCACACCTCAGACCAGCAATACACGAATGGGAGAGCACTGGCAACCACCAACGAGCAACAGGATCATGAATTGGAGAGAGCACCAAATAGAAGCGATCAGTTGAAACTTGAACTAGAGCCACGTCAAAGGCAGGGAGAGCCGACCAGCAACTGTAGCTTCCAAAAGGAAATGAACATGTCGAACAAAACCCGCAAGCAGACCAACGGCCATGGATGGCGACAAGAGCCAACCAGCGACCATGACTAGGGCATCAAATTTTTTAGGTCTTAAGCAGTGAGAGCCAACCAGTGGCCATAGCTAAGGTACGAAAATGATTGAGTAATGAAAAGAGTTGAGTTAAAATCTAAGCTTGATCGAGTATTAGTGTTGGTCAGTCAATGAAGGAGATGGAACAAAAAAGATTAAGGAATCTAAGTAGAAGTTGAACAAATAGTTTAATCCAAGTGATACTTATTGTCGAGCAATTTGGAGTATTGGTCGAGCATCAGTAAGATTGAAAATGATAGTGAATGTCAAGCAAGACAAAACAGTGTATGCTGAGCTACACAATGATGATTGAGTAGGACTTAGTGATTGCCGAGTGACATCAAAAGTTACAGTTTGTGAAAGAATCAAATTTGAGGCTGACAAAATTGAATACTTGAATCATTGAAAATGCATAGATGATAAGGATTAATGAACTAGCATATTTAATACATGAAAAGAGTTTGTTATGTGATCAAAGGAAAGGATTTGATCAAAAGTTTCTAGAAGTTTCAAGAAAGGAGAAGGAGAACAAAATTATGGAAGGATTCGATGAATATAACCTAACCCTAAGATTTATGGTGATATTTAAGTGGAAAAAGATCAAAATTATCTATTTAAGGAGGCAGAAGAGATTTTTTCTACAGTTGGTTTGTGGTTGATTGGCGATCTTAAGGAGAATTTGTGAAGAAAAGAGTAGCAGAGTAGAAGTCAAGAGATTAGAAAAGTGCGATTTCTTGAAGGGATGCCAAGAAGATCAGTGATGGAGATGATAATGGAGGCTAGTCAATGAACCAACATATGAGCAAATGGAAACCTGAATTTGCAAAGTGAGTTGTATTTTATAGATCAAACCTACTGTTCCATTCTAGCAATTATGGTAGTCAAAATCCTTTAATCAAGGTTGACCTAACAATCATGTTGTAAATCCTTTAATCAAGGTGTCATTCTAATGAAATGATCCAAAGTCCTCTAACTAGGGCACTCCTAATAGGGTGATTAAATCTTTTAACAAGGTCATATTTAACAGTGTGTTTTGTAACCTTTAATAGGGTTGACTCTTAACGGAGCTCACTTTAGAAGAGTGAAAAAGTGGTAACATATTACTTGGTGGTTTTTCCCAAATTGGCTTTCCATGTTATATCCTAGTGTCAAAGTATCATTTACTTGTGTGAATGTTACTTTATGCATGCTATTTTTATAGTTGTTTATTTTACTATTAGTCAACAAACATACACAGAACAAAGAGTTAAAGAATATTAAATTCATGACATATTTCTATATGAATAGAGTTGTTTTATGAGATTGTTTATGTTTCTTGAAGCTGTTGAAAGTTGAATTGATACATATGAACCTAAGGATAATTGATTCACCCTCCCCCTCAATTATGCTAAATCATTCTAACATGTTCCTTCAACACTTCATAAAAAATTTAAGTTTCTCTTTAATAATGTCATGTACACTCTTCATGCAAACACTAACCCAAATAATTGTCTAAATATTGAGGAACAAATAAATATAGAATCTAATCATGATCTTCCTACAAGTACCCTTCTAGGTGATGATTTAGGATCCTTAGACTTCACACCAACATTTATTGGAGAATATAAAGTTAAGGACTTTCCATTCATGAGAGATTGCACAACTCATTTCTTCACCAATTTTGTTTCTAATTCCACTCATGATGAATCTATTAAATATAGTGATAACATTTCAATGCCCTTAGGAAATGATGGGAATAGGAAGTTTTCTAAAACCATTTTTGATCATAATTTAAGATGTGTGCAACAAAGTATTGAATCTCATTCTTTTTCCACATCCTGTCTTCATATATCTTCTCCTACTAATCAAGAACTTATTTTACCTAAAATTCTTTGTGCTAAGATGATTACTAGGGCTAAAGGTACAAAGAAACATAGTCAAAAACTCAAGAATCTTCCATTTTGTATGTATTACCATTATCATTATCACTTGTCACGATTTATATTATAAAATTCAACAAATCATTAATAATGAGGTTATTCGTATATCTCCTTATAATGAGCTCTCTTTTACTTCCAATTTCTTTAAATAATAGTTAAGTCCCTATTATGTTTCTTCACACCATGTAACATTGCTAGCCTTCTTTTTGGGGGCTCATTGTCATACATGGTTTTCTTTGTGAGTAGAATAATAGGTTTTTTTTCTCTTCTCTTGTTTCTATACTTGGGGGACAATGGAATCATTTCATCTTTTTTCATGGATCCACTGTTTCCTTCGATTGAGTGTTATTTATTTATCATGTCACATCCAATCTTATATTATTAGAAAATGGGTTTTCATGGTAGATATACCACTTACCTTGGAAAATCATAATATTGTATCCTCTTTTTCAAGGATTTCCTTTTTCACGCATGGTGTCTCTTCATTTTATCCTTCCATAACCTCATAGAAGTTGTGACCTCTTTGGTTTGGACTGGGTGTTGCTTGTTGATACTATCTTTATGCAGAATGTAATGCCTACCCCTAGATGACTTTTCGGATTGTATTGCTGAACTCTTTTAGGCCTTATGATTATCCGTACTTGGTTACCAGATTTGATTAAATGTTATTTCATACTCAGTTGATTTATGTGATGAGTTACTTAGTTAGATCATCTGTTCAAGATTATTATGATAATGATGATATGTATATTCATTTAGTGATTTTCAATTATATCATGATGATTAGTTAGATGAATGGTTTATATGTAGTTCTATGGATACTTACCCCATACTTGAATGTGCATGGTGTACTTGTATGTTTTACTTTATGATTGATGTTCTTGATGTGGTTGAGGGAGGGAGTTGTAGTCACCTACTAGTTGAGATCTACATGATGCACCACTCCCCACTGTTGCTTGCTTAGTTTAGATTATATGTGTATGTACATGTGCAAATTTTATGCAAATTGTAGGTACCGGGCATTGACTTCCCTGAATTGCTAGGATGAGTGTGCCCTATCATAGTATCTCAATGGTAAAATTGGGGAGATAAATTTTTAGTCCGAATTCGAAACCCTAAGCCAATTTCCCTAGAAAGTAGGACAAGTATTTGAGTTGTTTACCCATCTGAATTTGTCAAGTGACATTAATTCATGACTTTGACCCTTGAGTTTGATCTAGTATTTTGTACTTTATGATGGGTTTTCGTAGTTCATCTTGTGAGTCTATTGTGATTTTTAGTTATAATTAAATCGATTTAAAAGACAATTTAATGATTTAATTTAACGAAAATGTTATAAAGAAAATTCAATATTTAGTTATATTTAATTAATTTAATAAAGAATTAAATTTAAAGATATAGTTAATGTTCTATTTTTGGCCTCATCATATTTGTTTAATTTAATAATAATATATTTAGGAGTTTCATTTTTATAACAAACTCTAAATATAATTATTACTTAAGTTAATAAATATTTGATCAAAAACATCATGAGACCCTTAAAAGATGTAATCTATTTTATAGATTGTGTTTATGTATGTGATTAATGCTTCCGCTATATTGTATTCATTTTTGTTAAGTTATAATCTTTAAAAAATATATTTGACAAACTTAGTGAAACTTTAGATTAATTTCTTTTGGGTTTCCTAGTAGGGCGTTACACATAAATTGCTTTATCATTCTTCATCACTTCCTTAAGATGCCTAAACAAGTAGTTATTTTTCCATCTTAATGGGGGGCATATATGGCCCCCTTATCCTTTTCATATGTTTTTCAAGCACACCACATAGAGTTCACTAGCATGACATAACTTTCTAGTGCAGGACTAGAAAATAGGCGGGATAACATACTATGAGCAACCACCAAATCAAATACATATACTAATCTATTCTAATCTACCATGAAAACCATTGAAAATAAGGAGATTGAAAACAACAAAACCCCCATTTCAAGTGTAGTTTCCATGTCCTTTCTTCTCCATTGTTGATGTAGCTCCAATTTCCTATAGTGCACACACAATTGAAAGAAAAATGATAATGAAAAGGTGATGGGATAAATGCTATTGAGAATACTAGAAGCGTGGTTTGGGTGCGATTGAAGAGAATGTGGTTCAAGCCTAATGGGTTGAAGACCAAAAATGAGTGCAAGATGGTTCAATTTATAGCCAAAATGCAATATGTTGGACATGAATGAGGAGATGGACATTTATCAATTCAAGTATGAAACTTGGCACAATATTTCTTGGAATATCTATGACAAATATGATGCAATATGTCACATGTAGGATTCTATGACACATATAAGTGAACACAACTAAAAGTAGAAGAGAATCTATGACGAGCTTATAACATATCATAGCCACTTGCAGACAAGAATCTATGACAAGTGTGGCTTATTATAGTAATGTGTAAGAAATAATATATGCCAAATATGACACATATTAGCCAAGTGTAGAAAGAGGATCTATGATGCATTATGGCCATGTGCTAAGATTGAGCGGAATTTTGAATTAAAAATTCACAATTCCACACAAATGGAATTTAGAAATGGGAAAATAGGAACTAGAAAACTAATAATTCCCATAATTTGTAAAGATGAATCAATTAATTAATAAATATCAATTAATTGGGAACATTGGTCAATAAGAATAATTCGTAAGGTGAGATGAACAAAGATGATTGAAATGACATAGGAATAGATTATGGGTTAACTAATCCTATAGGACAAATTGGTAAATAATTGGCCAATTCGATAAAATAGATGTAGGATTATCCTTCAAATAAATTGTGATGATTATGCAGATCAACTAGGATGATGGTGGGTAGATCAAAGCTATGATCAAATTGATTGGATGATTAGGATTAATGACATGTCAAGGACACATGACATGGATTAAGGACATGTGGCATTTAACGAACATTGTGAATGCCACAGGATCATAGTTGATTGGTAATATTGATCATAATAACCTTAACAAACAATATCAATGTTATTGATTTGATTGGATAAGGTCATGATCTAACACTGAGGGACTCAACAATGTCAATGATCAGATGATAAAAATAACAGGTTGACCTAGCGCTAAGGGACATGGTAGTGCTAAGGTTGGGTTTGATAGATTTGATAGATCGACAAGGTACCAAGGGATACAACAATGCCTAGGAATGGATAGATGATGATTGATTAGGGATATCTAACATATTTTGGATTTTTTAGGGTTGAATTAGAATGTTTTAGGGTTGATTTGGGATGGTTTTGGGTTGATTTGGGATAGTTTTGGGTTGATTAGAAAGGACTCCAATGATATTGAAATAGTTTAGATTTGATCATACAATATTCTAATGATGTTCAAATGATTTAGAGTCAGTTCCAAGAAGTTTAAATAAAATAGGAAGTGATTCTGAAATGATCTATAGTTAATTTGAAAAGGGGGTGTGAATGATGAAGGACATGTTGAAATATGTTCGAAAGATGATCAAGTTTTTCTAAAAGATCAGAATGAGTGAAATGAGAAAATGGATGTTTTATTATGAAAATGTGATGAAATAGTAGATGCAAACCATTTTTGGGCATCTACAGCTAGGGCCAACTACTCTCTCTCTTTACATGTCTTAGAGTGGTTGACTAGCATGCACATATACACAAATCATTCTTGTGATATATGAGTAAAAAATATTTAGAGTGTAAATTTTTTTTTTTGGATTGACTATCGAGAACACAATCCTATTAGACCATTCAATCCTCCTCTTCTCTTTGTGGGATTGACTATTGGGCACACAAATCCACTAGACCATTCAATTGTATTTCCTTTTGTGTGGTTCACAATAAGGAAAGCAAACCTTATTGGGAAAGTTGATCACACCCCCCTTTCTCTCTCTTAATTTCCTATCAGTGAAATCTCTCTTATTGTAATTTTGGGATTTGGTGAAGACTCAAGCTTCTTAGGGTCAAATATGGATTTTGAGTATGGCATAAAGTACTTTAGCCTTTATGGCTTGGTATGATTTCTAGGTTATCTTCAAATCTATGTATTGTTCCTAGCTTGATGATTTCTCTATCTCTAAAGTTGTGATAAGATCATCTTTTTATTTTGATCTACTTTACCATGGGTTTGAGACAACTCATACTCCTACTAAAGTGGGGGCTAAATATACTGTCTTAAAATGATCACACTTGCATTTTAATATCTTTTAGCTTCCTTTTTATAATTCTTATCTTAGGTCATGGATGGACCTGCACTCAATGCCTCTTTCTCTCTTCTGCACTTCCATTTCATTCTTCTTTATCATCTCTCTCCTTCTGATATGGTCTTTTAGGCTTCGCTTTTCTACCCTTTTGACCATATTAGTCTGTTATCTTCTAGTTTCATCTTTGCATCCTTCTAGGCATTCCTTAGGCCTTTTCTCTCTAGTCTCTAGGAAAAATTTGACCTAGGTCGACCTAGTCCAGGAACCCAGGTCAATTTGGTCCTCTTCGAGGCCTTTTCTCCTCAGTATTTGGGATTAAGTGGACCTAGGTCAACCTAGTCTAGGACTAGGTTGACCCAGTTTGACATGCTCCTCTTTTAAGCTTTTTTTCCTCTATTTTATGGGTTAAGGTCAACCTATGTTGACCTAGTCTAGGACTAGATCGACCCAAGTTGACTTGGTCCTTGATGAGTATAATTTTTGGGGCTTGAAAGACCTTGAGTTTACCAATTGATTAATTTCTCTCCCCTATCAGCCTGAAGTTAACTCTCCACTTAATAGTCAGCCTGAAGTTAAATCTCTACTTAATAGTCATCTTGTAGTTAACTCTTCCCTTAACAGTTGACCTGCAGTTAACTCTCCATTTAAAAATTAAACTTAAGTCAACCTTTAACTATTTTTCCACTAGGAAACTAGTATAAAACAAGGCTTGGGGGCTTCATTTTCACATCAATAACTCATAGATCATCAAGCACTCAAGGAAATATATTCAAGTATTCAAGCAAGCAAGTTTCTTCAAGAATTCAAGAACTTTTTTTAATGGGAATTTTCTCTTCAAGATCTAACATTTTGTTGGCCACTAAGGGAGGATATTTACACTGAGGAATTCATTATATTTTTCATTGATTCACATTGATGTGGTTATGGTAGATCTATTGCAATTATGAAGATATCCTACATCCTTCATACTGAATTCAACATCTATAACATACATCACAAAAAATGACAAGGGTTACTACAAGAAAGGCGAATAATTACATTTAGCTTGTTTCATTTATATTTACATTTATCAATTATAGTTAATTCCTTAACCTAGGGCTTGACCAAGGCAATTCCTCCCCTAATAAAACCCAAAAACCCTTCTTTTTTGTGTTGATTTGCAGGTTGGAAGAGAAAACAATTACATATCTGTAACCTACACTTCATAAGCTTTCTAGAGTTATCAATTGTAGATCCCAGGACTACGTCAACCTATTTGTGGGATGTCTTCCCAAGTTTACCTAGCCCTTTAGTCTCAAAATTTGGGGAGATTTCTAGGTTTTGTTCCTTTCGTAATTTCATTCTGGTATTCACAGACAAATATTCAAATACAATTCAGATTTGCAAGTTTTTGAGAGAAAACACATCTTCCTCTACACATTTCAAAATGAGTTATTTATATTTAATTTCCTTACATATCTTTACCCTATATTTTCATCTTAATATTATAATGTTTAGAATAACTTTTGTGGGGGGGGGGGGGGGGGGGGGTGGTGGTGAATCAATTACTTAAGGTCCATAAGTACCATTTGAAGAATCAAAACATTAAACATTATATGCTCAGTTAATCCCACTATAGCTCAGTCTCTACTGTGTACTGATAAAAAAGATCACTTTTAGTTTACTGTCCTATTATAAAAGACTTTGCTGAATGTAAACATGTAAATGCAAAACACCATAAAACATTCAACACAAGTTTGATGCTAGGATTTTTCATGGAAAGTGAATTTGGAAAAAACCACCAGCAACATATCACCACCTTTTCACTCTTTCGAAGTGAGCTCTATTAGGAGTTACAATACACACTATTAAATTTTACCTAGTTAGAGGATTTAATCACCTTGTTAGGAGTGGCCTTATTAGAGGACTTTGATCATTCCATTTAGAATGTCACCTTGCTAAAGGATTTACATAGACATTTAAGTCCTTCATTGACTGTTAGGCAAACCTTTATTAAAAGGATTCCAATACAAACTGTTCACAATTATTAGAATAGAAATAGTAGGGTTTGATCTATATTGTTTACAACTCACTTTTATAGGTCCAGATCACTATTTTTCTTGTGTGTTGACTCCTTGATAAGTCCCCCTTGTCATCTCTATCTCTTAACTTGCTTGACAACCCTTCAACCGCCAATCTTCTCCACATCAAACTTAAGCCTTCTGCTCAAATTCACTTATCAAATTTCAGCAACATCTATACAAGCATTCCTTTTTCTTTCTTTTCTCTTACACACACTCTTCTAATTTAACTCTATGCCTCCTTAAATAGGTGATTTTATGGTTTTGTCATTTTTCATAATCATTGTAGATCTTAGGGTTTACAATTTGATTCATCAGGTTCAATGTATCTGTCCATCTTCTTCTTTTCTAGAAACTTCTCTTCAAATTCTTGCATTAGATATCATACCTACTCCTCACCTTAAATTAAATGACCCAACTCATCAATATTATCTTCAACACGATTTCCATATCCCAAGAAATAAACTGAGTCAATTGGAAATTACAATTCCTCAAATGCATTCAAAATAGTGTTACTTGGCCATAACTAAGTTCTGACCCTTAGTCATTACTAAATTTCTCAATTGTTGTGGAGCTTTCCATCAATACTATCACTCGGTCGATATTGATGCTTGGTCAACACTAAATTTTCTTGACTTTTATTGAGGTGTGGTTGACAGTATTATCACTCGACATTCCTTAATCTTTTACTCTATTTCTTAGTCAAGCTTTACATAAGTGATACATCTTGACTTGTACTATAAATACTTGAACATCATCATGATATAAAAAATCACTTTTTCTTATCAAAGTCTAACTAATCAAATGTCCATTGCAACTTTCTTTTCATTACTCAACCTTTCCTCTAGGTGATATTGTTATGAGAATACTCTCAAATCCTCTTCATCAATCAAATAGATATGACATTTAGATTAGATAGCAAGATGTGTCATCAATAGATTTGACATCAATGGCAAAACAATAACTATTCCAATTATAGTTTCCAATACTTAATTGGGATGATTGTGTTTACATAGAATCTAGATTTACATTATTTAAGCAAGTAGTTCAATTCCACATTCACATTCTCCTATTAAGGGCCAAAGAGAGTATATTTCCTTGTATTGCATTCATCTTTATAATTTGAATTTAGCAGTAGCTTGAAATTCCCATCTTTCCCTTACACACATATTTGAATGGATTAGTGAACCTGTAAAGTGTAAGTCTACATCCTTATTGAAGTGCTTCTATTTTACAACTAAACACCTAGACCTAAAGATAAAAATGTTATTGGAACAAAACTGGTATTTATAAATAAGAAGAATGATAAAGGTGAAGTTGTAAGGAAAAAGGTAAGATTAGTATGTAAAGGTTATTCATAGAAATATGTAATTGATTTTGAAGAAAATTTTGTACCTGTTGCTAGACTAGAAGAAGTAACAATGTTTTTGGCATATGTGGCTAACAAGAACTCTAAAGTTTATCAGATGGATGCCAAATCAGCTTTTCTAAATGGAGCACTAGAAGAAGAGTTATAGATTGGAAAAAATAATGGTTTTCCTTTGATAGATAAAGATGATATGGTTTTCATATTGAAAAATACATTGTATGGATTGAAACAAGCACCTAGAGCCTGGTATAATTGGATAAATAATTGACAAATCTGGGATTTGTGAAACATAATTTTGAGAGTAACTTATATCCTGAGAAAGAATGATAAAGGATTATTGATTATTGTAGTATTTGTGGATGATATTATTTTTGGAGGTAATGGTGAATCAAGTGAGGTGTTTTGAGAAGAAACGAAGAAAGAATTTGAGATGAGTATGATTGGAAAAACAAAATATTTCTTGGGATTGGAGATTGTATAAAATAATGATGACATTTTTATATCACAAACGAAGTATCTTAAATATTTTCTAAAATGATTTGGGTTGGAAAGTTATAAACATGTTGGAATTTGATGTAAACTATCTAGCAAAGATGAATCGACTACTATTGAACAAAAAAGTATAGATCTATAATTAGTGGATTGTAATATTTGACACACACTAGACCAAATATAGCTAATACAATTGGAATTATGGAAAGATTTTAGGCAGAAAATAAGGAGACACATTATGTAGTAGTAAAAAGATTTTTTAGATACTTGAAAGACACATCTAATTATGGATTATGGTATGACATATCACATGGTTTCATTTTATGTGCATACACTGATGCTAATTGGGAAAGAAGTGTAGATGACACAAAAAGCATCAATAGTTGAGCATTCTTCTTGGGAGGAAGTTTGGTTTCTTGGCCGAGAAAGAAACATGATTATTTCACAAAGTACAAAAAAATCATAGTATGTAGCAACAACAAATGATTGTAATCAGATTATTTGGATGAAGAAAATGTTGAAATATACTGGGATAGAATTCACTAGACCAATTATCATACATTGTGATAACACAAGTATTGTAAGTATGTCAAAGAATCTAGTATTACATTCAAAGAAAAACATATATCTAGTAAGCATCACTTTTTAAATGAGAAAGTTGCAGAAAAAGAGATCAGATTAGAATATTAGTACAAAGGTGCAAATAGAAGATATATTCATAAGACCTTTGGTAAAGGACACATTTTAGTATTTGAGAAGTATGCTTGGGGTTATGCCCCAAACTACTTCAAAATAGTTGATGCAAATATTGCATCAGTCTAGATGGTAGAAGAACACTATTTCTTTATGTAGGTTGGATTCTTGATGCTTCCTCTATGAGGAAGTATTTGTGTTTGAGCTGAGTCATTAAGGAATCTTGGTATTAGTATTCTTTAATGTCTTTGGATACTGAAGCTTGAATAGATTATTTAAGAAATGATTTAAATTAATTGACATAATGATGCCTTTGTCATTGATGTCAATGTGAGAGAGAGAAGTATCATGAGAAACATTTTTTGGGGGAGGATGTGCATAGTAGTTTTACTATTACTTTCAAAGATATATATTGATTGATGAAGTAAATTTGATAGATGAAGAAGATTTATGAGAGATACTAATGTATGGGGGAGATTAACACCTTCCTTATACATGATGATTATTTGATGACATTTATGAGCATCATGAATGGGGGAGCAAAGGAAGATGAGGAAGAAATATATTTGGTATTCTTGGAACTTAGATGTTTTTCATCTATTTTGCCACCAATACCAAAAGGGGAGATTGTTAGCATATTAGCATTCTTGAAGACATGATTCAAAGCCTATGTGTTGCATTGATGATAATGTTTGTCATTGATGATGACATACGGGTTATTCTATGAAGATTGGAAGAGTTATAGAAGTAGAAGCATTTGCATAGTTTGAGGATTGAAGATTAGTTTATGCACACTTGGGATCATGTTATACACTATATCTAGATGTTACAGTTAAGAGCACATGTGGAAATATAAATACTGGACAAAGTTACGAAGATTTTGGTGAAGGTAGCTTTTAGATAATTTTTTTGGAAAGTAGGTACTATTATTTTGATTCTATCTTCTTATAGAAATGAAATTGGCTTGTGAAGATTGAGACAAAGGTTTGAGACATGTTAGAGATTCTTTGGTTCAGATAACATAATCAAGAGATCATCGAATGAAAAGTTATGAAGATTGTGAGATGATAGTTTGCATGTAATCTTAGTTAAAGTGTAAAATAGTAATGTAACGTGTATTATAATATCTTAAGATGCTCTTGTATTATTATTGTAAATTGGAAAAGCCTTAAGGTTGACTCAATAATTTTTTAAGGATTTTGTATAAAGGAAAGATATTTTTCTTGGTTGTAATCACTAGTGCGATTATTTTGTATGGTATGTGGTCATATCTTTGTAATATCTATTTCATGAATTTGGTATGAAAAGTTGTGAAGATCATAATAGAGATTGGTGTAGTCATGGCATAGTGAGTTTACAAGGAAATATATTTAGAGAGATAAGTTACTGGTTGGATAGTTTTTGTTCTACATTGTATTATTCACAAGGAATAGTACAAAGGCTATTTGGACAATGGGTTCAATGGTCTTTCTTTGAACTCCTAACAAGGTTGGAATCTCCTAATAGGGATTCAATGTCTCCTAATAGGGACTCATATGTACTAATTGTACTTCATTAACTCCTAACATGTTCTATCCTCTAACAAGGAACTTTTATAGTAGTACATCATTTCGTAGGTACCATCCCCACCAAGATTTTCCCTTTGATCAAGTATTTCCTTAGTTAACAAATATGGTGTTATTGTGCATGGTTATCTTTATATGGTTGTTGCATCTACTATTTACATGTTTCAGAATTAACAAAGATATTGAGAGTTGTTTTAATTGTATAACTGATTCACCCCCATACTCAGTTATTCTAGTGGACTTTACTTTCTAACATCATGTAGGACTCCTTCACAAACACAAAATGAATGAAGGGATTTGTGGAAGTGAGGTGAGCCTAATAGATAATGGATCTAGTTAACTACACATCATGGTGAAACATGTTTTTATGATGGTGCTTATCCAAAGTGCTTAAATTACCAAGCTTTCACTAGTAGACAAATTATTTTTTCTTTCTTGTTTTTTTTTTCTTTTCCTGTTTCTCTTTTGAATGTTTTTGATATCAATGAGGTGCTTTTTTACTAGGTTTTTACCACAACAATGATTTTTTTTTCTTCTTTTTAGCCATTTCTTTAGGATCTTTTTGTAAATATTTTTGGATTTTGATTTTTCTTCTTTTTTGGATTTTTTTTCCTAATTTTTTGAATTTTCGCAGAACTAATTTATATTGTACATGAATTATTAGAATCAAACATAGAACTACTTGAGGTGCTGAATATTTACAAGCTGAGGGAGAGGATCTCCCTCTAAAGTTAGTATCTGATACGCCCTAAAACCAAACTTTGATGTGATGATAAATGATCCAAGCCAATTAGATATTAACTTTCCTTTCTTTTCTTATTTCTAGAGATTTCTCTTGTTATGGTGCAACACTAGATCGCCAACCTCAAATTCCTAAGGTTTAGCTTTCTTACAAAACTAGAACTAAAGGCAACGCTGATATACATGGATGTGGTTTAAGGTAGTGAGGTATCTCTCATTAAGGAGCTATATCTCTTGCAAGCGAGAAAATTGATATTCTTCTTCAAAAATCATATTCTTGAGAAATATTCTGAGGGAAGAGAGCTCAATTTTAATGGGTAAGATAGCCTCAAATCCATAAACTAGTGAAAATGGAGTAGCTCCTTTGGGAGTATGGATGGAGGTGCATTAGGCCAAAATGGTGGGAGAAATTTTGAGGTTCTAGTTACAACCAACCACATCAGTGGTTTTATTGGTATATTCATCTTGAATATTTCCTTGGGGGAAGTACTTGGAGAAATACTGAGTGATTTTCTATTTCCTACATTGTTTGGCAACTTCCTTATTCTTGAAAGGTGTCCCATTATTGCTCATGATGTCTTGGATAATGCTGAAGCAATAGATAATGTAGGTTAAGATGAACTTCAAAATCTATTTTCTTGTAGATAGCCTCAACCCACTTTGTGAAGTACTTGGTGGAAGTGTAGTGCCTCTCCCATATGATTTCTGTAAGTCATCCTAATAAATGCAATCTAGATGATTTTTCTTTGTGATGTGATTGTGCTACAAATATTTACATCATTCTTGCAGCAATCTTTTACTATTGTGAAAATGAACGATTTCAATAGATTATTTTAATGAAACTAATTGGATGCTTTAATTATGTGATTTCGTGTAATTGTTGCTTTGGCTATTATATTTTGTGCATCTACACTTAATTGTGTTTGTTTATTGTGTAGGAATTATATCCTTGGTAGTGACATATGAAGTTAGTGATCAAACCTTTCATGTTGAGCCAATATCATCCCTGTATGGATGATGTATCTTTTATTGATATTTTAATCCTCTAGTACATTGGTAAATCCAAATTCATAATGCATTATGTGATTAGACCCGTGAGTGTGTCTATGCATTTAGGAATCCACAATGGTCATGGAAATTATCTAATTATTGTGATTTAATGTCTTACTGAAATTTTATATTGATTTAACTTATTTTAATTACCGATAACTTTGATGTAGCTGAATTCTATTTAATTAGAATTGCCTAATTTTGGTCTGGGTTGAGAAGGGATTTAATTAAGTCAGCCAGTTATTTTCCTATTTTAACATTTCACTTTTAAAGTGAATATATATCCCAAAAGTAATTTCTTTCTCACTTCTCACTTTTGGAACTTGATTTTGGAGAGAAAAATCCCAAATCCTCTTAAGGAGGAGTTATTGTTTTACTCGTTGTGGGAGTTGTGGGTGTGGGATCGGTGTGAGGTTGATCTGTTTGGATCTAGCTCGAGGAGACCTTGGTTTGTCAAGACTTTTGGTAGTTTTAGAGGAGCGATTATTTTATTGTGAGCATTTCCATATTTTCCCTTTTGGCTGCCAAGTAGGGCTCTCCTATTTTTACACATCAACTCTATTTTAGAGTTTGTTTTAGATAGTAGTTTTCTAGGAGATAGAGAACTAGTATTCCCCTCCATAACTGTATGCTGGCTCTACCTAGTTGGGCAGATACAAGAATTTGATTACCTCTTCACTTGGGGTTTTGGGTTTTTGGATTGTCATGTTGGGCATTTTTGCATACAAACTCTCAAGCCAAATTTTATTTAATATCTGAGGTTTTTATACTCGATTGTAAAAAGGATTTTTATTTTGTCAGATTTTGGTCATATGTGATTTTGTCTTGATTTGCATGCTACTTATCTTTCTTTGGTATTTCTTGGTACTAATTGTGGGTCATTGATTTGGAATGAATTCTTGGTTTCTAATTTGACCATGGTTTTTATGGTGTTTGTATTGGGATTTGTGTAGATCTTGTACTCCCAGATTTAGGCTAGTTGAGTGCATTCATTATGTTTGGTATTTGTTGCCTTATTCAGATTCATTTCAAATCTGTAGTCTTAAATATATACTAGTTGAGAAAGATTGTACTTGTTTCATTATTTCATTTCTCATATCCAGCCCTTGCATTGGTATTATGTGATTATTTCATGAAGTTGGTTGTGCCCACACATAAGCACATGCACGTGTAGATGATGGGATCTTGTGAGGCCTGAACTCCCAAATATAGGTTGGTTGAGGGATTGTTTATTTGGGGTTTGGTTGTGAACTTGCATTTCCTTTGGGCACTAATTATGAGATGAGCATGGGTATGTAGGGTAGATGTGTTGAGTGGCTTCTCTCATATACCCTAGTTGTATTATGACAAGGTAGCCTAAATAAGTTATAACAAGTGATGACAAATTAATAAATGGGTACTAAAAATTAATATCAGATAAGTGAACACCTGTACGGTATATATAAGGGCATGGTGTGATGGTTTCCTAAGGGATTCATTTCACATCAATGTGATGGTTTTCTGAGGGATTCATTCTGTACTCGATATAGCTTGGGCTTTGTGATGCCAAGAAAACTACACTCTACTAGAGTCCCTGCATAGTTATCCATAGAGGGTTTGAATAGTGACCTGATGTAATGCATTGTCTTCATGAGCATATAGATGTTGGTATCATGTCCTTGTTTGGTGTGTGTGTTAGCCATGGGTGATTGCCTTATGTGATTGTGGTTGGGTCATTATCTCCATCATCACAGAGGGAGTGGGCCTATAGGTTACACATGGTTGGGAGGCATAGCTACCTATACTAGTGTTGGGAACCAATGTACAAAGATGGTCTATTTCCAGTTTGAGGCTGGTGTTGGATATTCACTTGGTACTTTAGTGCATCCAAAGTATGTTTTCTAGTGATTTATGTTTTACTTTGGATGCATTTGCTATCATGTTTAGATGATGATCAATATGTTACTTGATGCATTCCTTTATCATGATATTGTATCATATTTCTAGATGACGTTCCTTACCATTTCTTTGGATAGTGTTGCTATTGATATATTAACATGAATGGATGTATTTTTCCATTATGATGTTATTGATAGTATTGGTAAGAATGATCTCATGATACAACTCCAACTATCTTGTTAGAAATTTGAGATTCATGTTTAGGGTATGGCTAGGGCCTTTGTGGTCTCATGGTGCTATTATGGATGGGAGGAAATGAGCATGGTTGGTTTTAGTTTGGTGGTTTCACTAC
This sequence comes from Cupressus sempervirens, assembly GCA_028749045.1. Classification (NCBI taxonomy): domain Eukaryota; kingdom Viridiplantae; phylum Streptophyta; class Pinopsida; order Cupressales; family Cupressaceae; genus Cupressus; species Cupressus sempervirens. Next base: position 499,775,395 of record CM053793.1, on the reverse strand, counting down.
TTGTGTTTTCCTTCTTGTGATAGTTGATTTATGCACATGTATGTTCATTGAGATGTTGCTTTCCACAGGATTACATTAGATGCTATGGATTAGATGTTGTGGATTGGAGGTTGTGTTATTTGATCTCCTTTATGCTCTTGAGTGATCATTCCTTGATTTATGTGGATCCACTACTCCCCAGTGTGGAGGTTTCATGTTTTTATGCATTTTCTTCTTGCCTCAATGTTGCATTGTTGGCATTTTTTGCATGGGAAGGGTAGTTTCTCATGTGAGAATACATTCTCTCATATGAGCATCTACTCCCTCACATGATAATACATTCTCTTGTGTGAGCATCTACTCCCTTGCATGTAGTAATGCACTTCCTCGTGTGCATCCATGTACTTCCTCGTTTGCAATAATGCACTCTCTTGTGCATGGTAATGCACTCTCTCACACACAATAATGTAAAGTCTCATGTGAGACTAGAGGGAAGAGTTTCCTCATGCAAGAAATAGTAGGCATGTAGGTTTGGCTGAGGGAAGTTTGGAAGCTAGTTTTAAATAGCCTATTGGATTCCGCACATTCCTAGTTGAAAAAATATTTTCTATGGGGTATAAAATATATCATTTACTTAAGATATATTTTAGTATATGAAATGATTCATTTGAGATAGGTTCCAGACCTCTCTGAGTTAAGATAAATATTCTAGGAAATTTTAGGGCTTCAAAAATTTAGACTTAGCCAAATTTTAGGGCTTCAAGATTTCAGACTAAGCCAAATTTCAAGATTCAACATTTATCTTTTGACATGCTATCTAGTAGATGAGTTTGAGCCTGCATCTTGTACATGGCTATTGTTGGTCTCTACTTGTAATTCTTGATCATGTTTTGATTAGTGGAAATGGACTTGTATGTTTAACCATGCTAGGAACTTGTTCTTTAGGGCTTAAAAATAACCTCTCCTTGTGTATTCTCATGATTTGCATGATCTTCGGTTTGTAAGTTATTGTTTTGTGCTTGGGAATCTTTATAAGTGTTTGTAAGATTTCCATTGGTGTAGGTGAACATGTGAGTTTAGCTATGTTCCCTATTCTTATTATCTTGTTTTGACGTTTCATTCTTGCACTTGGTTACTTTATATTGTTGCTAGTAACTTATCTTAAGAAAAAATTATTCAGTGCATGTTTTATCCTTGTGTTCCAAGGATCTCTGGGCAGGGAATTATAGGAAACAATAATATTTTTATTTCCATTTTCAGAATTAATGTATATTTGATCAACATGTATGAAACCCCATTGAAATAAAGGCCATGGTGTGATGGTGGGTTGAAGGTCTTGGGAAAGAGTGTATCAAATCTCCATGCTACTAATAAGGAACACAAAATTTCATAAAGTGATATACACCAACCTCCATAGTAGGCTAGTAATAACACATTTTGAGAAGCTTTTTTTCCAATGTAAGTTTACTACAATGAGCTCCAAAAATTTCTTGGTGTACCTCTTCCAACATCATTCTATCTTCATTTGAATCAAGACATCAAAGGAGGGTTCCATTGAAGTGTTTCTAGAAAAGTGTCTCACCTAAGGTAGTATATTGGGTAGTGTGATGGATGAAGGTTTTTCTTTAATGTGGAAAGGGCTATGGGTATTATTTTATGATAGAGATACGAAAAAAATGTTAGAGTTCCATAGAGACTCAAGACCAATAATTTGACATACTAAATCTGATTCACATTGCTCATAAGCATGAAGAAAAATATTCTCAACAAGAAACTCACACCTAGGGTTGTACTCTGGCATGGTGATCATGGAGGAAATTGTATCCATAACATCTGCATCTCTTTTGTTTATCCTTGGTATCTACTAGAAAATTATCTGAATGAAATGTTGCTTAAGATCCTCTATAATTAAATGATCTGGTAATAGTTTTTAGTCTTTCATTCGATATTTACCTGTAACCTATCTGATGACCAATTGAGAGTATCCAAAGATAAGAAAACTCTTAATATTCTAGTGGATAACTTGAATAAGTCCCATTACTAGTTCTTCATACTCAACTATGTTGTTTGTGTAAGGAAATGGAAATTTATAAGACTTCAAAATGAGTTCTCCTTGGGGTGTAACAAAAAGACTCATACCCTCGATCCTTTCTATGTGAAAGAGCCATCAAAATAGAGATTCCACTATGTACTAGGGGTGGCAATCATAATCATTTCATATGGAAAATAAGATATGATAGGATAATCTCCTTGAAGAGGAGATTCTGCAAGCTAGTTGACAATGGCTTGTCCTTTTATAACCTTACAGTTTATATAGACAATGTCAAATGCATTGAGAATCAAGACCCATTTTTCATGGTAGATATTTGAGAGGATCCACCTTGGTGATGATTTTTTTAGTATGATTAAGCATGTAATGACATAATGTTTGCGTGCATAAAACCATGACCAAGCAAGCTATCTCAATGGTAGTATAGTTCAACTCATAACCAACCAGTGTTCAATTGAGATAGTAAATAATATGTTCATTCATTGTCATCTAGCTATGCTACGAGAGAATCCATTACAATTGTAGTAGTGGATATGTAAAGAATCAATTGTTAGCCTATGGCATGAGGAACTAGCACAAGTGGATTAGCTAGGTATACTGTGACTTGTTCAAACACTTTTTAACAAAGGAAATCCCATTCAAAATTTGTATCCTTTTTGAGAAAATGTTGGAGTAGATGAAATTTATCTACTAACTGGGGCAAAAACCATCTAATAGACTGTAAAGGGCCTTAAAAGCTACAAATTTGTTTCAATGTAGTAGGTGGAGGTATTTTGATAATAGCTTTCACTTTCATAGGATCTATTTTGATTCCTCTTCTTGACACAATGTAACCCAACAAATTTCTTGATTGTACACTGAAGACACATTTCTTTGGATTTAACCATACTTTGTACTTCTCCAACATTTCAATTAGCGTGGCAAGAAAAATAATATGTGAATCTTGTGTCTTTTATTTCCATAAGATGTCATCAACATAGTCCTCCATAATCACATGTAGAAGATCATGGAAAATTATGGTCATTGTGCATTGATAAGTGGTGTTAGCATTCTTCAAGCCAAAAGACATGACTTGATAATTTTTTTTTTCTCCATGGGCTAGTAAATTCCTTTTTATGTTAATCTTCATCTGAAAATCTGATTTGATTATAACCTTAAAAAACCATCCATTAGGCATAACATTTCATGTCTAGTAATCAAGTCCAAAATATGTCTATATTAGGTAGTGGAAAATAATCCTTAGGAAATGAAAGATTAAGATCTCAAAAATCTACATAGATACATATGCCACTAGAGGATTTTCCTATGGGTACACTATCATAAACCCATTAAGGACAATTAATAGGTTAGATGAACTTTTCTTCTAACATCTTCTGTAGTTCTTCTTTTACCAAGAGTGACACTTTAGGATGCATCTTGTGTAACTTTTGATTAATAGGTCTAGCCTTTGGATCAACTGCTAGGCTATGTACAACCAAATCTTTGTCTAAGACAAAAATGTCTTTGTAAGCCCATCAAAAATTGATTTTTCCTTTCTCTAGGAAATGAGCCATCACTTCTTGTTCTTCTAGACCTAGGGTAGCAACAATGTAGGTGATGTGTGGATTTTCTATGCTAGTACACAAGTTAATTGGAATATTATCTTGAATTAGAATAGATGACTTTTATGACAATAGAGTTCTAAATGGAAGTCAATCTCTCCCTCTTCTCACACCTCAAGGATTTTTTCACTAGAAGATGCATCCTTTATTTTATCTTTTCCTTCATCTAGAAGTGCCCCAAAAGAGTTTTCACTAGAGGATATTTCTTTAATTTATTTTAATTTTTGCGACTAAGAGAGTTGACTTGGATACCAAAAGGCTTCACCATTGTATTTGATTTGATGCTTATAGTCTTGGACATTCCTGAGACCAAAGAGGGATATTATTGGTTTTTTAGAGTTCTACATATCGAGAGCTAGTGGTGTGTCTTGAAGGTTCTAATCTATCATGTTAGGGTTAGCAAGGGGAAGGCCAGTGGATGAAAGGTTGACTATGGTGATGACATTGACATAGTTACTAGGTAATCTTCAATAGATTGTAAGGGTACTTTGAATAATTCCTCCTCTTCATTAATAGAATCAGACTCAACTATATGATAGTTGTCAACAAAGGATACCTTGGGTTTGAGGGAACCCAATCCCCATCCTTTAGGATAAATATTATCTTTAAGGGGTTTTTTGATTCCATCTTTACTAGGTCCAAGGCTCGTGTCACAATAGCCCATGTTTTCACCAATAGGCGAAGCCTTGACATAATTATCATAAGGAAATTTCATAGGATCATCTTTACCATCATAATAGAGCCAATTTAGGATATTGGACTCCATGTGTTCGTCATTAAGGGAGCCCCAACATCAAAAAGTTATTTTGTTTACATGCACAGTTTCCTTATCTATAGGAGGAAGTATTTGCGAAGGCTTACCAAAGGATTGAGGGGAGAGTGGTATTTGTCCAATGCATAAGGAATTCTCAATATTATACTCTCCCATTCCTTGGTCTACAAAGGTGGTCTTCTTCTCTATAGTTCTAACCTTGATTTCTTAAATCTTCTATTTTCCTTTGCTAGAACCTAGATAAGTGTTAAGTGTCTTTGTAATTTTTTTTTAAAAAAAAGCAATTAATCTGATTCAACGAGGTCAAATGGGAATGAATCAATGAAGAAAACCCAACATCGTCCCTAAAGTTTACATTTATGTATATATTAATAGCAAAAAGATTACAAAGGGTTATCACCCATCTGAAGATAACTCTCTCTAAACTTCTTCATAATACAGATACAATAAGTTTGGTGGCAAATAGATTTAGAGTAGCAACATAACAGATACCCCCAATTGAAAGAAGGGTAATTCCAAGATGAACCCTTAAAACAATGCTTTGCAAATCAGCGCAATCTGTAAGAACACAAATAGAGGTGCCAGAGATGAACAAAGGGAATTCCGTAGCCAAATCATGAAACTGAACTATGAACTAGCCAATCTAAATCAGAATTTGGCACTCCGATAGAATCCCAAAGATTCTATTCCAGTGGTTGTGAAGTTACTGCCAATGCATTTAGCTGAGTGGGGGGTGAAGCATTATGATCCGATAGCAAGTAAATCATGGCCATTCCAACTAACATGATTCTTTCCACCATCCGCTCACCCAATAACCGTGGATCAAAGGAAAAGATTGTTTCAAATAATTGATATTACCATTATCTATGGTTTTCTTCATTGCCTCAAAAACAATATAAAATTCATGGTTTTGCAGAATTTGAAAATGTGAAAAAAGACCACCAACCAAAGCCATACCATTCCATAAATCATATTTCTGCATGGCCATCTCCAACTTATAATCCAATAATAAATGTGGTAGAATTACCTTACGAGCCAATCCTTGAAGTAACTCCAGAGATTGTAGAAGGTCCATAGCATTGGAAAGGAAAATAGATATGACCTGGGAAGGATATAAAAACACAAGTGCCGAGGGACAAAGAAGCTCCTCACCAATGATGTACCGAATGGCTAAATTGACCGAGTGTGAGTTCAAAGTGAACATTTGACACAACGCCTCATCTGTTATATGCTTAGGAAGCACAACTTCATCTAATGCCGGCTGTGGCCAAATCCAATTTTTTTTTGGCATAACTAAATGATGTTGCATATGACATGTTGCGCAAACCAAATCAGTATCCCACCTAGAATTCATTTTTTAACACAATCTCAGCTTATAGACTATATTTTCCTAATTAAGCCTTTGCAAATATTTTTGAAGATTGATGCAAAGAGTCTTACTAAATAATCAAATTGCAACTTGTCATTTAATCTCTCTAGTGATGTCCTAATCCTGCCTGTAAATAGTACTACAAATATTACTCCTTAAATATTTGGATTTTTTCACATGAAGCAATCGACCAACATGAATTTAAAATTGAATATCATCAGATAATAAAAGATTTGGATCCTGCAAAAAGTACTTTGGAAGTCATATCAGTGTAAATGCTCTGAATAAAAGCATGTGACATTAAATTCATTTGCATACGACACAAACTTATAAACAGGGTAACTCGGCATCTGATAAGCATAACTCGGCATTAGAAACACTTGATGACTTGACATCTAAATAAAGACTTAGTAACTTGACACTAATTAATTTTATGCCAACTTGATCCCTGAAAGGATCCTGAATACTTGGTGCTATTGAAGAATGCGACACCTTAAGCCTGAAGAACTCGGCACCAGTTATCAGTATGCCAACTCGACACCTAAAAGATCCTGTATTCTCGACACTATAGAATAACTTGGCACCTATAACGTGAAGAGCTCAGCATCTAAAAAATTGATCGAGCTTGGCTCAAAATGAAAAATACTAAGGAGCTCGGCACTTGAAGAATGCTGCATAGCTTGGCACATGAAACACAATTACTCAGCTTCTGAAGATAACTTGCTTATCTCAAATAGAACTCAGCACCAGTTATCAAAATGCCAACTCATCACCTAAAAAATCCAATACACTCGGTACTATAGAATAAATCAACACCTGTAGTATGAAGAGCTTGACAACTGAAAAATTGACTGAGCTCAGCTCACAATGAAAATTACTAAGGAGCTCAGCTCCTAAAGAAAAATGCATAGCTCGACATATGAAACAAAATTACTCAGCATCTTAAGAAAACTTGCTCATCTCAAACAATACTATTATTAGCTGCTTCCATGTCATCATGGATAAGATTTTTTAAGACCTTATGTTGCTTAATAAAAGGTAGAGAATGAAAAGTGGAAACATTAAACCCATCACAACCCAAATTTGATAAAAAATCTGCAACTTTGTTCCCTTCATGATAAGTATGCAAGAGGCAAACTTCCAAATATTCATCAAGGAGTCTCTAGATTTGATTGAGAACATACTTTAGTTTCCAAGAAATAATGCGTCTATGAATACAAGCATCAATTATAATTGAAGAATTCCCTTCAATATGAAACTTATTAAAACAACCGTGTTTAGCTAATAAGAGCCAAGCTAACAAAGCATGGGCCTCAAAAATATTGTTTATATCAATAGGTAGAGGAGATACACTGATTGCTACAACCTTACCAAAAGAATTTCGAATACAAACCCAAAATATCGAAGGACCAAGATTACCTCTAGAAGCACCATCAAAATTTAGCTTCCAAAAACTAGAAGATGGAGGTCTCCAACTATTCTTCCTGAGTAAGATCTAAGCTAGTGATGGACTAATCTTCCACCCATTAGGGATAAATAAAAGTTTCCATTCCTGAACAAGATGTGAATCCTAATGAGTCACAATTGGATTAAAATTAGTCCTTTTCAAATTGGAATTAGTCACTTCTGAGATAGACCTTTCAATACCATATAAAACAATATCTAATGGAAGGGATTCCTTTCTAAAGATATGTTTATTTCTTTCCCACCAAATAGCCCAAACTACCAAGGCTGGAACACATTTCCAAAGATTTGCAAACAATGATTTTTGATAAAGAATTGGCCAGGCTTGAAATAGATCCTAGAGATTATTAGGCAAGGGAGTAGAAACTTAAGCTTTCTCAAAATAAAGCCTCAACATTGATAAGCAAATGAACAAGAAACAAACAAATGATCCACAGTTTCATCCTGTTCCTTACAAAGAACACATTTAAATGACTTAGCAATTTGTAGTCTATTTAGTCTATCACTAGTTAAAATCATGTGTTTTAATGCCAGCCATGCAAAACAACCTACTTTAGGTAGAACTACCAAATTCCAACAAAATGAAAAAGCTCTTGACGAAGGTTTATTCAAATCATTATGTTGTAGAATTTTGTATCCCTCTTTCACTGAAAATTTACCATCCTTAGCTGGAGCCCAAACAATCCGATCTTGGGCATCAAAAAAGTAGACTGATCTTGAGTTCAGAATATTTTGAAATTGGTTAATTTCCTGAAATGAAAGAGGCAACTTAGTTGGGTCTTTCCAAACAATTTTATTTGAAAATTCATAAACATATTCCACATATTGATTCAACTGGGTCCCCCAATGAATTTTTGCAACATGAATAATATTCAAAGAAATCCCACTTTTAGATAAGGGAATTTGACCATTCCGGGAATCATTCCAAAAGTTAATACTAAGTCCATTGTTAACTTCCCAGGAAATATAGTCAGTTATGATTTTGCGTGAAGCTATCATAAAGTCCCAAACAATCGAACCTTTTGGTAGATTAGAAATCATTAAGACTCTAAAGGGATCATTGTTATCCAAATATTTTTGTTGCATAATTTTACACCACGTGGACTGAGACTTAGAATACATATGCCAAATCAATTTCCCACCAAATGCCTCATTTTTGAATGAAAGATTGTGGACTGCAGCCCCTCCGACATTAGGAGTGTGTGACATATCTTGTAGAGAGACAAGTGGAATCTTTCGAGAATCATCCAAGTTACCCGACCAGAGGAAACCTTTGATCAATTTTTGAATTGTAACTAGTACTTTGGATAGAATCTTAAGGAAAACAATAAAATATTTAGGGATAGCAGCTAAAACTAATTTAATCAACAAAATTCTTCCTGCCAGTGACAACCATCTAACTTTCCAAGATGCAATTCAACTCTGGATACGCTGAATAATTGAAGACCAATATGAAGACTTATTTGAACCCTGAAAAAAGGAATACCCAAATAGACTGAAGGCAAGAAATCTTCTAAAAAACCTAAGACCTATTTAACTTTGTCAGAAACCAATTTGACAGTATTGAAAAAGTAAATCTTGGATTTCTGAGTGTTAACCATCTGACCAGACATTACTGAGTAAAGATCAAGTGCATACAAAATCTGGCAAGCCTCTTGTACATTTGAAGAGCCAAAAAAAAGAGTATCATCCACAAAAAGAGAATGTCTAGTGGATATGTTTGTGTATCACCTAGATTAGTAGTGCAAATTGAATACTAACTATTAAATGGAAGCATCAACAATACTAAGCAAGCTAACACTTAAGATAGGACCAAGGGTTATCACCACAAAAGGAAGCAAATCAAGAATGGTAGGCTCCTAATGGCATAACACAATGATGCAATGAATTTGTCCTTGATTTGTAGGAATGTATGCTCACAAGTTATGCTTCAAACTTCAAATGGATGGCTTCAAACTTCAAATGGATGGATGAGGTGAGTGAAACAAGGTTTCAACAATGGAGTCATGAAGTGATTTTGCCATTATAATGGTATTTTGGTAGTTTATGAGCTCTCAAAATAGCATTATAACTTTGCATGGAAGGTGGATGATTTTAGTGAAGGGAGAGGGTTCAATTTATAGGCAAGAGGCTTGAAGGATGGAGGGCTAAGATGCAAGGATGGCAAGATGGTGAGGGAGGGCTAGGATTCACTCAAAGGAGAGCACATAGATTGTACTTGTTTAGCACCAATAGGGAGGTGACACTTGTCACAAGGAGGATGAGTGAAGGAAAGGTCAAGGATGAGTCAAAAAAGGAGGCTCAAGGCCTTAAATGGCCCTCATAATGTCTTGTAAGAGATTTTAAGGGCATGTAAGAGCATTGAAGGCTTATGGTTGGGATATTTTGGAGGGAGTTGAGATTGAGTTTGCTTGGTTTAGGAAAGTCTCAAGCTTACTTAGGGAATGTGACAAGGTTGGGGGGGGGGGGGGGGGTTAGGCTTAGGTTTTAGGATTAGATTAGGGATGTTAGAGATATGCAAATGGATGGCATTCATGAGGGTGGGTGAGTTAGTGGCTAAGCTAGGTTAGTATGGGTGGATGAGGTGGATTAGGCTAAATGGAGGATTTAGGATAGGTTAGGGGCTATTAGTTTTGAGGGATTTATTTATTAAAGTGATTTTAATAAATTTGGGATTTTGGAATTAGATAGGAGAATAGGATTTAATTGATAAATGATAGGTTATTTGATTTATCAATTAGGACTATAGATGATTAATTAAATTAATCAGCTAGGGGATGGCAAATAATTAACTAAATAGGAATTTAATTAATGATGCCTTTAGAGATAGCTAAATAAGATTACTAAAGCGGTGTAATCAAATTAGGTGTCTACATTTTGCCCCTCTTTGACATAGTGTTGAGACAACACTATTTCAAAGAAGTTCAAACGGAGACGACACAAGGAAGATGTTTTAGCAACAAGGTTGCCCCAGTCTTGGATAAGAAGAGGAGAGACTAGACTTAGAGATGCCCCCTCAAGAAGGTGACAGGGAGAGAAAATAAGGCTCGACAGCTTCTTGAAAAATACAAGAATTTAGGATAAGCAAGGAGACTCAGAGTGGCAAAGAGAAGGGGCTGAATTAGCTCAAATGCTCACTATGGGAGAATGATAAAGGAGAATGAGATTCATAAAAGGAAGCAATCTTAAGACTTTAGGAAAGGTGGAGGATGAAGGAGCAGAGCGCTATAAAAAATAATCCAGGATAGGGAGAAGGATGAGGGGACTATAAAGCTGATGCAACAAGATTTCAAAGAGTTAGATTGGTGGAAGATGGGTTTTGGAGATCCCTAGGACTAGGATTGTGGATCTCGAAAGATGAGGCTTGGTGGATTGATTGGATTGGTGGATCCCTAAGACTAGGATTGTGGATCCCTAAAGCTAAAAGTGATGATTGATTCAAAGAGATACTGATGCACAAGTAGGGGTGGGAGAGATTGATGTTGGATATGGATGGGGGATAATGGAGATGAAGGGATTCCATTGAAGCTTTTTGAGCAGGGGGATACTTCAAAGAGAAGTACCACCATGTAGTTGAGCACTAGATTTGCTATAGGATTGTTGGTTAATTGCCAAGGTTACCAAGAACATCAAGGCTATGTCACCAACCATCCAGAGGATTGACAAATTGACTCGAAACAAACATGCAAGGATTGCCCCAACATCACACATGAATCTTGAAAGAATCAGAGTGGAAATGATACTGGGTAACCCACAAACAGAAAATAAAACAAGCAAAAGACCTGATCAAGACCTTACGCTCTGATTTCCCCATTCGCAATATACCATGATATGGAAGATCATGGCAACCTTGAGGAGGGAACAAAAAGAATTCTTGGAAAAGATACTTCAAGTCCCAAAAGGGAAGATTCCAAATCAAAAGAAAGTGAAAATCTAAAAAGAGAACCGTTTGCCAACGAGATGGGTAGGACAAGGTACTAACGGACCAAGATCAGACACGAGGAAAGCTATATCCTGCAAGGATCTATCAAAGAGCACCTAAGCTAGTGGATTTGGATTAGTGATGCATCTGGCAAGCTAAACTAAGAAGGATGACACTTTGGTGACAAGAGATCTAGCTAAAGGATGCATTGGAATAGCTAACCAAAATTTGTGCGATGTGTGCAAGATGTTGATCAAGGATGAACTGACATCAAAGTGGGATAGATACAATGATACTAAGCTAAAGAGGATGTACAAGCTAACTGACCAAGATATTTACAAGTTGAAGCTGACCAAGATAGTTACAAGCAGGCAAAAGCTCAAGATGATAGGATAGCGAGATGGTTCAATGTTGTGAAAGATGCAGGTGATAGCAAAAGATATGGATTAGGGGAGGATGCATCCCAATGATGATGAGAGATTTTGTGATCAAGGATAGCTAGAGGAGCAGGATGAGATGGCTGGATAGGATGGTAGATAGCTAGGATTATGATGGATATAAAGATATGACATTGGGTTTGCATGAGGATAGCCTAGAGCTAGATGCCAATGACAAGGGAGGAGGTAAATGATGGAAAGATGGACAAGACAAGATCTCCAAGGAATATAGTGCCCCCAATCAAAAGATAACATGCATGAGGAGGTCGTATGAAGGATATGATAGGATTGAAGCCAGGATGGAAAAAGATGAAGGGGCTAGGGAGATGGATGATAGCTATGATGGTTGGATGAAGCTGCAGGAGATAAGTGGATGGTGTGAGATGGAAGCTGGAGGGTGGAGGATAGGTGGATAGATTGGAAGATGGAGGGTGGAGGATAGGTGGATAGATTGGAAGATGGAGTTGGATGTCAAGAGATGACCAAAAGCATGAGGGTGATAGGCTAAGCTGGGGATGGCGAGATTACGCACGACGCTTGTTTGCCAAGTTTCATCATGGTACTTGTCCAAGGCGTTTGAATTGCCAAGTTTTCACCATTGGACAATTTTTTTGTTTTTTTGTTTTTAATTTTTATTTTATTTTTTTGACTTTTTCAATGCATTTTTACTCATAATGTTGGTAGGATGGATGGAAAAGGATTGGATTGAACAAGTGGAATGGTGGGGGGGAGTTTGGCAGATAATGGATGCGAAGACATAAGGCTTGTGGGCAAATGGATGAGGAAAATGGAAAGATCATCATTGGCACACACCTTGAAAGGTGATGAAATAGTGGGAAAGATGGTATTGAGCGAAGTTGAGGAGAAAATGAAGGAAGAGAAAGATAAGGACCATAAGTAAAGTTGGAAGATGGAGGATGGGATTTTTAGGATAAGAAGCATATAGACTAAGAGTGGATTGGAGGGATGAAGGATGCATATATGGGGATTTGGATAAAGGATGGATGGATGAGGCTTTTTGAGTAGCATGAATGGATGCCAATTGAGATTTTTCTTTGAGATGCAACTCTTTTATGAGCATCTTAGGTATCCACATGATTTTTGACTTTTTCAGCTTGGGCTTTTGTGGCCTCTTGACTTTTTCTTTGATTTGGATCAAATGCTTCTCTTCTAGAAAATATATTTTAGAAGGGACATGTCAAGACTTGGATTTTTGTGAATTTTTGGATTTATGCTTTTTTATTTTGGCATTGAATATGCTTCTATTAGCCATGGGATGCGAACAAGAGCATGGAGGAGATAGAGGGATAATGGATGGAGTGATAGAGTTTAAAGGTTGGAAGGGGTTCAAGGGTGAGTGCCTTTGATGATCTAGCTAGTGGATTTGAGGGGATGGAGGGATAGATTGGAACATAGGATATGGATGGATATAATTGTCCAAAATGGATGGTAGGAATGAAGGATATGGGCCCAAAATAGATGGAAATGGGGAAGCTGTAGGTCCCAAAATGGATGGAGGGGATAAAGGATTCATATTAGGTATATAAGGACCCAAAATGGATGAAAAGAGTGGGGGATTTGGATAAGGGATGTATGGACCCAAAATGGAGGGTTGAAAAGAAGTAGGATAAGGGACCAAAATAGATATAGGATAAGATGGATGGGAACGTTGGGTTGAAGATGGAAGGGCTTGTGACCATGTAGGAATAGTGGTGATACCAACATCTAGAGAGACATTTTTATTTCTTTCTTCAATATGATGTTCATTATCTGGAACACAAGATGTGAGTCCAGATATGATAGTTAGTTCTTCTTCTATTGATCTATCATCATGAATTATGGGAGAGGTATGAGCATGAAGTAGAGGGAATGGAAGGATAGGATTTTGATTTAGCTGGTGGGATGAAAAGATGTCCTGTAATGGAGGAGGTATGGCATGGGAGTTTGGAGATGGAGGAGATGGCGATGGTGCTCTGGATGGAAGACATGGCATGATGGTATCATCTTTTATGTTTTGGGGGATGTCAACATGCTTTTGGACAAGATCTTGATAGGATTGGATTGGAGTGGATGGTACAATAGGAGATGAAGGGATGGACTCTTCGAAGGTAGCAGATGGATAGATGGGAGATTTGGTAGTGGAGATAGGTGAATAGAAGATGGACGCATAAAGGTCATCATGGGAGATTTGGGAAAGGCTTGGAGGGGATGAGGATGTGGATGGGTTTTGGAGGGATTTGATAGGTGGTAGGATGTTAAGGCTTGTGGGAAGTGGTAGGATTTTGAGAAGCTTGATGGATGGTATGGGGATGGTAGCTATGGGAGATGAAGGTGACATTATGGATGTGGGAGGCGGGGAGGCTTCATCGCTAATTACTTCACACGGCTGGATTAGATGACCTGACTCATTGGCTGGAGGAGATGGATTGGCTTGTGGTTCCTCTATAACTTTCCTTGGAGACTTGCATATCGAAAATGGAGATGGAGGATTGATAGGAGTAGCTGGTGTGATAGGGGTGGAAGATTGTAGGCTTGGTTGATTAGGTGATGGATTAGAAGCTAAAATATGAGATGGCATGACTAGATGGTTGGAGGAGTGCTTGGATTTTTGGGGATGCTTGGGGGAATGTTTCTAAGGCTTTCAATATACCCATCATAGTCAACAAGATTTTCATCATCAGTGGAATAGGAGGTGGTGGGAGCAAGGAGAATGTGACCAAACTCATCATGATAGGATTGGGACTTCATGCTTTGACAATGAGTTTGATGGGGATTAGGTCTTAAATATGGATGAACACAGAAGCTCATGGTTGGATTTGGATTAAGCTTAGATTTTGGATTGGGTTTGCAGAGATTTCCTAGGGAAAGTCAAAGCTGCGTGAAAAACCTAAGGAGGATTGACTAGGGATTTTAGGCTTTTCTAAGGATGGAAGACTTCAAGGGCATGCTATCAAAAAGTGAGGGTTTTGATTTCCTATTCACTAGATTTGGTGGTGGCTATGTCAACTTGAGGATAGACTAATGATCCTATGGGCATGACACGAGATTGACCACTTGTGGGTCCCAACCTTTAGCTCAAGGTGATGAGGGATACAAGTGACAAAGCTAGATCACCCTAGACAATGCTCTGTCAGAGGGATAACCTTGGTGAGATTGGTTGATTGGCAGGATTGTTTGGATAGCAAATTCTGGTAGAGTGACAACAACTCTTTAAAGGCTTGGGTGTGATTTTGGATTGTGGATTTTGGTGCTAGCTGGCTTGGGAGATTGATTTGGATGAACCTTGGATTTGGGATTGTTCTAAAGCAAAGAACTAAGGGAGCTTGGATGATCTTCTGATGAGGCAATGACTACACTAAGTATGCATTGAGCTCAAAGATTTTTGCTTTTCTAGGATTTTTGACCAAAGTTGGCAAACATTCATTCAAAAGCTATGAACAAACAAGCAGACAAAAGTTTGGAGCAAGCACGTCAAACACGCCAACATCTTAAGAAGCTTTCTACAAGGATGAAATTTGGTTTAGCTAGGGAGTCCTCAATATGCGCAAGGTACGTGAGGCCCAAATCTATAGATGAAACTAAAAAGATGTCACATAGCTGAGAGGAGCAGTAACCCACTTCTCCTCTTTCACTTCTCAAAGGTATAAAGTTCCTTGAGGCTTAGCCCAAGTGACAGAATTTTGATCCCAAGAGAGGTGTCTTTGGATTCACCTCTCAATCTTTATACTTTGCCGGAATGCTGGAGTTGAGGTCATCCCAAGGGGTGATGAAATCCCCAAGCAGGCCTCCTAAGACTAAAAACAAGGTTTTGGATCCTAGTCTTATGCACCCAAGATGGCTCGCAAAGGCGACAAGGGGAGAGAAGATTCATATGACCTTGGGCTAAAAAGTAGAGTTCTTTCACCAACTGATTCTTAGATTGTCTGATCTATTGAAAACACAAGTGATTAAGATATAGATGTTCAATTCCAACTTGATAGCATCGTCAACGTAATGAAAATTGAGAGATCGTCAACATAAGTAAATCACGCAAATTGTTAAAATGTGTCAAAATCATGCAATGTTCATTGATTGTTAGGCATTCAAGATTGAGTGAATTTGTTTTAAAACTTAAAGTTGAAGTGTGAGGTATAGCAATGATTAATTGATCCTTTGCATTCAAGATTGTGTTTTTTTGTTTTAAGCATGCATTCCAATGAAAAGTTGATTTTAGTCCATGACATTTGAGAGTGATTTGAGAAACATTCATTCAATGAAAAACTTGTTTAAACATGCAAGTTCATTCTAAGAAAAACCTGCAAAAAATATGATTAGGTTTGTCGCTCTAACCTGTAATGCTACAAAAAAGTGATTTGATTAGTCACCCAAAATTGAAGCTTAACTATGGGGAATTTTTTAAAAAACTTTTTTTGTTATTTTTGATATGCGTAAAAATGCTTAGAATGGTCCATTTCCTACGAAACCACTAAAAGTAAAATTTTGATTTATATTCTTTAAAATAAAATAAAATAAATTTATTTATGATTATGATTATGATGTGACAATGAGCATAAAAATATGATGATTAAACTTGAAAAAAATAAGTTAGAATAAAAACATGCACTAAAAAATGTAAAAAAATTGAACCAAGCAGCTATCAGAGCAAACCTGCGGGTTAAGAACGCATTCCTGTAGGCACAAGAATGCGAGAACTGTCAGCGGGAATGTGGCAAATGTGAAGTAGAGTATTGGTCAATAAGGCAACGCGATCCCGCGGGTTAATGCAGTGATCTCGTGGTTGTGAGAATGCAGAAACAGTCAGTGGGGATGTGGGATAGAAAACTGGTGAATAAAAATTGAGGCCATGGGTTAAAATTACAGTGCGATCCCACAGGTGGATTTATCAGTGTTCCCGCAGGGGAATTCATTAGCAGGTTCGAGAGGTCAGATGTGAGAATGAGTTTCAAAGTTTTGACTAGTCAAAAGTTGCGTTCCTGCAAGAAAAATTTGCGTTCCCAGGGTCGCGGGGTCGCGATCCCATCGAAGTATGGCCGCATTCCCGCAGTCACGGGATCGCAATTTTGGGGTCATGGGATCGCAAAAATAGCACATTTTTCAAGCCTAAAAAATGAAAATCGATTATATGGACGGGGTCACGATTTTGAAAGAGGAACCTGTGTACCTACAAAAATATTAGCAAACTTAACACAAAAAAATGTAAGCAAAAAATGTTAGTTTTGTTAGGTTATCAAACAAAAACAAAAAAATAAATTAGATTGACCCAAATGCGGGGTCCCACTGGGCGTGCCAAAATGTATCACCTAGATTAATAGTGCAAATTGAATACTAACTATTAAATGGAAGCATCAACAATACTAAGCAAGCTAACACTTAAGATAGGACCAAGGGTTATCACCACAAAAGGAAACAAATCAAGAATGGTAGGTTCCTAATGGCATAACACAATGATGCAATGGATTTGTCCTTGATTTGTAGGAATGTATGCTCACAAGTTATGCTTCAAACTTCAAATGGATGGCTTCAAACTTCAAATGGATGGATGAGGTGAGTGAAACAAGGTTTCAACAATGGACTCATGAAGTGATTTTGCCATTATAATGGTATTTTGGTAGTTTAGAAGCTCTCAAAATAGCATTATAGCTTTGCATGAAAGGTGGATGATTTTAGTGAAGGGATAGGGTTCAATTTATAGGAAAGAGGATTGAGGGATGGAGGGCTAAGATGTAAGGATGGCAAGATGGTGAGGGAGGGGTAGGATGCACTCAAAGGGGGGAACATGGATTGTGCTTGTTTAGCACCAATAGGGAGGTGACACTTGTCACAAGGAGGATGGGTGGAGGAAAGGGAAAGGATGAGTCAACAAAAGAGGCTCAAGGCCTTAAATGGCTCTCATAATGGCTTGTAAGAGCTTTTAAGGGCATGTAAGAGCATTGAAGGCTTATGGTTGGGATATATTGGAGGGAGTTGAGATTGTTAACTTTGCTTGGTTTAGGAAAGTCTTAAGCTTACTTAGGGAATGTGACAAGGTTAGGGGGGGGGGGGGGGGTTTAGGCTTAGGTTTTAGGATTAGATTAGGGATGTTAGAGATATGCAAGTAGATGACATTCATGAGGGTGGGTGAGTTAGTGGCTAAGCTAGGTTAGTATGGGTGGATGGGGTGGATTAGGCTAAATGGAGGATTTAGGATAGGTTAGGGGCTATTAGATTTGAAGGCTTTATTTATTAAAGTGATTTTAATAAATTTGGGATTTTGAAATTAGATAGGAGAATAGGATTTAATTGATAAATGATAGGTTATTTGATTTATCAATTAGGACTATAGATGATTAATTAAATTAATCAACTAGGGGATGGCAAAGGATTAATTAAATAGGAATTTAATTAATGATGCCTTTAGAGATAGCTAAATAAGATTACTAAAGCAGTGTAATCAAATTTAGGTGTCTACATTTTTCCACTCTTTGACATAGTGTTGAGACAACACTATTTCAAAGAAGTTTAAATGGAGACAACACAAGGAAGATGTTTTAGCAACAAGGTTGCCCCAGTCTCGGATAAGAAGAGGAGAGACTAGACTTAGAGATTAGTAGTGCAAATTGAATACTAACTATTAAATGAAAGCATCAAAAATACTAAGCAAGCTAACACTTAAGATAGGACCAAGGGTTATGACCACAAAAGGAAGTAAACCAAGAATGGTAGGCTCCTAATGGCATAACACATGATATGAAGGATTTGTCCTTGATTGAAATATGTGTGCTCACAAATATAGCTCAAGCTTTAGATGGATGGATGGAGTGGATGAAGCTAAGTTTCAACAATGGATTCATGGAGTGATTCCAACATTATAATGGTATTTTGGTAGTTTATGAGCTCTCAAAATAGCATTATAACTTTGCATGGAGGTGATTGATTTTAGTGAAGGGAGAGGGTTCAATTTATAGGCCAAGGGCTTGAGGGATGGAGGGCTAAGATGTAAAGATGGCAAGATGGTGAGGGAGGGCTAGGATGCACCTAAAGGGGAGCACATGGATTGTGCTTGTTTAGCACCAATAGGGAGTTGACACTTGTCACAGGGAGGATGAGTGTGAGAGGATAGGATAAGGGTTGGTCAAAGGATTGATGAGGGTGGTTGAGGATGTAAGAGTCATGAGTGAGGATGTAAGAGCATATTTATGGCTTTGGTTGGGATATTTTGGAGGGAGTTGAGATTGCTGACTTTGCTTGGATTAGGAAAGTCTTAAGATCACTTAGGGAATGTGACAAGGTTAGGGGGGGGGGATTAGGCTTGGGTTAGGATTAGATTAAGGATGTTAGAGATGTGCAAGTGGATGGCATTCATGAGGGTGGGTGAGTTAGTGGCTAAGCTAGGTTAGTATGGGTGGATGGGGTGGATTAGGCTAAATTGAGGATTTAGAATAGTTTAGGGGCTATTAGATTTGAGGGTTTTATTTATTAAAGTGATTTATTTAATAAATGAGGTTTTTGTAATTAGATAGGAGAATAGGATTTAATTGACAAATAGTGGTTTATTTGATTTATCAATTAGGACTATAGATGATTAAATTAAATTAATCAGCTAGGGAATGGCAAAGGATTAATTAAATAGGAATTTAATTAATGATGCCTTTAGAGATAGCTAAATAGGATTACCAAAGTGATGTAATTAGATTTAGGTGTCTACAGTTTATACCTGAAATGAGAACTCCTTTCCATTTATTAAGAAAATGTTGATGGGAGATGGTCCTACTGAAAGCTTCAACCATAATAATAAACATAACTGGAGATAAAGGGTCCCCTTGTCGAATCCCTTGAGTAGAAGGAAAAAACCCTCAGGCTTCCCATTAATGATCAATGAAAACCAAGCTCTCGAAATACAAGCCTTAATCCATTTGCACCAATTTTTTGAAAAGCCCATTTTTGCAAGTACTTGTAGTAAGAACTTCCAACAAACTCTATCATATGCTTTCATCATATCCAGTTTGATGAAAAAACTTGAAGTCTTGTTTGAATTAATAGAATGAAGAACTTCATGAACCACAAGAGCCCCTTCCATGGTTTCCCTACCTGACACAAATCCACCTTGCTCTGGGGAAATAATACGAGGAATAAGATGTTGAATCCTAAGATATATGGCTTTGGTAATAATCTTATAGGATAAGTTGCATAAGGAGATTGGTCTAAAATTCGCAAAATTTTGGGGGATCCTCAATTTTGGAATGATAGAAATATTTGTAGTATTAAAGTATTTCAGCATAGATTTAGACTTTCTAGACTCTTCCATAGCCTCCCATAAATTCCAACCAATTATTTGCCAACAACTTTGATAAAATAGTGAAGGGAAACCATCTAGCCTAGGAGCTTTGTCAGGCAGGAAAGAAAAGACAACTTTGCATATTTCTTCAATAGTAAAAGGAGCCATCAGAATATCATTATCTTGATCAGAAACCACTGTAGGAATGGAATCAAGGAGTTCATCAACCTGTGAAGCAGAAGGGGAAGGGGGAACATCAAGAGCAAGAAGATGCTTGAAAAAATTAATGCCTTCATTCCTGATAAGATGTTCATTAGTCAGGAGGGTACCAGAGGCATCTTTGATATGAAAAATTGTATTGTTCTTTTTTGCTTCGCTGAGTTGTGAAAAAAATGAGTATTTCTATCCCCATCCTGAAGCCATAATTCTTGAGATTTTTGTCTCCAGTACATCTCTTCTCTAGAACACAATTCCTCCTATTGTTCCTGCAAATTATTTTGGAGAGAATATTTTCTTCATTCATGCCCTCTTGGATAATCTGATTATAAACTTCTTCAAGCTAATCTTTGACTATGACCTTTTGATGAAACACATTTTTGAATACTTTTTGGTTCCAAATACGAATTCAAGATTTGATATGTTTCAATTTTATTACAAAGTGATGCATTTTCCATCCTTCTAAAGGAACTTCATTCCACCATTGTTGAATATTGTGTAAAAAACTTGGATGTATGAGCCACATGCTTTCAAATTTGAAAGAAGAATGAAAGCATTGATCAGAACAATTGTTATTACAATTGAGATTTAACGAAATAAGAAAATGATAAGATCCTAGAAAAGTAAGTATGTCTGATGAAATATCTGAACAACTCAACTACCAATCTTTAGATAGGAGAAATCTATCTAGACGAGCAACAATATTGGCAAAAATAGATCTCTTGTTAGTCTAGGTAAAAACTCCATTATTTGGATTAATATCCATCAGATTGTTATTGTCCACAAAAGCATTAAAATCTTGAAGAGTTTTTAATGGGGGGATAATTCCACCAATTTTTTCTGATTGATCTAATAGAGCATTGAAATCACCACCAATAACTACTTGTTTCTGATCTAGCAGTTGAAGGGAATGTGTGATAGACTCCCACAAACAAGCTTTCTCCAAGGTTGATGTAGGCCCATATACATTAATTAGGATAAAAGAAATATCAAATGCTATTATTTGGATCAACTGCCAATTATTTTCTTGTCGAAGAAGCTAAGAGTTAACTGTGAGAGGATTCCAAAAGACTACCCTTGCATATGAAATGCTTTCCATTTTTTCCAAGATGCAATGATTTTATCAAAATTACTTTGAGTCAACTTGGTTTCTTGTAATAAAATAATATCTGCCTGCAAAGAATCAATAACTTGTTTGATTCTTTGTCTCTTGTCAAAGGCATTTAAGCCTCTAACATTCCATGAGATGATCTTCATTGATGACAAGGAGAACACCTAGTTCTCCTTGTCAATCTTCTAACAACAGTAAAACTATCATCCAATGTAGTTTGAATACGTGCAACAATTTATTTCTTAATTTTGGAGCCCTTCTGTCTACCTCTAGCCTTTGGCAATTTAGAAGGAGTTATTGTAGATGGTGTCTTCAAGATAGATAAAGGCTGAAATTTAAAATTATATTGCATGGGAGAGTCTTGAGACTAAGAATGTAGAGGAGACAAAATTGTAGATTTCTGCACTAGTTGATAAATATTGGTCTCTAAACCCATGGAGTCTCCAACCACTGAATTGATAATTCCTTCATCAGAGTCTTGAGAAAAGTTGTTAAGAACTATTTGGCTATTAGAATGTTTAATAATTGTCAGTTTGTCAAACATCTGATTAGGAATCAAATTGTTCCAAAACTAAAATTCTCGAAGCAGATTATCAATCACAGGTGATTTATAGTCCTCATCTTGCAAGCCTTCTTCTTTTGCAATATAAAAAATCATAGAGGTAGTAATCTCAAATAAGATTTGATCACAAATAAAAGTCAATATGACAAGAGAAGGATAAATGGAAAGACACCATATGGGTTGCCTTAATATTGACAGTGGAAAACTTCTATTTTGAAAGGTGATCAAACTAAAAGGCATTGCAGATACACTTTGTTGAAGATTTATCAGTGGGTACAAATTTGATTGCACAAAAGGGGCATATTCCAACATGAGGAATTTACTATTGCAGCACACACTCTTGAGAAAAGTAAAGAGCCAAAAAAATTGACGAAGAAAAACTAGGAATGAGTCTGACAAGACTTGAGTTGCAAATGTATTATCTTCATGAATAGAGTTATCTGTTGGATAAACTGGAGCCTTTTGCATGATTACTACATCAGAGATGTTGCTATTATTCACTAAAATTGTCATAGAACAAGCCTTAGGATTTGAACAATGGTCTAGATAGACTTGTAACACATTATCTTGACCAGGTTGGCACATATAGCTGAAATGACCAAGATTATCTTGGGATTTTAGAACCACAGAAGGATCCTGCATCTTAATTGATTGTGTCCATTTTCCCCATTTGGATACGAGAGCTATAGATTGAGGAAGAGATTTTCTACTCAATAAACACACCCTAGCTTCCAAATGAGGGCATTCATATGGAATCAAATCATGTTTCAGAAAAATTCCCAACTTGTTAGCTATGATTTCCAATATCTTAGGATCATGGTAATCCAATGGCAAAGAAGGAAAAGAAATCCAATATGGATAAAATTGGATATGGATATCTTTGGGATTAAAATTTGGTATCCACAACATAGTGTATAATCCAACACCCTGACAAAACCAACCCTTTTGCCTATGTACAACATCTCTTTCTCCTTTCAAATTAAAGATAGCAATAAAGAAATTGGATTTAGAATCATGATAAAAAATATCTATAAGTCCAGACCAGAGGTTGAAAGCCCAATTTTTAATATCTAAAAAAGGTAATGAATCAGAGGAAAACTTACCAATGAGAGCTTTCTACTGAAGAGTGGACACCAAATTTTCTAACATTTGGTTTGGAAAAGTGACATGCACTTGTTGGTGGGAAGAGTGCAGATCATGATCCAAATTTTGATCCACATTATTCTAGGATTGCTTTTGACTATTATCCTAAAAATTAGATTTATGTGTGACGTGCAGATAACCTTGATCTATCTTACCCTGATCTTTCTTCCTCTAGATCATATTTGGTTTAAGGGGGGCTCTATTCGATATCGTATCTAGCTTCTGTCAAGCCAGACCATTTTGGATCTAAACAGTTTGTATTTGAATAGAATGGCCAAGAGGGGCACCTTGACAAATATCAAATACTGGCTATTTTTTGAACTTCTTCCTAATATAATTCCTTTGAGAAAATGTAGAATTATGATGCACCTTTTCTGAATTAGTAGGTCGCTGAAATGAACAAGCCGTTGAAGGATTTTTGGGAGAAGGATTATCCCATCCAAGAGAATTTTAAAATTGAGGCTGTTGTCGATAATGAGAAGATTCTCCCTTTTCCAAATAGGGAGAGAGCCCAGGTTTAGCAACCACTGGATATTGAGATGTTGTCGATGATTGACGATCATGAAATCTAGGATTAAGGAAAAATGGCTTTGCAGGTTGAACAACTACTTTCCCTTTGAAGATTGACTTATGGGAAGTGTTTAAAACCCTATTTGAATTAATATATTTGAAAGAACATCTATGAAGTGGAAAAGGATTAAATTTGGGATCGAATGGCTACACGACTGGTGTAGTAGAGAAAATATGACTGAAATCATGATCCCGAGCCAGTTGAACAAAAGATGTGGATGAAAATATGGAAGAGGGTTCTTGGAAAACAGGATTAGAACCAGTGTGTTGAGGCCTATTACACTTGAAATCATTGCTCCTGCACATGCCCTCAAAATCTAATAAAGAATTGATCTTGTAGAGGTTATTTCATTGATTATGTCCAAGGGGATTTTGGGCTTGTTTATTTGGGGGATAATGAACCCTGTCAAATTGTTGGAAAGGGAAAAATTAAGATTAAGTTGTAGAATGGGAATCATTGGCAATTACATGAGGTAAGAAATGTTCCAAGGCTAAGTAGTAATTTAATTTCAGCAAGGCAACTCGGTGATGAGGGTTGTGTAGTTACTTTTAATGATAAAAATTGGAAGGTTTCAAAAGGTTCCCTTGTAGTAGCAAAAGGTGTGAAAGTAGGCACCTTATATCTTTGTACAGGTCATATTGTTCCTTCTACTTTGATTGTTTCAGAGAAAAATGAATGTTCAAGAACAATTGCTACAGTTGAGCAGGGAGAACAAATAACTGCTATAGATTCTGATACAACACTGTGGCACAACAAACTTGGGCACATGAGTGAGAAAGGTATGAAAGTAATCCATTCAAATAAAGTTTTACCAGGTCTAAAATGTGTTAATATGGATTTTTGTGAAAGTTGTGTGTATGGAAAATAAAAGAGAGTGAGTTTTGTAAAGATTGGAAAGGAAAACAAAAAGGAGAAATTAGAGCTTGTGCATATAGATGTATGGGGACCAGCTCAGGTATCTTCCCTTGGAGGCTCTCATTATTATGTTACATTTATTAATGACACAACTAGAAAAGTATGGGTTTATTTCCTTAGATAGAAATTTGATGTATTTCAAACTTTTAAGAAATGGAAATGCTTGGTTGAAAATGAGAATAGTAAGAAATTAAAATGTCTTAGATCTAATAATGGTGGTGAGTATTGCAGTCATGAATTTGAAGATTATTTCTCCACTAATGGTATTCATAGATAGAAAACTATTCCAAGAACTCCACAGGAAAATGGAGTGGCTGGATGCATGAATAGGACTATAATGGAGTGTGCAAGGAGCATGAGGTTGCATGCTGGGTTGCCCTTACACATGTGGGCAAAGGTTGCCAATACTACAGTATATTTGATTAATAGAGGTCCCTCTATGCCTTTGGGCTGTGGTATTCTATAGGAGGCATGGACCGGTAAGAAGGTGAGTTATTCTTTACTCAAGACCTTCGGTTGTGAAGCTTTTGCTCATATAGACTCTGAAAAGAGAACCAAGCTAGAAGCTAAATCAAAGAAATGTGTCTTTATTGGATATGGCATTAAATAATTTGGTTATAGGCTTTGGAATTTTGAAAATCATAAAATTTTTAGAAGTTGGGATGTCATATTCAATGAGAAAGTGTTGTATAAAGATCTGTTGCAGCAACATGAGAAGAAAGAAGATGATTATGTGGTGCTGGATGATACTCCAAAAGCTGATGTTCTATCCATTCCTCATGATGTGCAACAACCACAAAAAAAAATACCACACACACTAGTGAATGTTAGATGATCAACAAGGCAAATTAGACCTCCACAAATATTTTCTCCCTCTTTGTATTCTATTTTACTTACTGATGCTAGTGAACCTAAAAGTTATGATGAAGCTGTGCATGTGGATACTAAGATTCACTGAGAGTCTGCAATGAAAGATGAAATGGACTCTTTGCTAAAGAATAAGACATGGGATTTGTGCAAGTTGCCTACACTTAAAAATGCTTTATAGAATAAGTGGGTTTATAGGTTGAAAGAAGAGGAAGGAGGTAAGAAAATATTTAAGGCTAGGTTAGTTGTAAAAGGATTTGCACAGAAATAGGGAATTGATTTTGATGAGATATTTTCTCCTATTGTTAAAATGACTTCTATTTGTACTATTTTAAGTCTTGTGGCTACTAAAGATTTTCATCTAGAGTAGTTAGATGTTAAAACAACCTTCCTTCATGGTGATTTGGATGAAGAAATATATATGGCTCAGCCACAGGGTTTTGAGGTGAAAGGTAAGGAGAACTTAGTGTGCAAATTGAAGAAAAGTTTATATGGCTTGAAGCAAGCACCTCGGTAATGGTATCTAAAATTTGATAGGTTTATGCATGAGCATGGCTATAATAGGTGTCATTTAGATTATTGTGTTTATTTTATTAGGTTGGATGATGATAGCTACATTATTTTATGTTTATATGTTGATGATATGCTTGTAGCTGGGTCTAATAGGGATCATATTAAGGGGCTGAAACGCCAGTTAGCACATGCATTTTCTATGAAGGATTTGGGGGCAACAAAAAAAATCCTTGGTTTTGCACAGATAGGAAGAATAGAACATTAATGCTATCTCAGGCTGATTATGTTGAGAAGGTGTTGAAACGTTTCTCTATGGAGAATGCTAAAGTTGTCAGTACACCTTTACTTGGTCATTTGAAGTTGACTAAGGAGATGTGTCCTGAGACATAGGAAGAGGAGGATAAGATGTCCAAGGTACCCTATGCTTCTGCTGTAGGAAGCTTGATGTATGCTATGGTATGCACTAGGCCAGATATTGCATATGTAGTGGGAGTCATTAGCAGGTATATGAGTCATCCAAGATTTGAGCATTGGAATGCTATCAAGTGGATTCTCAAATATTTGAGAGGAACATCCAATAAGTGTTTACACTTTGGGGGCTCTACTACTGATTTACAAGCCTATGTTGACTCAGATTTGTTAGGAGATATTCATACCAGGTAGAGTACTACAGGTTATATCTTTACTGTTGGTGGGGCAGCTGTGAGCTAGGTTTCTAGGTTACAAAAGATTAATGCTCTATCCACTATAGAGGTAGCCAAGGAGATGATATGGCTTCAGTTCTTCTTGGAAGAATTGGGACATCCTCAGAAGGATAATTATTTGTTCATAGATAGTCAGAGTGCCATTCATTTTGCCAAGAATTTAGCTCTACATTCTAAGACCAAACACATACAGTTATGATATCATTTTATTCGGTCAGTTTTGGAGGATGGACAGTTAAAGCTGGAGAAGATACATACAAATGAAAATCCAATAGATATGTTGACAAAGGTTGTAACAAGGGAGAAGCTAAACTCCTCTTTAGCTTCAGTTGGTCTTTTAGACTGAACATGAATAAAAGAACAATAGAGCCTAGGGTGGTTTGATCTAGTGGGAGCCCCATGTGGAAGTGGTATTGCTACATGATTAGTCTCCAAGTGGGAGATTGTTAGATTGTGGTGATTGATCAAGAAAGTACTATACATACTCCATACTTTTGTGGGGTTCAAGGCATCAGTCCAAATTTGTTTTTTGGTACTATTCATAGATTCACTGTCATGTCCCCTTTTCAAATAATTAAAAAATAATAATCTTTGCTAAGACAGGCAGGCCCAAGAAAGTGAAGTTTCGGAAAAAGGGAGTTAATCTTTGGAAACCGTTGGACTAATAAATGATAATTATTATTAAAATATGTTTCATTAACCTCTCTTGGACGTGATTTACAGTTATGCCCTTTTTAAAGAGGTTTGGAGGCATTTTGGGGGGATTCCAGACTTGATTTTCGCTCATTCTTTGTTATTCTTCAGAGGCTGCCAAACCTATGGAGAAGGAGACCCAAGAACGGGAGTTTGCAGGTTTCCAGGGAGACCCAAGAATGGGAGTTTGTAGGTTTCCAGGAAGGCTAAGGACGGGAGTTTGAAGCCATTCCATGTGCATGCTCATACAGAGTTTGCCTTTGTGCTGAACAGTGCAGATTTGTGAGTTTCCGGGTGTATTTTTGTAAGAGTTTGGTGTTTCCGGTTGAGTATTTCATATCAGTTTTGGTTGCTGCTGTATTTTAGACTTTAAGCTATTAAAATAGATCTGAATATATATATTGGGACGTGATTAAACTTCTGAGATAGATTATTAGTGTTCTTGTGGTGTTTCCGGGCATATTTTGTGCTATTTTGGGAGCCCGATGAGCATAGTTTTGGTCCTACATTTTTGAGCTGTTGTGTAAAGGCTATACGGATCTGGAAATGTCAATTTGTAGGCTGTTATGCTGCTGAAAGTTCTGTAAAAATTTCCATTTTCAGATTTATTAGTAATTGGTGAAGCTGTGAAGCTTTTGGCACAATTTTTGGCATACCCGATTTGGGGTTTCTTGAGAAATTTGGAGGATCTTTGTGATATTAGTTGTTTGATCTTAAAGATCTGATTAAAGGTTGGAAATATCATGTAAAATCAGAAAAGGGACATTTCAGTGGTATCAGAGCCATGATCTTGCCAGCCTGAGGGTTTGTAGAAGTTTGCAGGTCAGTTTTGACAACTACCCAGATCTTGCATTTCAGTTTTGAGAACTACCCAAATCTTGCATGTCATAATTTATGATTGCATGTTGCTTCTAATCAGTTGCATGTCCAAATCTATGGTTTCATGCTAATTCTAATCATTTTCATGTTAGTTCTTGGTGAATTTGGTGGTTGTAGAAGTTTGCATGTCAGTTTTGACAACTACCCAGATCTTGCATGTCAGTTTTGACAACTACCCAGATCTTGCATGTCATAATTTGGTGGTTGCATGTTGCTTCTAATCAGTTGCATGTCCAAATCTATGGTTGCATGCTACTTCTAATCATTTGCATGTTAGTTCTTGGTGTTTGAAGAAGTTATATCCTATTGGGGTTACACTCTACTTTAT
Organism: Cupressus sempervirens; assembly: GCA_028749045.1. Taxonomy (NCBI): domain Eukaryota; kingdom Viridiplantae; phylum Streptophyta; class Pinopsida; order Cupressales; family Cupressaceae; genus Cupressus; species Cupressus sempervirens. The sequence goes on along the minus strand of CM053793.1, from coordinate 499,747,045 downwards.
CCAGAATGGACAGGTATAGTACAGAGTCTCAGAGGAAACAATCTTGGACAATTGATAGCCAGAGTCAAAACAGTAGAAAGGATGGTTATTTAGACATTCGAGATAAACTTATGAAAATAAGCCATGACATGTCTAAACAGTTGGTTGAGCACCACCGCATAAATGACATGTTATCTGACCCAGCTAAGGTGGATAAGTTGACTGGATTTCTATTTGGCAAATTTTCTCACAGGACAGATGACACAATTCCCAAGAACTTGCATGAGGACTTTGAGAAACTAGCTGATAGCCAGGTAGAGGTCTCAGATTCTACTCTGCCACAGGAGGTGGTGGGAAAGGATATCACACAGATTGATAGTAACAGTCAACTTGATACTCAAATTGAGACAATTGTTTACAGGTCATCAAAGGGTGATGCCACAGGTATTCAAGATGGTATAGTTACAACAGGCAGTGACTACAGTGTAGTGGGTTCAGATGATGATTATGAGGATGTTGTTGTGCAGGATGGTGAGATACCTGGTAGAGATGAGCAGACATTGAGCATTCATGACTTTGCTGAGAAAGAGTACCAGGCGCAGTTAGATGCTTCATCACATGAGGTTGAGGCAGGTAGTACTTCACATGATTTATCCCGCCAGCTGAAGGTGAGTGAAGATAGTATTGTGACTTCATTACCTCATCATGATAGGTATGTGGAGTTAGTTGGTATTGGTCATATTACTCAGGTGAGGAGTTTGCTTGAGTTACCAGTTGATTCTAGTTTACGGATATGGACTCGAGATTGTTATATTGGTGTTTGGGATTCAGTTGACTGGAGATCTTTAACACTTTTTGGTAGCAGTGTTTGTTTGGGTGCTATCATGGATTTGATTAGCAGATTACACGGTGTTGTCTTTTCTTGTGCCAGTATCTTGTCTGATGTTGGTATTAGTTTTTATACACCGGTGTTGGGCTTTGTTCATATATCCAGTCGACCATACTTGCTGGAATGTGTTGATGATATTTCATATTTGGCAGTGTGTATAGATGAGTCCCAGGATCATATTGGCATTGATGACATCCAGGAGGATGCAGTGGGCAGTTTTGAAGACTTAGTTTCCTTGGGTACAGAGGAGTTGGACAGCAATGCTAATGTTTTTGATACTCTGTATGTTGATATGAGCTTTAGAGTTGATTCACAGGACATGGATGGTAATACTCTAGAGACTAGTAACTTTGAGGATACTCCTTTAGACAGTGCATCAAAGGAGGTTTGTAGGAGACAGTCAAGCCAATGCCATCATGTGTCTAATCAGTTGAGAGTTAGTGACCGAGACATTGCTATCACTTGCCAACATTTTGATGCTGCTCGTCAATTATTAGCAGTTTATGGATGGGGTTCTCCTACTAGTGATGAGCAGGAAGGAAGTTATCTTTCCTTGACAGAGATCCACTCTTTATGGGAGGCTATTCAGATTTTGAGACAGAATTATATGCAGTTGGTAGCTGATAGAGATTATCTTATGGAGTGGGGTAGTACAACATATGATGCATTGTTGGCCAAGGAAGATGAGGTGAGTGAGCTTACTGAGCAGCTTGAGGTGACTTTTGAGATTCTTGAGAGTACACAGTTGGCTTTCAAGGAGTCACAGTTTCATTTGGCTAAGGTGACCATGGAGTTAGAGCGACTACAGTCTTTATCTGATTCTATACAGTCACAAGCTATGGTGTTTGGTGATTCGAGGATGTCCATGACTGAGATTGTCAGAGACAATGGAGATGGGGATGCATCCATCCTTGATACTAACATTGGCATATCAGGTTCATTCCCACTAGAGTCAGGTTTAGTTGAGTTGGGTATTGTAGCAGATTATTGTATGCCTGACAGGGTGGTGGCCTCTAGTACTGAAGGCACAGAGACTAGAGATGTATCAAAGGTCATGTGTGATGTTGGTGAGTCGACAGTTGGCATGGTTCTTGATAGTAATACTACTCCCTTGGTGATATCTTTGGAGGTAGTAGTCAGTTCCAACATGGTTGATGATCAATTGCAGTTAGTTTCATCTGGATTACAGTCTGTGCCACTGACTAAGATTGGCGCATTCTATCGGCATTACACTGTGAGGTACGCTCATCAATTTACCTTTGATGACCATGTTGATGAGATTATGATACAGAGATGTACTTTGGTTCCTAGTGCTTATCATCAATTATGGAATAGTTTGATGCCTCGAGATGAGAGTTGTGATGGGCACGACATGGCGACAGGTTTTGTAGTTGATAGCTTGATAATACATGAGTTAGAGTAGGAGTTTTGGAGTGATGCTTCAGCAAGTGTTGTTATTGATTCTACTCCTTTGGCTATGACATCTCCTGACTTAGCTAGTGATCAGTCACAGTGGGTTGTATCACTTGTTCATGGAAAATTTGGTTTGGGTTCCATTTCTTGTTGTTTATCTTGTGATGGCTTTTCACCATCAGGGGTGCATGGGAGTTATGGTTATGAGACAGTGGCCAATGATCTACAGAGTTGTGTTGACTGTAGGAGTTGTATAGTGTGTGGATTCTCCATACTTGGTATAGTTTCATTTGAGAGCATTCACCATTGTTGCAGAGTTGGATTGTACATTCCATATAGGCCAGTGGAATGCATTGATGGTATTTACTATGTTGGTAGTCCACTTTACTTGGGTTTTGATATTCTAAGAGTTTGTGTCTCATGGGTTTTTGACTGTGGTAATGGTGATTTTGGAGTTTGGTTGAGCTATAATTGCCAGTTTGATTATGGATTCCTCTTGGTCATATTGCAGAGGATCTTGCAGGAGTCTGTGTTAATTGGTAGTAGTATAGTTCATGACTACATTTGGGATCCAGGAGGATTGATTGGTTTATTGTTCAGCCATTGCTTGAGGACAAGCAATGTTTGGGAGGGGAGGACTTGTCATGTCCCCTTTTCAAATAATTAAAAAATAATAATCTTTGCTAAGACAGGCAGGCCCAAGAAAGTGAAGTTTCGGAAAAAGGGAGTTAATCTTTGGAAACCGTTGGACTAATAAATGATAATTATTATTAAAATATGTTTCATTAACCTCTCTTGGACGTGAGTTACAGTTATGCCCTTTTTAAAGAGGTTTGGAGGCATTTTGGGGGGATTCCAGACTTGATTTTCGCTCATTCTTTGTTATTCTTCAGAGGCTGCCAAACCTATGGAGAAGGAGACCCAAGAACGGGAGTTTGTAGGTTTCCAGGGAGACCCAAGAACGGGAGTTTGCAGGTTTCCAGGAAGGCTAAGGACGGGAGTTTGAAGCCATTCCATGTGCATGCTCATACAGAGTTTGCCTTTGTGCTGAACAGTGCAGATTTGTGAGTTTCCGGGTGTATTTTTGTAAGAGTTTGGTGTTTCCGGTTGAGTATTTCATATCAGTTTTGGTTGCTGCTGTATTTTAGACTTTAAGCTATTAAAATAGATCTGAATATATATATTGGGACGTGATTAAACTTCTGAGATAGATTATTAGTGTTCTTGTGGTGTTTCCGGGCATATTTTGTGCTATTTTGGGAGCCCGATGAGCATAGTTTTGGTCCTACATTTTTGAGCTGTTGTGTAAAGGCTATACGGATCTGGAAATGTCAATTTGTAGGCTGTTATGCTGCTGAAAGTTCTGTAAAAATTTCCATTTTCAGATTTATTAGTAATTGGTGAAGCTGTGAAGCTTTTGGCACAATTTCTGGCATACCCGATTTGGGGTTTCTTGAGAAATTTGGAGGATCTTTGTGATATTAGTTGTTTGATCTTAAAGATCTGATTAAAGGTTGGAAATATCATGTAAAATCAGAAAAGGGACATTTCATTCACCATTTGTAGATTTGCCACTAAAGTTATGGCTAATTTATGGCTGACATGTTATAACCCTAAAGCAATTTAATAGTTGTATAAAAGGGCTTAGGGTTAGGGATTGTTTTATAGTGTGATGCGAAATTGGTTCTTGCGGTAGTATTGAGCTGTAAGGGATTACAGATTGTAATCAGGTTGTAATCACTGGATTGTAATAATATTGGACTTGTAGTTTGGTGGACGTAGCCCAGGGATTGGGTGAACCACATTAAATCTTGGCGCCTTGTGTTCATTTCTATGTGATCTATTATTTTTCTATTATTGGTTATATTTGCATGTAGTTTTTTATTTCTATTCGTGGTTTATCCTAACATCATAAAGCAACAAAGTGCTAACTACATGATCAATGCTGAGATATTCTAATAGGTGAATCAGTTAAATCTCTTAATGGAGTAGTCCTAACAGGCTATATTGAAATCCTCTAACAAGTTGCTTACTTTATTGTGATTTGAAGTCCTTTAACAAGGCACATTTTTAATAGGGTGTTGAAATACTTTAACAGATTAAGACCTAATAGTATTTGTAGGCCTTTAACAGGGTAGACCTTTCAAAGGGTGGATCATGTCTCACGATCAAATATTGTAACCTTCATTGGATACACTTTATTACTATAGTAGTGAAGATTTGTGGGTGTCATCCCCACCCCATTTTTACCTTCTCATTGGAGGGTTTATGGGTAATCATAAATGGTGTCATATGTGTGTGAATACTTACTTGATTACATGATTTAGATGTACATGCTTTACATGGTATTTCAATTTACTTATTGAATGTATGAGATGGATGTGTGGTGAATGTTTTATGGGTCAAAGTTTAAAGCACTGATTCACTCCCCCCTCTAAGAAGTTTATCTTTCTTATTGTAAATTCCAACAATTGGTATCAGAGCATTGGTTCTCTAAAAGAGAAGGTTTGCAAATTTGAGAAAAGATCCTAAAATGGAAGTCTACAAGTTGGGAAAGATCATTGAGAATTAGGAAATTGAAATACAACTCATTCTACATCAGCTGAATGAAGCAAGAAAAGATTTAAAGAAATCTTTAAAGAGAAGGAAGGAAATTTCCATTGAGGAGAATGACACACAATACAGAGAGATGGACACTACTAAGATATTTGCTAATGGAGACTCCAATGAATTTGATGCAGTAATTGTGGATCTAATGGAAAAGAACAGAGCTCAAGTAGAAGAAATCAAATATCTCAAGTTAAAGCAAGAATCACTAGACATATTACTATGTGAGGTGACTAAATAGAAAAAGAAAGCTATGGAAGATAAAGCCATGATTGAAGATGCAAAAAGAATTTTGACCAATAGAATAGAAGAGAAATCATCAAAACTAAATAGGATTGCTAACATGCAATTCAATACTTTGAGTCAAATGATGAATGCTCACTATGAATTGAATGTCAAGGATATTGAGATAACAACATTGAAGTTATATAATGAGAAATTGAATAATGATCTAAAAAGGGAAAAGTATTTTTTTGAAAGTTTTAGTAAACCTAATGAATCCATCAAGTACTTTGAGCAATTATTAAGATCCTCTAGATCCAATAATGATATATCTTGACTAGGACACACAAGTACCGAAGAAGGAGAGTCATCCAAAAGTGCTAAAGAAAGGAGTAACAAAGGTAAGAATTCAAAACCTACTTGTCATAATTGTGGTAAGAAAGGACACACTACACATGTATGCAAAAGCAAGATTGTAAATCAGAATGTTAAGCAAAAGAGCATGGGTCATTGTCATAAGTGCAACAAATAAGGTCATCAAGCACATGAATGCAGAACTATGATCATGCACACTCAAAAATTTGAAAGATATTGTTATAACTATCAAAATTATGGACATAGAGCTTTTGAGTGTAGATGAAACAAAGGTAAAGAACAATAACAACTCTTATAATTGAGATTATAATATAAGGTATAGTTATCACTATTGTCAACAGTATGGACATGTTCCTGAGAATTGTACTAGAACACACTTTAGAAGTGACTATAAAAGATTTTTGAGTCAAACCACATGCTTTAGCTATTTGAAGATTGGTCACATCAGTCAATATTGTCCAACAAGGTCAAAGGCACCAAGTTGTGAGTTCAATAAAGGAAAAGGCAAGGCATATATTGAAAATTTTAGAAATGAAATGAACAAGACATGGAAGAAAAATGAGGATTGCAACACATCAAGTGGCAAAGGGATCACTTCACCCAATGGGTTAGGTGATCACACCTCATCAAACTAAACAATCAAGAGGTATGTGGGACTAATATTCAAAAGTCATATCATTCATTAGTTCCAAAGAATTTAGTTCTAAAAAAGTTTACATAAGCATGAATAAAGATGCAAGGTGTTATTAGGAATCAAATAATTTTTTAAAAGTTTTTCATGTTACTACCGAGCATGAAAAGTTTCCTATGATTGCTAAGTGAAATGCTAGAGGATGCCGAGCTAATAGACTAGCTAGTTGTTACCAAGCTCGTAATGGTTGCTGAAAGAATGAAAAGATTAGTGGATGTTGAGTGAGCTAGAAATTAGTTGATTCCAAGTTTAGAACTGTGTAAGCTCTCAACATTAATTACAGTATGTCAAAGGGGTATTTGATCAATTTCTGCTCATTTAGCATCATTTAAAATCAAGAGAGAGTAAGAAGATCTAGAGGAAATTTGGAAATTCATCTGAAGTGATTACAGGAGACTTGAACAACTATTCAACATCATCTCATCAGATTTTGCAGTGTATTTATCGTGTGCCAAGTTACACTGTTTCTAATTTCGTAAACCCTAGTTTTGTATAATGGCATCTAGTTCTTTGAAGGAAAAAGTTGTAGAAGGATAAGAGGTTTTGAATGTTTAGTTGGTTAGCAATGAAGTAAAACAACCTATTTTCAAAGCCATACCAGACATATCATACAAACAAGATCCCTTCGGTGTGCTATCTACGATACCACCAAAAGTTCTAATGATTCAATATGTCAGAAAATGCTATAATTGTAAAATTGGGAGCATTGGTGACATGGAAATTAGAGAAGTATAAACTTTGTGAAAATGATGTGTTAAGGGAAGAATTCAAGATTGTAGAAAAGAATAACCTAGATTTCCCTAAATTTTCAAAAATGAGTGGATAAGGATTGTCTAGAGTAGGATTCATGATAGTTCACTATGGTTAGATAGTGGGACAATCAAAATCAAAAAAAGGATAATCCATAAGGTAATAGGATATCCAACCCTAGATCAGCCAAAGACTATGAGGAGTGAGTCCAAAGAAGTCATTGAAAAGAATATGGGATCCATGTGGAACAAGAGAGGAATGACCATAGACACCATCACAGATCCTCTAATAGATTTTGCAGTAAAGGTAATTGCACATAAGTTTTATCAATCAAGCAGACTGAATAGTGTACCCTGTATTGCAGTAGACGTGGGTTAGAAGATTATGAAGAAGGATTATACATATGATCTTGCTGAGTTGCAGCTACAATAATTGATTGAAAACCTAGGAGCAATAAGGAAAACAAAGAGTGCTCAGTCTAAATTTGGATCTATTTTGATATCTATCTTGTTTTATGTTTAGAACACATTTCATACATATGGTACTATGGCATGGAAGACAAATAGGTCTATTGTAGTTCAAATAGGAGAATTCATTGAATAGTAAGGTGAAAATTTTGAGTTAGTAATGACTAGTTACTTTAAAGACTTCAAGCAATCCATTAAGACGATATTGAGGATTCCAATATCATTAGTGGAAAAAAATTATGATGATGTTTGTTTCCTAGTTGATGCTAATTATACATTTGTTCAAGCAACAACTCCAAGAGTAAGATGGCTAAGGCCATTAGGCTATGAAATTAATGTAGATGAAGCCTTTGCAACAATAACAACATTACTTATAGAAGGAATAGAAGAAGATGGAAAAGAATTTGGTAATTATGAGATGACCAAATCTAAGATTACTATGGAATTAAGGACTACCTTTGAGAATTTAGTAAAGAAATTGAAAGAAAAATTTGGTGAAGGTGCCAAGCAAGAAGAGGATGACGAGGAAGAAGACACTCAGATTCAAGCACCACTTGCATTGACACAAGGTAAGGGTGAAGATCATCAAGAGGAAGAAACAAAAACTACAAAAGGTGCCAAGGAAGAAGAACCTGAGGAAGCACCTATTCCTACTGATTAGAATAAGAGAAAGGCTAAGGCACAAATAGTAACAAGACCCAAGAAGGTTGCTAAACCAAGCCAACCCAAACCCACAACACCTACCACAAGGGCTAGTGAACATCTCACTGCACAAAAGGCTAAAGAGAAAGCCAAACCTACAGAGCAAGAAGGTGGAGCACAAAAAAGACCAAGGAGAAAATACATTGCTTAGGCTGAATCTGATGAGGAAAGAATTAAATCTGATGGCAACATCCAATTCTAAGTAGTGAGTCATAATCCATCTTCATATTTAGACAATGTATGAGACAATGTTAGAAATAATGTAAATTTGTCATTTTTTTTCTCACATTGACTTTGAAAATCTTGGAAAAGTTGAAAAGAATCAAGTGGAGGAGTCAATATATGCCATGATGGTGAATTTCAAGAAATCCCCTCTAGAGATTGCCAACTCCATACCTAAAATTCTAAATGAAAGATTTGAGGAAAAATGGCACTATTATTTGAACTTAGAAAGGAAAATTAGGGAGACATCCCTCACTCAAGTAATGCTTGAACTTAGCAAGGCACAAATTGCTAAAGCCATAAAGAAATATTCTCTTAGATTTTTTCCTAAATATAGAGCCTTCAACATATTATAGAATAACATAGAAGTTGTTGTAAAGAAGACTACATAGACGTGGAAAGTTACATGTGGGTTAGCTATAGTAAAAGTAGGAGAAAAAGAGTCTTTTAAGGTTAAAGATGAAGAAGAAGATGAAAATGATGAAGACACAATTAAGGGAGGTATTGAAATGAATATAGATGATTAGGCAACAACCGAGAAAGAGCAGCAATAAGAATAGAGTGTACAAGATACACAAATACCAAATGTCAGTACTGAAACTATCACAATAAAGGATGTTTCTGATCTCACTACTGAGAACATCAATCCCCTAATAGAGGAAGACTTGAAAAAGATACTTGATCAATCTACACCATAGGCTAAATTGTGTGACAACCCTATATTGGTGAGTGTAGATGAAATTCAAAAATTAGTGACTGACACTACAAGGGAAGAGGTGAAAACATAAGAACCACCTACAATTACCCCTCAAGTCACTAGTGTACAACCTTTAGATAAAGTACCAAAAGTTACATGAGAAAAGGTTGATACAATTAGAGAGGATAAAGTGGAAACTCAAGCCACTACTGAAACACATAGTCAAATAGGTTAGATAGATTCTTCTACACTTGCAACACAAGTTCAAGGTGCAATTCAAGGTAATGTGGTAGAAACAGACAAGCCTAAAGAGATTGAGTTGACACCAAATCTGAAGGAGCTAGCAATAATTCAAGCACTAGTAACTTTACTAGAATCTGGAACTCCTTCCAATCACACTCTTTAGAGGCCAAGCATAGATGCAACACCTTTGCAATTCTCAATGCTGAGTCCAAGTTCATTAAAGGTAGAAGAGATAATAACATATGGAGATGTGAGCCTAGATGAAGAAATTATTTTTCCAAAATATGATTATGCCACAATGATAATAAAGTAGATGGGTATACTTCAAGAAGCCCTAGCTAGAAAGAAACATCAAGAACTGCATAGAAGGGAGCATAGGAAAAAGCAAGCTTTGCTTGATATTAAAGAAATCTTCCTAGATGCATTCAATCCACCTATTCTAGATGAAACCAAGCCACTTATTGAACAATTGACAAATATAATGAAAAAGGTAAGTGATTTAGACCTTGATACTAATGCAAAAATATTATAATGGTCTAAAAAGAAATTTCAAAGTAAAGTGAATGAGAAAATATCTATTGATATAACACTTACACAAGTTGCATTGGCAACTAAGGTAGAAAGAGTGAAAAAGGTACTTGAGAACATTTTCTCTTTTTACACCAAACTGTGTAATCCTACACTCTTCACACAAGAGACAAGGAGTCACATTCTAAGCTTGGAAAGTCAAATAAATTCATCAGGTGTAAAATTGCCTATGACTCTAGCTCAAACTGAGAAGCATTTCAGGACTTTATTGCAAACCTAGAGTCAGTTAGCAGCATTATCTAGAGATGAAGCCAACATAAGGGCTAAACTGATAAGCATCCAAGAGTTAGGCTATGCAAAGAATCTTATGAAGAAAGACCCCAATCCTTCTACATTATATGGCCTACTTCACCTTGCTGCTAGGCTGGCCATCCAAATTAAGTCTTTGGAGGTAGCTTGTGATAATTGGGATGCAACTCTTAATATTATCCTTGAGGTTCATAAATATTTCTTGGAAAAACACACTATTAGTGTATAGCCCATTGACATCACAGTCAAAAACGGGGAGAAAGTTAGCTTAAGAAAAGGGGGAGAAAGAGAGCTAAGCTAAGGAAGAGTAAGAGCATGGGAGAGTAAGAAAATAACAACAAGTACAACAAGTAAGTAAAAGAGTATTAGTTGAGGCACATCTACTCAGTAGGAGTAACATTTTGAGTACAAAACCAAATCTAACAACTCAGGGAGAGTTATAGGATTTTTAGGTAGAAGTTGTTGCAAACTTTTGATATTTTGAAATTTTGTACAGAAGCCAAATAAGAGATATGTTATGCTCGTAAGAATAAAAGTATTAATGTATGGCCAAGTGTTTTTGACACTCATGTCAAAGGTGTAGATTGTTGATCTTAGATTGGTTTTGACTAGTGAGTGTTTATATACTTCAGTCATTTACTTAGTTCATGCCAAAAAAGTAGTATATGCCAAGTACATGTATAAGATAGAGCATGCTAAGTCAACAGTGAGTGCCGAGTCACTCATGTACCAAGTCACTCAAGTGCTGAGTAGACAATGTATGCCAAGTGATTTAGGAGACAAGTAAGTAGTGCATGTTGAGTCATTCAGATGTTGAGTCACAGTAAAGAACTCAGTATATGTCGAGCATCAGAGACTTCAGATGCCAAGTAACATAGTTTTGTCATAGTTGTTTATATTGGTACAAACTACTATGTAAACCATTTTTGAGCCAACTTACAGATTGAATTATGATATTTTGGTGATAAGGACAAATATTAAGTTGGAATCCCTATGAAGTAAATGCATCCAATCAAGTAAAGGGAAGGTTTAAGCAAAAAATTGGATGAATCATAGCCATTGATTCATACCTAACCCTAAGTCACCTAGGTCTTCTTAAGGAGGATAAACCCTAAACATTATATGTGTGTGTAGAAGGAGCAAAGACAGAAGTTTGCATGCACAAACAAAGCATTTATGGTGGCTAAGAAGTTGTGAATTGAAATTGCATTACAAAATCAGTTAAAGGAGAATAGAGGAAGGAAATAGTAAATAATAGAGAGACATCTGATTATAAAGGACCAATAATACATCAGTTTAGAGGTGATCTATCATAAAGCAACAACGTGCTAATCATAGGATCAATGTTGAGGCATTCTAATAGGTGAATCAGTTAAATCTATTAACAAAGTAGTCCTAACAGGCTGTATTGAAATCCTCTAACAAGGTACTTACTTTATTGTGAGTTGAATTCCTTTAACAAGGCACACTTTTAATAGGGTATTGAAATCCTTTAACAGGGTAAGACCTAATAGTCTTTGTAAGCCTTTAATAGGGCACACCTTTCATAGGGTGGATAATGTCTCATGATCAAACATTGTAACCTTCATTGGATACACTTTATTACTAGTGAAGATTTGTGGGTGTCATCCGCACGCTAGTTTTATCTTCTCATTGGAGGGCTTCTGGGTAATCATATCTAGGGTCATATATGTGTGAATGATAACTTTATTACATTATTTAGATGTACATTCTTTACATGGTATTTTAGTTTACTTATTGAATGTATGATATGGATGCGTGGTGAATGTTTTATAGGTCAAAGTCTAAAGCACTGATTCACCCTCACCCCCTCTCAAAAGTTTATCTTTCCTATTGTAAATTCCAACATTAGGGAGTTTTAGGTATTGAGTGCTCAATGTGGGCCTCAAAACTTAGCAAAATACTTCAACATAGTCATTAAATGATAGATTCATCCAAGAAGCAACATCCAATTGTTCAGCCTGAAGGACCCAATCATATTGACCAGTTGCCTTCTATCTAGTTGGGGTTGTAAGTTGTGCTCTCAAAATCAAGAGTCCAGTGACTAGACTAACTAAGAACATAGGATTTAAGCTAGAATGAATGCATATTGATCTATATTTTTATATATTTTCTATGAAAAAGATATGAATTTAAATGATGTACAGATTTAGGCTATGGAAGCTAGTGTATATGTAATGAGATGTATTTCTATGCAAATGCAGTAGATGAGAGATAGATGTATGCCTTTTGTTCCTTGTTTATAAGATGGATGCATAATGAGAGATTTTATCTTTTTCCTATGTATGTTAGTACCATTCAGCATGCATACATATAGGTTATATCATTCATTTTCTTATGATGGATGTTCAACCAATTTTTTGAAGATTATGTGTGGGATCAAAAATTTGTGTAGTCAAGATGAATATGTAAGTTGTATAGAGAGTCCTTTATCTCTTATCTTGTCAGATGCAACCAAATGAGTTACTGAAACTATGCGAAAGTGCAAGTCTAGAATGAGATGAAAACCTAAACTAAATACAATCCTAGGACTTGGTCATTGAACCATTATGATATAGTTTTCATCTTTGAAATTTTTTTGGTAAGGCGACATCATGTCATGCAACCCTCACTAATATTGATATCATGATAAAAATATGAAATTAGTTATAGTTTTTTCAAAATTATATGTAAGCATTAAGGCATAAGAAACTAGAATGACTAGAACATATTTTCTTATTGATTTACTAAGTGAACATAAGCATCAAGGCATAAGCACCAATATGATCAGAATACTTCTTTTATACAAGCACAACATATAAGCAAGAGATACTTCTCATGCTAGGTAAAAGTAAGTAATCTATCTGCAATGACCCTTTATCATTTGTGACCTAGGACAAAAGTATGCTTGATGTACCCACAATGACCCTTATGTTCACTTCTTAGGATATGTATCTATAGTTACAATAACATAGAGAGTTCACTCAAATAGATAAGAAGAAGAACTGACCTCATTGAAGTTTCCACATAAAATAAGTTAAGGTACACATGACTATCCAACATGAGACACATGCTCTTATAGTGGACAACCTGTTTATTTGTATCGTTTGGATCACTGGAACTAAATGAGAAATTATAAAACAAAGAAGAGATCAAACCCTAATCCTTTCTCCTATAGTGATGATAGACATCCCAGATTTTCTTGAAGTGGAATAACAAAGCAAAAGAAAAAAAAAACAAAGAAAATATCAACATAGCTCAAATAGTTTCAGTTTTTAGTTTTAGGGGATTGATGTCATGTTGGATGTTCAGAGTGTTTTCTAAGAAATCTCATCAGAAGTAGGGTGCCAGTAGGAAGACTTAGTTAGATAACTAGTGACTAATGCATGAGAGACTATTTAAGAGCATAAGACATTAACCCCTAGACTATGTAGGTTTCCCCTAGGCTATGCCTAGTTTCAATCAATGTAGGTATGAGAAGTGTCTCAAAGATGATTGAGGTCTACACACAAGCTAGAGAAATAAACTAAAGTAGGAATTAAATGAAACAAAGCACACAAAGCAGGAAAAGTGAAAGAAAATAACAACTATAAAGAAACTAGTAGGTGCATTGCTAGATGGAGCATTTTGAACAAGAGGAGTCTATTTACCAGGTTTTCATCAATGACACTTTTTCTTTCTTCTTTTTCATTTTTTTTGGTATTCTTCTCTTTTTTTCCTCATTTTTTTGTAGTTTTTTTTTTGATATTATCAAGGTTCCTATTGCTAGGTTCTTAATAGGATAATAATTTTTTTTGGAACTTTTTGTAATTTTTAGTAATTATTTTAGGAAATTCAGCTATGTACAAAAAGCTTCATAAAATGCCTTATCTATAGAACCTTTTTAGGTGAAGGGTGTTGATTGGCTCCTTGCAAAGTTCTCCTTCAGTAGTTGAGAGTTGATAAGCACTTGATCCAAACGTAATAGTGACAATGTATGGACTAAGCCAGTTTGGCTCAAACTTTCACTCCTATACCTAGTGTGTTAGAGTAAAGTGTTGATTTAATTTCATTTATTACATTCACTTTATTCCCTTCTTAAGATTTACCTTTATGTATCTTTTTTGCATATCTATTTAATAATGAATTAGTACTTATTAAATGTTGGAGTTGATGAAATCCAACTCTGAAGACGTCTAAGATCACCTGCATGCAAAAACTTGTCAAAGAGAAGCCAAGGAGAGGAAGAGCATGGAGCAAGGGAAAAACCCTAAAAGGATATGAGAGACCACAAGTATGCAAACACAAGAGAAAATGTATTTACAATATACAAGAAGTGATGTGAAAATAAAAAGAGGGAGCCCACTTATAAAGAGCTCATGGAAGCTTGTAGAACAAGCTAGAAGGTGGTAGAAGATAAGGATGACAACTCAACACACATCCACAAAAGGTGGAACATGCTAGAAGGGAACAAACTCCCGTGTTATCAACAACTAACCACTACATGCATTAAATAAAAAATATTAAATAAATGCATTTACCTAAGTAAGCTTAAGTAATAGAATAAATAATTAATAAATTAATTATTTACTCTAACACCCCCTTAAGTGCAACTTAGGGAAATGCCTTAAGCTCACAAAACTAAGATGAATGCAGAATGGGTCCCGGTAATGAGGCCATGTTAGGTACCCAAGTACAATGCAAGAATATGCAACCTCTAAAAGCAAAGAAAGAGAGAAAACCACGTGGGAAAAACTCTCCCCCAAAAAGAGGTAACCTAGTGAAGAAATGAAGAAGCCTCCAACTAGGGAAATGTTCCCTAAAACAGGAACATGGAGTGATCATGAAGAAGTATCATTGAAGCATGAAGAAGTTGCAAATTTTCCAAACTAATGATCTGAAGAACCTCCATGGAAGAAGGCATGAACAAAGTGTGTCTATATGGTAGATGATCCATCTCACTGAAATGCATAGGTAGCCAGCCACTACAATCGCTTTGTACATAGGATCAACCACTGAATACATAGTTTACACTATCAAACCATCAAACCAAGGTTGTATTAGAACAACAAAATAACCCCCCCTTAATGTAGATGGGGTGTGATGATAGGCAACTGAGAAGGTGGGCCAAAGTCTCCTACAAACGAACCAAGAATGACGAGAGAGGGAAAGAGGTACAAACACCCATAAAGACATGGTCGCACTGACTCTGCATGGGGCTAATGTCATGGAAGGGACACTCACTTGACAAAGGGAGAATTCCTAAAATAGCAAACAACAATCCCCCCATGGTGCTTTATACAAATAGTGCATGTACAACTAACTCAAAACAACGTTTATGACTCTCGAAATGCAAAAGTAGCACTTTATCTCAGTGTGATACAGAAAAGTGCTTCAAAATGATAGCTACAATGATCAAAACTAAAAAGAAGCTGATACAAAATAAAGTACAACCTAAAATAAGAGAAACCATGCCAGGAAAATGATCCTCGAGCCTAAAATACACAAAATATCCACCATATAGCAAAAATGCCAAAAATATGATAGAAAGAGCATGGGCCAAAAACTAAGAAAAAGGGACCACATTTCTAAAAATTTGATAGAACAAGCTTTCCAAAAATATAAATTTTTCAAAAAAAGGCATGGGATGCAAAAGATATGCTTGCCAGAGTCAAAAACATAACTTCAGACTTTAACTAAAAAAAAAGCAATAAAAATGCATCAAAACCTAAAAATACCTACACCAAAGTCTCTGTCTCAGAACTAGCTTTCTGGTGCTTCTTTTGGACTGGAAAAATACCTCCGTATGCTCAAGTTATGGCCAAAAAACCAAAAGTAGGTCTAAAAGTGATCCTAGAGATGTGCAAGCAAGGTCTGATGACATCATGCTGATGTCACCAGTCCATGAGCCTAAATTTGACGGCCATGTCAATCGTTACACAAAAAAAGAGGGCCACATGGTTGCCACATGGCAGTGCCACATGGATGCCATGTGGTGGAGGAGATGACGTGGCAGGGGCCACGTGGCATGCCTACCACATGTCACACTCAAAATGTGTGTGACGAGGTGCTGACTATGAAAAAATGCTGACAGGGTGCAAAATTGACATGCAGGCTGGTTGACAGGGAGGTAGCGGCAGAGCGGAGACTGCCAGATGAGCACTAGTGGAGGAGCAGGAGAGCCGGTGGAGTAGCGCAGGAGGGCCATTGGTAGAGGTGGTGGGAAGGAGCTCTGCACCGGTAGAGGTGCTAGAGAACCTATGCCAAGGTGGCCCACGGGCGTTGGCCAGGCAGCAGCAGCTCTATGGCATCGATCGGCGAGCTACGCGGCAGCGGTGGCTACCTGACGGCGCTATGAAAAAAAACTTTTTTAATTCTTTTTTTTTGAATGAAAATCATCCATATAGTCCATACGGTAGTGCTTGGAGTAAATTTTTTTTGCCTCCCAGAGCTCTGTCTCCAAAAATGAAAAGTTTTATATGAATCCTAACTGCAAACGACCTTCCAAATCTAATGGTGATGTCCGTTTGTCCCCAATGTGCTCCAAAATTTTTTTGATCCCTTGATTTGAAGAAAAAATGCATAAACAAACTAAGGTTTGTGACTTCAAATCACGGTTTCAAAATTCTTCAACAAAGAAGCAGCAAGAAGGCTCTGATACCATGTTGGAGTTGATGAAAGCCAACTCCGAAGATGCCTAAGATCACCTACATGTGAAAACTTGTCAAAGAAAAGCCAAGGAGAGGAAGAACATGGAGCAAGGGAAAAACCCTAAATGGACATGAGAGACCACAAGTATGCAAACACAAGAGAAAATTTATTTAAAATATACAAGAAGTGATGTGAAAATACAAAGAGGGAGCCCACTTATAAAGAGCTCATGGAAGCTTGTAGAACAAGTTAGAAGGTGGTAGAAGATAAGGATGACAACTCAGCACACATCCACAAAAGGTGGAACATGCTAGAAGGGAACAAACTCCCGTGTTATCAACAACTAACCACTACATGCATTAAATACAAAATATTAAATAAATGCATTTACCTAAGTAAGCTTAAGTAATAGAATAAATAATTAATAAATTAATTATTTACTCTAACATTAAATAGCTTTTCTTTTTAGGTTACCCTTTCGGGTTTTGATCTCCTTTTATAAGGATTGATATCTTTTGTATTTGGTTATCTTTTCCATTTTTGAAAATACATTAGCATATTTTTTAGAGCAAAACCCTTTGCCTCCTCATCTTTTTCTTCTGTGATAGGTTTTTGCATGCAGGTATTAGAAGGCTTTGTGGATTTGTGTTGATCAAATCCTTCATGGTATCAGAGCTAGATCTATTATGGCTTGTTTGTTATTTGGAGAAAAAAGAGAACGAGGGTTTGACATAATAGATTTGGAATTTTTTGGGGTATTTTTTGAAAAAATAGGAGGGTCATTGATTTTTAGAGTAGGTTGAGGCCAAACGGACATCTTGGATGGATCCAAAAGGTGTCAAAATCCTTATTTCCATATAAAGTTTGTCCAATTTAGACAATGTTGATCTAGGAGGCAATTTTTTTTTTGCCTAGCAGGGCTATACAACCTCTTGCATGTTTTCTGACGCTTGAGCACCGCTCCTCCTCCACCCAAGCACCACTTCCTGTGCCTGACTACCACCTCTCCTCTACCCAGGCTAAGCTCTACCACACCATTGCATCAGACCACCATAGCTCTACTCTACCATTGCCAATGGTGGTGTTGATTTTTTAAATTATTATTTTATTTAAAAAAGTAAATTTTATTGCTTTTGGGGGGCCTTGCCAGTTTTTTGTGATAACTGTCGCATATGGGGGTCTTTTTTAGTTTTGAAAAAAGTGTCAAAAAGCTGATTCTGAGACAAAGATGATGGAGAAGGAATTTTTGGGATTTTTTTCTAGATTGATACCTATTTTGGTGTTTGAAATCTGTTGATGATTTCTACCTTTCGGGGGCATAACTTCTTTGTTATAGCTCCATTTTTTGATCTGAAAAAAGTGCCAAAAAGCTCTTTTTGAGCAATTTCCAGATTCTCAGTTTTTTCACCAGTATTTGGTACTAGGTATTTTTGATTTTTGTTTGAAGCTTTTTTTCTCTTATCTCATTTATGAAATCTATTTGTAAGTTGGGGTTTGGTTTATTGCATTGTGGGGGGCATTTTTATATTATTTTATATTATTATATCAATATCTTAGAAAACAAAAAAAACCCATTCTAAAACAATGGCCAAGACCACTTCTTCTCTAGAACTTCTGACCCCTCACAATTATCACACTTGGAAGACCTCAATGACTCAACTTCTTTGGTAAAAAGGGTTGTGGTGATGTTTAGATGTAGTTCAACCTATTCTTCAGAGGCCTTTTGAGATCATGCAACATCAAAACAAAATGGATGAGGCGATCAGATTGATTACATTATAGGTATCCGATAGTTTATAGTTTCATCTGGATAGGTGTAATACTCCTCTGGATATGTGTACCAAGCTCAAGGGCTTGTTTGGTATTGTGAATGAGTTTAGGGCACTTCAAATAAAGACATAGCTTACATCACTTGCACTAGATTCCTTTCCAACTATTGATGACTTCTTGATGAAGTTTACTCAATAGAGATCCTTGTTGTAGGGTTGTGGAAAGATGAAGACTGATACTAAGTGCATCTATTTGATTCTATCAAAGCTTCACGGGAATTTTTATATATTTGCTTCCACATTCTATTCCACCAAAGATGCTTTGGGGAATCAATTTTTTATGCCTTCTTTTGAGGTGTTTTGTGATCACTTGATGAGAGAGCAGTCAAAACTCACATAGTTAGATACTATGACTATTTCTAAGACAAAGGAATTGGTAGCTCAGACATCTAAAAGAAAGTCAAAGCCAAAACTGAAGCATAAGATAGATTCAATAGTTAGTGAGAGTTCCTCTAAGCCTCCTCCCAAATCAAATGCTCAGAAACCCTCTCAGAAGGGTAATACTTCTAAGTTCGGTGAGTCTTCCTCCAAGACTAAGAAGTATACAGGTGTACCTTGCAATTTTTGTGGATAGGAAGGACATCCAATTTCTAGGTGTTGGAAACATCTTGAGGCATTAGAGGAGGCCATGCAACAATCCAGTATTGCTTCTCTGAAGCCTCACCTCCACCTATAGGGAAAGGACATGCTCTTTCTACATGCACATTGTCTTCTCTAGCTCCTTGGATTCTTGATTCTAGAGGTTCCCATCATATGACACACTCACCTAATTTGGTTACCTCACTTTCTTATAGTGTTACTACATAGATTGCAGTTGGTGATTCTTCTCAACTTTCAGTCACATGTTCAGGAACTATCTCTTTAGAGGGTGGTTCACTACAAGATGTTCTCTTGGTTCCAACCATTTCTACGAACCTTGTGTCTATCTTTTATATTTTTCATTCAAGCTCTAGAAAGATAGTTGAGTTCTCACCACATAATGTGGTTATTTGAGACCTCTATGATCTTGATTTGGTTATTTCTACAAGGAGTGTTAATCTTCAGTCTCACTTATATCATTTTGATGGCTTTGAGAGCTCTGATTCTACAGATGTTTCTCTTGTTGCTCATGCGGATATAGTGAGAAAACTTTGGCATGAGCATTTTGGCCATGTAAACTATAAATATTTATATTAAATGAGTATATAGGAGCTAGTGATTGGATTACCTCAGATCTCTTGTATTGACGGTGTGTGTCAAGGTTGTGCACTTGGAAAACATCACAAGGCACCATTGGAGTTGATACACAATGATCTTAAGTCATTTCCCACTCCATCTTTTTTAGGTGTAGAATATGTGCTCACCTTTATTGATGACTTTTCTAGACGCACATGGATGTACTTTTTGAAGTACAAGTTTGATGTCTTTGATTCATTTTGAATCTTTAAGACTTTTGCAGAGAAGTAGTCTGGTCTTTTAGTTAGGCATATCTCCACTGATAATGAGGGGGAATATGTGAATTATTCTTTTAGATATTTTTGCACTGAGCATGGTTTATAATGTCAGCTCTCTATTCCCTATACACCTCAACAAAATGGAGTTGTTGAGAGAAAGAACAAGACATTATGGGAGATGGCCAATTGTATGATACAGTCTCATGCTATGAGTACTTCATTTTGGGCTAAGGCTATCAATTGTGCCAACTATATATAGAATTAGATGCCTCATAAGGCATTGTGAAACATGACTCCTAAGGAGGCTTGGACTCATGTCAAGCCTGATGTTTCTACTTTTTGCATTTTTGGTAGTGAGACTTGGGAATTTACTCTAGATGCTCAATGGAAAGCCATGGAGAAGAAGAGCCAACCACTCATTTTTTTTGCCTACTATAAATATGTGAAGGCTTATAGGTTATTTGATCCTAATTCTAGAGATGTCTTGTTTTGACGGGATGTTCAGTTTGATGAGCATTATCCTTCTATAGATCCTCCATCTTTAGCTTCTTCTTCACTACCTACTACCTCATCTACTCTTCTACAAGATTATGCCTCCTTTGAGGAAGATCTTGAGATTGATCCCCCTTCGTGTCCTCCACCAAATGTTCTATGAGTGCCCAAGTGGGCTCATGATACTATTGATGTAGCTAGACCTTTGGCAGGTGATCCTACAGATGTTCATCATACTTGTTCTCAGACTGTAGGAAGTGGTCTTTTGAGTCATGCTATTTTTGATGATCCTCAAAATTTTTCATAGGAAATAGGACACTCAGAGTGGGATAGGGCTATGGATGAGAAGTATTCTTCTTTCATGAAGAATCACACATGAGATTTGTGTACTCTTCTAAAAGGAAGAAAGTTGGTTCGGTGCCATTGGTTGTACCATACCAAGTATGCTGCAGATGGTTCTATTGATAGGTACAAGGAACATCTTATTGCAAATAATTTCACATAGGTTGAGGGTATTGATTACTTTGAGACCTTTTCCCCTGTTGCCAAGATGAACTCTATTCGCCTTGTACTCTCTCTACCAGCTTCACAGGGATGGACAATTTTTCAGATGGATGTAAAGAGTGGCTTTTTGCATGGAGACCTTCATGAGGAGATCTATATGGAGTAGCCTCATGGTTTTGTGTAGGACTCTTCATTGGTATGCTGGCTTCAGAGGTCTTTATATGGTCTCAAATAGGCCCCTAGGGCTTGGTATGAGAAGATGGATTCCTTCTTGCTTGCTTCCTAGTTCACACGGTGTCATTCCAATCCTACAATTTACATTCAACATCACGGGTCTGAATTATTGATACTTGTGCTTTATGTTGATGACCTCATCATCACAAGAAGCTTAGTCTCCATGATACAGGGTGTTTAGCAAGCATTGAGAGAGTAGTTTGAGATGATAGATCTTTGACTTTTGCACTATTTTTTGGGCCTACAGGTTGTTCAGTCTTCAGATGGGATAGCCATACTCTAGTAGAAGTATGCTCATGATATGATTCAAAGATTTAGCATGCTTGATTGCAAGCCTACCCCCACACCTTTTTAGTCAAATTTTGTTTTATCTACCACTTGCTCTACTTTTACAATGGATTCCACTCTATACAAATAGCTTGTGGGTAGTTTGTTGTACTTGACACACACACACACACACGTCTTGATATTTCCTTTGCTATTGGACTTGCCTCTTGATTCTCCCATGATCCTCATGAGAGTCATTGGAAAGCATCCAAATGTATCTTAAGGTATATTAGAGGCACAACATGTTATGGCATTCACTACACATCAGAAGATCCTCACATTGTTGGTTTCATAGATTCAGATTGGGCTGGTGATATTGATGATCACAAGTCTACTTCTAGTTTTGTATTTTGTCTTGGTTCTAGTCCTATCACATGGTCTTGCGGAAAGAAACATGCTCATGCATTATCATCTACTGAGGTAAAATACAAGGCAATTGTATTGGCTAGTTAGGAGGTTTTGTGGCTTCAACAATTGATGACAGAGTTTAGATTTCCTCCTGATAGTCCCACATTTTTGTGGTGTGACAATTAGAGTGCTATACACATTTCACACAACCCAGTTGAGCATCAACATACCAAGCACATTGAGCTTTACATGCACTTCATTCAACATCTCATTCAGGATGGTGCCTTGAGCTTGGAGTACATTCCTACTATTGAGAAAGTTGTAGACATCTTCACTAAACCTTTTGCATCCCTGTGGTATCTTCAGTTGTGTTCTATGCTTGGGGTGAAGGAAGTTGTCCTTGGGGGGTCTTAGTAATGAGTCCTTCCTTCCTTCTTTGATTTCTATCTCTTTTTTGAGTAGAGTTTTTCCCACTGGATTTTTTGTATTTCTTTTTTTTACATAGATTTTGTTGTGATTGGGTACCTCATCAAGCCTTTTTGCTAGGACCCAGGTTTACTTTCAACATTACATTGTTTGTAGCTACATTTTTGCTCATCTTAAGTGTTGGTGGGGGGGGGGGGGGGTGTGTTAGAGTAAAGCATTGATTTAATTTCATTTATTAAATTCACTTTATTCCCTTCTTAAGATTTCCTTTTATGCATCTTTTATGCATCTCTATTTAATAATTAATTAGTAATTATTAAATAGCTTTTCTTTTTAGGTTACCCTTTTGGATTTTGATCTTTTTTTATAAGGATTGATCTCTTTTGTATTTGGTTATCTTTTCCATTTCTAAAAATACATTAGCATATTTTTTAGAGAAAAACCCTTTTCCTTCTTTTGTCTTTTTCTTTTGTGATAGGTTTTTCCATGTAGGTATTCGAAGGCTTTGTGGATTTGTGTTGATCAAATCCTTCATGGTGTTGCTGATTCTTTGGGTTTTCTCTCACAATGAGATTACCCACTTGGAAGTCATGTGGTTTGAATTTATTTTTGTAACTCTTGGACATATTCTTTTGGTAAACTCTTAGATGATCAAACACTACTTGTTGACATTCATCTAGAAGTTCTAGCTCTTGTAGTTGAGATATTAGATAGTCATCATCAGGGATGAGGCCTCTTAGAGAACTCATAGAGTAGTAATCTCAACCTCAATTGGAAGCAAAAAATATACTCCATATACCAAAGGAAAGGGCATAACCCTTATAGGTTTTCTAATGCTTGTTCTATAAGCCCATAGAGTCAGATTGGTTCGAAGGTGCCAGTCTCTTCTAGATTTTTTGATTGTGTGATGTAGGATTTTAAGAATTACCTTATTGGAAGCTTTTGCTTGTCCATTATTCTAGGGGTAGCATATGAAAGAATATTTTTTCATGATTTTGAACTTTGAACATAGCTCTTTTAGATCCTTATTTTTGAATTTCCCCCCATTGTTATGATTATAGAGGAGGGTATACCATACCTACAAATGATGTAATTTAGAATGAAAATAACTAATAGGTACTACTTCTACCCACTTGGTGAAGCAGTCTATAGTGGTGATGATGAACTTCTATCCATTCAAATAAGATGAGTCAATTTTATCCATGAGATCAAAGGCCCATTGTTGAAATGGCCATAATGTGATGAATAGAATCAACTCTCTAGCTGGAGCATGGATACGATTTTTGTGAAGTTGGAACTGATTGCAAGATTTATCATATTAGATATCTTCTTTCTCCATTTCTATCCAATAGTAACCAAATCTAGTAAGTTTGTGAGCTAGTGTTAGGCCATTTGAGTGGGATCCATAAATGTTTTCATGTCCATCAACTAATGTGCATTTTGATTCTTTAGGTTCTAGACACTTAAGGAGTGTACTATCCAAACACCTTCTATACAAGTCATTAACTATGATGATATACTGTGAAGCATTTTGGATAAGGTGAAATTTTTCATTATGGGTTAGAGTTTCTATAACAATCTAGTCACGAAGGTAAGAATAGATGTGATAGTAGTGGGATGAGTCATGTCCAATGACACAATAGATCATCTGGGACTCAGGAGAGTCATAAGAAGGGTAGGTTAATGTTTCCACCAGGAACTCATGTTTAAAGTTATTTTATGGCATCTGGAGCATGAAAGCTAGAGTATCCATGGCATCAACTACCTTGTTATCTCCTTGAGGATTTTTTTTATGAAAAGTAACATGAGAAAAGTGCTTCTTTAGATAAAAAATCATCCATTTGTAGGGAATCAATTTCTCATCCTTTGTTTGATTGATGTCACCGACTTGGTTGATTACCAACTATGTGTCTCCAAAGATATTCAATTTATCTACCCTCCATTCAATGGTAATTCTCATCCTATTTATTAAGGCTTCATATTCAAAAAAAATATTTTTACAAGGGAAAATAATCTTGTATGCCTTACGTAGATAGTACTTTTGAGGTGTGATGAACATCATTCTAGCACCCAATCCTTGTTGAGTGAATGATCCATCAATGAACATAGTCCATTTTTGGTGTGTTAGAAGTACTATGGACTTGTTGGGGAATTTAATGATCATGGGTTGATGGACTTGTAATGGTGCTTTTTCTAGTTGACGATAAATTTCATTCCCTTCGATGGCTTTCCTTTCCACATAATTGATGTGGAATTCACTTAGTATCATGGTCCATTTTTCTAGTTTCCTTATCATAGTAGCTTTACTTAGAAGAATTTTGATGGATCAATCTTTTCAACTAGTCTTGTAGTGTGAGCGAGCATTTAGTGTCTAAGATTCTGGGAAGTAAAGGCGACTGCTAGACATGGTTTCTTAATAACAATGTAGTTCATTTCATAAGAGACGAGTGTACAACTAATGTAATAGATGTCTCTCTCTTTTTGTTTTGATCTTCTTTAGCCAATATGATGCCCAAGGATGAATCACTTGTAGATATGTAAAAATGAGAGGTTTACCATGAATGGGAGACATCAATATAGGTAGGTTGGAAAGATATTTCTTGATCTATGTTAAGATTTTATCACATTCTTAATTCCACTTGTAGGTCATGTTGGTGTTTTGAAACATCACAATTTCAAATTAATTTTATGAGAACTTAATACATCTAGGGGCAACTACTTCCCATCTTCAACATACCCTTTTAGACACTGGGCCAACTATAAGGCTGGACCCTTCTTCTACTTTAGGCTCTGCAAAACCTAGGCAGATGGACCTCAGATTCACTTATATGGTACCAATGCTAAAGCATACACTTGAATCTAACAAAGCATATAAAACCCTTAATCTTCTAACACTTATGCAAAGATCCCATACATATAATAACTAATAAAATGGCCTTAGAAATTGATAAGCTAAGTGAGGGCATCCTTTTAGCTCTTAAACAAAAATGGAAATGGATGATTATAATTTTGATTTTAGCAAATCCCCAAATATGCATCAGTAAGAACAAGTTGATCCTATAGCTGATCAATGCCTTGTCTATTAGAAAATTCCATAAATTACACAAATACATCTATGATACCAGTGACATATTCCATGGATCAAGATACTAGATCTGTCTTATCACTTTGTGAATCAGACATCAGTGCTCATAAATACCTCATTTTGATGAAGTATCCTTCTTGAATAACTAGCAACCCTGTCAAATACATCAAGCATTTACTTGGCACTTTGTTCCAACATCAAAATATTTTAGAGATACAACTTGAAGGGGATGCAAATGGGTCTAAGTTCTTTATCCCTAAACCTCAAAACATTGTAGATTATAGAGATAGGAGATGAGAATCAGAACGAAACTAAGAGATTCTTGCTCATTTGTATTCATTTCTTTGAAACTATACATTTAGATGCATGCAAAACAATTCATAAAACCTCTAAATAGATCAAAACTAGATATTTTAGCTTGAATACTATTGTTCATACAAGCAAATAAGAATGGTATCACAGTCATGAAAACACATAAAAAATGGAACCCTTGGTCTCACAAATCTGAGAAAACTCAAGATTGGAACCCTTAAAATGAATGAGAAAGAGAAAGATATAGGAGAAGAATGAAATCCTAGATCTGATCTGGAAGTGACATGTGTCCACTTGGATCTTCATTCCTTTCTATTGTAAAGCATCTCTCATCTTTCTACCCCTGAAATCTAATATTAGTCTCATCATTGTAATGTAACAAACTAGAAATATCTTTTCTTCAATGACGAAAAACCCTTTTATTGCTAAAATATCTAAATTCTAATAAAATATTGATTCAACTGACTTGGAGATAATTAAATTTTTCCCTAACTACATTGTATTTCCTCTTATGTTCATTCAGTTCACCATTTCATTGGAAATCAAATCTGATATGCCCCAACTAAATGAAACTGAAAAATGAACATTTGAGACAAATCCTCACATAACTTGAACTAGGGGCTTCCTGTACAAAAAAAACTCCAAAAATGGAAAATTCATTCTTTCTTGATTTTGGCAATATTGAAAATTCCTAGAATCTTAAAATGAAAATCAGGCTCCAATTATGGCTTCAGACTGCATTTTATTTTTCAAAAAAATTAATTTTTTTGAAGTCTGAACTATATATTATAACTCAAATTTATTTATAAGATCTGACTACACGTTCAGAAAAGGGAAAATGATAAAAAATATTATTTTATGCATTTTGATTTTTCCCTCAAATTTCCATTTGGGTCAAACTTTTTTGACCAAGCTATGACACGTGTCACACTCTGATTGGCCTATTTGCTACACAATCATCTATAACTACCATCTAGGTGCCACATGTCATTATCTCATTGGTCCTTGTCTTACTACGTGGTGACCACATCATCAGTATCTATGTCACTATCCTAGTTAGCATGGTGCCATGTCATCATGACATAGTGATGTCACAACACATGACACCTCCTTCCATGTTAGCACCCAGTCAACAGTGCCACATTATCACCTTGTCATCCTACCACATCATCAATCACTATGTCAAATGACACTTCAACATGGTGCCATGTCATATAGTGACATTGTGACACCTGACACTGTCTTCCACATCATTGCCTCAGGAAGTGTGCTAAGTTGGGTCACCCTACCATGTGTCATTTCATGATTCGTCCATCTTAGTCCAACTAGCACCATGTGCTACCACTTGTCACCTTTTGATTCACCCAAAAATCCACATCATGGATGCCATGTCATCTGCTGAGTCATTCAAAATTTCCTCCCAGCCGGCCATGGGTCCCATGTGAATAG
Source organism: Cupressus sempervirens (assembly GCA_028749045.1). Lineage (NCBI taxonomy): Eukaryota > Viridiplantae > Streptophyta > Pinopsida > Cupressales > Cupressaceae > Cupressus > Cupressus sempervirens. The sequence continues at coordinate 499,719,882 of CM053793.1, read as the reverse complement.
TCTCTTTGTCTATAAGGAAAAACCTTAAGAAATTTAATATCACAATGTTTGGATATAAATACACTTGGAAAGCCAATCATGCAATGCATGTGGGATACATAAAAATAAAAGAGAAGCCTTAAAAATGCTTGCCTCACAAGCTTGCTCATGTGTATTATCCAACCTCTTCCAAGCATACAACTCCCACACCTCATCATTCACCATGCATAGCACAAAAGAGCTTCTAGAATCATGCTTCTCCCCATTTTAAAATTCTACAAGAGTTGTCCATACTCCCCATTTTGTGTGAAAGTAAAGATTTGGGATCTTTTTAACTAGTGGCCCTATCTGCTGCTTCCAATGCAAAAGAAAACGCATCCCTCCCAACACTCCTCTCAATCCAAAAATGATGAAGGCCACTTTAGAATTAGAAAACTCTCCTCCTCGGTCAACTATACTTACTATGTGCAACAAGATTCCATCTTGACCTTGCTTTGTGGATGTCTCTCTATACATTTCTTCATTTCACAAGCATTCAACTCTGCAAATGCCATATAAAAGCATCGTCTTACCATGGAATTGCACTTCATTCAAGTCATCTTCTTCACAAAATTCTCTAGAGGTGGAAGTTCAAACTCCAAAGCCTACAAACCACAGGTCTTGTCTTGATTCTTTAATACAACTTCCAATACTCTTCAATTATAGCTCCTTATGTATTCAAAAGTCTTCTTTGAAGAATCAAAAGTCATAAGGAGTGATGGATGATCTGGACTCTTGCATAGGCACACACCCAACTTAGAGATGTAGCATCATTTATATCATGTATGCTAGCACAAATGCAAGGTCAACTCTATGAGAAATTAGACTAAACTAATAGCAGTGATTTATTAGCCAACAATAAATACGAATGACAATTGAATTCTTGCTAATCTACTGATTGGGGAAGAAGAAAATAATTCAAAACATTTAAACCGCTTGGGGGCACCATTGGTTACAAGCTCTGACTTGAAACTTTGATCTTATGCAAACCTTCACATCTAAAACTTCTATGATTCTCCTTCTCTTCCTATCAATGGTAGCAAAAAAAAGAGAAAAAAAAGGGTAGCAAAATATGACATGGTTATTATAGTTCCTCATTCTCACAATTCACTAAACCTGATTGAAGGTTTTGATGTCATATTAACATCAATCCCCACTTTAAAATAGTTGTAAAACCCTCTCAATCTTTCTTTTCCTTTGAAAAGTGTCCATCGATGAGTTAATAAAACTCTTTTTTCTTTAAAAAAAAAAAATGCCTTCAAAGTGGCTATAAAATAAAACCTTATGATGAAAGATGTCCTTCCTCAGACAAAATAGTTTTAAAATGTTGCAAGGAACCTTTGAAATTGCCAGACTTTAGGTAACAAATGGTCTTAAAAAAATTTATGTCATGAATGGGAAAGTTGCAAAATCCTAATTTTTTGTTTCATAATCTAAGATAATAAGATTTCTTTGACCTCTCAAAACATATTTAATCCCCTCCATATTTATCAACCTGATGCAATTAGTTGGGCCCCAAAGTGGGTCTGACTAAATATTTTTCATTTTTGAACAACTGACATCTCAAACTGATCTGATGAATATTTGGTACTAATTGAAAACTAAATCCAACCACTGAATAAAAATTTGAAACTCATTTCACCTCTTTCTGCAAATTGCCAATTTTGTGACAAGGATTCCTTTTACCGACTTTAAATATTGACAAAAACACTTGATCGGGCTCTAAAATCAAACCTGTTGATTCTTTATTCTGTGCGCTCTTACCCTACCAAATCTCATTCCATGAAAAATTCTCAGTCAAAATATATTGACTATTAAAGTTGCCTTCTCAAAACTGCATGTAAGAAAACATGTCAGAAAACCATAAAACACATTCGAGTTTGGCTTTGAAAACAAGACAAACTAACACTTGGGGACACAGAAACTAGGGCATTGGTTTACTGTCATGAGTAGAGTATAAATCTAGGATTAGGGCTCATGAAAAATAACTAGGAACATTTGGAAAGTGGTCAAAGTGGGCTACTCAAATTTGCAGAACTGGAAACACTAGCAAAAAAGTGGTTTTTGCAAATAGAATGGACCTAGGAAATTGTGCAAATGGATTCGTTAAGACTTAAAAACTTGCATAATTAAAGAATTTTCAAAGTAGAACACAATGTTACAATCCATTTGATCTCTGTTATCATGGATTCAGAGTTATGATATCCCAAACAAGGGTACTAATCAATCTGCATTTCTACATTTTAAAAATCATTTTCATCTCTATCCGTACTATTTCGTACAAATTCAAGAATCTTCGCATGAGATTGTTCATTTTTGTGCGAGGATCCAAAATCTTCACATGAAGATTCTTTATGTACCACACGAGAAAGTGCCTGGGCGCACGAAACTTCACCTGACACCTATTTCTTTGCACGGACCATATTAGAACTTTGTGCGGGTTGTAAAACTTCTTCGCACAGACTGTGAGGAATTTCGTGTGAGACTTTGATGATTATTTCTAGTTTTTCTGTGTTTTCTAATTTTTTGGAATAACATAACAGCAATTTGTGGGACAATTGGAAAAGCATGATAAAATTCCTAAAAGTAGGTAAAACATCTACTAAGCGCATTGTGAGGATTACCAAGTAATTCTCTTTGACTGATAACACTTCATTTGGACCTAAAATAAACATCTCTCGTGTCAAGCTTGCATGTTTTTCCTTCCATTTTCTCATTTTACAACACATGCATAATTTGATACTAGGTTGTGATCTCTATTAGTTTTCATCTAGCAAGCTTAGTTACTAGTGATAGATCTAATTAGCTATCTTGGGTTATTGGACTCACTAATCCGTCGGCCCCTCATTTCACCCTGTGGTTGCAACATTAGCACCATGTTAAAGGGGAGGGGTCTACAAGAAAAAAACTTTAAATGCTCTACTAGGAAACCCTTTTGTGCTTTCTAGAATTCACTAGTTTTTGAGTTGTGGACTCGTGTTGGCTTGTGTGAGGGGTTAAATGTTCCACATCTTTGGACTAACCTTGCATTAGTTAAAGCGTTAAGTGTAACACCTTGTGCTCTTTGATTGCTTTTGGATACATTTGCTTTAGGGAATTAACATTTGTACACACAGTAATTAGGGCCCATGAACACTATTTGTGGATCTTGAGAGAGTGGGTTCCTAGTGAAACTCCTCTCTACGAAGGATTCCTTGTAGGTGGGGAGGATACTTTGAGCATATCACAGATAGATGAATCTTCAACTTGTTGATTGAGGCATCCTTTCTCCAGAGAGGTTGATAAATCAGTGGGAGTTGATATCATAGATCTTTAAGAGATACTCTTAGTTTAGCGTGTTAGATTAATTTTTCTGCTTTGATTGGGCTAAAAGTGAAAAGGTGTCAAAACCTTGAATTTGGAAGCTAAGTCCCCTTGTGGTACACTATTGTGAGTTGGTCACCTTTAGAGAGGGTTAACCATAGCAGACAATCCCTCTATAGGGAAAATTGCGTGGACGGAACCTTGAGCGGTAATAGCCATTTTTGACGTGGTAGTGACAACCGCTATATAAATGTCCTTGTGGAAGAAATCTCCATGGGTGTGGTTCATTGTGGGTTGTTAGATCTCCCTAGCAAATCTTGAAAATTAAGTTCTCAGACTGTGTTGAAACCTCGGTGCGCCAGGATTGGAGGTCACCCTTGTGAGTCATAAAAGTTGCAGAGTCAAAACATTACTAAAAACCTTAGAGAGGCCAAACTTTTCACTTTCTAGGAATGTGTGCAATGATTGCAAAACTTTTTGAAAACATACACAAATAGCTCTACTAGGGATTAGCACAAACTAAGTCACTTGATTGTTCATACACAAGGTTTCTTTTGCCCTTGCTCATTATTTTCAGACATGCTTGAAATCACCTGCTTACTATTCTATGTGCTTGCTTATCTGCCTGGTTACTAAAATGATCAAAATTTGTCAAAATTAGTTGCTGTTGTAAAATTAGTCTGCTTTGTCGTGCAAAATCATTTGGGTCTCATGCAAAATCATCTAGTCCTCGCACAAAATAATTTTTCTCTCCCTCAAAATTAAACTACTGTCATGAGTCTTCACGTGGCCCTGTGAACTTCTTTGTGCAAAATTAAAGAACTATCACTGAACTTTGCATGAGCCAAAAAAATTCTTCGTGCAGTCTATAAAACTTCTTCACACAGCCTGTAAAGGTTTTTCATGCGAGATCTTGTGTCAGCACTACCAATTTGGGTCTATTTTATCTATCTGCGGCCTGCACGCTATCTTTTTCTGTGTCTATTTATCACTCTCTATCTGCAAACAGTCCTAAAACAATGACACTTTTCTTAGCTGAAGACTTGTGTCTTGCACCTTGACTAGTCTCATCTCATAAGTAATTTTTGTTCCTTGTCTTAATGCTTGTCATACTTTGTGTCGCATTGGTCATAATCTCTGGCTGTTCTAGCATTTAAATCAGACCATTTGTGCCTTAGTGAACAACATTCTTACTATTATCTTGTCTTTTTTTAGACTCAATCTTAGTGTAGTCCTTGTCCAGGTTCTAGCTTCTTGTCCTTATCCATGACTGTCGCAACTAGAAGCGGCAACATGTTTTATCCCTATAACCTTAGACGTGGTCATGCTAGGGGTCATAATCGCGGTAGAGGTCACTTACCTTTTGTTACGCAATCTGTATCTAGTTCAGCTAGTGAGACATCTTCACCATCTTGCTCACCTACCAAGTCATGTCGAGTTCAACAAATATTTTCCATAAATTTGCAACAAATTAGGAATCCTTTTTACCAAGAGGACACTGAGATAGGTAGAGGTCCTGCATTCCCAAACACGATGTATGATCCTTTCTCCAGAGACCCTTTTGAAACACAACATATAGAAACTGAACATGTTCCTATAATGACTAACTATGAACCTAAACATGGTAGTCATAGTCAAAATCAAGAACCACCTAGGAATGACAAAGAAAAAGAGAAAGACTATGACACTGATGGGGAACAGAAAGAGGTGGAAATACTCCCTGAACACATAGCAAAATGTCGAAGAGACAAAAAATTCCAAAAGGACATGGGAATCCTAATCAATGAAGAGAAAGAAAAATACTTTCTCAAACTTACCCAAGAGGGAGAAAAGTTACCTTCTCATTTCAATGTAGAAACCATTGTCAAAATTGGAGAAGAAACTAAGACTTCCAAAATCCAAAAATAATTGAAAATTATGCAAGACCAATTGGCTCGGATGATGCATGAGAAATAGAAACCCACAAAGACATACACATTGGACGCTCTTTGTTCATTTCCATTTGACAAAAGCATAAACATGTCACCTTTCCCACGAGGCGTAGAGCTACCCAAATACGATAAGTACTTTGGTACTACTGATCCCCAAGATCACTTGCGAGAATTTGGTGCTTTGTCTATGGAGTTTATACATGATCAAACCTACCTCATGTGTTTATTCCCTAGAAGCCTAGGTGGTCAGGCTTTGGAGTGGTTCTCACATTTACCTCTTGGTATCAAGACGTTTGACAAAATTGCCAATTCATTTGTTCAACAATATTCTCATAACATACAACACCCTGTCAATATTCGAGATCTATGCAACCTTAAACAGAAGGTTGGTGAACCTTTCCTCACTTTCCTCCAAAGGTAGAGATAACTATACACTAAGTATTCTCGTAAAATCCTAGAAACGGAGAAGCTTGACATTTTCACTGATAACCTCTTACCTGATTTCGAGTATAGAGTCCAACTACAAGGTCCACGTACCTTTGAAGACATGATTACACAAGCTATCCGTATCGAAGAATTTATGGTCAAGAAAGGTGAACTCACTCTTCAAAGAGACACAAAACAAGGTTCCACTTCCAACGAGGATAAAACCAAACATGTCAACAAGAACCAAGAAATTGTACATGATGGAGTTGTTGACAATGTCACACCCAAACTGGCTAAAGCAATGTTTAATCTCACAGACTGCCTCAAAGTGGCCAAAAATGCTGAGAAACCTCCCCTTGAAAATAAGATGTCTGGGAAGAAATTGAGAAACTCATGGATAACATGCCCCAAGCAAGATTATACGCCTTTGGGAGAACCTTTTGATGTGGTTTACAAAACATTGCTACAACACAAGCTTATTTCACCAATGGATAACCCTCATCCCTATGATCCACAACCACGTCCACCATGGTGGAATGAGACCTCATTTTGTGAGTATCACCAAAACAAGGGACACAAAACTAGTAGCTATATAAACTTGCATCATAAAGTCCAAGACATGATTGATGTTGCTGATCTTGTAGTAGATGGACATAACAAAAACTCAGACCACAAGACGTTCAAAGAACCTTTCCCAGCTTATGAAAAAGGAGAGACTTCGAAACTAGAACCCTACAATAAGGTCAACTATACATATTCCAATGATGATAATTTCATTCACATGGTTGAACATGTAGATTCTGAATATTGCGACGTTATTACCATAAAGGGCAAGCAAGATAATGACAAACCCAAGACACCATTTGTCTTGAGGGGCCCTACTTCCAATGAAATGGATAATATGCCTTTGTAGTACTGTGCTAACGCTGTTACTTGCTCTCATGCAAAGTTGGTGCTCAAAGGCCCTACGCCTCCTACTTCAAATCTTGAACAACGCAAAGACAAAGCCCTTGTTGGTCCATCTGGTAAAGGTGCAAAACCCACAATGAACTTGAGCACAACTAGTTATAGTGTTCTTGATTAGTTAAAACAAACTAATGCTCAGATTTCCATCTTTGAGCTTCTTAAAATCTCGCTTGCTTATAGGCATATTCTGGACAAAGCCCTCACTGAGGAAAATGTTCCTCAAGATCTTGATCTTGAGTGATTCCAATCCATGGTAGGTCACTTGACATCACCTTATCTTATGACCTTCTTCAAGGAGGATGAAAACTCGCTAAATCACCCACACAATCAGCCTCTACACATTGAGGTTATGATCCACTAGACACATGTTTGTCGGGTACTCATTGACAATGACGCTGGCCTAAATATTGTCTCTACTTCTCTTCTTAGACAATTGGATTATTCTAAGGACTCTATTGATCCTTGACAAAAGATCACTATTAAAGCATACAATGAAGTGGAACAAAAGTCACTAGGTCTTGTGGTTTTACCAATTTGTGTCGGTCCTATCAAAAGGGATGTCACCCATCAGGTGCTTGACATTCCCTTGGCCTACAATATTCTATTGGGACGGCCATGGATACATGAGATGCATGCTATGCCATCCAAATACCATCAATACATCAAGTTCCCATTTCATGGTTTCGAAGTTACTATTCCTGCCACTACTAGCTACACCTATAATATGCTCAAAGCTGCTAAAACTTTCATCCCTGCTAACCATGAGTCTACTGATTATCATGATAATAAATTGAAAAAAATTGAGCAGTCATTCAAACTAAAAGAAACTGGTATGGGAGAGTACCATATTGAGTCAGTGCTCTCATTGACATCTCTCCCAGAGTCTCCTTGACATTATGGGAGACCCTCAAAAGCAAAGAATCCATTCGTGCTGACACCTCAGACCAAGTATAATGGCACTTTTGTTAAGGCTATAGTTCCCTTAGAAGATGAAAATGAAAATAGAGCCATTGCTGCATGGCTTTGCAAAGAAGAGGCTCCAGTGGACCTAACAGAACAAGCTCGAGAAATCACTCTAAGAAATATGGACCTAGTTTTAGGCTTATGAAGCGTTTTGGTTACAAGGGATCTGGCCCTATTGGGTGCAATAATAATGGCCTAATTGATCCTATCAAAGCAAAAGCTTGAAGCAACAATGATACAACTGGCCTAGGGTTTAAGAAGGTCCCTTTCCATTTGGGATCAAATCAATTCATCCCCAAACCTGAGAGTTCATCTGAAAATGAGTCACAAGCTGAGTTAGATACTCAAGAGGAAGAATCTGATGATGAGGATTCCTACCCTCATCCTATTCCTTATGATCTCGCTAAATTCTTTGCTGAGCTAGATGACTTTGTGCCACATTTTAGCACTATGGATGATCTTAGTGATTCTTCTAAGAACAATACTGAGCAACTCAAATATCATTTAGAAAATTGAGAATCTAGTCAGTCATGCTATATTGAGTATTTGTGTAAGAATCCAGAGGCTGAAGGAGAGTATGTCCCTATCACTATTGGGGAGTTCTATAGTCTCTCACCATGTAGCACCGATTCTCATGAATATGAGTTTGACAATCTTTCAGAAGCTACTACTGATAAAGACATTGACCAAGTGCATGTCTATGAAAATCAAATTGAAGTGGGTGAAATGTCTTGGGTTAAGTCACAGGGGTCTGATCCAACTAGTGTCCTAGAGTTGTCAATTCCTGACGTTAGTATTCTGAGGCATTTGAACACACTTGTGGATGAGGTCTCCATAGGTCTCAAATTGTTGGTCCACACACTTAATGACTATACTGTGAACACAATTAAACCAGCCATTACTCTCTCACTCACACATCCTAAGCTTATAGACTAGAACCCCAATGCATCTAACGAAGTCCCCACATTCCAGAATGACTATGATCTTGCTTGTTACCTAAATGCTATCAAACTTGTAATGTATTCCACCAATGAGAAGAGTATCAACATGACTAAGGCTGACATCAAATATCTCAGTCACACATTTAAAAAGAAAAAATGCAAGAGGTTCGATGGTGAAAACCACATTTTGGCAATGTCGAATCCCAAAAAAGTAAAAACAAAAGATGTATCCAAGGGTGAAAACCTCTCTGAGGTGCCCACGAATGAGATATTTGATGTCCTTCCCAGTCACTTTCAGGAGAGATCATTAGTGTTAATAGAGCTGATGCAACCAATTAACTTGGGCACAAAAGAACATTCTCATATGATACATCTAGCCCAGTCACTGTCACCTGAAGAGAAGGAGAAATTCATTGCCTTTTTCAAGGAAAAGAAAATAAATTTTTCCTGGACATATTCTGACATGCCAGGATTAGATCCTGATCTTATCATGCATCACTTTTCCATAGCACCAGGCATCAAACTAGTTAAATAGAAGCTTCAAAAAATGCACCCTCATGTTGCATTGCTCATCAAAGCAAAATTGGAGAAACTCCTAAAGGCTAGTTTCATCCATGCAATTGATTATGCTGAATGGATATCCAATATTGTTCCTATTTCCAAGCATGATAAATCTATCAAGGTTTGTATAGACTTCCATGATCTTAACTTGGCATTTCCTAAAGATGACTTTTCGCTCCCTAATATTGATATGATCGTGGACATGATGGATGGCTATGAGATGTACTCACTTATGGATGGTTTTTCTAGATACAATCAAATAAAAATTGTGCTAGAAGATCAGGAGAAAATGGCTTTCACATGTGCATGGGAAACCTTTTGTTGGAATGTGATGCCATTTGGTTTAAAGAATGCTGGTGCTACATATCAGCAGGCTATTACTACAATTTTCTATGACATGATGCATAGAACCATGGAGGACTACGTTGATGATACCTTGGTCAAAAGTGCTAAACACAATACTCATTTGCAAGATTTGGGACCCATCCTAGATCGTATGGAAAAATTTAGTCTTCGGTTCAATCCTAAGAAATGCGCATTTGGTGTCACTTCAAGGAAATTGTTGGGATATATTATTTCTGCAAAAGGAATTGAAGTAGATCCAAAGAAAGTACAAGCAATAATGGACATGCCACCACCTCAGAACATCAGTTAGATGAGAGGACTACAAGGAAGGCTTCAATCTATTCACAGGTTTATTTCACAATTGGAAAATAGATCACAACCCTTCACAAAGACCTTACATAAGGGTGTGAAATTCAATTGGAGCTAGGATTGTGAGCAAAGCTTAACATAGATCAAATAATATCTTGTAAATCCACCAATCCTAATGCCTCCTATGCATGGGAAGCCTTTGCTTTTATACATCTCAACCACTAAAACATCTCTGAGAATCTTGTTGGCTCAAGAAGAAAATGACAACAAAGAAAGAGCTATTTATTACTTGAGCTGAACATTGGTCTCTTATGAGAAGAACTACAACATTATTGAGAAAGCTTGCTTGGCAGTTATTTTTGCTTCCTAGAAGTTGAGACACTACATGCTTGTGCACAATACATGGCTTGTGGCTAAAATAGATCCATTAAAGTACTTTCTCAGTAACACAACTCTCACAAGAAGATTGGCTAAATGGGTCATGATACTCAGTGAGTTTGACATCCAATATGTTGAATGCAAGGCTATAAAGGGACAGGCAATTGCAGACCAACTGGCTGAGGCACACATATAGAGTCTTCTACCAATGAACATTGATTTCCCAGATGAGTCAATTCTGACACTCACTCACCATACATGGGTTATGTTCTTCGATGGGTCCTTCATGCAACAGGGATCAGGTGCTGGATTACTCTTTATTACACCATAGAGGTACTCATTGCCCAAAGCATACAAGATTATGTTTCCTTGTACAAATAACATTGCTAAATATGAGGCTTTGATCAATGGCATTAAAATTGCAGCTGAATGGAGAGTGGATCAGTTAGACATCTTTAGTGACTCTCAGCTTGTTCTTAACCAGGTAAACGACATGTATCAAACAAAGGATGAGAAACTAATTCCTTACAAGCGAATGGTTGATGACTTGAAGAAGTATTTTGCACACATCACCTTCCAACAAGTTTCACAATTAGATAATAAAGCGGTTGATGCCATGGCCACTCTGGCCTCCCTGCTAAAAATGCCAAAAAATGATCTCCAACATGAGTTCTTGGTGGAAGCACTACACTACCCAGCCTATGACACACCTGATTCTAGGATGATCTATTCTATTATAGGACAAGAATCATTCTGCTACCATCACATCTATTCCTACCTTCATAATCAAACCATTTCAGAAGGTTTAACATGGAATGAGAAATGTTACCTAATCTATAATGCTTCACATTATGTCATTATTGCTGACGATCTGTATAGGAGAGGTCTTGATGGAACACTCCTTAGGTGTTTAGAAAGTGACAAGTCCAAATGTGCACTAATTGACATTCACAAAGGTATTTGCAGATCACATTCCAATGGCCTAGCACTAGCTTGCAAACTCCTTCGTGCTGGTTACTACTGGCCTAAAATAGAGTAAGAAGCTATTAAGTATGCTAGGTCCTGCAAGCAGTGTTAGCTACATGGAAACCTCATTCACGCTCTAGCCAGAGAACTGATTCCCTCTACTACAACATGGCCTTTTCAACAATGTGCCTTCGACTTGGTGGGACAGATTCACCCAACCTCTTCTAATGGACATAAGTTCATTATCACAAATACAGATTATTTCACGAAGTGGGTAGAGGCAGCACCTCTCACAGTTGCTAATGGAAAAACTGTAGCACTTTTCATCACAAACTACATCATCTATAGATATGGTGTACCATCCTCAATCATTACTGAAAATGGAGGACAATTCAAGAATAAAGACCTCAAGGAATTGTGCAAGAAATTCAAGATCACACAACATTGGTCTTCCATTTATTACCCCTAGGGTAATGGCCAAGCCGAGCCATCCAATAAGGTGATCCTCAAAATTCTTCATTGCACAATCAACAAATTAGTGAGAAACTGGCATCTCCAGATCAATCCAGCTCTGTGGGCATATAGGACAAGCATTAGAACTCCAACGGGCACAACTTCCTTTGTGTTGGTGTATTGGAAAGATGTTGTGCTTCCAATAGAGGTCAAGATTCCTACCTTGAGAATCTCTATGAAAGGCCTTATCACTGATGATGACTACAGGATAGCTCGGCTTCAAGAGCTTGTATTACTGGATGAACGACAAAAAGTGGCCTGTGATCATCTACGAGCATATCAACAATGAATGGCAAGAAGCTAGAATCAGAAGGTCAAGCCACATGACTTCCAGCTGGGTAATCTCGTCCTGAGAGAGAATCCCAAGAATCAACAATAATGAGTAGAAAAGGGAAAGTTTGAACCAAACTTGTAATGCCCTGCCCGAAGATCCTTGGAAACAAGGATTCAAATCAAGCCAAGATATTTTTTTTTAACAAGTATGAATGCACAAGACAACATCATACAGGGATCACAAAGATCACAACGGAAGACTTCAACACAATCCCGGCAACCAACGAATCTCTGAACGCCACTACCAAACTAACACACACAACCAAAGTCAACAAAGACAATGCACATGATGAGGGCACAAGAAAATACCACTCATCAACAAAACACCAAGCTGGGGTAATATGCAGAATCCCAAAATTTGGCTAAGCCTGAAATCCTGAAGCCCTGAAAATTGGCTAAGTCTGGATTTCTGAAGCCTTGAAATTTCCTAGAATCCATAACTTATCTCTGAGAGGTCTGAAACCTATCTCAAACGATTTGTCGAATATATTAAAATATATATTAAGTATAAAGAATTAAATATACGTCAACTTATAAGGAATTAAATATACGTCAACTTATACTTAAACGATATATTTTAAACCCCAAGAGACTAAAACAGAAACACGAAAATCAAAATGCAACAACATAGGGTTGAAGAACGCCCAAAAGGGTATCCAAAACCACTCTCAAAAAGATCGGATCACGAAGAAAAGTGCCCGCTGATGGCACGCGCAGGTTTTTCACAAAAACTGTGCGACACTTTTTACTATGGGAGGGCGATACTTCTCCTTAAGGCGTGCGAAACTCTTCCAGTGTCGTACGACATTTCTCAAGAAGGCATGCGACACTTTTCAGCATCGTACGACATTTCTCAAGAAGGCATGCAACACTCTTCTAGTGTCGTACGACATTTCTCAAGAAGCCGTGTGATACTTTATAGTGTCGTACGACATAGTTTGCATGGGCGTGCGATACTTTTTAAAGTGTCGCACCATGCTGAACAAATGTCGCCCATAGAAACATGAAAACACTCCCAGAAGCAAAAAGGACCAAAATAGAGCAAAGAACCTCCACACTAGGGAGTACCGGATCCACAAAGGCTCGAGGAATGAACACTCGAGTGCAAGAACAACACAAAATGGAGAACATCAACCATCTAAACTACAACAGCATAGAACACACTGAATATAAACATCGCAGAGAAAAAAAGCAACATCGCAATGTACATAAATACATCTCAGGAGCAAAACAACCAAACTAAGTACGCGGTTCCTCCCAACCATCAATAGCATCATAAGACCATCGTGGGTCCTAGCCATCCCCCGCGTGTAACATCCCAAGCCATCGACCAGATCGTCAGTACTGTCATAATAGGGATGTCACTACTAAAACATGCAACAATATAAGCATAAGGAAATCTAACATGCTAGTAGTAAAGCATAAAGATAATCCTACAATAGATAACATCACCTATCACATGCTAAACAACAGTAAGAAACAGATATACTACTAAATCAAATAACGTCATATAATCATATGCTAAACATCATGATAAGGGAATGCGTCAAGTAAACTAACATCATCCAAACATGATAAACAAGCATCCCAATGAAAGCATAAATCACAAGAAAGCATACTCCGAAACTCGAAGTACCAAGTGAAGACATCTAGCAATGGTCACACTAGGACAAAGGATTGTCTCTGTACATCGATCCCTAGCAGTGGTGAAGGTAGCTATGGCTCCCAACCACATGGCACCCGTAGGTCCACACCCGCCGTGCTGATGGAGATAATGATCCAACCACAACCACACATAAAACACAACATCCATGGCTAACACTCATGCCAGACAGTATGATGGCTGAACCAAGAACCTAAGACAATGCAAGGAGTACAGGTCCTGGTTAGACACTCAATAGGCTACTATGTAGGGGCTGACATCCTGGAGAGTCGCTTGGCATCAAAAAGCCCAAGCTCGGATCGTGTGTCCTCAAACTTAAACGGGTGCTCACACATTGTGTCCTCAAACTTAATCGGGTGCTCACACATTTTACTTATCTTAAGTTTTATTAACAATCACACATTTTATTTAGTTATCACTTATATAAAGCTTCCTCTGCCAACCCATGATGCCATGATTGTCGGGCTACGAGATAGAAGCCCCCTCCAGATGCTACCCTACCCTACCCATGCTCATCCTACAATAAGTGCCCGTGGGCATGCATACTCCCATACCAACCCCAATGATCATAACTTCCGGTAAATCCATAGAAGATTGGGCCTCGCAAGTCACCCAACAAATGTACGCGCACGTACTTGTGTGTGGCGCACCACCATCACGAAAATCATAACACAAGGACAGGAATGAGAACATAATGCAAAGAAAACACCCCACTGAAAGCAACACGGGAAGGATGGATTCTACACGAATCCCAAAGCTAATAAAATCATACACCATGAAATCACTCAAGCAGCCTCAATCCGAGAGTATGGATTCTACACGAATCCCAATGATGTAACAAGACCAAACATCGTGAACTCACTCAACCAGCCTCAATCCGAGAGTATGGATTCTACGCGAATCCTAGCATTCACGAAACAAAAGCAAAGGTCTAAAAGAAACAACAACACCAGGTATAAAATCACTCAACCGAACACAACATCGAGAGTACGGATGCAACATGCATCCCAATGCAACATAAAAGTGCAATAGTGGTTTGACTGATATCCAAATGGATCATCCAGGTCCACGAACCACAATGTGCCAAGAAAACTCGAGAAAATAGGGCGGCATGCAAAACGAGGTGAAAACCCCAAAAATTTGGAAAATTACAAAATTAAAACCCATTTGGCCTTTGGGTTCAAAAACCCCAAAAATCCAAAAATAACTAAAATCGAACACCGTATGCAAAAACGGCCAGCATAACGGTGCAAAACTCCAAACCCTCTTCCCAAAAAATAGGAAAATGTTCATACCCGCCCAACCGGGTAGAACTAACATACAGAAACGGAGGGGAACACTAGTTCTCAGCCTCCAAACAAACGGCTACCAGAAACAAAAGCTGAAACAGAGCAGAAACAATAAAACAGGAAAGCCCTACCTCACAGCCAAAAGGGCAAAACGGGAATCTGAACCATAAAATAAATATCTCGCAGAAGTAGCTGAAAATTGTGGAAATCCAAGGTTTCTCCGAGCTGGATCTAACGAGCCCAACCTCACGACAATCCCACGCTCATAGCTCCCACAATGAACAAAACAATAAATCCTCATGAAGAGGATTTTTGGGTTTTACTCTCCAACTTTCCAATTTGAAAGTGAGAAGTGAGGAATTAAATTCCTCTTTGGATACTTATTCACTTTTTGGGTGAATAATCGATTAGGGCATTTAACCAGCCAATCTAGTTAAACCCCGAATCGACCCAAACGAAAATAGGCTATTCCTATAAATAGGAATTCATCTATGGCAAAGCTGCCAAAAATTAAAATAAATCAATTAAAAAGCCCGAAAACCCAAAAACACATAAATCTCCTAAACAACTTTCGCGACAAAGTGAAACTCTAAATGCACAGACACGCTTACTGGTCTAATCACATAATGCAAATGAGTTTGGATTTAATAATCACCGAAAGGTTTAAATTAAACATTTAATTAAGGATACGTCGACCATACAAAGGCGACATTGGTAAAATATGAAAGGCTGAATCACTAACTCCATGTGCCACTGCCAGGGATATAATCCTGCACACTAAACAACACGATCAAGTGCAATTGCATATAATAATATAGCCGAAGCAATAAATGCATTAAATCACCTAATTTAACCATTTATTTAATTATATTAAAATAATCTATTTACATCACTCACGTTCGCATAAAGCATAACAACGCAAGAATGAAGTAAATAACCATAGCATTAAATCCATCACATAACAAAATCAGAGGTATGTCCAAATACCAGATAACCAGATAACATCATAAAACACACTGTCATCTCAAAATGGCATCATCATGCAATATGATTAATTGAACAACATAGTAGTCTAATATCTATGATACTGGAATCAAAGAGTAACATTTGACCCTCAGGTCATCTCAAATGTAAACATAACATGAGTAACAAATATCTCTCTAATCAGAATGTAACAAGGTAAATGTTCGCAGCACATAACCCAATAATCTCACAAGAACAATCCATTCTAATTACTTGCGCATTTAATAATGATTGTTTACTCTGCATTAAAAAGGCATTTAAAATACAAAAACAACCATAGTCATAAACATGACTAACCACTACTACAAGAACCTAGTCCAGTGTAGCATGGTAATAGTACACACTGCAATCTCTGCACACATCTCAGGGTAATCACGGAACAACCACATGATACCACATTGGTCCTAGTAACCATTGGCACAAGCCTTAGTGAACCAAAAATCACATCATAATCTCAAAGATTAGTCAAAAGCATAATCAAAGCAACTGATAAAGAAACATAAATCCAAACACCTCAACGGTGTAGACCACTCAGGGTCACAATCATGATCCCATCACAACAAAAGATCATCAAGGTTGCATCCATCATGACGACTTACAAAAGTCAAATGGGAGAGGCACTACAAAACTGGCTCAGTCCGTATGTCATCACTATAGTATATGGATCTGGCACTTATCATCTTTCCACAACCGAAGGAGAAGTGCTCAAAGAATATGTCAACACTCTCCACCTAAAGCAGTTTTATAGTTAATTTAATCTCAGCAAGCTCTTTGTACATATCTATATGTCCTAAAAAAAATTATAAAAATCAGAAAAAGTCCTGAAACAAATTGTTACCCTAGTGAGAACCTAGCAATAGGCGCCTTGGTACACCAAAAAAAAAAAAAAAACAAAAAAATTGAAAAAAACAAACAAAAAAAGTGCCATTGGTGAAAACTTGGAAATAGGCATCATGGTAGCGAATAAGAGAATCTTTTCAAGAAGGTGAAAACCTGGTAAACAGGTGCCTCTTGTTTCCAATGCTCCATCTTGTAGCGCATCTTCTGACTATTATGTATAGTCACTTTCATGCTTTCGCTTTCCTTCTTTTTGCTCATGTATCCATGGATTGAGTCTTCTCACAGCTCAGGGGCATTCCCCCTTAGTGTCACTCCTTTTGAGATTCTTCTCATAGAATCTCCTTCATGATAGTCACCAGTGGTCCTCATTTCATCTACCTATTGTCGCTAGTGTCACTCTTTTCAAGATTCTCCTAATAGAATCTCCTTCATGATAGTCACCAATGGTCCTCACTGTGTCTACCTACTGTCGCTAGTGTCAGTCTTTTTAAGATTCTCCTCATAGAATCTCTTTCGCAATAGTCACCAATTGTTTCAGCTGTGTCTGCTTACTATTGCTAAGGTCATGTCTCTAGATTCCTTTATGGAAGATCTCTCTTGCATTAGTCACTAGTTTCCCTGGCTATGTCTATCTACTGTCATTCAGTCCTTCTTAGGTTCTTCATCATAAGTATTCCTCTTTGACCTCAATCAGTAGTCATTCTGGCTGTGTCTGCCTACTGTCATCACCCTACTAAAGAAATTTCTTTCAAACATGTTTTGGACACTGACACTTGACATCAATCGTGAAACATTAAACTCAAAAATGATATAGTTGTTTGGATATGCTGAGCTTTTTCTTTGTTTGCTTTATTTTTTCTTTATCATATCTCCTCGAGCAACTCAATGATGTCATCTTCGACTAGAGAAGTAATGACTAGAGGCATGATCTTTTCTTTTCTTTCTGTTTGCGGTTTAGTTCCAATAAGTTGATCTATTCCTATAAGAGGGGTGTCCACTATAAGAGCCTCCATATTGTATTGGATGGCCATGTGTACCTTGACTCCTTTTATATGAATATGCCAATAATGTTGGTTCTTCTCCTTGTTTTTTGGAGTAAACTCTTCATGCTACAGTAAATACTGATACTCATCCTACTAAGTGAACATATGGGTCACTGCGAGTATATCTAGCGCACCTCTGTCTCAGGAAATGAATGCAAGGGTCATTACGGACAGAATAAATACTGAATACTTAGCATAAGATGGATCTCCCATGTGTTTGGTGTGTCTATTATGCAAGAAACATTCAGATCATCCTAGCGTTTATGCTCTGATGCTTATGTTAACTTGCTACATTAAAAGGGACAAATGTTCTGGTCATTCTGGCTTCTTGTGCCTCGAATGCTTATATTTAATCTTGACAAACCAATAACATATGTTATATTCATATTTCCATGATTGCAATATCAATGGGAATTGTATGACCTATGAGCTTTGTTCTATATTCGGTGATGATTAAATATCGAGGCTTGGTAACCAGACCTAGGGTTGCATTTAATATAGTCTTGCATTACATACTTCATTTGCATAAGCACACAATTTGATGGTCATTCTGTTCCTACCCTTTGTAATGAAGGATTGGGGGATATCTCCACATGTATCAGATTCCTCCATGACTGCACAAGCATTTGGTTCATCAATTCATGCTCCTCAATGGAATCCCTGTCACTGTCAAGCAAAAACACGCCACACTACATGAGATGCTAGTCCATACATATGCATTCTATCCAAGTACAACATACATCTCATGTACATCAAAGTAAAAAAAAATAGACAATGACATGCACATAGGAATACTTAGCTCAAGATGTCATATATATATATATATATATCAAAAAAATGGGTCAGTACAAAAATGGGCACTACTCGAGCACAATTGATTAAAAATGATACATTTGGTGCTGACACACCAATTAATACATATCTAGAGATCAAAATCACAGTTAGCCATAGATTGTCTAACTCTATCCCATACTCTCACCTCTAGAAGGAGCAGGATTAGTAGGTGGCAGAGGCGGTGGTGGCATATTTGGTCTGGCAAGAGGTCGTGCGTGCCCAAACTCTCATACATATTGAGAAAAGCGCTGCACCTGGAGTGTTTCATCTGGCACCACACTGGTATATGCAACATAGTAATATGCTGCCCAAGCCAACTGAAATTGGATCTCATCCTGTGCCAACTCCAATCTCTGCTCTATAGTCTCAACATGCTCTCTCCAAAGATCTATATCCCGCTATCGCTCCACTAGCTGTGCATTTCAAACTGCCACTGCAATCTGTAACTCTCCCAACTGTCGGGAGGCCACATGAATTTGCTCTCGGTACTACCATACCACATCCTACACGCTAGCTGTAGGCTGATCTAACATGTTTTCATCAAGCATCTTACGTGCCTGCTGCTATGGTGGTGCCTGCGGCTGTGGTGGCACCTACTGCTCTGGCTGTGCCTCCTACTGAGGGGCCTCCTCCTCCATCCTTTGCCTGCAACACAAACTCTGTCCAGTCCCACTACCCATAGCACCTAGGTTTGATCCCATCTAATGTGGGGGAATTTGCATCTACTGAACCCAGTACTAGACCCATGACTTCTGCTATGGCTAAACTAGCAGCTGTGGCTAAGCCTGCTACTATTGGGGCATATGTCTCTCTACCTTCCCTACCATCCCCATTGGATTTGTAAAATGTGGGAATGGATGGCTAATAAAAAATGCTTGATATATAGGCATCATCCCTACATCTACTATCTCTAGTAGGTAGTCACACTTAACTACAACTAATCTGTGAATGACTATCATGGATCACCCTAGATCCATCCGTGCTGGCCATCCCTGCTCAATGTCCTTCTGTAACTTGGCATAGGCATAGTACTCAGTAAAAATGTCCTGTGGTCAGACATACTTCCATCACACTCATGAGATCACAAACCTCTCAATAACAGATGTTGTCCTACCTACCAGAGGTTGAGAACTGAACATCCATGGTAACTCTTTGGGAGCATCATCCTAGTCCTCTATCTCTCTCCAAGGTCGCCATACAATGAACACCAGGTCATTAAGATGTATCCTCCACTTCTTTGTCTTACCCAGGTGGGCCTGGGTAATATGCCCTTGATATCTACAAATATAGGGCTCCATGGGCTCTCGGGCATCCTAAAAAATTAGCCTACATATGGGAAGATGCTAATAGGCCTAGATCTGGAAAACATACACTTTGGTTGCCATGGTCTTCTTCTCATGGAAGATGACCTTGTGCATCTCATGGAAAAGGTGAGCCAACATGCACTGACCCCACCCAAAAATCTCAGGTGCCTCTAGCATCTTGCGGAGCATGACTCCCCACTTGCACTCCAAACCATGTTGTCCTCTGTCAGGACATAGGAAATAGCTAAAAAATATAGCCAACACAGCTGCTAGCCTGTGTGTCGATCCATAAGTGTGCATAAGCTCATCCAAGCTGATGGCCTTGCCCCTCAGTAGCTCTCGCCAAAATACAATAGACAATGCCTCTATCCCTGCTTGGGGCACTGTATCATAGATAACCCAGGCACCATGGAAAGGAATCCACAAAATCCTCCATATGTCCTTTGGTGTGATGGTCATCTCACCCATTGGCAAGTGGAAGGTGTTCATCTCCAAATGGAAATGCTCAACCAATGCAGTGAGAAGGCCGTGATTCACCATCACGGTTGGAATCTGACATAAAGAAGACAAACCCAATCGAGCAATGTGTGCTCGATTAGCATCATCAAGACTCCGCAATAGCTCCCCATATGGTCAGAAATGCAATCTGAATGCAACATCACCAAAGACCTCCTACATGCACAACAAGAAACAACAAAAATAAAAAATCAGTATCAAGTCGAAATGATGCATTAAAACAAATTAAAATGCAATTTTTGAGTGAAAAAATCAAATTTTTAAGCATGAATGTCATGGAATTTTACACAAAATTTGTGAAATCTCGCCCGAAGTTCTCCTAGTTTCATGCAAAATCATTCTTTCTTCACATGAAGAATCACATCATCACACAAAAAAAGAGCTGCTTGCACGAAAAAAGTGTTTTCCATGCGAGAAGAGATATTTTTGCAGGAGAAACAAATCACCTCCGCGAAGAATCTCATTCTTTGCATGAAACCTAATGTCGCCCATGCGAAGATCCTCCACACCACGTGCGAAGAAACAATACACCCTATTTCTTCACGCAAAGAAAGAAGATCTTCATGCCAAAGCTGATAGGTCTTGCACAAAAAGAGATTGGACCCCCTAAAAACATGCTAAAATGTGCAATAAATGACATCAAAATGCGTGAAAGTGAAATTATGAAGGACAAGAATCGATGACTCAATGGTGGTCCGTAGTCTACTGGTCAGCTATGACATCTGTAGCACTCAAATCAAAGATGTCTCACGCTAATTGCCATGTGTCTCTCTAAGCTCAAATCAATAGAAGACAAAAAGAACAAATGAATTGAAAATGACCCCTTGGGGCCTTATATAGCTGTTGACCCAAATTTTTCAAAGTGCTTAGATTTGCACAAAAATCACACCCTTGGCTAATTTGATCATTCTGAATCCATTTTCAGGATTGAATTCAAAATTTGACACACTTAAGAGCCTTAAAAAGTATTTTAAAATTTTGGGGACTGACACAATCGAACACTTGTGCTGCCCAAATCTTTCTAATACTTTGTGATTCTTGGAATCCTTTCATCTCTACATTCTCCATATTTTCAAAATCCATTTTGGAAATAGTTAACTCAAGTCAACCATGGCTAAATCTAATCAACTTTTGGTCAAACTTGGCCTTTGCGAGTTCACAATCATTTCAAATCAACTTTGAATCTTCTTTCGATCATTTTGATCTCTTCTATATTCTGCTAAATCTCATATTTTTTCTATATCTCATGATATACTACTTCAAATCATATTTTTGGTGTGTTATCTTTCAATTTCGCTCCCAAGGGGGCAGGATGATTATATCATTGAATACTTATTGCTTGAGGCATCTTGTTCCCTTCTATCTGGTATCTTTTCCATCCATCTTATCTTTTTGTCAATTGATCAACCTTATAACAACTCTTCTTAGAGTTTGATGGATAGGTATTGAGATAGTCTAAACCCTGACTCCTGAGGATCAAGCCTCATTCTAGGGATGATTCTATGACACATGATTGGACCTTGTTATCTTTTATCAATTTCAGGTATCTAGGTGTTCTATCTGGATCCTTGAAGGTTAAGCTTCGTTCTGGAGGTAGTCTTCTAAATTCTTTTAATCTTAGGTATCTGGGTTTTCTATCTGGATTCTTGAAGATTAAACTCCGTTCTAGAGATAAACTTCTAAATGCTATCAATTTTAGGTATCTAGATGTTCTGTCTAGATCCTTAAAGATTACGCTCCATTTTGAAGATAGTCTTTTAAATGCTACCAATCTTAGGTATCTAGGTGCTCTACTTGGATTCCTTGGGATTAAACTCTGCTCTGGAGATAGTCTTCTAAATGCTTTCAATCTTAGGTATCTAGGTTTTCTATCTAGATCCTTGAAGATTAAACTCTATTCTGGAGATAATCTTCTAAATGCTATCAATTTTAGGTATCTAGATGTTCTGTTTGGATCCTTTAAGATTACGCTCCATTCTAAAGATAGTCTTTTAAATGCTACCAATCTTAAGTATCTAGGTGCTCTACTTTGATTTCTTGGGATTAAGCTCTGTTCTAGAGATAGTCCTTAAAAGCTTATCAATTGGTCTCCATGTCATCAACTTTGGAACCAATCTCATCTTTGCATCATGCTTTTTGATTTTCTTTGAATAGAATGTGATGCTTGCACATTCATTCAAAGAGGGGCAAAATGTAATACCCCAAAATTGGCTAATTTCCATGATACCAATTCTGGTCTATTTCTGACCAATCCTAAAGTCCTATTCCATTAGGAAAATTCTTATTCAGCTACTCACTACTTGACTTAATTGTCAGATGTAGAAAACCCTAATCTGCATTCATCATGCTTTTTATTTAAATCCTATAGTATTTACTCATATTAGTCACATTAAACCTATTGATTAATATTTAATTTAATTATTAAGTATTTATACTTTAATTAAATTAAATTATATCCTAAGGCTAATGTACTATGGAATTAAATTTATTTGATTTAATAAATGTGCCTATTTTAATTAATTAAATGAAATTATTTAATTAAATGGAGAACTTACTTCTAATCAATTAAACAAAGTTATTTAATTAAATGGGAAGCCATTCCTAATTAATTAAATGAAGTTATTTAATTAAATAAGAAAAGTGTCTCTAATTAATTAAATAAAATTATTTAATTAAATAGAAAAGGTAATTATGAGAGCATATCTCATTTTATTAAATTAAATATCTCATCAAAATCTCTCTTCAGTTCAAAAAAAGGAAATTTCCAGTTCACTGCTGATCAAATTAGAAGTGACCCAGATCACTTGCTTTTACACTAAAATCTATCTAAGTTGATTGACTCTTACACTCAGATCTGAGTTAGTTAACTCCCTTTAATTTGGGAATCTTCCTTTATGACTGAACTTCACCTTTAATCCTGACCGTTGATTGAAATTGATCACAACTGTTGATGGATTCCAGGAAAGTCTATTTAAGAGACCCTCATCTCTTCATTTTGAGAGGAGGTTGAATGAGAATTTGCATCGAATTGCTGTTGGATTGTGCATTCATTTGAGCTCATTACTTTCATAAGATATTCATTTTCTAGTTTAATCTCATTTAGCATAATATGCATACATTTTAGCATAATCTTCTTTTACATGTTCTTAGATTAAATGTGCATAATCCATTCTAGATTAATCTGCATTCTCGTATAGATTAGTCACATTTTATTTTAAATCCTTTGTTCGTAGAGGGTCTGGTTGCTTAACACCTCAAATATGAGGATATCTAACAAGCAATTCCCTCTAGATAGAAGGCAACATGCCGCCTTGTTGGCTGATGGATTCCAAGAAAGTCTATTTAAGAGACCCCGATCTCTTCATTTTGAGAGGAGGTTGAATGAGAATTTGCATCAAATTGCTACTGGATTATGCATTCATTTGAGCTCATTATTTTCATAAGATATTCATTTTCTAGTTTAATCTCATTTAGCATAATATGCATACATTTTAGCATAATCTTCTTTTACATGTTCTTAGATTAAATGTGCATAATCCATTCTAGATTAATCTACATTCTCATATAGATTAGACACATTTTCTTTTAAATCTTTTATTTGTAGAGGATCTAGTTGCTTAACACCTCAAATTTGAGGATATCTAACAAGCAATTCCCTCTAGATAGAAGGCAATATGTCACCTTATTGGTTGATTCTTGGATGAACAATTCAATGTTCATTCTAGGATGAATCCACATATAAATACCATGTTGAAGTGTGTGTGTTAGCATAGGCCACATTTTCACATAAACAGGTTGTAGTCGAAGAAACCAACCACTAGCGAATACATTTCATACCCAGTCATCATATCCACTATAATGTCAATGTAAGGTAGTGGGAAGTCATCCTTTGGGCATGCTTTGTTGAGATCCAAAAAATTAGTATATACTCTGATATATTTATCATGGTTAGAGACTAGGACTATGTTAGAGATCCATTCAACATAGTTGATAGCTAGAATGAACCCAACGTTTAGTAGTTTTGCCAGTTCAAATTTGACGAAAAGTACCACATGAGGGTGCATCTTTTGGAGTTTCTATTTTGCAGGTCTTACACTTGGTGCAATGGAGAAGTGATGCATGATGAGATCAAGATCTAGATCTGACATATTTAAGTATGTCCATGCAAAGTTGATTTTCTTTTCTGGGAAGAAGGTAGTGAAATATTCTCTCTCTTCATCCAATAGTGATTGTGCAAGATGTATGATGTATAGATTCTACTTATTACCCAAATTTACTAGTTGTTATGATTCTATTAACATCGATGAACTTTCTTGGAAATGGGTTAGAAGTGCATCAAATATGTCATCTTTAGGCACCTCAAAGAGGTTTTCACCTTCAGATATTTCTTTTCTTTTCACTATTTTAGGCTTTGATACTTCCATAACATGCTTTTCACCATTAGAGCACCTATTTTTATCCTTTTTAATTGTATGAATGAGATATTTAATGTTAGATTTAGTCATATTTACACTATGTTCACTGATGGAAGATGTTACTAGTTTAATATCATTTAGGTAATAGGTGAGAGCATAGTCATTATGAAAAATGGGGACTTCACTAGATGTAGAGTTGGAGTTCTAGTCTATTAGCTTGTGATAGATGAGTGGAAGAGAAGTGACTAGTTCAAGTATTTTCATTGCGTAGCCATCAAAAACATGTACAAGTAAGTCAAGGCCTAGTATGATTTTTTTGAGAGGTATGTTCAAATCCATCTAATTCCTAATGATATTAACTAAAGATAAGTAAACATCAATGGAGTTAGACATGTCAAACCAAACCTTAGACAACTCCCCTACTTTGAGTTAGTTTTCATAGGTGTACCATGTCTACATCTTTGTCAAAAGTCACATCTAAGAGAGAATCAAACTTTTACTTGTGAGAATTAATTCTATATGGAGGTGGATTAAACTATTCTGCAATAGTAATAGGTACCCACTTCCCACTTTTAGTATTATTGTGGTTCTATTAATCTCTCTTAGCAGTGAGAGTTTGGCTAGACTCACCCTATTTTTTTTTAGGGGAGTATTATGACTATTTTAGTAGAATCACTATAAATTTTAGTAATACTAACATGTGGTACAATGTAATCATGCTCTGTAAGGAGCATAGAAAGATCTATAAGAATAGTATAAGGAAAGCTATCCTCATCATTTAAGCTTTCTTCCTAATTTTTATAGATTGATATTTATGTTTAGGTGGACTATCAGTCCTTGACATGAACCTATTTATTCCCAAGAGGAAGAGTACTTTCTTGAAACCTAGGCCCACTATATCATGGATTGGATCAATCAAGCCCTTGTTATTTTTTCCTATAGGACCATTACCCTCATAGAAAACTCATTTCATTAGTTTGAGGCCTTGTCCATATTTTTTAAAGGTTATTTCAGAAGATTGAGCTATGGTGATAGATATGACCTCTAATTTATATAGCCAAGAAGAATTGGCTCTGTTCTCATTCTTATCTTCTAGAGATATGGTGGCTTGTACAAAACTTCCATCAAAGACACTCTTATGTGGTAAAGTAGAGGGTATCTTCTCTTTAGAAGGTCTCCCATAGTGATGAGGAGATAGTGGAAGAGATATTAGAGATAGTAATAATTCTATTTTATACTCTCCCATAATAATATCTTTTAGTTTGAGAGTATTTTCTATGTCCTTCAATTTTTTGACATGGTTTTCAGTAGACTCTCAAGTGGTTGGAACAAAACTAGTAGAAAATTTTAGCATGTTGTAAGTATAGCTGGTATTGGTAGGTATTGTCACTTTTGCTCCTTGAAATGAGAACTTTATGCATTGTTTATAAGTGGAAGGAACCACCTACATCTCGTGAATCCAAGGCCTTCCTAGTAGTATGTTGTATGCCAAAGGTGTATCAAGGACCTAACATATGAAATCTCATTCCTATAGGTCCCACTTTGATAGGTAGAACAACAAGACCCTTGGATTTTATTTCTTCCTTTTCATAAGATTTGATTGTAAATTTTCTACTAGGATCAATGGACTCCTCATCATAGCCCAATTGAGTAAAAAAATTAGTAGAAAAAATGTTAAGACCAACACCATTATCTATAAGCACACAACAAACATGTTTTTGATGGATCATGATTTCTATATGTACTGGTTGGTTATGAGGAAGACTCAGAGAATTATCCTCCTTCTCAAAGAAGGACATGTAGTGAGGTAAAGTAAGGTGACCCACCATGGATTGAAACTGATCTAGTTCAAGATCCTTAGGTATGCTAGCCTTAGTAAGATTTTATCAAGAATATGTCTATGCACAAATGAGTTTTTTTAGTAGTTCAAAGATGGTTAATCTATGCATTAGTTCTTTGCAACTATTCTAGAATGCTATAGTTTACAATATTTGAAGATGTTTCTAGTATTGTGTTCTTTCTTGTCAGACCATTTTTTTTGTCTTTAAGTTGTGTTTCCCGAATATGAAATTGCCTCAATCCTCACCAATCTGAGCTATGGTTATTTTTAGAATAAGCCTCATTTTAAGCATTAAAATGGTCACTTTCCCTCAGAGTTTTTGAGAAATTTCACCCTTCAAATCCTCTAGCTAATCACTAGCTCTATCCAATACTTTAAATCTTTAAAATCTAGTTCTTGAGTCAAAAGTTCTTGCAGGTTAATGGAAGGAACCAAAATATGTATTTTCAACTTGATCATTAACCATTAACCTCCAAAAAGGTTAAGGTTTAGGGTCCAAAACATGTGTTTCACTTTGAAATCTTAACCTCTCCATCAAAAGAGGTTAAGATAAATTTCCAAAACATGTATTTTCTCCCCCATAATTAACCTTAACTTCTTGTCTCAAAGGTTATGGTTGAGCTCCAAAATACGTAATTTGGAGGTGGTTATTAACCTCTCTAATCAAGTTAGTAAAGAATGAGAATTGAAAGGTGAATCATTACAAATTAGTTCAACCTTGCATCTGGTGCTCCATTCAGTGACATGTGGCTCTCCAAGATTCAAAATTATTGAGCAATGATAGATAATGGGCATGATTCATTTTGTTCAGTAGATTGATTTTGATATATTTCTATAGTATATCTATAACACAGAGGTTATGAACGACAATCCAAGCTTTAATATTCAGCTCACATTATGTCATAGCTCAATGATTTGAATCCACTACATAAGGAGAAAGAGTTTCTTTTTCCAATCAGGAATAATATCACATAAAGGAGCCTCTATTTTTATATGCACCCATATGTGTGCATTTGATATGAAAAATTCAAACCCTTGAACTTGTTCCATGACACACACTCCACTCAACTATCAGATGGTGAATAATACAAAAAAATTAAAAGAGCCTACACAATCTACAATGGATTGATTCAATTTTTGAATAATTTAATCTACCTACCTACAACTTTCCTCCTTTCTCCAACCAATTACAATAATTGGGTCTTGATAATGGAGAGAGAACAATAAGAAATAAGAAGAAAGCTCAAGTTTTGAAGAGAAAGAAGAACTTGATTTAGAAGAAATTAGATATAATAAAGCGAAAACCCGTGCCTATAGTAAGCCATGAACTATGGTAATAACAAAAGGTGGCAGACTATGGTATGAGAATGGAGCCACTACAAATAAAAGATGGAGGAGGAAATATGGCAAGGCACTGAGGCAATGAAATAGTTTATGGTTTAGATTACAACATTTTAGAAGAATTTCCCCTCACGTGAGAGTCAATTTTAAACCTTGAAACCTTAGAAGATTATCATAGAAGTTTGTGGAAGCTATTCTTGTCATCAAGGAAAACTCACAGTATCCCATGATGCCACCTGAGCTAGCTTTGATAGATTCAAAAGGAATTGATGATAAACAAAATTTGAATATTTTTTTAGAAATGCAACATGAGGTCAAAATTATTTCCTCCATCCCCCAACCCGCAACATTCAATGTGGATGCAACATATGTGATATGACAGAAGGTTCCTGCAGGTGCCATGTTTCATGAATTGGTCTATTATGTGATTTGAAGTCTTTCACACTCAATATGTAGAGGGGAGATTCATTTCTAATCCAAGACATTTAAAAAGAACATAGAAATCAAAGCTAAAAGAGCAGGAAAGTCAGACTAGATCTGACATATTTGATGAAATGCGCAATTAGAATGTGGTTGAATTGTTTGACCAAATAACCAACTTAAATATGCAGCTTTGTGATTTAATCTGGCAATTAGAAAGATCCCAACATAGGCATGTGAATTATTTGACATAATTCCTTTATGGATGCAACCCCTTAGCAACTACACCATGCTTTTCTATAGTGCCCAAAATGAGAAGAAAGCTTAAGCATATATATATATATATATATCTTGTACCCTCAATGATGGAAATATGTGTTGCAAGATTGATTTCCATATATATGTTGCTTTGAATGATGCATTGATCAAATATATGTAGAGTTATTGAAACTATTGAAACTGAATATTGGAGCTAGCTTGGGCACTTCGCACACTAGTATATAGGAATTGATGGATAAGTTTTCAAATGGAGTAGATGTTTGAGTCTCTTCGAATAAGTTTCAAATTGAATTGTGAAGTCTTTGATTTGCGAAGTACATTGAGGAAATTGAAAGCATTTAAAAGTAATCAACAAAAAGATTAGTAGCCGAACCATGAAATACAAATATCAAAGGCTAGATTATGCTCCCATTTTAAAAAGTACACTTCCTAACATTGGTGATACCATTTTAGTAAGTATTAGCCTTCAAGATTTTTGGTCATCTCTTGAGAGCAAGGACAGGACCCCTTTAGCTAGAAAAATATTGGAAAGTGGCTTGGCTCGAGTAGGAGGGCACCCCATCTCAGTATAGTGCCATAATCTAGTGTTGGAATGCATGAAAGCCTATCATCCTAATACCAGGGAAGTCATTTCATCAAATAATAAAGTGATTGTCCATCTAGATCCTATTTCTATTACCATTGCCTTCTGATTTCCTACCAGGATGCAATATGCCAACATCAATTTTCAAATACTATTTCTAAATCGTGGCTCTTGCAACAAAGGAAAGGGAAATGTCAACTAGCCAAGTCCATCCACAGATCATTGTTAAAAGAAGATGTAGAAAATATGACAACTCTATTAAGAAGGATAATAGGACTTTAGGATTTGCATGAGTTTTAAGGTTGGATGTTCCTATTTATTAACATGGTTTGCAAAGGGAAGTAACACATTGATTGGGCTGAAATTATTAGTGACTTACTACATAGGAAACTCATAGAACTTTAGGAAAATGATTATTTTTACATGACTTCTTATCTTTTCTACGCTATTGCAAGCACCAAAAGTTGGCCGGGGCTTAATCATCAAGGTATATATGATGATACAACTATTATTTACAATCATCTCCCTTAGATATAGTATTACAATAGCCTACACCATTTTAGAAGAGTGAATGATGCATTCATGATGTTGATTGTAAGAGAAATTTAGGGAAACATGGGACTCAAAATTTCACCAGAAGCAGCAATAAAAGTACAAAAGTATGGAAGTGTTTTCATATAGTTCCTAAAGTTCACTTATATTAGGTTAGCTACCTATGATGGGTATCCCCTTATGCTACCTAGATTTGTCGATGATAAATTGGTCTTGATAGAAATGTGCAAAAAGATTAGTCAAATTAATAAGCTTTGTAAGAACAATAGGATAGATGAAATACCTTTCCCTATCAACATTGGACATTATAGTTGTGATATTGCATTAGATGCGAGGAACATAGAAAGACCCATCACCACAATTAATTTTCATCCTTATACTATGCATTTCCCTTATGATAGTAAAGGCTATGAATTTGATGAGTTAAAGCTAATCCCCAACCTTGGTCACTTTTTGGCTCTAGAGGACTTTTGGGAAGATTGAAAATGATTTCTAAGTCAAGAAGAGAGATTGGATGTGGCTTACTGTAAAGTAGGTGATATACTTCAAGGTGGATATTGATGTGATAGGTATAGATGATGATGAAATTTCCTTGGTCAATCTCTTATACTATGAGAAAATTGAATTACTAGATCTTCCCCCATTGATTGGTCAATTTAGGAGTTAAAAAGCCCGAAGGAAAGAATTGCCTATGTCCTTAAAAGAACAATGGATTGGGTCAGTAGAATCAAAGCATAAAAAGTGAATGGTGAATTTCAAAGTAAAGGGAGGAGAAGTAATCAAGGAGAATCATCTTGAATGGCATTGGAGCCAACTTCTGATGAAAGAATATAGCAATTGGATATGAGTGCTCTAGATCAAGATGAAGATCTAAATCAACCGGCTAAGTTTACAGTCAAAAGAAAAAGGAAAAAAATGAAAGGTAGATCTACTAGAGTGAATCAAGAAGGAAATGAACCCAATGAGAAGGATCAAAGAACTCCTCAGATTGTTAAACAATACATCCCAGTTACATCCTCTCATGATGCAGTAATTCCTCCTTCGATCCTCTCCCCTCATGAGATATCATTAATAGACATCACATAGTTAGATAATCAATTATCTAATTTAGAAGATTTAATGATGATTGCTGACAATATAATAGGTGACATGCAAGTTTTCCTTCTAGCTACTACACATTCATGGCTCCAAAATGGTCTTCAAAAGAAGAAAAAAATTTCTTAGATGATCCTACCTCCATTTGATGTAATCTCTAATTTCCTTCATAAGCCTCCTAAAGTGAAAAAGACTAAAGTAATGTACTCCAGGTTGGCCGTTAATAAAACTTCTAGCAATCTATGCATAGAAATAGCCAAGCCAATATAGAAAAGAATGTTGATGAAGCATCTGAGTTAGATTTCATTTTGAATAAGGTTGATCTTGGTCCATCTATTACAAAAAAAGATTTTTAGAATTTAGAATTGGCTACTACCCAAATGTTACAAAGAGCGAAGAAAGATAAAAGATCCAAGGAGAAACTCAAAGAGCAAGTTTCAGATGCTGGTGTCTTACAGTAATTCAATTAGTGATTCCTCTAATGTGACACAAGTAGTAACTTCACTAGCCTTAGTGGGCCCTGATTGTATTCTTGATCATGCTATTGTTGAAAGAGTAAACAAACACTAGTTGCATAGTATGATGATTGAAGCTTGGATAAACAAAATGATAGAAGATGATTTCAAAACTCATAACTAGAGTGAAGGGAATATATGGAAAAGCCATCAAACAAATACAAGAAATGTCTAAAGAGCTAGAAAGAAGAAAAGAGCAAAAAGCCACCTGGCAGAAAGTAGCTGATGAATTACAAAAAATGTGCTATTTAGATATGAACACCTTGGTTCTGTAGAAAATTATTGCTGATCCAAGTGAGAATCAAACACGTATCTAGAATAAAAGTATTAATTGGAAGATGAAAAATATTAGCAAAGGGATCACTGAGTTTGAAAAACTAATAGCTTCATGGGAACAATTGAAAATAAAAGTTACGGATGAACTAGTCTCTACTATCATAGGTGGGGCGAAACTAAATGATCTTCAACATATTGGTTGCCAATTTCTTCTTGATTCCTTCAGTATCCAAATTTATTTAGAAATGGAGAATTGAGTATTAGATGTCAAAACTATGATGAAGCTCAGTCTAGTCGTAGTCACTTTGGAAGATTGCAACATTTCAGCCTATCAACAAGAGTCAGAAGAGATCTAGGATAAATACTTTACAACCAAACTTAGGATGGGGAACATGTTCTTTCCCAATTATGATTCAATGGAAACCATCCTTGACACTTATAGGGATTTCTAAGATAATTCAATCATGTCCAGATAGATAGAGTTAATAGCTAGAAGAACAATGTTTGGATATGTATGCATTCTTAGTAATTCTAGCTAAAGTTTTGTTTTTGGAGTTTTCCTTGTATAGGTTAATTTTAGTGAGGTTAATTAACCTCTCCAAAATTACATATTTTGGACTTAGTTATTAACCATGAAGAAGTAGTTCTTAACCTTTGTGTCTATATATGGAGTCATTTTTGACTTTGTAGGGGATTTTTTTGGATTTGAAAAGAAGGGGACACTATGTTAAAGTTTTAGTAGCAAACCAAATTTTAGAAAGTGTGTACAGATCTTGTTCTTATGATAAAAAATTTCTTTATGTTCTTGGTACAAGGAAATAAAAAGGAAACACATTTTGAGTTCTCTTTCTACATATCTAAAAGTTGAAATGCTGATCCTTTCTTTGTAATTAGCCAGTTTAAGTTACTCCAGGAAAGCTTTGAAGTCATTTGGTGCATTTTTCATCAATGACTTTCTATTTATCCTTAAAAGTTTGATTTCATTTTTATTTGAAAACTTCAAAATTGTATCATACGAGGGAGCTGCCCCTCTAAATGTCAAGGAAGGCCACATATCAAGGGCCTATCCAACTGTTGTGAATAGTTTTCCACATGCACTCAGTTGGACCATTTTTATATTGAAAAATATATTTACCAAAAGGTTGTTTAGGTTTAGATGTAGAAGGCATAGAGCCTTTGATTACTATTTTGGTATGAGAACACATGACAATATTTGCACAAAATTATGATTGTTCTTGATTAGATTTAAGAGATGTAGATCCTATAAGGATGAATGGTGTCTTAGGTTTTTCATTGTTACTTTTCTCTTTGATTGTGATAACATCATAGTATTCATATTCATGAGGTTCAAACATATTGATTATGCTGTAATTGTTGGTATATGTGTAGTTCATCTTGGTGTTTTTTTTTAGTTTAGATTTTTCTCCCTTTTCATATGAAAGGAATGGTTCCTTGAATGCTTTATGATACAAGTTTTTTTTATGTCCTCCCACAACTACATCAATACCATCAATGAGGTCTTGAATCTTGTGTCTCAGTTGGATGCAATTTTTCTCTATGACCTTTGATTTGGTGGTAGTCACAATATGTAGATTCGTTCCACCATTTAGGTCTCAATTGTGGATCATATGGATGAGAATTTTCCTAAGGAGATATGATATGATTTTGAAGAAGTATCTTTTAGACCACTTTAAGAGGTTTACCCAAGGGTGTGTAGTCATGCTTGGGTCTAGAAGCCCAAGATCTATCTTTAGAGTTGTTTCTAGATGTTCTAGTATTTTTAGTGACCTTTTTAGTGGCTTTAGTTGCTTGTATTATGTTTGTAATATTGGAAATTTTTTTTGGGGATTTTGGAGTGACAATGTCTAGTACCCCATCATTTACAATGTCATGGTACTTGTTTATGTATTTGGTTTTATCTTTGCTCGAGTTGGACCCTTATTTGTTGTCTTTTTGTAAGGTCAACTCACATTTCTTGATCATTAATTCCTCTATTTGGACACCTTTTTTTATCATGTCATCAAAGGCTGTGGGTCCTTGAAGTTGTATTTTATACCAAAAATTAAGTAGAAGGCTGTCCATGAAGATGTCAAGTTTCTCATTTTCAAGTATCTTGTGAGAGTATTTGGTGTTTAATTATTGCTATCTTTGGAGAAAGTTCAAGAATGGTTCTCCCATTTGTTTTTTAAGGTTAAAAAGATATCTTACATCAGTTGGGTGTTGGATGTTGTTAGAATAGTGTTGGATGAACATATTTTCAATTTATTCAAAAGTTTTGATTCCACTAGGTAACCTTGAAAACCACTCCATGGCCTATCCACCTAGACTATGTGGAACTGAGTAGATGACATACATTTGGTCATATATGAATTCCATGGATAGGGTACCAAACTCCCTCAAGTGATTTTGGAAATTGGAACTGCCTAAGTATTTGTTGTATTTAGGAAGTTTAAATCCATTAGGAAAAGGAGGCATGTAGAGGTTGTTCTACAAAGGAAAAAAAAAATGGCATCTAATGTGTATTTTTAGGAAGGTTTGTCTTTTTCTTTCATCATTTAGAGTAGTTGTTCTTGCATGGCTTGAATATGTTTGTTTAGATTAGACATTTTAGTCTCTTCCTCTTTGATAACAATAGTTTCTACATCAAATTTTAAGGGTAACTTGGCTCCTTCTTTAGCTAGTTTGAGGAAGTATTTTTCTTTCTCTTACTTCAGTAGGATTTTTGTCATATTTTGGAATTTTTTGTCTTTATGACATTGTTCTATGTCATTTAGAGGTACTGCGTTGTTTTCCCCACATTTGTTCATATAGGAATACTTCTATTTTTGTTTTTCATTTCTTCTATTTTCATCTTAGTTTTCCTCTCTACCATGTTCTCATCTTTCTTGGTTTTGGTATGCCATTTTGTTTATATGCACAATTAGTGTACAAAGTTTCATTATGCTAAGGTTCAATATGAGGAGGTTCAATATGTAGAGGTTTCTTGTGTAGAGGTTAAGTGGTCAAAGTTGTAAGTATAGGTGTATTGCTTGTAGTGGAAAAGTCAAGTTAAGGAGATGATCTCATAGAGTTGTTTTTGGGATACTCTCAAAATAAGGGGTTTTGAATTTGACTATAGTTTATAAAAAAATTGTGTTTGATGAAAGCTCTAGCAGTAGGTGATGGAGATTGTGATGATCCCTCACTAGGTGTAGGAGGTAAAGGAGACTATAAGGATCCTCCGTTATACTTATATTGTGTATAGAATTTGGACCAGCCTCTACCTCGACTCCTACCTCTACCCCTAACTCTTTTATATCAATGAAAGAAAAACACATTTCCACTTCTAGTTACATTATTCATAGAAAAAAAATGTGCAATAGGTTTAGAATAAAACCACACCTACAAACTCATATCCAAGTAGGTGAAAGCGATAGAAAGGGAGATGTACACCAAGGTAAAAATAGTTGGAGTAGTGGCTAGAAAAATTGAGGGTGTGACTATCGTGACAACAAGGAGAAACAAAATAGTAGGAAAAGTGAGATGATAAAAAAATTAAACTAGTTTAGATGTGGGTCACAAGTGTTTAACCAAGAGAGTTGAGTTTAAGTTTAAGGTAGTTGCAAATAGAGAAATGGACAAAGGTTCCTTAACAAAAACTAGTTTAGACTAAAGTTTTGATAGGATGAAAAATAATAGGTTTCTATTTGGGACAAGTTTTAGATAGTCTCATGTGAGAAAACTCTTCTCTAGGAAATAATCTGATAAGGCTCATATGAGTAAATGTAGAGACTAGAAAAGACAATACCTTTCTAGGTGAGACAGTTAATTAGTTTGACAATTTTGACAAGATTTTTATAGCAGGTTGGAAAAGGCTCACCCGAGAACATGGGTGTTCCTAGGCAAGAAACTACTAATAACCATGTGAGTAAATAAATCAACATTCCTTAAGATCTTAACTTGTTTAATATTTTACACTAGTTCAGGGGAGCAAACAACATGATTGATCAATTTTTAGATAATTTTGGCAATTTGATAGATTTGACAGAGTTCTCAATTTCAAATAGATTTGACAGTTTTAAATACTAACAGGTTTTCTTTGAGATAATTTGTAAAATAGATAGTAGGGACACAAATAGTAGTAAAAAATAATCTAACCAAGAATAAAGAATCTTATAAGGAAGAGGGGAGTCTTGATAACATTTTGACAACTTGGATAGTTTTGACTCAAAAGACACACATTATCCCTAAATATAGAAAATGATAGAGAGGAAAAAAACCTTTGTCTCACATCTTATGTGTATGCATTCAACTCACATAGTCATGTCTTCTCCTAAAGGGCACCTTTATTTTTTGTGTTTCCAAGCACTCAATAATATATGTTCAAAGGTTACCCTTGAAGTAGGGGCCAACATTATATACCACCTTCAAGCGTCCAATTGCATACATATGCTGAGGATCTATAGGAGAGATTCTTCCCTCTCCTTGCATATAGATTATGCCCCCTTTTAGAGATGAGCTGGGTAGGAAAATAAGTACAAAGTCTTTAATAGGCATCCATTCACATTAACCCTCAATAGACCCACAAGTGAGGTTTAGGCCTTTCAACCACACTGACACCTAAAAATATACACCTTGAGAAGCAAGGCATAGGGAGATGCCATCCAGTACAATAGTTAGGGCATCCTCAAGATATATGATATCAAGAATCAAGAGGAAGGAATTACCATGGATTTGGAGTCTTTTTCTCTACGAGCTTCTTTATTATAGTGATTTAGAATCACTAATGAAAGGTGTCTACTCACTTGGGTCCTTGAGTACTTTGAAAGGCCTGCTAAAGGCGACTTAAGGACTTGGTTTGGATTCAAGGGTCCTATTTTTTGATTCTCCCAAATGGGATAAGGGCATACTTCTCTACCTCTTCACCTCACCTAGGCATGCCAAACATGTTAATCACTGAGGTAACACATCTTGTAATAAATCTATGAGCTTCCAAGTTTTTGATTCTCTCAAAGAGAGAAGAGCACAATTCCCTTACTAATGAATACGCTAAGTAATTTTTTACCTTTTCTTTCCTTTAGAGGGTACCATCATCCAAAGGGGTCTGGGTTTTTGATTTACTCTTGGGCATCACTTCCAATTAGTAAAGAGCATAATTCCCAATCCCTTCATCTAGAGCCCTAGAGAAGTTCACAATGCCTAATTAGACTAATTTGGAAAAAACTAAAAAAAATCATTATTTAGTGGGTTTGAAATATACCTCTGACAAGCATCCTGTAATCAAACTGTCAGTAAGTTTGCATGTATTTCAGGAGATTCTTTGACATGCATCTTGCAAACAATCATTATGCTATTTTAGAAAATGAGATAAATCAAACGTAAAAATTAGGCTAACATGATTAGTAGATGATAAAATTAGCAAATTTTCCGAAAGAACATCAAAAAAATCAATGCTATAATACAAAATATCTGAGAAAAATTTGTTGCTTCTAGGTGAGCAAATGGTCTCCCTAAAAAGACATAATTTTGTGCCACACAAGAGAATGCAAGTATTAGTCATGTGAGTCAATACTCTATTATGCAAGATTTTGCAATCAATTATGTGAGTCAACATGAATCTTGCATGTGGAAAGAAGTTCCTAGACAAGACTTCACAATAGTGTATGGAAATGAAAAGAAAAATGATGAAACATAACTGAAATAAGGCCAAAAAATTAAATTTTTTTCCCCATGTTGGGCGTTAGAAATGTGAGTGATAAATTTGATTCTCAAAATTCAACAAAACACTTCAACATGGTCATTCTATGATGGATTCATCCAAGACTGAACATCAGATTGTTCACCTTGAAGGACCCACTCATATCAACCTATTTCCTTCTATCTAATTGTGATTTTTAGTTTTTCTCTCATAATCAAGAGTTGATGTACCAGAAAAACTAAGAAAAAAGGATTTAAGCTAGAATAAATGTAGATTAATCTACATTTTTATAGATTTTCTATGCAAAAGATATGAATTAGCTAAATGATGTGCATATATAATCTATAAAGGTAAATAATGACCAGTGTAGCATGATTTTCAATATTAAACTAAATGAAAGTATTCTAAGAAAAATGAAATTAAAAAAAATCTTGAATGCACAAATGTTGAGTATTCAAACTAAGTGAGTTTCTTTATTCACAAATTGCATCCTCCCAAATGAGAGATAAAAGTTCCCAATTTATAGAATCCTAGAATCAATCAACGATGTAGAATGAATCAGATGAATGGTGAAGATTGATAGAATATTGAGGTTGAATGGAAAGTTTCCTTTTGTAAGAGAATCTTTCAAGAGTTTAGAGGAGTTAATTATTTTGTTTCCATTTCTGATTTGAGTTAACTCATTATTTCCAATTTTGAATTGAAGAAGAGATTTGAAGATTTAAATTAAATTTGACCTCTTATTTGAATATTCTCAATTATTTGACTAATTAAATTCAATAATTGAGATGAGGTTATTTAATTTATTTAAATCCTTTTGTCATGCGTATTTAGCTAAAGGGGTGTTTTAATTTAATTAAATGCACTAGTACCTTTAATTAAATTAATTCACTTATCAAGGTTTATTAGCTAAGTCAAGTCAATCTTTATGAATTAAATAAAGATATGTGATT
This sequence comes from Cupressus sempervirens, assembly GCA_028749045.1. Taxonomy (NCBI): domain Eukaryota; kingdom Viridiplantae; phylum Streptophyta; class Pinopsida; order Cupressales; family Cupressaceae; genus Cupressus; species Cupressus sempervirens. Next base: position 499,681,471 of record CM053793.1, on the reverse strand, counting down.
ATTGAAAATTAAGGGTTTTTTTCTTTTGACACTTAGGTGAAGTAGAGTCAACTGATCAGAAATGGATAGTACATTAAGTCATTATCGATTGATAGATCAATGTTTTGAGACTAATGCACAAAAAATTGTTTAGGATGTCAAGGTGCCAATTTTAGAGTATTATAGGTATTACCTTCACAAACTCATTGATTGGAAAAAAAATTAGTTTGAGCACTTTTAAACCACTTGTAAAAGACAAAAGGTAAATGATCTCCTAGAATTGTGATCTCTCTTCCCTAGGGGGGAAACTTCAAGCATTAATGATAAGCATATGAGATAGCTTTTATTGTATGTATCTAGGATGTACCAAGCAAGATTTTAGAAGGAAAGTCCAATTCAAGGACATGAAATTTAGTGTTTATTACAAAAGGTCTCACTTGTAGTGTTAGCATGATAACCCTTTTTGATTCTTGACTTCACTCATCATATGTTTTTATGGTTATTTACTTGTTGATATCAAGGAGATCACCTGGAAATTCCAAGAAATAGATCATCTTCAATGTACACATGCTAGATCCATTATCTATAGGAACTTTCTTTATTTTGTGTCAATGTATAAGGACTTCAATGTTGAGAGACAAATTGTGGTGATGATTAGGACCTAAAAAAACTATCTATAAAAATAAGGAGCTATTGTGTGGCAAGATTTGGAATCATGGTGGTGAATTGGGATATATTGGTGTTTTTCAGGAACATGAGACTCTAAAAGAGTAATCTCAAGGATTTATTTTTGGATAGGTGATGTGGTGAGAAGCTCAAGAATGAATATTTGTATAGTAGTCTTCCATAATTGTGAAAGGAAATCATAGCAAGAAGCTAATCTTTATAAATTGGATGGTTCAATAGATGCATTTGGCAAATGTATTAGTGGGATTAGAAGTGGAAGCTTGCAAAGTAACTCTTCCTAATCATGTAGTTTCACCATAATTATTTGTTTATAATGTGAGCATGTTTACATGGGTATCAACTTCTTCAATTCAACTACACATGGAGTCAAAGACGTATATATCATTTGTTTCTATTTTTCCACACAAGGAGTCAAATCTAGATATATGATTAGTATAATAGTCATAGTGCAGTACATGAGACGTGGAAGCTCAATTGTCATTGTTCATGTAGTTAGTTCCATTGTTATTTTCATTGTTATGATCAGGGAACAATTTTTGAAAGATCTTCATTTTAGCATTGGTAGAGGATGGTCCTCCTTCAAGATCATCTCAATTTCTCCATCGTCGATAATGTTCTAAATGTAATTTTTGAGCTTGATGCATTTCTTGGTGTCATGTCCTTTGATGTGATTATAATCATAGTATTTTCTAATCTTTGTACCATGGTGGTTTAGGCTAAATTTCATCAAAGGGTCTTGTATTTTGGAAGACCATTAAGCTATGTTGCACTAGTTTCTTGAATATGGCAGCTAAAGGTTCTTGGAAGCTAGTGAATTTCATATTTTTATCATTGTTTCAATTGTAGTTGTTATTTCTATAATTTTTGTTATTGTGGGGAAAGACCTACATTTTATTGTGTAATTTATGATTGTTCTAATTTTTCTTTTAATTTACATTCAGATTGTTCTGATTTTGATTTTTGTAATTCTGATTATTATTGTTCTAATTTTGATAATTGTTGTTGTTATTGTTACCACCTTCGAGATTGTATACAATCTTAACATTAGTAACACCATTGTATGTAACAACCTTATTTTTCAACTAAAACTTAAGCTTTTCTTTGTTTTTGGTGTTAGAATTTGATGATGAAGAGGTGTAATGTTTAATGAAACCCTATTTTAAAAGTCCATTCTTAAATTTCTTTCCTTTCTCAACCAAGGTTGAAAAATATTTAGGACTATATATTTTCATCTGAAAAGATATCTCTATTGGAAATATTATGAAAAGGCTAGGTTACTGAGAAGGGAGGGTGAATCAGTAACTTTAAAACTTTTAATCTTTAATTGTCTAATTAGCTTTTAATCCTTCACATATAATCTGATCTAATTGCATGCATAATAAACTAAAAACATGAAAGCATACATAACACTTTGACACATAGATTTAGTGACCTAGAAACCTTTCAAATAGAAAGTAAAACTAGGGTGGGGATAATACCCACAAGCTTTAATACTATAGTATAAAGTTGGCTTGTTAAGGCTTACATTGATCACTTCTGATGATCTACCCTTTTAGGAGCAGTAAGGGCTGCTAGGTCCACCTTACGGAAGGATTTACAAACATACAATGAAGTATGCACTCGGTAAAGAGATTTGCATAGGAGTGTTAGGTCTACCTTGTTAAAATATTTAACTGATCCACCTATTAGGATGACGTAGTAGCTGATCTCTAATCTATAACTTGGTTTGCTATTTGAGATTCTTCTGAGTGTACAAATCACCTTGCTATGATAGATGAATCTTTGCTACTCCTTATACTGCTATAGCCTTTGTAATTTTCTCTTTCTGCTCTTCTCTGATAAGATTTGATTACATTATATTCCTCATATAGTTTAGATATGATACAATACATTACATATATACCAATCCAATTATATAATTACAAAGTTATCCACAATACAAGTTTACCCAAATATTACAAAGTCAACTCAAAAATAGACACTCAGGTTTTGAAGACTAACTCGGTGATGTTCTGATACTTGACATCCAAAGTCAATGCTCAACATCATCATGCACTCAGTAGACATAGAAGCTCAATCCATACTGATCACTTCTAAGTAGTCTTAAACTCGGTCTGCACTAGTGACTTTGTGAATACTGTGAAACTCAACATATAAATTGAATCACTTGATTCACACTATGTAACTTGGTCAATGCTTCCACTACGAGCTTAGTATAAACTGAATCACTTGGTTAACACTGAGTAGCTTGGATAACACTGGACTCACATCACATCAGCTACAAACTTAGTAAGCATTGCATGGCTCAGTTTACATTGGTAAACTTGGCATACACTGAGATGCTTAGTTTACACTACTGATCTTCACAATAACTATAACTTTTTAGGATACACTAAAATTTGTCCAAAGGACTCAGTAGCAACTATAGAACTTGATAACAACTAAAATGATTGGTTAACACTATTAATTATACAATAATCTTGGTAGATACTTACAACCTGAATAAGTGTGTGTCACTAATTACAAACTTGACTAAAATGTCAACAATCTCCCCTGTTAGCATTAGTGACAAAAACACTTATTAGCCACAACTAAATTCACAAATTTCCTAAATATCTTTATCCATCACCTTGTGATTCTAGCTTGGTAGAGTATACTATTTTTGAGATTTTTCAAAATTGGTTTTATAAGATATATATCTGTACATGGTAAGGCTCCTATACAGTATACTATACATTTGAATACATCTCATTTCTATATACAATATACACTTGCTATACAATCTTCTTTGAATCATTATTTACATTTATCACATCTATCTTCCCCATTTCATTTTTAGCTTATGTATCAATTCTTACATCTTTCTCCCCCATAACTCATCATTCCCATATCTTCTCCCCCTTTTTGACAATAGTGCCAAAGATTTATTCTATATATTTACATATTAATGCCAAAATGAGACAAACTTTTTGAATGTACCTTGAGTATGATAGCCAAAGTTTTGTCCCAATTGTCCTACAAGACCTTACATGTGTGTAGTACAATCTACAATTTTGTTGACAACTCAATCATGTGGTCTACTATGGAGAAGTTGTTGTCATGGATGAGAGTTTTGGAATGTGCAATGTGCTTATGTAGTGCATCCATGTTAGGGAGAATCATATTTTGGATATCTACCAATGTAGATCTAATTCTTTCTTCTTCTCTAAGCAATTCTACTTGCATATCTATTAGAAATCTAATCTTCTTGAAATGAACAAAGCTTGAACTGGGGTCAAGCTGCAATTACAGAGCACTCATCTTGAGATCTTCATCAATCTTAGACAAATTTTCCTTTATTTCCTTAGTGAAATTTGAAACATCACATAACTTACCAAAAAGTGATGATACATTACTACAAGAGGTTTCCAGAGAGCCCAAAATAGTAGAGAGTTCTACTTAGTAGATGACAATCTAACGAGCAATGTGCTCTAACACTTTATTCTCAAATTTCTTCTCTACTTTTTTTAGTAACTTGTCTTATCCATGTACATCTTCATTATACTTCTAGACTTCTTCTACCAATTGATACAAAACTAGTTGACATGAATCAACCTCTATACCTATAGCCTCTCCCAAAATATTCTTGGCATCCTCAATGATTTCAAATTCTTTGTCCCTTTGCTCTCTTAGCCTCTGCTACTTGGCTTTCTTTTGGAAAAGTTTACCAAATGTCTACATTTGATCTAGATTGAGTTTGGATATGTCCCTATTTGGGATCACTATATCCTCATGAAGGTCTATTTCCTCCTCATTTTTTTTTCTTTAGCCCAAAAATCTTGTGCTTGGTTGAGGCTTGGTCTCAATTGTACTTACACTTATTTCTTGCTTAATAGGAATGGAAACAACAGCAGACATAATAGGACTAGCTATAAAAATTGATACTGCACTTATTGTAGAAATACTAGTAGAAATACCTATAGTAGCCAACATTGATGTATCCAAAATTGACGTGTCCAAAATTGTTGTATCCAACATGATAGAAGAGGGAAGAGTCTATAGCTTGGTAGATGAAGTGGAGATCACTTTAGTTAATGATGTTTTGAGTTGAACTAGTGCAAAGATTGATTGGATGTTAGTGTTGTCATTGGTAGTCACAATCAATCTTGTTGAGGTTGTCTCTGTGCATGATGTTGTCACTATTTTTCTTGGAGAGTGAGGGAGTAAGGCAATAACTAATGCAATAATCTTAATTGGATTAGTTTCCCCATCATCCCGTGTTCCTTCCTTGGTAGCCTCTTGCTCTTGTTCCTCTTCCTAATCAATAGTTTCAAAATGTGTCGTCTCTTCATCATTTCCTTCATCATCCTTTTCTTGATCATCTTCATCATCCTTGTCACTTATGCTGACTAGAAAATTACTCAATTTAAGAAGAAGATGTACATTCTTCCATGCATTTTTTTCATTCCTTACAACATGCTCAATATCTTTCATTAGAACTAGACAAGTGTTGAATTTTAGAGTTAATTTCTCCTCATTTTTCTTTAGAGATTTCTTAACCTCCTTGTCTCTTAAGCTCAGAATAAGCTACCTTAGGGTTTTTTTGTAGATTTCTTTTATAGTTTTCATGGAAAATTCCCATCTTGGCTTAATCTTATCCATCAAAATATTAGGAATTTGAGAAGTAAGTTGGTTAGGTGAGTATTTGAACTTACCCATTTTGTCCATCACCAGATCTTCAATTTACTTTTGTTCTTCATCAGTCCTGATTTCATTCTTTAATGCTTTAATATTTGTAATACCAGCCCCTACCTCCAATTATTTCAATCTATCTTGAAAGGTGGGTGGAGGTTTTCTAAATATTATATCTCCTCCTTCCTTATTAACTTTCTTCCTTAAGGATCTCCTAGTGAACACAGTAGAGGATGGCTTAGCTAGCTTGGTGATGATTACCTTGTCCTTTTTCTTCAATGGATCCTCTTCCTCTAATTATTCCTCATCCTTTCCTTCTTCATCCTCACCTTTTCCCTTGGTCAACAAAAGAGTAGAACTAGTTTTCAACTTGGCAATTATTTTCTTGCCTTTATTTACCACTTGAGGGAGCTTGATCTCCAGTTCTATCCTAGCTTTGGCTTTATCATATGTACCAAAATATGCAGCCTTGGGATCAACTGGTTCATTTACAAGTGCCTCAATTATATCCTTAGTTTCATCTATATTAACCTCATATCCAAGAGGTTTCACCCATGCAATTCTAGGCTTGACTGCCTGAATGTATATCTTATCACTATCTACCATGAAACACACATCATCCTTGTAATCTTTAACTAATTTCCTTGGAATCTTGAATCTATTATTCATTTTCTCTTTAAATACATCAAAATAGTTATCCATGATACTATTATAATTCTCTCCCATCTCAACAATGTACTCAGTAATCTGGTAGAGTACTGGCACATCTTTTCTCCATACAACTGAACCTTTTGAAGGGAAGAATTTTTAAACATAAAAGAATAAAAATGTCAATAGAGAGCCAAAATTACATGGGTTGTTCTTTGATGTTCTGATGCTCTCCATGTTCTTATTGAATTGAATCAATAGTAGCTCAGCAAGGTCAAGAGAAAGATTATTATTGACTACCTTGTATGCTAGGTCAACTACTTCACACAACACACTATTCAACCTGCTTGAACTGTAGATCTTGTGTGTAATGATATGAATATCAAACTTTGATTCCATACCAGTGACATTGATTATCTTCATGCCTCTACCATCCCATTTTACTTGGGTTTTCTTTTTTTGTTCAACTTGACCTAGGGTTTTGGTCATTTTAGCTTTAGCCAACATTGGGAGACTAATGATTTTATGAATCACCTTTTTCATGATTAAAATTCATTGTTCCAACCATAACTATCCATTTTCCACTCAACTAAGAATAAACCTAATCCATTTCACTTGGAATTCATGGGGCATGTGAGGAATATGGGCTAATCCTTTTGTCTCGAGGTGTTAAAGCTCAGGTTTCAAGATGCCATTTACACACAACTTTTCTAGGGATTTGTCCATTTCCAAAGTACCAATATCTTGAATCATGCATTTAAAATGAGAATGAATGTTGTTAATCAACAATGCCTTTGGAGGGATTTGCAACTGTGCTTCACTCAAATCTAGGGTTTTAGTGATTGTAAGACTGAGCTTGAAGTCTGGAGCTTTCCATTCCACACCACGAACCAACATGTCTAATCCTCATTTTTCCTTGTTGCTACTAGATGCCATCTTCACTCAATAGGATTTGTGAGAATTCAAAATCTTTCGATTATAATTCACTCAAATTGCTTGGATGCTCTTGAAGATAGCTCTACACAATTTTCTCTAAAAAATTCATGGTAAAAATGACTTCAATTTCATTCCTTTTATCAAAATTTTCCATAGATGCTTGGTATGAATGGTAGATCAAAGTGACAGACTATCATCCACTTTTCTTGCATTGATTACTCAGTAGAGTCTTCCATCATTCAGTAACCACATAAAATTTAGTTACTTCCAACCTCACTTGGTAGAGTCTATAACCTAACCTCACTCAGTAAGGAAAGTAACTTGGTACTAATTGGTACCATTTTACTCAGTAATCCCTTTGTATCTTGAATACTGATTTGGATCCTTTCATCCTTTCAACTAAAATTGATTTGGATGTCTTCTTTTTGTAGCCTAGTTACAGTTCTCATTTGAGAAATTAAGTAGAAATGGTAGAGTCACCCAATTCTTGAGTGACTTGTTCATTATTGTTTGGATTTGCATTCTTAGTAGACTTTGGAACCCATTGCTATCTCATCTATTTTTGGATGTTATTAGCCTTTACCTTATTTTCATCTTTAATTCTACCAGTATTCATATAGTTTTTGGCAAGATTACCAAGTTTTGTACAAATAAAACATCTTTTGGTAGTATCTCTTTTCCTCATGTGATGCCTTACACAATTTATTCCAATGTGTCCAAATTATCCATAGTAATGACATTTGCACCAGGTGTTGTAGTCCCAACCAAATATAGCTTTCACAATTTTTCTATTGGATTCAATGTCTTGGTTTTGCATTTTGATGACTTGTGTCCATGCTTCTTACATTTGTGGCATTTGCCTTCAAATCTTGGTTTCTCTTTCCATTCATTAGCCTTATGATCATGCTGATTGCAATTGTAGCATTTTCCATTGAATTTTGCTTTACTATTGCTGCAACATTTGTTTGATGTATGACCTATCTTACCATAGTGATTGCAAGTAGATTTTTGATTCTTTTGGGATCCTTGTTTGGAAGATTCACCTTCTTCTTTATATCCAATTCTTTCTTTTCCCTTTTGTCTATAGAGATTTTGCTCATTCAACTGATTTATGTCTGCTTGGGATTTCATCATTTTTCATTTATTTGTCTTTTATAGTTTAGGTCATTCTCCAATCTTTCATTTTTAGATTTTAGGTTCATGATTTCTTCATTTTTATTGGTGAGCTGATTAATAAAGTCAGTATGCTAAAGGGATAGATGTTGAATTTCATTATTTTTTCCTTCCATTTCTACTTTTATCTTGTTTTTCTCTTCCATGACTTCACATAGCCTTACTGAATGAATTTCTTGTTCTCTTCTTAGCTTCCTTACATCTTCTTTTAGTGAACCATTCTTTTCCAAGAGTTCTTTGATTGCTTCATTTTCTTTATCTGAGCTACTTGTGAATAAATGTCTTCAATTCTCTCTTCAATGTAGAGATGATCATTCATTTGAATTGCAAGATCTTTTCTTCTTTTAGGGATTGAGAGAGTTTCTTCTGTGCTTTCTTGAGTTGGGAAATAGCCATTTCCAAATCTAGCTTCTCATTATCAATAGCCTTGTCAAGTCTAAATATGTCCATGGTCCTTGATCTTTGTTCAAGTTGTTAAACTTTCTCCTAAGAACCACAATGCTTTGATGCCAATTTTTGGAAATATTATGAAAAGGATAAGTTATTGAGAGGGGAGGGGTGAATCAGTAACTTAAAAACTTTTAATCTTCAACTATCTAATTAGCTTTTAATCCTTCACATATAATCTGATCTAATTGCATGCATAAGAAATTGAAAACATGAAAGCATACATTACACTTTAACACACAGATTTGGTGACCCAGAAACCTTCCAAATAGAAAGTAAAACTCGGGTGGGGATGATACCCACAAGCTTTAGTACTATAGTATAAAGTTTGCCTATTAAGGCTTACATGATCACTTTTGATGATATGCCCTATTAGGAGCAATAAGGACTACTAGGTCCACCTTGTGAAAGGATTTACAAACATACAATGAAGTATGCACTTGGTAAGGAGATTTGCATAAGACTCTTAGGTCTACCTTGTTAAAGGTTTTGACTGATCCACCTATTAGGATGAAGTAGTAGCTTATCTCTGATTTGCAACTTGGTTTGCTGAATGAGATTCCTTTGAGTGTACAAATCACTTTTCTATGATAGATGAATCTTTGCTGCTCCTTATACTACTATAGCCTTTGTAATTCTCTCTTTCTACTCTTCTCTGATTAGATTCGATTACATTGTATTCCTCATATATATTTTGGATATGATACAATACATTACATATATACCAATCCAATTATACAAATACAAAGTTGGCTACAATACAAGCTTACAAAAATATTACAAAGTCGAATCAAATGTAAATAGTTAGGTTCTGAAGACTGAGTTGGTGAGGTTCTAATACTCGACATCCACTATCAATGCTTGGCATAATCATGCACTTGGTAGAAATAGAAGCTTGATCCATACTGATCACTTCCAAATAGTCTTGAACTCGACCTGCATTGGTGACTTAGTGAGTACTATGAAACTTGGCATATAAAGTGAATTACTTGATTCACACTGTGTAACTTAGTCAATGCTTCCACTATGAGCTCGGTATAAATTGAATCACTTGGCTAACTTTGAGTAGCTTGGTTAACACTTGACTCACATCACATCAACTATGAACTCAATAAACACTGCACAACTCAATTTACACTGGTAAACTAGGCATACACTGAGATGCTCGGTTTACACTGTTGATCTTCACAATAATTGTAATTGCTTGGTATACACTAAAATTTTTCCAAAGCAATTAGTAGAAAATTTATAACTTGGTAACAATTGAAATGCTTGGTTAACACTATTAACTATACAATAAGGTCGGTAGATAGTTACAATCTAAATAAGTGTATGTCACTAATAACAAACTTGACTGATATGTCAACAATATCAGTGATTATGTTTTAATGAATATGTCCACTAGGTTTGAATCTTTAATTTTGTAAAAAATATGATTTTCAAGGTGCTTCCACCTCTATAGGAAATAAGAAAATGTCTCACCATTTTTTGTTGTTGTTGTACAAGTTACTCAAGGATGTATGATGTTCAATGTTGTATGAGTATTGTGCCACAATTTTTTCTATAAGTAATTAAAGTATGTAATGCATCCTAATGGTAATTTCACCAACTATTCAAGTATCGAACCTCTAAGACATCATGTGAAAAGTATCTTAAGGTAATCCTCACTATAGGAAACCTATTGACATAAAACAAAAAACTCTTGAGATGTTTTACGGGTTAGTGTTTATTATTTATAAAATTTAGGAATCTCAAATTTTGGTGGAAATGATATCATGTTGATGTATTTTCCAAAGGAGAAAGGAAAAATCTTCTCAAAAGAGAAGTGTTTCATCCCTTTGTTGCTCAAATTATTGACATAATCCTAAGTTCTTGTAACTGTTAGGCCAAATCTTGATTTTTGTGTGTCTGTAATGATTGTGGATTGATATTAAAAATTCCTCCAAAGTTATATGAGTTTCAAAATGGATTATTAGGTGGAGGTGGAGGAGGAGGTGGTGCTCCACCATGACCAATGTATTGTTATATTGATGTGGAAATTACAATGGATGTCTTCAACAAGTTGGTTGGAATTTGGACATATAAGAAATACATCAGTTGAGTTGTGACTATCATTTTCTAGGTAGGTTCTTTCCCAATATTAAAGCATCCTATAATCAAACCTATTTAGGTGGACTATGAAATACTAGCACATGTGTCATGTTGGCCATATAAGAACTAATGAATTTCTAAATGTTTCTGCACTTAGTTGGAAGATATGTTGTTCTGGAGTTGATTTAGGTGCAAGATTTGTTTCCACTATAGGTTCCTTTCCTTTTCTATATGTATGTGCCTTAGTGGGATTTTGTGTAATGCCCCACCTAGAGATCCTTGGAAACAAGGATGAAATACAAGCCAAGAATTTTTTTTTTACAAGTATGAATGCACATGACAACATCATACAGGGATCACAACAATCACAATAGAAGACTTCACCACAATCTCGGCAACCAACAAATCTCCAAACGCCACTACCAAACTGACACACCCAAACAAAGCCAACAATGACAAATGTACAAGCTAACGGCTCAAAAAATGACCACTCAACAACAAAACACCAAGCTGGGGTAAAATGTAGAAACCTAAAATTTGCCCAAGCTTGAAATCCTAAAGCCCTGAAAATTGGCTAAGTCTAGATTTTTGAAGCCCTGAAATTTCCTAGAATCTTTATCTTATCTCCAAGAGGTCTGAAACCTATCTCAAAATATTCATCGCATATATTAAAATATATCTTAAGTATAAGGAATTAAATATACATTAATTCCTTATAATTAAACGATATATTTTAAACCCCTAAGAAATTTGTTTTGAACTAGGAAGGTGTAAAAACCAAAAGGGTGTCCAAAATCAACTTCTGAACTTTCATCCAACAAGCCTAGATAGCCCCTATTTCTCGCACGACAAAGAAAACTAGTCTTGAGTTTTGCGCAAGATCTTTCACTACTACATGCAAGAAAGTGCACAGCTTCGCACGAGGACTCCTGAGCATCGCGTGAGGGTTTACATTCTCATGCAAGGATTCCCTGTGTACCGGGTGAGGATTTACATTCTTGCACGAGGAAGTGTATTCTCTCGCACGAGGAAATACATTCTCACATGAGGAACTACCTTTCCATGTGAGAAAACAAATCAATGCAATAAAAAAATGCAAATGAAAAGCTAAAAAATAAGGAAACCTCCACACTAGGGAGTACCAGATCCACACAAATAGAGGAATGAACACTCGAGAGCAACAGTAGAAAGGAAAGAGGAACATCTATCCATCTAAACCACAACAAAAATGAACATATTGAAAACATCATCACAATAAATAGAAGTAACATCGTAGCAAATAGAAGTAACATCGCAATGTACATAAATACATCATAGAACTAAACAACCAAATAAGTGCGCAATTCCTCCCAACCGTCAATAGCATCATAAGACCATCATGGATCCTAGCCATCCCCCACACGTAACATCCCAAGCCATCAACCAGATCATCGATACTGTCATAATAAGGACGTCACTACTACAACATGCAAAAATATAAGCATAGGGAATTCTAACATGCTAGAAGCAAAGCATAAGATAATCCTACAATAGATAACATCACCTATCACATGCTAAATAGCAATAAGCAATAGATATGGTAATACAACAATTCACAACATCTAATCATATGCTAAACATCATAATAAGGGAATGCATCAAATAAAATAACATCATCTAAACATGATATACAAGCATCCCATTGAAAGCATAAATCACAAGAAAGCATACTCGAGAACTCAAAGTACCAAGTGAAAACATCCAGCAATGGTTGCACTAGGACAAAAGACCATCTTTGTACACTGGTCCCTAGCAATAGTGAAAGTAGCTACGTCTCTCAACCACATGGAACCCATAGGTCCACACCCACTGTGCTGATGGAGATAAAGATCCAACCACAAACACACAAAATAACATCCATGGCTAACACTCACGCTAGATAGTATGATGGCCGAACCAAGAACCTATGACAATGTAAGAAGTAGAGGTCCTAGTCAGACACTCAATAGGCTACTAAGTAGGGGTTGACATCCTAGAGAGTCACTTGGCATCAAAAAGCCCAAGCTTGGATCATGTGTGGCAACACTCTCAAGGGACTCCCTTATAACCATCACACGAATGAAGATCTTTTCATTATCTTATGTTTTAATAACACTCACATATTTTAATTTAGTTATCACTTATTTAAAACTTCCTATCCTCCATCAACCTTCAGTGCCATAAACACTGAGCTACGAGATAGAAGCCCCCTCTAGATGCTACCTTACCCTACCCATGCTCATCCTATGACAAGTGCCCGTGGGCATGCATATTCCCATCCCAACCCCAATGATCAAAACTTCCAGAAAAGACATGTAAGGTCGAGACTCGCAAGTCCTCTGATAAATGTATGTGCACGTACTCATGTGTGGCACACCACCATCATGAAGATCATAACACAAGGATAGGATGAGAACACAATGCAAAGAGAACACCCAACTAAAAGCAACATGGGAAGGACATATTCTTCACGAATCTCAAAGCCAATAAAACCATACATCATGAAATCACTCAACCGACCTCAATATGAGAGTTTGGATTCTACATGAATCCCAATGATGTAACAAGACCAAACATCATGAACTCACTCAACTGACTTCAATTCGAGAGTATGGATTCTACACGAATCCTAGCATTCACAAAACAAAAGCAAAGGTCTAAAAGAAACAATAACACCAGGTATAAAATCACTCAACCGAACACAACATCGAGAGTATGAGTGCGACACACATCTTTATGCAACAAAAAAATGCAATAGTGGTTTGACTGATGTCCGAACGGATCATCCAAGTGCACGACCCACATTGTGCCAAGAAAACCCGAGAAAACAAGGTGGCATGCAAAACGAGGTAAAAACCCCAATTTTTTTGGAAAATTGCAAAATTAAAACCCATTTGACCTTTGGGTTCAAAAACCCCAAAAATCCAAAAATAAATGGAATCAGACATCGTATGCAAAAATGGCCAGCATAATTGTGCAAAACTGCAAACCCTCATTCCAAAAAATATGGAAATGTTCATACCCACCCAACCGGGTAGAACTAACATACAAAAATGGAGGGGAACACTAGTTCTCAGCCTCCAAACAAACAACTACCAAATAAAAAAGCAGAAATGGAGCTGAAACAATAAAACAAGAAAGCCCTACCTCACAACCAAAAGGACAAAATGGGAATCTGAACCAGAAAATAAAATGCCCACAGAAGTGGCTGAAAATTGCGGCAATCCAAGGTTTCCTTGAGCTGGATCCAACGAGCTCAACCTCGCGACAATCCCATGCCCATAGCTCCCACAACGAACAAAATAGTAAAACCTCATGAAGAGGATTTTGGGTTTTACTCTCCAACTTTCCAATTCAAAAGTGAGAAGTGAGGAATTAAATTCCTTTTTGGATATTTATTCACTTTTCGAGTGAATAATCGATTAGGGTTAATAACCAGCCAACCTAGTTAAAACCCAAATTGACCCAAATGAAAATAGGCTATTCCTATAAATAGGAATTCATCTATGGAAAAGCTACTAGAAATAAAATAAAGTAATTAAAAAGCCCAAAAACCCAAAAAAATAGAAATCTCCTTAACCACTTTCACAAAAATGCAAAACTCTAAATGCACAGACATGCTCACTAGTCTAATCACATAATGTAAATGAGTTCAAATTTAATAATCACCAAAAGGTTTAAATTAAAAATTTAATTAAGGATACGTCGACCATACATGGACAACATTGGTAAAATATGAAAGGCCGAATCACTAACTCCATGTGCCACTGCCAGGGATATAAATCCTACACACTAAAAAACATGATCAAGTGTAATTGCATAAAGCATAACAACATCACTCACATTCGCATAAAGCATAACAACGTAGGAATGAAGTAAATAACTAGATAACTAGATATCATAAAAACACACTGTCATCTCAAAATGGCATCGTCATGCAAAATGATCAACTGAACTGCATTGCAATCTAAAATCTATGAAACTGAAATCAACGTATAACATCTGACCCTCGGGTCATATCAAATGTAAACATAACATGAGTAACAAATATCTCATAGATCAAAATATAAAAAGGTAAATGTTTGCAACACATAACCAAAGAATCCAACATGAACAATCCATTCTAATTAATTAAGCATTTAATAATGATTGAGTAAATAACATTAAAAAGGCACTTAAAACACATAAGCAAACATAGTCATAAATATGACTAATCACTGCTATAGGAACCTAGTCCAGTGTAGCATGGTAAAAAGTAAATAGTGCAATCTCTACACACATCTCAAGGTAATCACGGAACAACCTCATGATACCACATCGATCTTGGTAACCACTGGCACAAACCTCAGTGAACCATAAATCACATCATAATCTCATAGATCAGTCAAAAGCAAAAACAAAGCAACTGATACAGAAACATAAATCCAAACACCTCAACGGTGTAGACAACTCAGGCTCACAATCATGATCCCATCTCAACAAAAGATTAGCAAGGTTGCATCCATCAGGATGAATTACAAAAGTCAAATGGGAGAGGCACTACATTTTGCAACACTAGAGTGCCATATTTGGTGATTTTTCTAAACAAAGTACTCTCATCAAAGTTTGTAGGGATATTAACATCTTTGATAAGGTTTAGGAAGATCTCGATCTTGTTTTCTCTAATACACTTTTCTAACATCTCTAAGTTATATGGGTATGAAAGAAAATCCACAAAATTAGTAGGAGCATCACCATCCTAACCAAGCTCTTCATCTTGATAAGGTTCTTCCTAATTTTGTGTGTCAATGTCAATAGTGGTGTTTTGGAAGGGATTCTCAAGTTCCCTCATTGTTGTAGATCTAGGGACTTTAATGTATAGACTAGAAGGTAATGGGTCCCATAATGTTGTTGATATAGGAGGGAATGGATTCTCCAAATTATACTATCTTTGTGATGCCAATAACTGAGACATGGGATTAAATGTGAATCTACTAGATTGGGTGTATACCATATAAGTTTGACCAAATGATGGATGAAAGATTGTGGGAGAAGGGGAAAGTATGATGGAGTAAATGAACCTATGTGGAAAAAAGGGAAAATGCCTCAAGGGTTGAATGATTTTGATTGATGACTAAGGACTTGATTCATTGTATTTATGGATTTGATGTGATGCTAAAAAATGACTAAGGTATAAGAAAACTTATGTGTGAACAAGGGACCTTGTGGATTTGCAAACCAAATGGATACAAGATAATAACATATTTTTCCCACTAGATATTGATATATTATCTCAAGAAAGATAGGAAATCAAATTGAGGACTCAATATTCAAATATGGACTTATGATCCCAAATGAGTTAGTGCAACTATCACAAAAATCTTCTATAGATGAAGGTCTAATAAGTAAGTTTGGAAGTCTTGCTATGTAGGATTAGATTTGAAAATATTGATTTTCTAATATTTTATTTGGATAAAGGATCATGATCAAGATTCTCTTTGATTCAAGGATTAAGGTTCAAACTATAATGCTCTTTAGAGAAATTTTTTAAAATGGAAGACTAGAAGGTTTGAAAAGATGTGTTTAGAAATAAACTATTTTGAAAATGTTGAGGGTATGGTCAATATGCAAGTGTTTACTTAACTATATTTGGAAATAGAAATCTTTGGTTTACTCCTAGGACATAAGACCATTGTAAGAGTTCAAAATTTTGCTAAATTTTTTCATAACATTCCTATCTATCTTCTTTGGCTTTGATTGTTAGAGTAATTAGATATTTCCTAATTAACTAGAGTTTCTTAAGCTAATCTATAGGCATCTAATAATTAATTCTTTTATTAATTGTTTTTATGCAACCTAGGTTAGATCTTTTTAGGGTTTCAATCTCTTTTATGAGGATGATCTCTCATTGTAAACATTAACTTGAGATTCATTCACTTTTGATTACAAAAATCTATCTTTTTGTCATAAAAAATATCTCATCTATGGATATGGAAATTCTTGTCTCCATAGCTTTTTGCCTCTCTTTTTCTATGATAGGTGTTTTAATGTAGGTGATTCTTAGAAGCTATGGGATTCATATTTCATCAACTTCAACATGGTATCAAAGCTCCAAATCTTCATGCCCTTGTTATGTTCTTGAGAGATTTGGCATTAGTTTTTAGATCTGTGGTTTCTAAAGGATTTTGTATTGGATTTGGAGAGGATCTATTTTTTGGAGCAATGTGAGCCCAAATAGACATCACCGTTGAGCTCAGAGCACTTGAAAACCTCTATTTCTATATAAAATATGTCCCTTTTGGACACTGTTGAAATATGAGGCAAATGTTTTTTGCATCGAGGCCATATTGACCTAGGCACACTTTACAAGGCCTATGTTTTTTGACCCAGTGTTGGAAAGGATTTTTTGGTAAAGCGACCTTTTTTGGGTGCCTTATTTTGGAGCTTCTTTACAATCTCAGTGGCTTTGGGAGTCACCTAATGGTCTTTGGGAGGAGTGGTGATTTTTTTTTGGAACATGGATTTTATAAGAGAAGGGAGCACTTCTTTTTTGAATCACATTTCTTTGGACGAGACTTATTTCTAGTGATTGTGCTAGCAACTCACCGATTCTAATGTTCTTCTCTCTGGCTAGTGGTCCCTCCTTGTTTGAGTATCCCATTTCCACTAAGAAAGTACTCACCTTTTTTTTTGGGTGACCCTTCAAGCGCTACCCCAACATTGACCTCCAAGCATCTATGTGTTTCTCAAGCTTTGAACTCTCCAACGTGGATATCACTTTTTGGGTTTGTGTTTTTCTATTGGAGGCACACACATTTTCACAAGCAAAACATTAGGGACTTTTGGTTTATCATCTCTTCCTCCACATATTGAGCATATAACCTTTTTTTTGAGGGCTCTAATTACTATTTTTGGTGGGATGTCACCATCATTGGCTATGTTCAAGGAAGACTAATGGCATGATTGGCAGTTTTTGCCCTCAATGCCTCTTGTCTCCTTGATCAACACATAGACTTGGCACTTGAGTTTACTCAAGTTTTATATGAGGCTCTATTTTGTTTAAGATTGTGCTCTGACATCTGTGACCTTCCCATGCATACAACTCCATAGGTCCTCTTCCTAGCCACACCCCCTTTAGTCAGGAGCTCGATTGGTGGCAGTTTCTCAAAATTATAGGTGCAAGCTTGGATTTGGCTTCTTTGGCTTCTATAGATTTAGCTTTGTCTTTGGTTGTGTGGAGGAAGTTGACATCTTTTGTGATGGACAATGTGTTTTAATAGTAGAAAAACATTCAAAAAGTAGTAGATATGGAGGGAGAGATAAACGAGTATTATGAAACTTGGGTAGGGCACCATTGTGCCATCACTCTGGACTAGCTAACATAGGCACAAGTGATGTTTCCACATGCCAATTATGAAGAACTTGATAGAGAAACTTATGAAGAATCTTCCAAATCTTTTGATGTTGAAGCCTAGTATTTATCATGTGCCTCCACCTTGGGCCCAATGCTCTCCTTGGCAATATGTGTGGTGGTCCCTCCTCCTTGGCACATTATTTGTGTTTTCTTCATATTTTGTGGCAATGAGTTTGAATGCTACATTTGGAGTTAGCCTCCAGAGTCAGTGTCCTACAAAGGCATTAACCTCATTCTTCTTTTGGACTGGGATCTATAGATCCATCCTTGGTCTAAGGCAATGTTTTTGCCTTGAAAATGCTAACTTCATGTAAAAATGTGTGATTTAATTAGGAGTATCAAGCTGAGATGACATTATTTGCTAGAGTTTTAATGGATTGTTTGAAGAGCCTTAATCAATATTTTTTATGGGACTTTACCTTGGAATGCTCTGATGCCTCTTTTACAATCCATGCTGGCACCTACACCTTGTTTGTGTAGCTCATTGATTGTAGGCATCACTATTTGGGGGAACTTTATGCATACCTTTTCTATTTTGGTTCAACTCATGTGGACATTGGTCCTATTTTTATGACTTCAGAAATGCATGGGTTATCAATTTGTGTCACTCTTTAGGAGTTCAACTTTGGGTTTCATGTACTTTGGCAGGGTTAGTGGCTTGATTTTTGGCCTTTTTTTGGAAAAATTTTGGTGTTTATGGTAGTTGTTTGGGACTAGCCCATACTCAAGTTTCTTTATGCATTTTTATGGAGGTTAGGTTCTGAATGGAATTTTTATTATAATTCTTTTTTTAGCCCTTGCTTTTTTAAGCCCATACCTATATAGGTGACCTTGGCTCCCTCCATGCCTCAAGCCATGTGGCTTGATAAAGATATGCGCTTGACCTTTTTTTAGCCCCTCGCTGACATAGGGTATGCCAATTATTGGAGACTATTTTTTTTTGATTTGACTCTCACACACCAATCTTTTTGGGGCTCGTGATGTGTGGAAAAGAAGGTGTTTTTTAGTCTCCATGGTAACTGTGCTATTTGTATGTGATATTGCATTTTTAATATGAAAATTCTATGCTTTCTTGAACACACATCTCCCTTGGCCACCGATTTTTAATCTAGCACCAACCCTTTGATCTGGGTTTTGTTTTTGGCAGTTGGAATTTTTCTCTAGTAGGGATCATTTTTATGTCATTTTTTTCCTTGATGGCTGTTTGACTATCATTTTTATTCTCATCACTTTTTTATGTCAGAATTGCATCAACACTTATGTCACCTCTTCAGGCTCTGTTTGGACCTACCTTCACTTTTTTGCTCATATCTTAGGCATACAAACTCTATTTTTTGCAAACAAGATATTGCCAAAAAGCTAGTTCTGGGAGACATATCTTGAGCACTTGATCTCCAATTTAGGAATTCTTTATATCATTGCAAAAGTCTTTCCAAGATCTTTCCAGTGATGCTAGTTGTTTTTCTAGATTATGCTCTAAGAATATTCTATTTAATCTTTTTCATTTTTGCATTCTGGTGGATATCTTGGTTGTTTTAGGTCTAGGGATCAATTTCATTGCTTCAGATGATTCATCATGTATTGTACTATCTATTGTATTATGCCTCTTTTGATCTATTTAGACATAATTTGTATGAAGTGAGATAAAGTACCATACTACATTTGTATTTTTGTTTTAGTTATGTTGCCTTGTTTTGCCTTTTGATTTGATTAGTGTCATCTGAGGACACTCATGCAGATTATTGTATTCTTGAAATTAATTATGTCTTGTGCCTTATTGTACATGCACTACTTTGATAAATTGCCATGGGGAGTTGATATTTTTCCTTTGTTTTCCATCTTCCTTTGTCTAGTGAGTGTCCCTTTTTTCATGTTATCCTTGTGTCATGTCTAAGATTGATCACCTTTGTAGATACATATGTACTCTTTTGTGCATCTTGATCTTGGTTTCTTGACATGTAGTTATTTTGGTCCACTTTTATAGTTTCCTATCACCTCACCTTTGTCTACATTAGGGGGGTTATTCTATTGTTTATTATGCTTACTTAGTTTTATTGATCAACTCTTTAGGCTTTAGAATTTCATGCCATCTATATCTTTGACTTTAGTTGTTTTCCTTTGTGTGCCTTCTAATTTGATGCAGATTATAGTCTTCTCTACCTAGTAAGGTTCTATTTCAGTGGAGGTTCTTCCTGATCAATAGTTACTTTTGACAAAGCTTTGCAACTTCTATATGCTTTGGTGATGTTCTTTACAATCATCTTTTGTTCCTATCTTCTGGAACATTCCCTAGTTTGGAAGTTTCTTTAGTCCTTCACTAGTTCTTTTCAATATTATTTCCATCTCTTTTTGGAGTAGGGTTTTTCCCATGTGGTTTTCTCCATTTCTCCTCTTTCTAGAGATTTGGTTGTGCTTGGCTACCTAATTAGATTTTTTTTTTGGGACCCAAATCTTCTTTCTATAGTAGTTTCTAGGTTTTTAGCTACTCCCTAAATTTATCTTAAGGGAGCATGTTAGAGTAATTAGATATTTCCTAATTATCTTTAATTGCTTAAGCTAAAATTTAGGCATCTAATAATCAATTCTTTTATTAATTATTTTGATTCAACCTAGGTTAGACCTTTTTAGGGTTATAATATCCTTTATAAGGATGATCTCTCATTATAAACAATAATTTGAGATTTATTCACTTTTGATTATACAAATCTATTTTTTTGCTCATCAAGAATGTCTCATTTATGGATCAAGCAATTCCTACCTCCATAGCTTTTTGCTTCTCTATTTTTGTGATAGGTGTTTCCATGTAGGTGATTCTTAGGAGGTATGGAGTTAATATTTCATCAATTTAAACATTTATATCATTAATATTTCCTTTTAGAAAAATAGTTATGATAGTTTCACTTTCTTATGTTTGATCACTTTGGACATGGAAAGAATAAAACCTCAAATGTTAGACTAAACACAAGGACTCAAGAAAATATTTCAAGGTCAAAAGGATACACTTACAAACCAAATTTTCTCACTAATGTTTAACTCACCATTTCACTCATTTTGACTTGTTTGTTGTTTGGTTTTAAAAAAAAAATATACATTGTTGGAAATATGAGGTAGGCAAGGTTATTGATAGGGGAGGGGTGAATCAGGAACCAATATTTTTTTATCTTACTTCTCCAATTAATCCTTCATATAATATTTTGATATAAGTATATGCATGGAATAATGAAAGAAAATAAACATTCATAACATTTTGACACAAGATATGGTGACCCAGAAACATTCCAATTAGAAAGTAAAACTAGGGTGTGGATGATACCCACAAGCTTTAGTATTTTAGTATAAAGTTAACTTACTAAGGCTTACGAATGACCACTTCTAGTGGTCTTCCCTGTTAAGAGAAAAAAGGACTATGAGGTCTACCTTGTCAAAGGATTTACAAACATACAATGAAGAATGCACTTGGTTAGGAGATTTAGCAAAGACTGTTAAGTATAACCTATTAAAGGATTTAACTAATGCACCTATTAGGATGAACCAGTGATTGATCTTTGATCTACAACTCTTATTTTTTGGTTAAGATTCCTTGTGTTACAATGATCACTTGACTATGATAGGTAATACTTTTCTATCCGTTATACTTCTTGTAGCCTTCTCCAATTCACACTTTTGCTCATTATATCTTCACACACCTAATTTGGGTATGATACAATGAATTACATATATACCAATCCAAATCACAACTAACTAGAGTTGTCTGCAATACCAATTTCATCATAATCCACAAACTTAGTCCAACTACTGTAACTCTGGTTCTGAATACAAACTCAGTGATGTTCTAATACACGAAATTTTTTTCAACGTTCAAAAATATTTAGCACTTAGTTGAACTTGAAGCACAATCCATACTAATCCCTTCCAAGTAGCTTGAACTTAGTCAACATTGTGTGACTCAGTGAACTCTAAGAAACTTGGTAGCAACTAGATCACTCATTTGACACTACATGACTTGATCAATACAAGATTCTCTTTGATAACTCTGAGAGTTTAGTAGATACTATTGGACTTGATTAACATTGCAGAGCTCAATTAACACTACAATCTTCTTCACTTCCATTGACTAGCTCGGTAGCCTCTGCTATGCTCAATTTGCACTAAACTTTGTCCCTGAAACTTAGTAAATATTGTGTAACTTAGTAGACATTGTAAATTGACTATTTAGCTTGAGAAAAACTAAATCAGTTGGTTAACATTGAGAACTAAATGATATGCTTGGTAGCAATGTGACCTATTGGCTAAGTGTTGAGTCACTAATAGACAAATTAACCTTTATGTCAACAATCTCCCCCTTTGAAATTAGTGACAAAAATACTTATCAAAAAAAAAAATGATCATACAAAACTATAAATCAAAGCTTCCTTTTCCAACATTTCGTGTCTTCAACTTGGTTCTACTTTCCATCTGTTGTAGCTTGATAACATCCTCTATTTTTTTGATTTTTCAAAATTGATTTTGTAAAGGTATTTTCTTTTCTTATATTCATACTACACTATATTGCTCCCCCATACATATATCTCCCTTATATATATATATATATATAAATGGAGTATAGTATACTTCTCCTTTGTTCTTATACATATACACTTCTCCCCTTTTTTGACATAAATGAAAAAGTTGTATAATATCTATATGTTAATACCAAAATGTGACAATTATTTAGAATGTACCTTTAGAATAAGTACCATTTTCTTGTCCCAATTTTCCAATAGCACCTTTCTTACATATAATACAATCTAAATTTTTGCTGATAATTCCATCATGTGATCAGCTATGGAGAAGTTGTTATAATGGATGAGTGTCTTTGCATGTGCAATATGTTTTTGTAATGCATCCATGTTTGGAAGTATCATGCCTTGGATTTATACAAGTGTGGCCCTGATCTTGGCTTCTTCCTTCAATAATTCTGCCTACAAGTTTGTCAGATATCTTATCTTTAAATAATGTATAGAATTATGCCTTGGGTCAAGTGACAGCTAGTGTGCACTTTCCTTCATGTCTTCAACTATCTTGGAAAATTTCTCCTTGATATCCTTTGTAAAAATAGATGTGTCACTTAACTTGACAAATAATGATACAAAATTGTTAATAGATGTTTCTAATGTAACAAGAATAGTAACAAAATCTACTTGGTCTATTGCAATTCTTTGTGCAACTTGTTCTAACACTCTATTTTCAAACTCCTTTTCTACTCTCTAAAATATATTTTCTCATCCATTCAAGTATTCATTGAATTTGTGGACAATATCTACTAATTGGTCCAAAATAGGTTGTGTGGCATCAACCTCAACACTTAGAGCATTAAAAAATATGCTCTTTACATCTTCAAAGATTTGATTCTCTTTCTTCTTTTCTTCTCTGAGCTTCTACTTCTTAGATCTCTTCTTCAATAATTCACCCACGGTGTTCATTTGATTAGGAGTGAGAGTAAAGATATCCCGATTTAGAATAACTATATCCTCATCCATATCAATTGCTTCTATTTCTTTTCCTTCAGAATGGTGGAAATAATTTTCTTCCCCTTGTCTAGGACTTCAGTACTCAATTAAGACTCTTTCTCAACTATCATTTTACTTGCTATATTTGGAATGGAATTAATAGTTGAAAATGATGGAATAGAAACAAAAGTTGAAATGACACTAAAAACATCAATACCTTGTTGCTACTTGGTCAAGCTTGATGATGGAGGATCTTGCTTCTTGTAGATGAAGTGTTGGGAACTTTTGGCATTGTAACTTTTAGCCAAATAGATTTAGAGCTTGGTTGGATGCTTTTTTTAGTAGTGTTATCCACAACCAACTTAGTAGAATCTATCTCTGAGCCAAATTGTACTAAGGCTATGCTTAGAGAGTGAGGAAATGAGGCTATGATTGCTGCTACAATATTCTCTACATCAACCTCCTCAATACCTTATATCTCTAAAAGACTTCCTATAGTAGCTTCCTATTCTTCATCCCCATCATCCAA
This sequence comes from Cupressus sempervirens, assembly GCA_028749045.1. NCBI lineage: Eukaryota > Viridiplantae > Streptophyta > Pinopsida > Cupressales > Cupressaceae > Cupressus > Cupressus sempervirens. The sequence goes on along the minus strand of CM053793.1, from coordinate 499,657,410 downwards.
ATTGACATCATCAAGTTCATCATCTTTTATTTCTATGTCTTCTTCCTCATCTTCTTCATCTCTATCTTCAACATGAACAAAAAAGTCACCGGGTTGATGCAAGTGATAGATATTTTTCCATGTTGTTGTAGCTACCTTTACCACATCTGCTATGTCTTTCAACAATATCATACATGTGTTCATCTTGAGAGTTAACTTTTTCTCATTTTTCTTCAATGATTTTTTCATCTCCTTATTACTAAGATTTGCCATTAATTGCCTCAAGGTCTATTCATAAATATCCTTGATTTTCTTTTGTGCATTTTGCCAACTTGGCTTTATTACCCACATAAGTTCATCAGGTATCTACTATACAAGCTCATCTAGAGAGTACTTCCATTTTCCTAGTTTCATCACAACAACATCCTTAATATACCTTTTCTTATCAACATTCCTTGTCTCATACTTGAGGAATTTAAAGTTTTCCTTGCCAGCTCCTTCCTCCATTTTCTTTAATCTTTCTTGAAGTGTAGGTGCATATATTTTGAAGATTATTTGCTTAGCTTCATCTTTACCTAACTTCAATTTCTTTCTTGACTTCGATGCCCTTCTTGTGAATACAATAGGTTATGAATTAGTAGGTTTGGTTATGATAACCTTTCCTTTCTTCCTTAGAGGCTCTTCTTCCTTAGATTTTTCTTCTTCTTCTTCTTTGTCCTCTGTGTCATCTTCTTCAATGTCATCACCTTTTCCCTTGGTAAGCATTAGAGGGGAACCTTCTTTCTTGGAGCCTTTCAATATCCTTTCTACTCTTTTTCTTCCTTTATTGACTACTTGAGGTAACTTAATCTCAAGCTCTATTCTTCCCTTAGCTTCATCATAGGTGCCAAATTATGTAGCTTTAGGATGCGTAGGCTCATTCAATAGATCCTCTATGACATCCTTGGTGTCATCAATGTCAACCTCATACTCTAGAGGCTTAACCCATGCTACTCTACGTTAGACTATTTGAATGTACACTTTGTCATAGTGCACCATGAAACATATATCATCCTTATAATCTTCAACTATTTTCTTCGGGATCCTATATCTATTATTCATCTTCTCCTTGAATGTTTCAAAGTAGTTATCCATGATACTTACAAAATTTTTACCCATCTCTTCTATATACTCATTAATTTGATACAAAACAAGAACATCTTTCCTCCAAACTATTGTACCTTTAAAGGGAAGAATTCTTGAAAAAGAAGGGGTCCAAACTTACATGGGTTATTCTTTGATCCTTTGATGATTTTCATATTCTTGTTGAGATGGTTCAATAGTAACTCAACAAGGTCGAAGGATAGGTTGTTCTTCATGACCTTATAAGAAATATTGACAACTTTACATGATACATTGTTTAATCTGCTTGAACTGTAAATCTTATGTGTAATGATGTGAATGCCAAATTTTAGTTCCATGTCAGTTACACTACTAATCTTCATTCCTCTCCCATCCCACTCAACAAGAGCTCACTTTTCTAGTTTAGCTTGACCTAGGTTTTTGGCTATCTACACTTTATTAAGCATTGGGAGCCCAATGATTATATGAATCATTTTCTTGATTATCTCAATAGGTTTCTCCAACCATAACTATCCACTATGTACATGAAGTATTATATATCTCATCCATTTGACCTAGAAGTCTCTTGGCACATGTGATATGTGTGTCAAGCCCTTGGTTTCCAAATGTTGATGTTATAATTCCCTGAATACTTCATTCATTTTTGGGGTTCTGAGTTCATAGATTGAGAAATGATAAAAAAAAATGGATGTCATACATGAGTAATACCTTAGGTAGGATTTGCGATTATGCACTAGTTGGGTCAAGTGCTTCTGCAATTACTGGACTCAACTTGAAGTTTGGTGCCTTGCAATTGACTCTTCGAACCAACATTTTAGACCCTTTCTTGTTTTTGCTAATGGAAGATGCCATTTCTTGGTAGGGTTTTACTAAAAACTTCAAAAAAAATTCAACAACAAGTTCTCAAATTGCCTGAGGGCTCTGAATTCACTCTTATCAACTAGCTCTAGAAATTTGTGGTGAAATAATAAATTTGATTTCTTCTTTTTAACAAATTTCCCCTTTTCAATTGACATTAATTCTTAGTATTTATACTCACTTGATGATAGACTTTCCTCCACTTGGTTTAGCTTATAATGTTCAGGATATATTCACAGCTTGGTATAGTCAACAATAACTTGGTAGGAAGTATCAACTTAAGTCTGTTGTAACCCAACCTTTTTTAGTAAGGTATTGTAACCCAAACTTTCTTAGTAAGGTCTCTTGCTTTCTATTATGCTCAGTGATCCCAATGCATCTTGAATAATATTTGGATTATTCTACTTTCTAGCTAGAACTAGTGTTAGATTTATTCTTCCAAACCACAACTCAAGTGATATCTATAGGGGACTAAGTTGAAGTGTTTGGACCACCCAATTCATTGACTTGGGTGTCATTCACTTCATGATCTTGGTTTGTATTCTCTAGAGATTTTGGTACCCATTGCTACCTCATTTTCTTTCTAATATTGTTAGCTTTGGCTTTCTTTTCCTCTTCAATTCTAGTTGTGTTCATACAATTCTTAGCAATATGTCTAAGTTCTGTATAGATAAAACATCCTTTTGTAGTGTCTCTTTTCCTCCTATGATGTTTTACACACTTTTCTTCAATGTGCTTTAATTCACCATAGTAGTGACATCTACACCATGTATTAATCCCATATAAATATTGCTTTCACAATTTGTTCTACTGGGTTCCACTACTTGATTTTGCATTCCAAAGATTTATGTCCTTATTTCTTGCAATTGTAACATTTACCTTCAAACTTAGGTTTCTCCTTACATTCACTTGCTCTATGACCATGCTTATGGTAGATGTAACACTTTCCATTGAATTTTATTTTGCCATTACTCATTTGTTTGATGTATGCCCTATCTTACTAAAATGATTGCAAGTAGGTCTTTGATTCTCTTGAGATCCTTGCTGAGACGATTCACCTTCTTGTGTGTATCCTATTCCAAATTTTCCTTTGTGTTCGTACTAACTTTTTTCATTCAATTGATTCATGCTTTCTTGAGATTTCATCATTCTTTCATAGGATTTCTTTTCAATGTTGAGATCATTCTGTAGTCTTTCATTTTCTGATCTTAGATTCATAAGTTCTTCATTTGCATTGGTGAGATGATCAATTAAGTCTTCTTGTTGAAGGGATAATTGTTGGATTTCATTGTTATTTTCTTCTATCTCTTCTTTGGCTATCTTTTTCTTCCACAACTTCACATAATCTGACTAACTGAATTTCTTTTTCTCTTTTCAACTTTCTAACTTCTTCTTGAAGATTGGAATTCTTTTATAATAGGTCTTTGATTGCTTTATCAGCTTCATCTAAATTTATTTCAAGATATATATCTTCAATTCTTTCTTCAGTGTAGAGATTGTCATTCATTTGTACTGCAATATCTTTCCTTCTTTTCAATGATTGAGAGAATTTCTCCTTTTCTTTCTTCAGTTGCCCAATGGCCAATTCAAGATCCAAATTTTCATTGTCAATATCCTTATCTAGCCTATATACCTCCATTGCCTCTAATATTTTTTCAAGCTATTGAACTTTTGATGTGAGAACCTAAAAAACTTTGATACCAATTGTTGGAAATATGAGGTAGGCAAGGTTACTGAGAGGGGAGGGGTGAATTAGGAGCCAAGGAAATTTTATTTTACTTCTCAAATTAATCCTTAATATAATATTATGATCTAACTGTATGCATGAAAGAATGAAAGCAAATAAATATTCATAAAATTTTGACACAAGATATGGCGACTTAGAAATCTTCCAATTAGAAAGTAAAACTAGGGTGGGAGCTTTAGTACAATAGTATAAAGTTAACCTATTAAGGTTTTAAATGACCACTTTTGGTGATCTCCCCTATTAAGAGCAATAAGGACTGTGAGGTCTACATTGTCAAAGGATTTACAAACATATAATGAAGTATGCACTTGGTTAAGAGATTTAGCATAGACTGCTAAGTCTACCCTATTAAAGGATTTGACTGATGCACTTGTTAGGGTAAACCCGTGACTGATCTGTGATTTGCAACTCTAATTTTCTAGTTGAGGTTCCTTGTGTTAGAATGATTACCTGACTGTGATAGGCAATAATTTGCTATCCCTTTTACTACTTGTAACCTTCTTCAATTCACACTTCTTCTCATCATATCTTCAAACATCTTATTTGGATATGATACAATGCATTACATATATACCAATCCAACTCACAACTTACTAGAGTTAGCTACAATACCAATTCCATCACAATCTACAAAGTCAACCTAACAACTATAACTTAGGTTTTGAAGACAAACTCGATGATGTTCTGATACACAAAAAACACTGTCAATTCTTGGCAATCTTTGGCACTTGGTTGAACTTAAATCTTGATCCATAATAATAACTTCCAAGTAGCTTGAACTCGATCAACACTATGTCACTTACTGAAATCTAAGAAACCCAGTAGTAACTAGATCACTTAGTTGACACTACATGAATCCATCAATATTAGATCCACTTTGTTAAATTTGAGAGCTTAGTAGATACTATTAGGCTCAATTAAAATTATAGAGCTCAGTTAACACTATGATCTTCTTCACTTCCACTAATTGGCTTGGTAGCCTTTTCTATGCTCAATTTGCACTAAACTTTGTCTCTAAAGCTCAGTAAATATTGTGTATCTTGATAGACATTGCAAACTGACTACTTAGCTTGGGAACAACTAAATCACTTGGTTAACATTACAAACTGAATGATAAGCTTGGTAGCAATTGTAGAATTTAGTAGCAATATGACCAATTGACTAAGTGTTGAGTCATTGATAGACAATTTGACTTTTATGTCAACATATACAATAGTAAAAAAATTCCTATCAAGGAAAAACCAACATGGATGGATGATGTAAGGCAAGTGATATCTCCTTTAGTGCTAGTAAGAATAATTTGGACACTTATATCCTAGGCCAATTTGTTTCAATATGTTATTTATGGGCCCACTATTTCATGTCTCCTAGTTCTAGTGTGATATTTCTCTCTTAATAAGAGGTGAGTCGATACAAGAGTCAATTGATAAACTTATATGTTAGAGAACCTTCAAGGAATGAAAAATAGAAGTCCCCCTTGTGTAGGGAAAATTATTCTTGGGGATGAAGTTTAAGTAGCATTATGCCTTTACCAAGAAGCACAATCATGAGTAACTTTAGATGATTCTATTTCCTCTTGCACCATTTAAACTAATGCAATATCAAAAAATTTCATAATACACTTGTAGAAATAACACACTAAGGATAAGCAGTGGCTACTAGTTGGTTCATAATAAGATCCCTAACATCCCCTTAATTAGTTTGTATGTGTGTGACTCACTTAAAGCCTAGTAGACCATACCAAAATCATTGGAAATTTTTCCTACCTTGGGCTACTATCTACACACCTTGCCTAATATTGGGGGGATGAGAAGAAGTTTACCTTACTTCTTTTTTATATACTAAATTGAGAGATCCACCAATTTGAGCTTTCTCTCCTAAGGGGATACACATTTTACAAAGGATAGAACTCTCTAGGAGTGAACCCAAGACTGACTATATATTTCTCTTACACCGAAGATCCAAAAAGGTGAGGGGAGATGATACTTGAAAAATAGCTAAATTTGCTCTCATGAGTCATGTTACATAATTAATTGGATTGAAAAAATTTAAATTATCTTAAGGTAGTGTTGAGAAACACACCTTCAAACACACAAGGAACCTATTCATTCCTAACTTGAAGCTTTTAGTTCACTAATTAAACATGAAGACATTCATGAATAACATGTAATATTCTTTCCAACTTGATAGTGTGTGCATGCTTGAAAATAAACTGATAAATCTTTGAAATAAGAGGCAATAAGAATGAGTTCCTTTAGGTCATTCAAGATTGAATGTGTTCATTTTAACACCAATTCCAAATGTTCATTCATTATATTCTTTGTCCCTTAAGCACTCAAGATTTGATGAAAGTATTTAAAACCAAAATCAAAATATTTCATAGCATTCCTCTTTGATTTGTAGGCATTCAAGAGTGTATTTTTTATTAAGTCCTAAACATGCATTCCAAGAAAAGGTGTTAATTCATTAAGGCATTCAAGATTGGATGAAATTTTTTAACCTTAAGTCACTCAAGAGTTTGTTTGGATTACAACTTTATTTTGCAACATTCATTGAAAGGAAAATGAATAATCCTACATGTTCATTCCATTTCCTAAGTCTAAGGTCCTCCAAATCTTCTATTTGCAATAAAATTTGTCAGTAATTTCTTTGAATAAAATAACCAAGCTCGATAGACGAATAAAAACATGTTCAAATCAATGTTGCAAAAATAATGACATTGCCAAACCTCACAGATGACATAATGTAAAAAACACAAATAACAAAGGACCAAAAAAACTGGTGATACCTGATAATTATCCTAATAAAACATAGATGAAAGAAACACACAAACATTACTTTTGAAAATGCGTAGATGACATAGTTGAGATAAAACTTTTTGATGAAAAATAAATGAAACAAAATGATGATTTCTCAAGATTTACTATGTGAATATTAATCTCTACTAAAAACCATAAAGTAGATATTATAAAAAATGCTTGAAAGACAACTAAAACTGAAAAACTCTTTTGTTTTTTTATGCCAGTTAGAGATGGCATTTTAATATCATAGATGACTATTCAGAGATGCCAAATTGCATAGACAACATTACAGATTAAGGTCACAATAAAAAAGTCACTTGTGTGGAGGAAAGGCACATACACCAAAATATGCATATGATAGTTCATCTACATAGACAACAATTCATAAAATAGATATGACAATGTGCAAGTTTTCTAGAAAGTAATAAGCTCTATCTTAAATTTTAAATAGGAAAAGAGACATGGGTCACACCAGGAGTGCCAAAATATAGACATGAAAAAACTATATGTTGTGAGAATGCTTAAATTTTTGGAAATATTCAAGACTATGCTAGGTTACTGAGAGGGGAGGGGTGAATCAGTAACCAAAAAAAAACTTTATCAATTACATATCTTAATTACAGTAATTCAATTACCATTTAGTTCATCATATTTGATCTAATTGCATGCATGAAAAACTGGAAACATAAAAATTTTATAACACTTGAACATAATGATTTGGTGACCCAGCCAAATAGAAATTAAAACTGGGGTGGGGATGATACCCACAAAACTTCAATATTATAGCATAAAGTTGGCCTATTAAGGCTTACATTGATCACTTCTGATGATCTACTCTGTTAGGAGCAATGAGGACTACTAGGTCCACCTTGTTAGAGGTTTTACAAACACACAATGAAGTATGCACTCTATTAAGAGATTTAAGAAAGACTATTAAGTCTACCTTGTAAAAGAATTTTGACTAGTTCACCTATTAGGATGAAATAGTAGATCTCTAACTTACAAATGGGTTGCTAATAAAGATTCCTTGATTGTATTGATCACCTTTCTATGATGAATATGTCTCTGCTACTCCTCTTTTGATATGGCCTTCATAATTCACTCTTTATCTATTGCTTAGCTTCAACGATTCACATTCAAATTTTTACACACTCATTATCTTACATATGGATGTGATACAATACATTACATATATATACCAATCCAAATTACATAGTTACAAAGTCAACCATCATATAGGTTAACACATATATCACAAAGTGAACCCAAATGAAGACACTCTAGTTCTGAAGACTGACTTGGTGAAGTTTTGATACTCGACACCCACTATCATTACTCAACATCATCATGCACTCAAAATACATAGAAGCTCGGTCCATACTGATCACTTCAAAGTAGTCTTGAACTTGGTCTGCACTGGTCACTTGATAGATATTGTGTAACTTGGCATAAACTAAATGACTCGATAAACACATAAACTTGATTTACACTAGCTTCACATTACATGAACTATGAATTTAGTAGAAACTACAATGCTCGGTAACCATTGAAATGCTTAAGTTGAACTACTAGACTAAATCTACTTGGTTTGAACTATTGGGCTTCACACTAACTAAATACACTTGGTAACCACTGAAATGCTTGGTAGTTATTGGAATTAGTCCAGAAAACTCAGTAGCAACTGTAGAGCTCGATGGCTACTAAATTACATTGGTAAACATTGTAGACTATTGAATGAACTCGGTAGCCATACAAAATTTGAATAAGTGTGTGTCACTAATATCAAACTTGACTAATATGTCAACAATCTCCCCCTTTGGCATTAGTGACAAAAACACTTATTAGCCAAAATCTTATGTACATCACCATGTGATACTAGCTCGGTAGAATATACTATTTTTAGATTTTTCAAAATTTATCTTTGTAAGGTATACTATAGATCATCTATTATATACATTCTCCTCATATCATGTTTCTCCCCCATACTATGTGTCTCTCCAAATATAGGATACCATGTGTGTCAACAATAATCTCCCCCTTTTTGACAATAATGCCAAAGATTTATCCAGAACTTATCTACATGGAGACACCAAAATGAGATAAAAAATCAAAATGTACCTTAAGAATAAGTGCCAAGGTTTTATCCCAATTCTATTGCAAAATCTTGCATGTATGTAGAGCAATTTTTAATTTTGCAAAGAGTTCTATCATGTGATCTGCAATAGAGAAGTTGTTTTTATGGATCAAGGTTTTTAAGTAAAGAATATGTTTATGCATTGTATCCATGATAGGAAGGATCATATTATGAATATCAATCAGTGATGATTGGATCCTTTCTTCTTCTCTTAACAACTCTGCTTGCATGTTTGACAAAAATATGATCTTCATGTGATGTGCAGAGCTTGAACTATGGTCAAGTTGCAATTGCTAAGCACCGACTTTTAGATCCTCATCAATTTTTGACAATTTGTCCTTTATTTCCTTTGTGAACTCGGAAGCATCACACAACTTACCAAAAAGTGATGTCACATTGGTGTAGGAGGTCTCAAGATTGATCAAACTTGATGTAAGCTCAACTTGATGAATAAAAATTTGTTGAGCAATGTGCTCCAACACTTTATTATCAAATTTCTTTTTAGCTTTCTCAATTAGCTTGTCTTGTCCACTAGTGTCCTCATTGAACTTTTAGATTTCTTTTGCTAATTGAAACAAAATAGGTTGAGAAGTATCAACCTCAATTCCTATAGCCTTAGAAAAAATATTTTTAGCATAATCTATAGTCTTATACTCTCTATCTCTTTCTTCTCTTAATTCTTGCTACTTTTCCTTTTTCCAAAGAATTTCACCAAACTCATGCATTTGATCTACATAAAGATTATGAATATCCTATTTGGGGATTTATATTTCCTCATCTAAGTCTATGTCATTCTCTATGTCCTTTCCTTTACTGATAAATTTTGTACTCAATTGAGCCTTAGGTTCAATTGTCCTTGTACTTAATGCTTTTGTGTCCAAAATGGAAACAATAGTTGATATATTAGGACTTGCAGTAAAAATTGATATAGTACTAACTGATGGAATACTAACAAGAATGCTTATTGAATCCAAAATAGAAGAAGTCATAATTGAAGTATCCAAGACTAAAGTAGACAAAATTGTAGTATCCAAAATTGAAGTACTTACTATTGAAGAACTCAAAATTGTAGAAGACACTGTATTCATGACTGATGACATCAACTCTGTAGCTAAAGAAGAGAGAGGTTGTAGCTCAGTAGATGAAGTTGAAGTCACTTCTATTAATGATACATTGAGCTGAGTGGGGGTGAAGAGTGATTGGACATTTGAAGTATCTATGGTTGTAACAATCAAACTTGCTGAAGTTGTCTCTGAGCTTGATATAGCTACTAGTTTTCTTGGAGAGTGAGGAACTAAGGCAATGGCTATCGTAGCTATCTTAGCTGGGTCAGTCTCCTCATCATTTTTCTTTGCTTCCTTTGTAGCTTCCTCCTCTTTATCTTCTTCATCTTCCTCACTGTCAAAATGTATAGGCTCAATATAAGTTTCTTCTTCATCATTATCACTATCATCATCATCATCTTTTATTTCTACTGGTTGTTCACTTGGCTCATGAAGATGGTAGACATTTCTCCAAGTGTTTGTGGCATTCTTCACAACATATTCAATGTATTTCATCAAAACCAAATAGTTATTGAATTTGAGAGTCATTTTGCTTTCATTATCCTTCAATGTCTTGTTCACCTTAGCATCTGTCATGCTTGATACCAATTGTCTTAATGTTTGTGCATATATATCCTTGATAATTTTCTTAGTATTTTTCCATCTTATCCTAATTTTATCTAATAAGACGCTAGGAATCTATGATGCCAGCTGATCAGGTGAGTACTTCCATTGGCCCATTTTATCCATGACCAAGTCTTCAATCTATTTTTGCTCAGCCTCTATTCCGTTCTCATATTTGAGAGCTTTGAATTTGGTTACACTATCTCCTTCTCTCAATTCCTTCAATCTTTCCTTGAATGTGGGTAGAAGTTGGCTAAATATGATATTGCCACCTTCTTTATCTACCTTCTTCCTTATCCTTCTAGTGAAAATTGTAGTGGATGGCTTAGGTGGCTAGGTGATGATCACCTTGCCTTTCTTCTTCATAGGTTCTTCTCCCTTTTTAGATTCCTTTTCATCCTCTACTTCTTCTACATCTTCTCCTTTGGCTTCAATTAACATGAGAGGTGTGCTAGATTTTAGTTCTCTTTCCTTTTTTAACTACTTGAGGGAGCTTTATTTCCAGTTCTATCCTTTCCTTGGCTTCATCACAGTTTCCAAAGTATGGTGCCTTTGGATCAATAGGCTCACTAACTAGAGCTTTAATAATATCCTTTGTTTCATCAATATTCACCTCATAAGGAAGAGGTTTTACCTACACAATTCTGGGCTTCACTACTTGGATGTAAATCTTGTCACTATCTACCATAAAGCACACATCATATTTATAATCCTCAACTAACTTATGTATCCTAAACCTATTGTTCATTTTCTCTTTGAATACTTTGAAGTAGTTGTCCATAATGCTAACATAGTTCTCTCCCATTTTTGCAATGTATTCATTTATTTGGTATAGTACATGCACACCTTTTCTCTATACTACTGTGCCTTTGGAAGGGAAGAACTTTTGAACATAAAAGAATAAAAAAGTCAAAAGTGAACCAAATTTATAGGGGTTGTTTTGGATGTCTTGATACTTTCCATGTTTTTTTTGAATTGCTTCAACAACAGATCTGCCAAGTCATAAGATAGATTGTTTTTCACCATTTTATAAGCTAAGTCTATAGCTTCACATGATACATTGTTAAGATGACTTGAACTATATATCTTATATGCTATAACATGAATCCTAAATTTTAGCTTTGAATTTCTCACACTACTAATTTTCATGCCTCTACCATCCCAATCTGCTAGGGTTTTCTTTTCCAACTCAACCCGACCTAGGGTTTTTGTTGTTTTGGCTTTGGTGAGCAAGGGGAGGCTAGTAATGCGATGAATCATTTTCTTTGTAATCACAATAGGTTGCTTAAGCTATAGTTGACCATTATGCACCTAGTTTAGAATGTATCTAATCCATTTAATTTGAAAACCTCAGGGCATGTGGGGAATATGTGTTAAACCTTTGTCTTCTAAATGCTTATGCTCAAGTTTAAGAATTCCATTAACACATAATTCACCTAGCGCATCATCCATTTCTAGGGTAAAAATTTCTTGAATAGAACACTTGAAATGAGTTCACATATCATTAATAAGGAGTACCTTGGGAGGGATTTGTGATTGAGCTTCACTTGAGTCAAGAGTTTTTGCAATCGCAGGCACAAGTTTAAAATCTGATGCTTTCCACTCAACTCCTTGAACCAGCATCATAGACCATTTCTTCACTTTGCTGCTACTTGATGCCATTTTACTTGGTAAACTATGAGAACCTTGATAGATTGCTGCAAATTTTCTTAAAGTTACTTGATCACACTATAAATCACTTCTTCACAATAACACTTAGATTTCACAGTGATAAATGAATTTGATTTCATGCTTTTTGCTAAAGCTTCACCATTAATGCTTAGTATGAAGGTAGCTGAGTTGACATCATGCTTGATAGGCTATCATCCACTATTCTATTGATTACTTGGTGAAGGCTTTGTGACTCGATAACCATGTGTGTCTTGTTACTCCCGACCTTGCTTGGTAGAGCCCATGACCTGACCTTACTCGGTAGAGAAGATAACTCAGTGATAATTGATACCGATCTTCCTCAGTGATCCTTTTGTATCTTGAATACTAATTTGGATCTTTGTCACCTTTCAATTGGAGCTATTTGAATGTGATCTTGATAACACAGTTCTAGTTCTTTGGAAACCTAGTTGAAAATGGTGGAGTCACCCACTTCTTGAGTGACATGACCATCATTACTTGAACTAGCATCCTTAGTAGATTTAGGAATCCACTACTACCTCATCTACTTTCAAATTTTATCTTCTTTTGCCTTCTTTTCATCTTCAATTTTACTTGTATTCATGAAATTTTTGGCTAGATGACCAAGTTCAATACAAGTGAAACATCTTATGGTGGTATCTCTTCTCCTTGTGTGATTTTTAACACAATTCATGCCAATGTGTCCAAATTCTCCACAATAATGACATCTACACCAAGTGTTCTAGTCCCAACCAGATATTACTTTCATAGTTTTCTTTGCTGGATTGAATGGCTTCTATATTTTGATGCCTTGTGACCTTGTTTCTTGCACTTGTGATATTTGCCCTCAAAAATTGGTTTCTCTTTGCATTCATTAGCCTTGTGACCATGCTGACTACAATTGTAGCATTTTCCATTAAATTTTGCTTTACCATTACTCCAACATTTGTTTGATGTATAACCTAACTTACCACAGTGGTTGTAAGTAGGTCTTTGATTCCTTTGAGCATCTTGTTTAGTTTGCACTAGTGACTAATTAGATACTGTGTAACTTGGCATAAATTGAATCACTTGGTAAATACATAAGCTTAGTTTACACTAGCTTTGCATTATAGGAACTACAAATTTAGTAGAAAATGAAATGTTCAGTAACCACTGAAATGCTTGAGTTGAACTGCTAGACTGAATCTACTCGATTTGAACTATTGGGCTTCACACTAACTAAATACACTTGGTAACCACTGAAATTCTTGGTAGCTACTGGAACTAGTCCACAAAACTCAGTAGCAACTTTAGAGCTTGATGGCTACTAAATTACATGAAAAACACTGTAGACTGTTCAATGAGCTCAGTGGTCATACAAAATTTGAATAAGTGTGTATCACTAGCTAATAATAAACTTGACTGATATGTCAACATAAGTAAGGAAAATGTTAGTTGTAAAAGCACATATGCATATATATAATTCAAGAAACAAACATTTTACAAACTTGAGTTTAACTAGGAAAATGAAACCAATAAATAGAGTCCCCATGCAACCTCAAAGCATCTCAATAAGGGTACCCAAATGGATCTTGTTGATGTGCTTAAGATTGAGGGATGAAGATGTGCTCTCCCAAACACAACTATTAAATCCATAGGTAGATTCAAATGATATAAAACTATTCTAAATGAGTGAAGAATACTTCAAGAAATGGCTATGGAAGAAACCATTCTTGATAACATTCAAGGATAATTGAGATGGATGCAATAAAACAAACTATGTTACCAATACAAAGAGATGAATCCAAAACAACTACCAAATTTTAGCACAATTCATAAAATCTCTAGAAAGCTCTAGCATTGAACTAATATGATAAAAATTTAGTGGAGGGAGATTAGAAATACTTGAGGAAAGGATCTTATTTGTAGGCCCAAGGGAGACCTCAGACCTTGAGGTGATTGATTATATGTGGCATTCACATAGGTTCCACAATGGAGACACATGGGCTAAAGGAAAAGCCATGAAAAAATTAAAAAGAGCCTTTAAGGTTTGAGTGGCTCAAGATGTGCTAAAACATGTGTGAGAAACCTTGGGAAAAGGATTGGGGGACTAAGGTGTAAGATTACCTTTTGGAGGAGTTAAGGAAATGGGTCTTTGAGATTGAGTTGCTCACACATGTGTGAGCAAACCATTAGGACTAAAAGGGTGGCTAAAGTATAATTAGGATTAATTAAATCTTACTTGCAAGTGGGTAGTCTTAAGTGGGTGAGAGTAGACAAACTAGGATTTAGGTAGTGTTTAAGATTAAAGTAAATAGGATTTAATTTAATAGTGGGTTTAGGAATTTTAGTCATGTGGAGGGATTTATTTAAAATAGGGATTTATGGAGCACTATGTATTAAAAAAATTAAATACATTAGGGGGATATATTTGAATTTAATTTGAATACCTTAGGGAAATGAACATATTTAATTAAATAGGTAGAATAATATAACAAACATAATTAATTAATTAATCTATAATTAATTAATATGCTACATAATATATTAAATAAATTAGTATAGTATTTGGGATGATTTTAAGAATCTATGTTATGGTAATTTAATTTCTTGCCAACTATTTGACCAAATTTCAAATTCATAAAAAGATAAGGAAATTGAGGCATTAAAACTAAATTGTTGAACTGTAACTAGCTAGGGGTTTTTATAGTGGTATCAGAGTAGTTTACTACTGAATAATAGGAATTGGGCTCATAATTATTGATTAGTAATTCTTGCAAGAGTTGCTAACATTTATTTTGCATTGAGTATCATGGGAGAGGATAGGATATTTGTATTGGTTATGTAGTGTAACCATAGAGCTTTTACCACTCCACCCAAGGAAGGTGAGATCGAGTTACAGTTTGGTTCTATTAGTAGTCTAAGTGGTTCAATTAGTATAGTATTTAGAGATACTAATGCAAGTTATGAGATTGATAGAGAGGCCTTACAAACATTCAAAAATTTGGTAGCTAGATAGAATTTTTTTTAGGTATATTATTGTAGCTCTTTGAAACTCTACAACATATAGAAATTCCTAGGGGATAGAGTAGGGATAGAGCTCAATATGTTTTTTTGGCTCCCATATATATCAAGTTAAGGATAGAACCCAAGATGATGATAGATACAGAGATACAAATTGGATTCATTATGAGGATCAACATGGGTTAGCTAACTGAGTTGACATACATAATAGCATTCATGATAAGCCTCATAGATCCATGTTTCTAAGACCTAAGGTGGATGTGGTTAGAATTGAGTTTAAGTATACTAATTTTATTGATGATGTGGTGGAACACTTTATAGAGTGGAATTCTTTACCATAGGTGAGTAAAGAACATCTAAACTTTGATAGGTTCTTAAATTTGAAACAAGAGCATTCCAAGGTAAGGCCAATACCTGAGAGACAAACTTGACAAAGAGAGTTATAACAAGTTTCTAGTAAGATGACATTAGAGCACTTTGATGGTAGTAGTAGAGTTACGAATCAAGCTAGGATCCATAAATTGACATGTATTTGGTTATGCATCCTATGTTAGAGGTGGGCACTATCACATTTATAGTGCTACACTTGGATGGAACTTCCCATGATTGGTGGTACCATGGGTTAGTTTCCTTGCAACATGATCATTTCACTTCTTTTCAATATATTGTAAATGTCTAGATCAAGATATTTGATAGGAAGGATGCATAGGTGTACTTTTGTTTGTTGTATTAGCTAAAGTATCATAGTGGATTATAGAGTTACTATTGTGGTTTCACAATGCATGCCCCATTATGCTTAGAAATGGGGACCCCCTACTTTATTTTTTTAGCTTTCTGGATCCCTAATTTGGGGTCAGAGTCCTTTTAGGGTTTTTCTTACTATTCTTTTCCTAGTTAGGGTCTCTATCCAAAAACCTAGTTTCATAGGAACTCTATTTTGAAAGGAAAAGTAATTTTTTGCAAGTAAAAATGCACACTAGTGCACCTAGACCACCTCATCGGGTGCACTGGTGCACTAAGGTAGTGAAGAGAAGACTTCCTTCTTCGAAGTGTAAAGCTATGCACCTTTGCAATTGTGCACCTACAAGAGGTATGCTAAGCCCTAAGCTTATAAAGCTCAGGGGCCTTGCCTCTTCCTCCATCATTTTTCTCATTCAACTCCCATGACCCACACCTGTGTAACTCTTGAGGTGCACCAATGTGCTCCCAACCACCCTCGCACCTCCACAAAACACACCAAAAATAAATTTTAGCATATCTATAACAAGGTGCACTAGTGATAGGTGTACACCTTTGTATTTATAAAAACTTTTTTTCATTAACTAAACTAAAAAAACCCTAAGATAAACTTTTTCCTAGTATAAGGTGTGCAACAACACAAATATCCAAGGTGCAATATTGCACACATTATACAAAGGTTAAACACCACATATGTATCATAAGGGTGCACAGCTAGTGCACCCCATGAGGTGTGCTAGATGCACATTCTTATTTTTTGTAAGAGATTTGGTAAAGAAAGGTGCACCTAGCGCACCTTTCAGGTATGCTAGGTGCACTCTTTTTGCTTTTTAGGGTTAGAATTAAGTTTTTTGATTTTTTTAACAGTTTTGAGAGTCGAGGCATTTGGGTTGTATTTTGGTCATTAATAGGGTTTATCTTATTGATTTTTCTTCACCTTCAAACTAATGGATCTTGATTTTGTGTAGATTCAATGGCTTCTTTGTCATCCTCCCTTACCACAAAGATGGCCCCGAAACTAGTGATTTTCAAGTTTCAAGGTGTTCTTGCAAAGTCACACTTCCAAGATGACTATTCAGTGATCTAGGATATTGAACTTGGCCATACTGACTAGAACACATTCCTAGTGTTGTGCAACAAGCCTACAGAGATGTCCCCAATGATATCTACTCTTATCTAATCAGAACCAGTCAATACAGCATTGCACCTAGTATCGATACAATCCTCATAATTGATCATGGCACTAGTAGAAAACTATGTCTCTAAAGAAAGGGTCATCAAGAGTATAATTGGAGAGATCATGCTAGATCTCTAACCTAAGAGCATAGAAAAGGTATTCCATTTTCTAAGAGTAGATCAATATATTAGATTGACCTACCACTAGGTGGAAAGGTGGTACAAAGAACATGGAGAGGAAGCATAAAAAATCATCCAATCCTCATACCTCATCAAGAAAACTCCTCTTAGACATAAAGTAGGAAAAGTGGACATGATAAGGGGTTATATGAAAGAGGATATCAAATATTCTATAATACTTTTGAGTAGAGTCATGGAGTTATTGGCATTAGGAGACTTGAACATATGGATGGTACACTTTATTGAGACTACCAAAATAACAAAGATGCCAATTGATTGGGATTTGATTCTCAATGAGAACTTGGATGAGAAACTAGTGGAAGTTAAGAAAAATTGTAAGTTCCACATGACATCCTATTTGGTATATAGTATATCCCTCGTTGGTGAAGAAAAAGCTTCTTGAGCATAGAAAGGAATATAGAATAGTGAATGATGCTTTTATTTTCACAATTATCTAGTTCATTGAAGGGGATTATGCAAAAAGGATGTTAGATGAGGTAGTGACAAAGATTTTAGAAGTCAGTGCCTATTACATCCAATTTAGGACATTCACTTATTTGAGGGTAGTAGGTACAATTGTCAATCTCAAGAAGCTCACTAGGTATCCAAGTGATAGACTTATATTGTTGTAGATTGCTTGAAAACTCTAGTCTACATATGATAGAGTAAGGAAACAACACAAGATAACCTAGGGGTGGCCCATTACTTATATAGGACCATTTAGTGTGGTCCAGAGACAAGATATTCCATCTTTTGAGTTTGAGTGGGATCAATATCCATTGGATGAATATAACTCTCCTCGTCCCTATTTTGGTAACATTGGAAGAGTGCAATACTTAGTGGGCAAGAAATTCCAACATGAAGATGCAATTAAGGACCATTGGATGAACACAATAGAAAACTATGATATCAGTATAAGGGAATATTGTAGGATGACTCTTTATTTGGAAAGCAGTGCTTTGAAGATAAAGGTTACTTTAAAGGTAGTGTAGCAAGATACTGAAGATTTCTTAGATCCATTATATAATAGAGATAAGATTTTTGATCGACCCATTATGAATGCAGAGATTGATAAGGAAGAAAATTTAGATATTAATCATAGGGCCAGGTACATCATCAAGTTGACCAAGGATTGGGTCAAAAGACCTTTAAAATTGGATTTGATTCCTTAAGAGGTAGTCTTCTATGCTACAACCTACCTAGCAAGAGGTAGATGAGCCAAGATAAAATTGCCTACATTCATGACTTAGTCCCCACTAAGGCCAAAAATAATGCACCAACTTGACAGGGAAGTTGGATACTATAGGGCTCAGAAGGGTAAGGGTAAGAGGAAAAGAACTTATCCTCAACAAGCCAAGCCTAAAGAAGAAACAATTCAAGCACCACCACAACAAGGGGCAGAGAATGTACAAGGGGTAGAAGATGTACAAGGTTTAGAGAATGTAGAAGTCACACAAGTTCATGATAATCCTCAAGTGCCACTGCCAGAACAAGGGTAAGGAACTAAGATAGAAGTAGAAGAAGTGTCTCTACCTCAACAAGAGGTGCAAGCCTCCCCATTGTCTCCTAAGAGAAGAAAGATAAAAAAATATGGTCAAGAGGAGACAAAATGTGATTAGAAGAGTTATTACTTTTCCATCAATACTAGAGGTTATCCTAGAAGGAGGAAGAAGAGGATGATGAAGATGAAGAAGATAACCTTCCCTTGAGTTAGAGGACTCATCTTGCTAGGGCCACAGAGTTGGAGTAGAGAAGAAGTTCTACCATTACACCACCATCCATTCCCACTCAGCCTATTTAGTCTACTACTTTAGAGGATGAGTTATAGAAATGGATTGATCAACAAGAAGATGAAGGGGCTGATGTCTTTTAGATGTCAGATTTTGATTTTATGCCAGTTGGCACTGAATCAGTCTGAGATAAGATAAGGGATACTCTGACTAACCAACCTCAACAAGAGGATTGGAGTCAGTTTCCATCTCAGCCACAAGTACCCAAAGTAGCTCCATCATTACTAAGTCAAGGTACATTTTTCATGGATAAATGTTCAACTAATCCTCTCCCTCTGAGAAATGAAGAAGAATAGGTCAAACTAGAATAGGAGGAAGAGCCACAAAAAATACCTGCTGATGAAGTGTTAGAGGAAGGGAAAATATGTAAGCAACCTCAGTAGACTTCGCAAGACATAGAGGTGAGAACTGTGTACTCAACGGATATAAAGACTCCCGATGTGGATCCCTCACAAAAGAAGAAGACTCCAGAGAGGAGTGATAAGGGGAATAGCATAGTAGAAAAAACTCCTTTTTCAAAAGGTAAATCTTTGATGGAACATATTTCAAGATGGTTGAGGAAAGAGGTGATTAGAAACAAAAGACAATGGTATGATATTGAGGAAGAGGGAATGAGAAAATTGATTGAAGCTCTTGAATCATGACTTATTTTCTCATGTTGCTATCCCTCCTCTACATGTAAATATTGAGGAATTAACTTTGAAAGATTATCAAATCAGGGAGATTGTGGTTGGGAAACCCATGGTGGACACTACCATGTCAATGGTGACAACTGGAATTAAAGAAATGTTTAGGCACTCATAGCAAGATGAGATATAATTGATGACACTTCAGAAGTAAAATGAGATCCTAAAGGGATATCTAAATGGAGTAATTGGTCCATTAGATCCTAAAAATCCCAAGGAGACTTTAAATGCGACACTAGAGAAAAGGGATAAGGAGATTGTGCAATTAGATCCATTTTTGAAGGCTTGTCAACAATGGCAAGAAATTTTTGAAGAGAAAGGTGTGCAGATTATATAGGGAAATCTTAAACTGTTACACCATATGAAGAATAATGTAGATAATCTAGTGGCCATTTTGAACCAAAATTTTGGTTTAATGGATGAAGTACATACCTAGGGTAAAGACCTACAAGAGTTATAATCAATCAAGGGTCAAAGGTATCAGATGTTAATGAATGTATATACAACATATGAGTTAGATAAAATTGATGATTGGATAGAGAAGATTGCAAATGGAAATAAAGTAATGGAGATATTACATGTGGATATTCATAAGCTCAAGGATCTGACTAAAGAGAAAATTTTGGAGGCAGCGAAACATTACAGTGATGCGTGCTTAGATATTTTTGAAGATGATTTAAGGGATAAATTAATAACTATAGAAGTAGTTGTTGAATAGTTCCAAAATAATTTTGAAGAAGCTTCTAATGATGATGATATTAGAAAAGTATTCAGGACTAGAGAAGCATTACTAGACTTGGATGTAAAACTAGGAGATTTTGTAGAGACTCACATCAAGGTAGGCAATTCTAGGTAGAACATGAAGGATAAATATGAAGCTTTAGAATTTCTAGATGTGACCCAAGTCATGGAGATTATTGAGAAATTCAAGAGAAAATATCCAGACATAGCTCTAGTATAAAGGGGAACAAAACCTAGAAGTTAGAATTTCAATTTTGACACTTGGTGAAATTTTGCATTTTTGGGGCTTGCTTCTGAGGTGTGCAGGTGCACTACTTTTGAAGTGCACCAGAACTTTCTAAAGAAGTTAGAGATGCATCAAAATTTAACTTCCAGTTCTAAATTTAGAGCTTTCCATGCATCAGAAACATATTCTGATGACAATTTACCTCCTACAAATACCTAGTGAAGATGGAGCTTCTATTTTTGGCACTTCCAGACACTTCTACATCATCTAAAGGATTTCTTCTTCTTATTTTCTCATGCTTTATATTTTTTAAGACATGTAAAGGCTCATGCATTCGTTTAATGATATAAATATGGATCAAGTCCTACTAAACACTAGTTAGAGAGTCAATTTGTACATAAATAGATTTATTTTATTGGTTTAAAAGCATATGTTTGCATAAAGATATCTCACTATCAACACAAATTGAAGAGAATATTTCTTATAAATTTAGGAATGTAATATGTATTCTAGGCCATTATTTTGATGCAATAATATATGCTATTCTACTCGGATTTAGAGTCTAGTGATTCCTGCCTATGTGTGTTATATTTTGTGAATGAATGTTCATGAATTGTAATTGAGCCAATAGTTTTATTGTGTTATTTTGATTGTGTGATCTTTTAATTCTAATGTTTTCTATGGGTTTACAAATTCTATTGATGTACTTAGTTTGAGAAGAGATTGAGCTATTTTCTCTTGCATAGCTTTTTGTCTCTCATGAGCACATTTTCTGTAGCCTTGTGATTTGATGAAAAGTGAAACATCTTACAGTTACTGAATTCCCATCAACAATTGGATTAGTGGAATTAAGGAAGCACTGCTCCTATTTTCATTGGTTACCTACTGATCTTTTCAAAGGCTTAATCACAAACACATTATTTCTATAGCTTACGTCCATTAGGAAATTTAATTTTCAAGTTATTTGCTTAAACTAGTTGTTACCCTATCTTTGTTATTTACTTAACTAACCCTTGATTAAATTAGGAATTCATATAGTTGCATTGTTAGATTGCATTCATCAAAAAAATAAAAATACAAAAATGTATTTCCTTTGTGTGGTTATTCTTTTGAGATAGCAAGCAAGTTCAAATTCTTATCTGAATTTGTTAGAACCAACAAAGGCCTCCCTATGAAAAAATACATTTATCTTCAACTCAGTAGATTCTAGTAGGTCACAAGATCTCCTGAAACCTTGGAGTTGATCCTAGATTAGCTTTTCAAGAGAGGAGTTTGAAAGGATTCTTGACATTAAGTATTGTGCAAAATGATAGCTCAATAGTTACATCAGTGAGTTATAGAGGCTTTTACTCATGGTTAAGGATATTTTGGAGTGTAGATGAGTGATGTTATTTATGGATGAATTGAATAAGCCACTCCATGGATGGGTGAAGTTATTAGACCCATATACTTTATAGGTAGTGATGAGGAAGACACAAGACTTGGAGTCATCTCCTCAAAGCAAGGTTGATTTGAAATTTTCTTCTCCTCTACCTATTGATGAGGAGTCCCAATCAGTTATTGAGGGCAAGGGAAAGTTAGTGAGGAAATCTGATGATACTTCTAAAGAGGATATTAGGAGGCAACGAATCTACTATTGGTTCAAGGGGCCTTTTTGTAAAGACAATACTTGCACATTGAGGCTAAAAGGGGGAGAAAACCATGGCATGTGGATTTACACTGATGTGATTGAGGATAAGTCATCATAACAACATGGGGATGATGATAGAGATGATCCTATTGGTGATGGAGTTTATACTGAGATGAGTGTTTACAATTTGGTATTTGAATCACATATTCAAGATTTTCATCAGGTACAGAGTCGGTCTGTACTTAATTTATATTCATTTTAGGATGATTGGATAGGTTCAGTGAATGAGAGTATGGTGGGATCTTCTATTGAGTTTCCTTTTATGGATATCCTAACTTATACATTATCGATATTGGCATTGGGTGTTATGTTTTAGGTTATGTTTTAGTTCATTTGATTATGTTGGCATATAGTTAGTTTAGTGATGATAGGGATATCACTTACTTCTTATGGAATCTTGATGGTAGTTTTAGTGTGATACCAGATTACTTGAGGAAAATAAATCTTGAGGAGGGAGGATTGTAATATCCCCATTTTGGAAAGATTCTATGTATGATTGAGTCAATTTATTAAAACAATCCTCATGAGATGACATGGTAATTAGGGGATCCGAATTGTGTACTTACTATTTTTAGTAAGTCTATTTTTGGTAGTTTCCATTTTTAGTAGTGCAGTGGGTGGCTCTAATAGTTGGAGATTACCTACAGTGGATGTAGTTATTAATTGTGTGAGCTCTCTTACTTATTAATTAGTTATTAAAATTTCACTATAATAGTAATACTATATTATAATAATTCCATTAAGATATATTACCAAAAGAGTTGAATTGGAAAGTTCCAGGAGAGGAGCTCTCTTGTGAAAATTTTGCAAACAAGGGATTATAAATATAAGCTCATTTAATTGCAAAAATAATCTGTTGAATATTGTTTATTTTTATTATCTTTGTGGCTTTTCTAAGGTTCTCAATATTTTTTCCCTTGTTGGGGTATAAGGGTCTAGAGTTGTGAGAATTCCATTAAACTAGAGTTGAATTTATTTATGATCTATTTTTAGATGGCTTCTATTGGCTATGTCTATTGTGGTCAAAAATTATTTTTACTAAGGTAGTTTAATAGCATTACAAATACATATTAAAGAAGTTTGACATGTGCACTTGGAAATTAATGTGAGCATCTTCCATTCCTATTACTACTGTATATTGGAAGAAAATTGTGCTAAAGGCAATATGAAAGTCCAACTCTAAGGTTTTTGTGCAATCTATTCTTCTGTGCCTCAACTTGTTATTGGCATCAAACTCTAGTAGCTGGGCATAGGTATTCAACACCTTATATTAGTATTCCAACATTACCTACATCTTGGGTGATTTGGTACCAATTTTGGGCATTAGTTTGTAATGGATTGTCAAAGCTAACTTGGGTCATTTATACAACCAAAAATGCATTTTAGGTGGTTCCTAAACTCCAAAATTTGGTTACATTTTTCTATCAAAATTTTAAGCGCACATTCCATGCTCTTTTTTGTTAGGGAAAATTCACAAGTGTATGTGGTGAGTGCCATTACTAGGTGATTTCTTGCAAGTTTTTAAGTGCAATTTTAGAGCTTCCATATCTCTATTGTTGGGCGTCACTTATTTTCTACTATTTATAGATTCGAGACCAAATTTTATTAGCAAGTTCTTTTGCAAAATTAATATGATCATTTTAGTTCTATAGTGATTAAGTATTGATTACTTGGGAATATTTTCAATTCAAAATTATGTATGAAAAAATGTGAAGGTGGGTTTATATTAGTATTTCAATGCTAGAGTTTGAAAGCCTAATTCATCTAGTGCATTATGAGTAGTATAATATATTTATTTATGTTGATATAAAAATTAGAACATATATATAACTCTAATCATTGAATTTATTGCCAAGTATTTTTTTGTAAATATGGCTAAGTAGGACATGTAGTAAACACCAGTAAAGGTAGTGAACAAAGAAAAACATAGCATAGTAGTAAAAGACAAAATTAAAAGTTAAGGAATTATTTTTGGCACAAAATGATTGCTTGAATAATTAGGCATGAAATCTTAGATGTTAAACCTAAGAGGACAAGAGTTATTTTTGTATTATGCCAAGTGTGTGAATGCTTGAAGGTTGACATGGTAAGTTTTGTAAAAAGAAAAGGTATAAGTAATAGATCAAAATATGTGAAGTAGTGTGGTAACATGTGCAATATGTGAATATATTGAATATGATATGTGAACTTATGTAAAGGATATGTGAGGTATATATGATGCAAATTATGATGTATGATAAGAGATATGTGAAGTACAATAGACAATAGTAAAGAGGTTTTTGTATCTATCTTTTTGTATATATGAACTACATAGTATAATTGCATTTTTGGGAAGTGGGCTCATCTTGAATAAAAAATCCTAACAAGGTTAAGGATTTTAATAGGGCCTAGTCCTCTAACAAGGATCGAGACACTATATGTACTTCATACGCTCCTAATAGGGTTAATATCCTTAACTAAATTCTTTTGTTTAGTGGATCATTTTATGGGTACCATCCCCATTAGGGTTTTCCCTTAGCCAGGGTTTCCCTAGTTAACAAAATATGGTGTTATGAGTTCTCTTTGTGTATGTCTATTATTACTATTCAACATTGTCAGTTTACTTTAATATGCATGTTATAAAGTAATTAACAATATTCAATTTTGGGTTTTTTTTTTTTGAAAATACTGATTCACCCTCCCTCTTGGTATTACTTATTTCTAACAATTGGTATCAGAGCTTGATTAATCAAAAGATGCTTGAAAACTTGAGTAAGATCCCTATGGATATTGGATAGGTAAAGACGAATCTTGAAGAAGCCCTTGAGCAGATTGATCTTCTTACTAAAGAAAGAGACAACTTAAATGAAAGGTAAGAAGATGCAAAAGATTACATTGGGAAACTGAAAGACAAGATTGATCATCTCAAATCTAGAAAAGAACCTCAAGATCAAAAAACTGATAGTAATGAGGCAGTGACCTTAAAGAAAGAAAATGAGATTTGGAAACATGAGTTGAAAATTGTTGAGAAAAAACTAAGTCTAAAGAAGGATGATAGAAAGATTGAATCAAATTTGAAACATGAGAATGTAGATCTAAGATTTGATCTTACAAAAGTGACATTTGAACTTGATTCTATCAAAATAGAGCATGCAAAACTTGAGAAGTACAATATCATTATGAAAGGATAATTGACCTAGGCTAAGAAAAAATTAGAGAAGCTATATTCCAGTAGTGATAAAATTGAAAAACAAATATTCTATCAAAGATATTCTTATATTAAGACATGCCTTGGATACCTTATTGGGAAAAAATCAACAAAGATATTTGAAGCTAGATAAGATCCTATTGTTGAAACCCTTGAACCTAAGAAGAATGATCAGAATGAAATTGAGCCAAGTAAATCTAATGATGTACCTAAAGAAATTGAGCAACAAAGTCAACATGAGAAATATGATGAACCCAAACAAATAGAGAAAGTTGAGCCACCTAAAGAGGTAAGATATGAATTCAAAGGAAGATGCTTTACATGTAATGAAATTGGTCATATGAAGAGAGATTGTATAGGTAAGTCTTTCAAACCTATTACTAATTTCTATTGTTATAATTGTCATTGTTTTGGACATGAAGTAGTAGATTGTAGGAAACCTAAGTTTGATAGTAATAACAAGAATAGGGGAATGTTTAGGGATACTAACCCTATAGATAATGAAAGAAGGAAATCCTCAATAAGATATAATGAAGGAGAAAGATCCAATGAAATAAGGAGACACATTATGTGTTACAAGTGAAACAACTTTGGACACGTTGCAAAGAATTGTAGAGCACCAGTAAATCAAAATGGACCTAATTAGAGAAGGAGTACACCAATATGTTAGTTATGCAATAATTTTGGTCAAATTACAATTTTTTAGAAATGGATATGAGGATCATCAATAGGAACCCAAACTTCAAAAGGAACAACAACAAAAATGATACAAGGAATGACAATAGCAATAAAAGTAAGAAAGATGCACTCAAAGAACATGTTGAATAATTAAAGTAAGTATTTGTAAAGGCTACAGATCCATCAAGTTCACATTTGGTATTAGAAGAACAATTTTTGATGCACCTAATGAGAGATGAAAATCAGCCACTGTGTGTGATTCATCTTATTTGAATTAAGCACTTTTCCATTGAAAATAAAGTACCAGTAAGTTAGAATAGAGGTTAGAGATAAAATCAAAGACTATAAATTTGGGAGAAGGAACAAATGATCATAAAAAATCTCTGGTTAAGAATGCAAGTAATTTAAAGAACATATGATGCTATGTGAATGAAAACAAGTTTACTAGTTAACAAAGAGCAACTTTTAAAGATTGAGTAGTTGCACAATTAATGCATATATTTTTGTAGAAAGATATAAGTTGTGTGATCATGATTATGAGTATCATTAAGCTATGTAAAGAGTTAAGGAGCATTCAAGAGTGATTTGACATCATAATTGAAGGATATTTGAAGAGTTTTCAAGTGTGAAGACAAGAAATCCTTAGTTATGTATTTTATTGAGGTATTTCACTTCTAAGAAAGAATTTAATCTAATATTTGTGTAAATAATTTAGTCATAGAGATGGATAAGTCATTAAGTCACAATGTGGAAGATGAAACAATGCCTAAATTGAAGGTTGACCCTATTAAATGCATGAGTGATAACCCTAGTTTCGTGTTATCAAGAATGCAAAAAAAATGTCATTCACTTATAAGATATTAGTGACTATTTGGGAAGAAAACTTGAGAATGTAGGTGAAGATCATATATCAAAGGAATTTTATAAAATTTACAATTAGGATATGAGATACAAATAAGGATTTGAGTATCTGAAGGATAATGACCTAGTTAAGTTTCTTTTTAATTATGAGTTTGATAATGAAGAATGGACCAGGATAATTCTAAGCATAATTCATGTTGAAAAGTTTTGTTTAGGAGATAATGAGGTAGAAATCTCTGCGAATCTAATTCATGAGGTCACTGGACTATGTAATGAATGCAACATACCAAATAATGAGAAGAATGCCGAGAAATTAGTGCTTGATAATACCAAGCTAGTTTATAATGGTAGAGGGATTTTCATAAGTAAAATTAAGCAACATGAGGTCAAATTCTTGAGAAAAATTATTGTTGCAAGAATGTGTCATAGCTCTATAGATGATGACATAGTAGCTAGCTTTATACAAGCAACATATAAAATTTGTTTTGATAAGGAAAAGGTCAATCTATGTGATATTATAAGAATGCAATTGATAGAGAACTTGAAGAAGATAAAGAAGGTTAAGAATAGTCAATTCAAATTACAATCTTTGATCACACCTATTTTCTTTCATTTGATCAAAATATTTCAATTTATGAACATACCTAAAATAGTGAGTGTTGGCACTAAAAATTGCATGGTCAATTTTGAGAAACTTTGAGAAATCATGCCCCTTAAATACTTTTTGATGCCAGTGTACTCGACTGTACCTTTGAGGCCTAAAAGGTGTTCAATGCTCCTAACACCCTCCATTTTATCTATCTAAGCATTTCATGATGATAAATTACCATTCTAAGCCATTTTGTGAAGTCTCGTTTTAAGCAATTATCAAATCTGCATTTTATCCCGAGTGTCAAATAGCGACAAGAGGCTATGTTTGCATCTAAATATCTTGCACCCAAAATTGTTTCATGACTCACCACTTTGGGATTATTTAGCATCCATACCAAAGAGCCTATGTTTCAGATTTTGAGTCATTTTGAGTTTGTTTGACTAGGTTTTGAATCCCTCAAAGTTGGTCATTTAATGTTTTCATGTTGATGCACATTGCACAAAATTTTGGGAAGCCCTATTTGACTTGTAATAGCTTTTGACCAGTTGACCAAAATGCTAAAATTAATTTTGCATTGAATTATAGATGTTAGGGACTTGTTATGTTTCAAGTTTCAACTTATGACAAATCCATTTGATCAGTTTTCAAAGGCGATTCCAAACACAATTTTTATCTTTTTACTGGTGTCAGTAAATACAGATTGTTTGGTACCCCTGTTTGGGACGTCATAACTCCTAATCTATGATAAGTGAGATTAAATGGATTGTACCACTATCTTTTCTTCCAAAAATACTCCAAGTGTGTCAACTTTTAAGTCACGATGAATCCATTTGCACACTTTTCTAGGGCAATTCCATTTGTAAAAAATGTTTTTTGTCAGTGTTTCCAGTTTACAAATACCAAGTAGCCTACTTTGACTGATTTCCATTTGCATCCTATTATTTTCCATGAGCCCAAATTGTAGATCCATTATGTCCTCATGACAGAGAACCAATGTCCCAGTTTTTGTTTCCCTAACTGTTAGTTTACCCAGTTTTCAAAGCCAATTTTGAACGAGATTTAGTGTTTTCTGACATATTTTCTTGCAAGTAGTTCTGAGAGGTTAACTTTGATGGTCAATATCTTTTGACCCTGAATTCATCATGAGACAAGATTTGACAGGGTGCAAGTATGTAGAATAGAGATTCAGTGTGCTAGATTTCAGAGCTCGGTCAGGTGTTTGGATTAGTTTTTAAGGCTAGTCAAAGGACCTCCTAGCACCTAATTCACAATTTGCAAGAACATGATAAAGTGAGTTTTAAATGATCAATCAGGGATCAAATTTGGTTTAGATTAGTATGAGATGGGTTCAATGGATCACTTTTCCAGTTTAGTCGTTTGGAAACAATTTTTTTTTATAGCCAGACCCACTTTGGGATTTGACTAATTGCTTTAGAATGATGGACTAATTTGAAATCATAAGAGTGTTGCTATATGACAAAAAGATGAGTCATTCCCAATGTGTGATTTGTTGAGATTTTAAAAGTATGAACTTTTGATTGATCAAAGAGGATGGAGTAAAATGATCAAGATTCCATATGAGAGAAGCATCTAGCTGTGGATGTATTAAAAGATGTGGGCAATGCTCATTGGGCTATGGTGGGGTTTCTGGCAATAACAAATGTTTTAGAAAGATTGGACAAGATCTCTTTAAATGATAAGGAATGCATAGATCTTCTAAAAGGGATGTTAGACTTGGCTAAGTTCATTAAGATGCTCATTTCTATAAAGAAATTTTGGAAAAAATGTCCAAAGTTCTTCATTTGGTAATCAATGGGAAAATATTGTGTGATTCCTTTATCAGATGCAACAAAATATCCAAGTTCCTATCAACCAAAGATATGTGAAGAAGTTGTTTATTTACAAGGAAAGATCAATAGAATTAAAGTAGATATGGTTCTTCAAATGAATTATATGTTTGTGTCATCCTATACCTTCCATATATCAAGAAATGAGCACATCACTGTAGATGGAGGGATATATCAAGGGCATGCTAATAATACAGATGAAATATAAGAAACAAAAATCTACACAACAACAACTCTTATCATTATAGACTGAAAAACAAACCTCCCCTACATATACCACAATCAAAGTGGATAACCCATGGCTTAAAGGAAAATAGAGAACACGCAAGTTCAAAGTAATGCTTGTAATGAACATCAAAGCCGTGAGAAAATGAAGTAGAGGATAGTTTCAAGAGCTTCTATGTATGATAAAGAACTAAACAACTTCACACGCATTAACAAGAAACCCCACACATCCAAAAGGATTGCAGGACAAGTTGGGAAAGGCCATTTGCAGGTAGAGAAGAACCAGACGACATTAAAATGGAACAAGCCACTCACAAAAAAGAAAAAGGGGTGTCTTTTGGATAGTCAATGCCATGAAGGAGTGCAAGGGAGTCTACCCATAAGAAGAAATAGTTGCAAAATGAAGGGAGCCACAACTTCTTAGCATAAAGAACAGAGGGAGCCACGTCTTCAAAGAAACCCACGCTATGAAAGAAAAGCACAGGGAGGAAGCCGCCATTGTAAGAAGAAATTGCAGCTAAAAGTAAACCATGCTAGTGTATAATGTAGGTGTTTAAAAGGGTCCACAAAATAGCTTTTAAAAAGAGGGCCACAACATGAGTGGGAGGTAGCACTGAGGAAATGATAGAGAAACAAGCCGCCGTGGGAATCAACATAAAAAATGAGCACACCGTAGTCAAAGCACAGTTGAAAAAGGGGCGTTGAAGTTAGAAGTAGAGGAGTCAGAGGCACCACTAGAGAAAGCCATAAAAGAACAACCTACCCATGCATTGGCAGGAAGGGAATCATGGGAACAATACTTTCAGAAGTGGCAGCATAAAATAGAGCATAGTTTCTTCTTCAAACCAATATCCCACATTCACCAAAGAGAAGGATTTTGAATCATTTAAATACTCCTTATAATATGCATTGTGTCTTAAAGACACAAAACTTTTGTGAAAGTTGAGCCTACGTAGGGGCCCCACCTGCGGCTAGATTGAACAATGACGTCAAGATAATTTTGAATAATGATGCAGGAATAATGACATGGTGCCAAAAATTAGAACACTTCAGATGCAAACATGTGGCTAGAATCTATGGTGGGCGCAAGCTCGCATTACAAAGATACTTGCTGATTAGACAACATGCGATTACAAAAATTGGACACATGGTGAGGATGAAACAAGTGATGATGAGGTGGCAATCTAGAATAGGTCCAAATTAGAAGCGCTTAGATCGTGCCATGTGGCAGATCAAGCGACTGGCGCAATTCCACAAAATAAAGATGCGAGGGAGATATGTAATGCGGGATACCACCATGTGGCAGTGGATCCTACAGATGATGACATGGAAATCAAAGCAAGTTCAGATAGAAATTGAGTAGATCATGACATGTGTCATGATTCGATGATAGGCACATGCTTGCAAAAGGAAAGTGCTCACGGGTTAACTAATGCTGGAATGCAGGATGCTGACACATG
The DNA here is from genome assembly GCA_028749045.1 of Cupressus sempervirens. NCBI lineage: Eukaryota > Viridiplantae > Streptophyta > Pinopsida > Cupressales > Cupressaceae > Cupressus > Cupressus sempervirens. The sequence goes on along the minus strand of CM053793.1, from coordinate 499,626,348 downwards.
TCAGCGGGTCCCACAAATGATGACATGGCATACCTGCATGTAGGTGATGACAGAGCAACCAGGCAGCTAATTAGGGGCTCCCACATAGTAGTTCAATGGCACATATGCAGAGGCAGACCAGTCAGGAAGCGCCACATGGTGCTTGGTCAATAGAGCTTTGACCCGAATTCAAGGGGTTAGGAAAAAGTAAAATGGTATTGTCATTTTAAATTATTTTTTCAAAAATGAGTAACGTGCAAGATTTTTAAATCAGACAAAGTATTTAGTCTAAAGTTCAAAGTTTAGATTAATTTTAATTTTTGAAAAAAATTAAAATTCAAGATGTTGCAGACTAGGTAGCTATAACAAAGGGGGACTATTTTTCAAACTGATATTCTGGGGGTTTTTGGTACTCAAAACATAGACTCCAATATACCATTGGAATAAAAAAAAGATGAGCTATCCATTTTTAGAGTTTTCTTTTTGCACAAAACATGACTGGTTCATGCTACAAGAGGTTTTGTCTCTCTTGTTGATTTGTATGTTTCATCAGGTACTTTGAGTTGCTAGCTAAAGAATTCAATAAAGAAATACCTTAAAACATATTTAGTGGTCCTTGTATCTGATTTGATAACTTGGCACATAACCGGTTTCAATTATCAGATCTTTTTCTTTCATTGAGATATTTCTTACTTTTGGATACCAAATGATGGAGATTTGATTTTCAGTTATAGAGAGAAGGTAGAGAGAGGATTTTTTTGCTTCTTGGGAAGGAATTCTAAAGGGAAACTTGTCATCTCTTGATTAGATCCAGGATTTTCTTCTTCCTATATCTATCTTTTTCTTTGTCTTCGTAAGGGTTCCAGTTTCTAGGAAGAAAAAACCACTCACTGTTGTGATACCAGGTTTTGGATCCAATTTTGATGTGTTCTCATACTGTGATACCATAATTTTTAGTAGAATTCTTTTGTATGAACAGTAGTAGGAAGATACATACATCAAGTTTAGATCTGCTAGGTTGTTTCTTCTTTTAATTTCATGCATTTGATTGTACTGTTTCAAGGAAATGAATACAAAGGAGCAAGGATTTTAGTAGTTTCATTCTGATTCTCATCTCCATCTCAGTGAATTTTCAATATTTTATGATCTTTGAATAAAGAGCTTAGGTCATAGTTATAGCCCCTTAAGGCTGTATGTTGTTTTATTGTTGCTTATGACTCAAACAGTTATGTAAATGCTTCACTGAATCAACAAGGTTGTAGGTTTTTTGAGAAGGATATCATGTAAGAATGAGGTTTGGATTGAGCACAAATCTTTATTTACAAGGTAAATAAATAGATCATATATCTAAATATATACATAAGTATCAGATATCCATATGCATGCATTTGATTCATGGATTTTCCCAACAGAAAAGACACTGATTGGTTATAGGATCATTAAGTCTTACTGCTACATATTTGAGGGTTTGTTGAAATCAACATGATTAATCAAAAGTGGTTTCACCTTTCATGTTGAAGGACTTAAATATAATGCCCTCGCTCAGCTTTTGAGATTCATAGATTTGCATTTAGCTATTGTAGATCTGTGTCTTTTCAGGAGTCATTAGGAGAAATAAGGGTAAAATCTACTTAATAGATTCAAGGATATGTTTTTGCACTGGTAGAATATCATTTTAATATGAGGTCTACCTACCTAGGTTTAGCAGAGCCTGAAGTAGAAGAAGGGTCAAGCCTTATAGTTGGCCTGGTGTTTGAAGTGATATGTTGAGAATGAGAGTTAGTTGCCCCTAGATATGTCATATTCTCATTGGGATGATTGAAAACCCTCCAGTGTTTTCAAACACCAACAGTGAGAAATGACAAAAGCACTATAGAAATTATTTCTAAAGTGTACAACAAACACCTTGTTAAGAAGGTCAATAATAGTAAAAATATGATCATGAAGACTTATCAAATAGAGATGAGTGAAAGATTCAAAACCCTACCCTCCATGATAGATAAGTATAAAGGCAATATTTGTTTTATGGTGGATACATACTTTACATATATTAAGGTAGTTGTACCAAGGATATGAGATAACTAGAGAAAAAATAGAAGGATATGCCCATGCTACCCTTAAAGCATAAAAAGATGAAGAGTTTGATAGATTAGGAACATATGAGGAGCTAATGCAATCAGATAGTCAAGTGTAGTTGGAGAAATTTGCCAAAAAGAAAGTGGAAGAAATTATGAAGAAATCTTTGGAACAAGTTGGAATAGTAGCTAAGGAAGAAAGTGTAGTGAGGTAAACTATAACTAAGATGTAAGGAATGATGTGCATTCCAGCCTTGGCATCTATAGGACCTATTAACAGAGTGATATTGGCTATACCTTCTATTGTAGTACCTATTTCTCCCCATGAAATGATATCACAATAGTAGGCACCCATCACACCTTCCATATGCCTAACCAAGGAACTAGAAGAGAAGGAAGTACAAGTGGTTGAGATGAAGAGAAAATCAATCAAACTTGTAGAGGTGAAGTAAAAGTCACCTGATTCTCCAAGGAAAAAGAGAATAAAGGTAAATGAAACATGACCTAGTAAGAGACAAAAGGAGATCATGCCAACCCTACCAAGCAAGAATATGTGAGGTCAGATAGAGCCTCAAAAGGATACGAAGAAGGAGCTAGAGAGTGTACAAACAAGAAGAAAGGTCTGGTGTTAGCCCTCATTTTTACTTTGCATAAATTCTAGAATTTTTAATGTCAAAATGTCTTGAAATTGTGATGTTTAGCTAGGGTTTTTGTATGATATGTTTTTCATCTTCTAGTAAAAACCCTAATGATAAAATTGGCCCATTCCTAGTGCCTAGGGTTTCCTTAAAGTTTCATAAAATGGTTTTCCCTAGAAAAAAACCTTTGTTTTAAGTCCATGCCCTTATCTCAATTATTTAAAAATGCAAAGTTAACCCTTGGTCATAGCTTGTTTTAAAACTTTGGCATTTTAATGAGAGATCATAAAGTTTTTAAGTGTGTAACTTGGTGATCAAATTTGTTCACATAGTTGAAGCTCTTCATTAGAAAATGGCATTTTATGGTGCTACCTGACAAAGTAGTGAATTTTTTTTTTGATTGCCAAGTTAGAGAAGTTAAGCGCCTGGATTCCTTTTACACCATGACTAAGTGAAATAGCCAATCAAGCCTCAGTCACACAGTCGCCTAAATAAGAAAGATATAATTAATTGTCATAGTGACTAGGCAAATGATTATAATCCCATGAGTGGGGCTTTAGAAGATAAATCTTGAAGGATAACCATGATTACATAAAAATGGTTAGAAGCTTATAAAGAACCTTTAATAGCATGGTCACAGGGGTGATTAAATAGTTAGAAGGTTAACTGTGAAGAAGCGATCAAGTTAAAACACTTGATATCATATTCAGTTGCATGGTTGTGGCAAGTGAATCATGTTATTTAGGATGAACTGTGACTTGGAAAAGATAGTTATGAATCCAAAACATATTTGTTCGCTAGGTCAATTAGTTAAAATAGATATCCAATTCTCAGACTATGACTAGGAGAAGAGGTCAAGAAAGTGTTAAATTACATAGTTGTAATGTTAGCTAAGCAGTTAAAAGGATAAGTTGTGACCTAGCAATCACTACTGCAAAGTATATGAAATGTTTGTTCACTTATTCATGCTTTCAAAGAAAATAAGAGTAATTAAGTTAGTGACTCAACAAAGAGTGAAATGTCCCTTTTCTGATTTTACATGATATTTCCAACCTTTAATCAGATCTTTAAGATCAAACAACTAATATCACAAAGATCCTCCAAATTTCTCAAGAAACCCCAAATCGGGTATGCCAGAAATTGTGCCAAAAGCTTCACAGCTTCACCAATTACTAATAAATCTGAAAATGGAAATTTTTACAGAACTTTCAGTAGCATAACAGCCTACAAATTGACATTTCTAGATCCGTATAGCCTTTACACAACAGCTCAAAAATGTAGGACCAAAACTATGCTCATCGGGCTCCCGAAATAGCACAAAATATGCCCGAAAACACCACAAGAACACTAATAATCTATCTCAGAAGTTTAATCACGTCCCAATACATATATTCAGCTCTATTTTAACAGCTTAAAGTCTGAAATACAGCAGCAACCAAAACTGATATGAAATGCTCAACTGAAAACACCAAACTCATGCAAAAAACACACCCAAAAACCCACAAATCTACACTGTTCAGCACAAAGGCAAACTCTGTATGAGCATGCACATGGAATGGCTTCAAACTCCCGTCCTTAGCCTTCCTGGAAACCTGCAAACTCCCGTTCTTGGGTCTCCTTCTCCACAGGTTTGGCAGCCTCTGAAGAATAACAAAGAATGAGCGAAAATCAAGTCTGGAATGAGCCCAAAATGCCTCCAAACCCCTTAAAAGAGGGCATAACTGTAACTCACGTCCAAGAGAGGTTAATGAAACTTATTTTAATAATAATTTTCATTTATTAGTCCAACGGTTTCCAAAGATTAACCCCCTTTTTCCGAAACTTCACTTTCTTGGGCCTGCCTGCCTTAGCAAAGATTTTCTTTTTTTAATTATTTGAAAAGGGGACATGACAAAGAGTCAGTTCATAGGAAAGACATATGTGATCACACTATTACAATGATAAGAAGAAAGTGATTGAGATAAGATATGACATGGAAAAATAGGCTAATGTGCTCAATAACATGGTCATGTAGTTAAGGAGTAAAAGAAATGTTTAAACCATGACCAAGTGAACAAATCAGGACAGTTAGGATTGAAGCAATGACTAGGTTGAAAGAGCATAACATGTCCATTGCTCACATGGTCGTGAAGAAAAAATGTTATAAGATAGGCCAAGCTGTGACTTGATGAATTCTTAAGGTCAAACTACATATATTATCTTGATCACATAGTTGAAGGAATAAAAACCTAAAAACGTGAAAGGTGTGCAAAGTTGTGACTTAATGACTGCTGGGGTATTTGCATGGTTACAAGTAGTAAGTATAAATGTTAATGAAATGAAATTACCATGTGATTAAAGTTAAAGAGATGTCAAAATTTTAAGGCACCGAGTTGCCTAGTTAATGGCTAAAAGCAATGATTAGACCACAAAGCGGTGTAAAGCTATGATCACCCAGTTGATGGTGTTTAAGTGCTAAAGCATAAGATGACTATGGAATGATGAAAAAAGGGAGTCACTGGGTCATGAGGATAGGTTTTAATGCAAAAAATAACTATTAAAGAACCTCATTATAACTTAAAAGTGATGTCTTGTCAAATGTGCATAAAAATTTAGGAAAGGTTGGTGGTACAATAAGATTTTGGCACTTTTAAAGAAATTGAGATTTTTCACAAACATTGACATAAATAGATATAAATGCTTCTCTATTTTTTTTCCTATTAATAAGATTGACATTACAATTTTATGAGCTACAGTATTTTACATAAACCAAAGATAAAAGCTAGAGTGTTAAGAGATTTCTAGAATTTGTAGAGATTTTCAAATCTTTCAAAAATTGAAATTGATATAGTTTGTTTGTAAGGAATCTAATTGCAAAATTCATGACATAGGAAGAAGGAAAGTTAATAGCTCAGACTGACATGGAAGAGTCTCCATAAGAAACTGAACAAGCAAAGCCAAAGTTGGCAACCCTATATGCAGAGGAGTTGGTATATTTCCTTCTAGGGTCTTCTCATGTTCAAACATTGAATGCACATGTTTGTAGAGATGTATATTCTTTCTATAGAGATGCCATTGTACTTGATACAAATGGAAATGAGCTTTTGTGGTATTTCCATCAGAATAGGTTTGCAAAGTCACCAATCTATAACCTATGGGTTTGGAATATGGAAAAATTGATAATGCTAGAAGTAATAATAGATGTTGATCTGATAAAGGCATTGATCAAATCCTATAATCCAACCACTAATGCTTTCCATAGGAAGGATATGACTATCCTATGTAGACTAGATACAGAGACTTTCTTTAAGGTCTTTGACCTAGGAAGACCTATGAAAAAGGCAATTGAAGTGGAGAAGATGAATGAAACTTTCAAAATTTTTAAGAGTTTCTTTACTAGAAGAGTCATGAAGAGGCACATTCCCAAATCAAAGTTGGAGAAGGGGGAGATGCCAAAGAAGGTATGAGACCTAATGCCACTTTTCTTCTCCAAATATTTTAGGTACACCATTTTTGGTATAAACTAGGTGATAGGAATCAATGACACAAATTATGCCCTAGGCTACATACACTACTACATTTAACATCATTTTTTGACCAAAAATTTTGACCATCAACTAAATAAATTTAGGGTGGTCGAAATGTAAAGGCAAAAATTTCATTTTTTTACATATAAGACCCGTGTTGGTCAAAATTTTGACCAACACAGGGCTTATACATCTGCAAAGTTAAAAAAACATTTTCCGTATTACGTCTTTCATACCCGATTTCATTTGACATTTTTGGAGCATTTTCGCATGGTTTTCCCTGAGCCCAGTTTCGTTTCAGGTTTTCTCCACCCACTTGATTAATGATGCCAGTTAGCCCTAGGAATAATATGAAAGGGGGCCCTACATTTGAATCAATATGGGGGGCAAAATAGTAGTTCAAAACTCTTGATATTGAGTCTCTTTCATTCTTCTTGATGTGCTTGACTTCAAAAGCTCTTCCATTCATGACCTCCAATCACACCTGCATCTCCGATGGTCGAGGAGAGGGATTTCTCTTCGAGCATATTTCCATAGGTACATGTGTATTTTTTTTGTAGGTTTTTATGATAATATTGAAGATGGAAGTGAATACTATTACTATCATTATTATTTTTTATGCCAAAGTTCAACCATTGTTGTGTAATATAAGTGGGAGAGTCTTTGCTCAAGTGTTTTTTCTCAGTGATGTTTTGATGATAAGTGTTAAAAAGAGTCTAGTTGCAAAAATAATGTAATGTACTTGTTGTTTCATTTTATTTAAAGTGTGTAGATGCAAATTTATCATTTGGAATGTTGGTCTATTGTAACAACTATTATACTTTTTGTTATAGTAATGAAAGAAAAGAAAGGAAATGTATATGCAAAAGCTGTAGTTGTAAAAGCTTAGAAGAAATAATAATATTTTTTTTTTGTTTTATAAATATAGTTGTGTTGGTATCATATTTTTCTTGTATTTTTAGTTTAATAATACATAATTATATTGTATCATTTAGACAACAGTTTCATATTCAAAAAAAGAACAAAAAGAAATAAAAAATGAGTGTGTTTCTCTCTTCAGCTCTAGAACATTCAACTTAAATATCAACACATAAAGATAATAATTTGAAATCTAGTGTGTTTAGTGCTTGGATTTGTACCCTCAATACCTAGGCCATGTGGGCTATAAAACATGATATTCATGTGATTCTATGTTAGATGATGATGATGATAATGAATAATCACCATCTACTACTAGCTCATGTAGTGATAAAAGGTCTTCAATGCACCTCTAACTACAAGTATGCCATGGAAAACTTGTGATGGAGATGAATCCTCAAACTAATAGACTATCATGGGATTTTTTTGATGAAGATGATACCTAAAAATACTGGACTATCTTCAAAAACTTATGATGAAGATGGCACCTAAATTTACTAGACTATAATTGAATTGATGTACTTTGGATCCTTCACCGAAAGTCTCTGTCATTTGGTTAGAAGATGATTTATCTTCTAGTTTAACCAAAAGAATCTCTCTCCTATATTTCAACATTACATTTAATTGTTGCATTGCAATTAGGTCTTCCCTACAAGGGTTTCCATTTGGATGAATAACAAACTATCATGGAAAAATTGTGATGAAGATGCCACCTGCAACTATTAGACTATCATAGAAAAATTGTGATGAAGATGACATTAAAAACTATTGGAATATCATGTGTACAAGTCACAAAAATGATTCCAACATATGAAATTAAGTGTACTACATAGGATAGTGATGATTGAATTTCCATGCCCTCCAAATTTGGTGGTTGTAACATTTATACCAATTTCATTTGTGGGATACACACTCTTGATAAGTTAGTTAGCCTTGCGACTAAGGTCGATGGGGAATGTTGACACATGCAACCTGAGCATGAGTTTGAAATTGGTATTTCCTTGGAGATATTTACTTATTTTCCAAATAAAAGGTATCATCTCCATTTTGTATGTCATGATAAGTTGTCACAGGTTTTTTGAATGAATTTATTTTCTTATGTGTATTTCTTCTCATAGAATGAACTTAGTTGAATGAAGCTAAACATGTGAATGCTTGATGACTTGGTTCAAGAATATTGTGTATATAGAGGCCTTGTACATTCTAGTATAATTTCTCCCTCATATAAGGTCACTTATGGATTCAAGAAAATGCAAGATGCATTTTCAAAGGGCGTCTTCTATTAGTTTTGAGACACCAATAATTATTGAAATAAATAATTTATCCTCAGCAAGATATTACTTCAAAATTTCATAATCTGTGACTTTTGTTGACAGGTTTAGACATCTCTCTCACAAGTAGATCATTGAAGCTAATTATAGATGATACCAATCCAGATAATACATGCTCAAAGAAATTTTCTACTATTCAAATTAGGAGTGGATAAGAGTAGGTAGTTATTAAAACCATTTCAAATGATGTGGTGATGTATGAACTCCCATTAAATTTCTCACATAAGCATGATTAAGATGTTGAATTGAGATCTCTGATCGAACATGTTCATGCTAGTGAAGCTTGTAGCTCCAACAAGACTTGTCATACTGATAAATTAGGAGTACATCTAGAAAATCATCCTAGGTGGAAAGGGAGACATAATGAGAGTCAATCACAAGGGAATTTAATGGTGGATTCTATCAAACAAAGAGATCATAATCAACTTCTTTCTGGAATCAGTAGTAAGACTCTTGATCATGTACATGTGAGCAAAAAAAGATCAATTTTCCCTTACGGAGATCATGTTTTCTTAGATACTTACCCTCAATTCTTTTTGATCTTTTATTTGGGGTATTTTGAATTACAATTATGCTGATAAAATTGAATTTGTATTGGAGATGCAAGAACTGGTAAATAAAGGCATATTTGTTATGGTTGTTAAAAATATCAAGTAGTGGAATTCAAACTTCTTTGAGGAAAATCTTGTGTTTTGATTTCAACTAAAGAAAGTATTGAGATGTTCTCATTGATTATAATTTTTAGTATATTTGATATAAAAGGATGGTCAATTATTTCTATGTTCACAATCATGACATTTTTAGACTATTAGTTATGATATATAGGTTGAGTTTCTTAAACTTGTAAGAGACAGGGATTATATAGGGACTCTTAGAGTTTCATGATCTAGCATGGGTCCTTTTTCTTAAAGATATTCAAATTTTTTGAAACCTTTGAAAGAGATAATACTGACATTGACAAAGCTAGATTATAGTGCATCAATAAATTAGTGCATTTTGTTAATTTTTCTTGTGACTTTGCTTCAGGTATGATCTAGAATTTTAATGACACAACTACTAGTGATGTTATGACATGAAGGACTTGCTATTTTGGTGCATCATTTTCTTATTAATAAACTTGTGCTATATCAGAAATGCTATCATAGTACAACATGATTATTTTATCTCTAGCTTAACAATTTGTATTATTTTATCACCGCATATTTCATCTCTAATAGTGGCCCTTACTTTTCAATCCATGTCATTTCTCATATTACATACCATCTTATATCTATGTTGTATATTTATATTTTATGTCGTCATTGCTGTGTAGAATCTTTACTCCTCTTCCACGTGAATGTGGCAAGCAGATTCCATTCATCCATATCTAATGCACCACATATTGCCTTCAACACAAGACTTGTTTCACACATGGAGATATTTCTCTGTCATAATCATCTTCACCATAATCTTCATGTTGCAGATGTGCTTTAAACTCCATGACACTAAAGACTTCTTTTATTGCAAAATTTTAGTAGAATATAATCATATCTTTCTGACATGCCCCATGTAGGGCCATGTCCCTACATGGCTTTACCCACATAGCATCTTATATATACTATCAAGATCGTTGCCGATTGGCAAATGCAAAAATAAATATTGAAAGTGATCTCAAGAAGATACTTATAGTTCTAGCAGTCAAACCATATATGCAAAACCTACAAGAAAAATTGATTAATCACATCATCAAGAAGATACAAGTTAGTGGATCCATCGCATTAAGGGTATTCATATAATTTAAGAAGGTATTAAATCTGATCCTAATTTCCTTAACAAATTCAAGCCGGGGACAACACAAATTGGTAATAGAGGAATCTATTCATTAAGCATCTTTCCACATTGCTATATTTTTTGCTAACATTATGAACACCCACACAATGCATAAAGAAGTAGGCATTGTATTAGATTTACACATATAATATGAGAACTAAATATTTTCATGAAGATTAGAATTAGCTAATACTTATGTAGTTTCTTTTTCAAAAAATGTTTCAATGCAATATTGGTTTGATGTTTTAATTTTGAACACCCCTTTTACAAACAACTTTATTTTTTACTCTGTTTTGATTGGTTTAAAAAGTCATTGAAGATAAATTGATGTAACAACTCAAATGTTCAATTAGATTTATAGGGAGATTACTCCAAACTTTGGTTTGGTTTGGATCGATTACCTAAAAATTTGGCTTGATCTTCACAAGGAGAGTTACTAACACTGTGTGATTTGTCTGGGATGGTAAGCTTCCAAGAGAAAAGAACAACTTACCAAAGATTGGTTGAATGGTTTTTAGTGGTTTGGTCTTGTTGTGGAAACTTGACATCATTAACATCACCTTCATGAATCTTAAGTCAATATTTAGTTGAAGATCTTGAAATCTCACTGTTTTGATCCTAAATTAGAAATTGATCTCAAACTGTATTTGAGATCAACTGATGCATGAATCTTCATGCATATTGTGCAGTATTTGACATTTTCTTGTTAATAGACATGAGCAGAAAGAGTAAATAGATGTGTCCTGTCACCCTTATTTGACATGCCCATATTATTCTTTCTCCCTTCGGATGGTTCACAAAAGCCATGAGGATCTACAATGGGCTTTCTGATGGTTTTATGTATTGTTATTTAATATTTATCTAATTAATAGTATTATAATTTGATTGATCAACAAGATAATAAAAGAAGTGCTAAAGAATTACTATGTGGAACCATTATAACGAGGGATATAAATACCAATCATGGAATTCCTCAAAACTAAAAGAATTGATGTTCATTCTTTGAAAGCTTCAGTAATTTCAGCTCTATTCAAGTGTCCATTATAAGAAACTTTCAATAATAATTTCAATACCATTACCAAATCCTCAGCATAATTCTATGGCAACCTCGAATCCTGGGTCTCTCTTGTCATATATTACTTAGAACAGTACTCCATGCACACACAATATTTGTTTATAAATACAATACGTTCAGCCACTTATGTCAAGTCACTGGCAATTCAATCAATTGTAAATGCCTTCCATTAAATACCACACTGCCACATTATCATTAGAGACAACAAAAATTCAAGTTAACTTTGAAATACACATATGCATTCTCCTGAACTTGCAATCTACATTGCAAAACAACAAATAGTCAATGGTATGGAGTCTAGAGTTTAATTTATGTACATACAATAGATACAAATTCTAGTTCTTGTTACCTTTATCAACTCTACTAGGCATAGTACAAAACTTATTAATGCTCCACCAAAAGTCGAAGAAGGAACAATAATCTAAAGTTTGGGCTTGCCGTTGCCAATATCTCCTCCCTTTCCAAAGAACCCCAAATAGAAAAAGCAAACAAACAAATTCAAGACCATTTAAGCTTTACACAATAATAGTATCCCAGGAGTCCAAGAACAACATTTGACTACAAGGGTGGTGATGAGAAGTTTGGGGTAGCATCCCTTCAGATCATATAAATTCTTCTATAGTTCATGTTTTGAATGCCATAAAAACCTAGAATTAACATTAAAATCCATGGTTTGAATAATATAAAGTCTTAGAATCAATCAATACAAAATCCATGGTTTGATTGCTATGAAAACTTAGGACCAGTACTAAATTTCATGCTTTGAATGCAATAAAGACTTAGAGTAGTCATATAATGTTTTGTAACTCAACATTGCACTCTTCCCTGGAACATCCAATATAAATGTCAAAACTCATAAACAAAAAATCAATCAATTGCATTTCTAGTGCTTTTATAAGTCCTTAATAAAGTTTGACTCATGAGGCTTCACCAATATGTCACTTTAATGACTTATATAACTATTTTTTGTGTTTGAATTAAGTTATGTCATTATTAAAGGCATACTTTTCCATTAAATATAATGGCTCCTCAATAATACTTTATGAAGATAAGTAATAAATTTACAATATAACCATTATAAATAGCTTTATTATTGTTACTATAATTTTAATATCTCATTGATTACTCATCATCTCTCTGTCTCATTTGAACCAGTTGGTCAACCATTGCTTCCATCGCACAACCAACTGCCTTACTAAAAATATTAATGGTTCTCTCTATTAACTCCTAACCTACTATAACTAGTAATTCCTTGAATATTTGATAAAATTAGTAGTGCCAAGGGTTGTCACTATGTTGAGATCAGTCCAGGTGCCTTGCCAAATGTAGAAATGTTGGATACATAACTTACTATAAATTGTAAGTGTAGCTAACTAAAACAAACAAGGAGCAATCCTAAACACTTCTGTACTATAGAAGGGAAAGATCCTCTTGTTTTGCCAGATGGGGCCCTATAGCCATTAGCCTTAACCTATGAGGGCCAATAATAGGTCAATCCAAACATAAACCATGGCGAGCTAAAATGAGGACATTACACTTTATAGCCAATCCTACTTGTCAAAAAACCCCATAGGACACTTCAACAAACACTTTGACTTAAATACCTTTAGGAATTTTTGGCAACTTGACCACATTATGGAACAATGGGAAAGCTCTGATGACACATCTAAGCAACTCTTAGCAAGGGAATGTCCATTTGGTGTTTCTCAAATCAAATATCATGGTTAATCTAATTTGACATTCAAACACTTTCCAATACTATACATGAATTTGATGTTCAATAGTTGTGCATTTTAGGCATGTAACATGTATCCTTGTGATTTGACCATGTGTTTTCATTATGAAAGTCTCTATGATTTAGCATTCAAGGTCATCCCATTTGACTTGACAATCGTAATATTTGATTAATATTATGAGATTTCAGTTATAAGACAAATGTATTAAATATAGTTTGCTACCTACATTGCTTCTAATGTTTTGAAGAGTATAATTTGGAGATTAGTTATCATATAATTGTCAAAGTGGATATGTAAGACCAAAATACCTTAAAATTTGAGAAAATACTTGCATAAAAGCTCTTGAATTCCCAGCTCAAACTTTGTTGCTTTAGAGAAGCAATTATTTGGATTTTGTGCCTGTACAATTGCTACAAGAGTCCATGTGGCTACTGTAACTGGAGAGTGTACAAGAGGGGTCTGTTGAAGAGGGATAACTTGTGATCTTTACAAATACACTAGAATGTATTTCAGGTTAGTTCTACTCAACATATAGAGAAAAATGTTCAAGCATTCCTGTTAGTGGTTGAGAATCTCTCTCACTTTTCTTTTCATGTTTACTTTTGAAATGATGATTTTTGCTAGTTACTTTAGACACTTCAAAGAATGTAATCCATGGTTGATCTGATATGATTACCAATTTCTATAGTATTATGGAGCTAGCAAGAGAACAATTGTATTGATTTATATGACTGATTCTAACATGAATTTGATTGAAATTTGTATTTTAATTTATTTTAAATGTGTCCCAGTTGGGCACAACTTACAATAGTTTGTATGGTCTCTTTCACTTTAAACTTGAGCACAGATGATATGTTATAGGAATTGATACCTCAAATTTTGTGGAGCATAGAACTATTTTCAAGTTGACAGCTGTATTAAAATTAAAAAATTTCGTTCACTTTTTACAAAGACTACTCTCTGCAGCAAAACAATAGTTAGGGGAGATCATCTCAGCATTTGAATTTCTAGATCATTCTTCTCTGGACATGGTAAACACAAAATTCAATTTAAAGTTATCTGCATGGTGGCAATTTCTCAATAATGATATTTGTTTATTTAATATTCAGACAAGGAGACTTTTGAAATATGTTTCAGTATTATATTTCTCCATAGCAACCTATTTGACATTTTGTCTACTAGTAGTGTTATTTAGTAGATGTAGTTTACATGATATTCTTAGATGAGACTTACATTTGGGATGTTGTATGTTGAGCAGAAACACTCTAACCAAGCAGGCCTGCATACCTCTCTCTAATTTTGAGAGATCTGTTAAAGACATTGAAGGGTTATTTGCTAAAATAGGTATGTTGACCTAGGCCTTTTCAAAGATTCAAAATATTTTATGACATTACAATGCATAGATTGTTAGCTGGACATTTTTATGCTGATTGTGTCAATTTATAGAAATGGAAATCAATATAGGGAATGGATTCAGAATTCCATACCTTTTAAAGTAGCAGTTCGGTGTTATGGAGGGTAATCATGTAGGGACACCGTGTGAATCAAATTTTCTTGTGTTCCATGTACAAACATACCATTTTTATAATATGTTCCACACACTCATGTATTATATTGCTGCCAAATATTAGTCATCCTTATATTTTTGAACATAGATATTAATACTCATTCTATTAAGCATTTGAGATCTATTTTCTATTAGCTACATTGTAAGATTATCCAAACCTAAATAATATGATAACATTTCACCTACTCACTGCCATGAAACTATCATATGTAGTTTTGATAATTTTGATTCTGTTATTCATAACTTTTAAATTATATATTATTACACCAATCATAGTGGTGGGATTGTGGATATTTAGCCTTCCTAAAACATATCCAAAAATTAGAATCATCCAATAGTTAGATAGAAATTTATGGCCTCTGCATTGAGATCGATTATTATTGTCATAGAATTTATGAGTTTTGCCCTCTAGAATGTCAAATAACTTCCAAGATACAAAACCAAACAATATCAAAACAAATTTATTTGAAAGATGCATGAATATTATTTCCCAAAAGGTAAAACTTAGGATTTTTCCATGGTCAAAATGTGTTATTTGATCAAACCCTTATCACTAGGTCTATAAATAAGAGTTTCAAGACAATTTTTACAAAAACCAAAGGATTTGTCCATATATTTCTCATCCAAAACCTCTAATTTTCTTCAAATGAAAGAGGATTAAATATACTTCATTTCCAAATAGATTGAACTTATTTATCAATCCATTAACATAACAATAAATGCATGAAAATAGGATGTAACATGATTGCAAACAAAAAGATAGTTTTCAATTTACACAAATCATATTTAAAATTTCCTTGAATATTCTTACAAAGTTTAGCCAAATGGTTTTATTCATATGTTGACCCTTTCTTTACTTCTTTAAAAGTCTTAATTCATGAAGCTCCTCTAAGTCCCATTGTAGTTGGGTTACTCATTCCTTCTCTAGCAAGACTGGTTGATTCTAAGTCTCTATACTTTTATGCCTGTAATTTCATGCTCACCATATAGGTCTGAAATAAGACAAGACCATCTTTAAAAGAAGTAATAGTACCAACATTAGATATTTCTCTTCCTTTGGAGGAATTGGCCTCATTATCATTGCTATCAATATAGAAAACTGGGATCTCATTAGATTATTTTTCTCCCTCTTAACTCCAACGAGCCCTATTCATCTTTAGAGATCCCATTTTTCATCACCAAATCTCCATTAAATGATCTCTAGCTTCTCATGGAGTTCCTATATTAGAAGCTTCATACATAGTATCACTTCCATCATATTTTTAATAACCCATAAAACTAGTGCAAAGAGTAAATATCTAAACTATGAATGCAAATGTTACAAAATCAAAATAGCATCATAGAGTTAGTCTCCAAGAGAGTAATGCAAATGCTGGAAGCAAAATAGCATTAAGAGGATGCAAAAAAAAGAGATACAAATACAAGCCAGGTAGCATGCTTATATAGGCTAGGAAGAGAGAGGAGGTGGCAACACCAACCAATGAGGAGCAACCATCTATCAGACTAAAGATAGCAAAGTATCTTCCCAAGATAGCTAATGGATGCTCACATGTAGGAAGGTGACACCTCACAACCATTCACCTAATAAGACATGCTTTATTAACCTAAGCGAGATTATTAAAAGTGTAGGCAAAACCTAGCAAAATAGGAAAAATAAAAAACTACACTAACACCCCCCATAAGCGAAGCTTAGGTGGATGTAGAAATGGGTTCCGGAAAGTCAAGCCTGATGAGGTACCCATGTACATAAAATTCCCCCAAAAGAGAGAGAAAAGAGTCTCCCCAAAGAAAATTAGGACTCCAAGTGAGAGGAAGAGGCCCCCCCAAAAGATGAAGCATCCCATACCCCCAGCAAAGCTTGCAAATTTTGTCCGGTAGATCCACTTACATCGAACAATTTTTCTTCCCTTAGAAAAAGGGACAAGATCCCAAGTGTGGTTCCTCATCAAGGAAATATACTCTTCCTGCATAGTGGTATCCCACTCAGAAATACCAGAAGCCTCATGAAAGGACTGTCGATTTGAGGCAGTAGCAATGAAGATATGTAGAGCATCCTAGAATTGTGAACGAGTCTGCTTGGTGTTTGATGGATCTCCAACCCAATCATCTGCAAACTGCAAGGTCTGTCTAGCCCAAAGTGGACCAAAAGATGGAGAATCTAGAGAAGAATCATCAACCTGTAAATGATGACTAGGAGAGGAAGGAGGCGAGTCCTCTGAATCACTCTCTACATCAAAAGTGGAGGTAGAAGACTGCTCAAGTGAATCTGACCCATTAGAAGATCTATCATGTATTTCCAGTGACTCCAATGTCAAAGTAGAAGGCAACCCTGTGACCATGCTTTGCTGGTTAAGCTGATGCAAGTAGTGGAAGTTAAGATGGCCAAACCGCTCATGCCATAATCTGCTCACATCATTAGAGTGAGTGAGTGAAATAGTCAAAGGAGGATCAGGAACAAAGTGAGAAAACATATAGAGTCGTGACTGATGATCTGCTCTCCCAACTGCAACTGTAGAATCATTGTGAACCTCACATATCTCCATTGAACTAGGAGTGAACTCAACCTGCTTGCCTAAACTTATGTGAGTGATCTGGTATATCGATAGGAGATTAGTTGACATTGAGGGTACACAAGGAACATCATGGAATGTCCCATCCCCCACATCAACAGACCCTCTCCCACACACCTCAACAGGAGTGTTATCACCCATCAACATAGAATGCATAGTACATGGCTCTAAGGATGCAATTTCTTCCTTAGATGAAGCCATGTGGTGTGAAGTACCCAAATCAAGAACCCAAGTGGATGGTGAGGAAGCAACTATAAAAAGAGCCTTGCCTTTTCCTTTCCCCTTGCTATTTTCTTTTTCTTTGTTAGACCCTTCAGTAGAACTTTGTTTGATAGACTCAGGAACACTGATATTATTCTTCTCAAGAATGTATCTCAAGTGATCAAGTTGTTTTTGCAAACATTTATGTTCATCATGACCAGGTCTTTTACAATAGGCACATTTAACCTTTTCTTTCTTAGGCTTATCGCCCTTGGAAGATGGTGTATCAATAGTTTCTTTTGAAGAAACCAACATTTGATCCTTCTTCTCCTCGCTATTCTTTTGTTTCTTGTCCTTACTATTGTTGTCACTACTTTGTCCTTGTTGTTCTTTTGTGCCTTGGTTGGTAGCCAAGGCATGTGACTTAGAGGACTTAAGAATGCCCATCTGGATTAGCTTGTCCTATTCTCGAGTGAGATTGACAACAAAATCATCTAAAGATGGCATGGTGAATTGAGTACCAAGTGCACCCTTAGTAGCATAGAAGGTAGAGACAAATACAAAATATTTTGAACTTAGCTTAGAGAGAATACTAAGAATCAGTTGTTCATCTTTCTTTTCAATTCCACATTGTTTTAACTATAGCCTTAGTGATTTCAATTTGGTGAAGAAATCTTAGATTGTGTTGAAATTGCCTGGACTCAAACTAATTAATTCATTTTCCAACATATGACCCCTCATTGAATCTTGTGTGCCAAATAGTGTTTCTAGCTTTTTCCATACTTCATTTGGTGTATACAAAGACTCAATGTGAAATAGCAAGTCAGGAGAAACAGAAAAACACAATGTTCCAAATGCCTCATTACATTTGTTAAACCACTTAGGCTTATCTTCATCTTTAGCAGGTTCAGTTTCAAGTCCCATAGTTATCCTATTTAATCCAACTTTCCTTAAGTGAATTGTCATGCATGATTTCCACTCAAAGTAATTGTATGGAGTTAGGATGGGCATATTTGCTTGATCCATGATGAAGAAATGCAGAGAAGAAATGCTAAAAAGAAGAGAACCCAGCCACGACAATGCCCCCCCCTTTTTACTCAATCAAAGAACTCTCCCAAAGAAATATGATTTGGCACTTTATTTTAGTGCATTTACAACTACCACTAGAAAGAGATACTTAGTGGTCTTGATTTCAATGCATTACAAACCCTCATGAAGAGTATATGCTAAAAGTGAAACTTGGGCACAATAATCAAGGAAAAAAATAGCACCACTGCGATCTACTCAAAAAATCATGCACTTTCAAAAAAAGAATTGGCTCGATACGAGGTCGTATGAGAAAGTTATGATCCTCCAAAATTTCCAAAATGAGAACTGTGCACAGTCATGGCTGAGAATCTACAATTTTTGAAGAATTCATGCATGAAAATCAAAAAATAACTCCACTAGTGGATAGAGCACAAAAAAATAGCCAAGTTCATAACAAGAATCATCAAAATCAGAGTCCGTATGAGCAAGAACGAGACATTTGAAAACTGCATTCAAATCTGCGACTGCCAATGGAGAGGGGTATGGCTATAGCTTTGCATGCTCGATTTTGAAAAATATACAACTTGCATGCAAAATCTAAAAGATACCTAGATGGTTTTTCAGGGCTGCGAACAAAACCCAGAAAGCGTTTTTCTTGCTAATGAATAGAAGATGTTGCTATAGTGTAAATCAGACGCCTTTAACAGTAAAAAATGGCTCCAAAAATTAGAAAATGACCCCAGCAACCAAAATATGACATGAAAATGCTGGATCAGCTTCTTAAGTCCATCAATGGCATGCTGGAACTTGCAAAACTGATTGAAAACTCCAAATATGCAAGTTGGTTGTCATATTTGAGGTTGAAACCCCAGAGAAAAAATGTTTTTGTCAAAACTTTTCTGATTCTCAGGATCATCCAAAGATGCAAGTGAAGAGCATACTTTGTTTTTCAAAAAACTACAATAAAGTTTATTTGCCCCCCCGAATCTCTCAAATAAGGAAACTAAAATCTACTCTTGCACATAGAAAAGCTCTGATACCATGTTAGAATATGAAAAGATTAATAACCCAGAAAACTAGTGCAAAGAGTAAATATCTAAACTATGAATTCAAATGATACAAAATCAAAATAGCATCATAGAGTTAGTCTCCAAGAGAGTAATGCAAATACTGGAAGCAAAATAGCATTAAGAGGATGCAAAAACAAGAGATACAAATACAAGCTAGGTAGCATGCTTATATAGGCTAGGAAGAGAGAGGAGGTGGCAACACCAACCAATGAGGAGCAACTATCTATCAGACTAAAGATAGCAAAGTATCTTCCCAAGATAGCTAATGGATGCTCACATGTAGGAAGGTGACACCTCACAACCATTCACCTAATAAGACATGCTTTATTAACCTAAGCGAGATTATTAAAAGTGTAGGAAAAACCTAGCAAAATAGGAAAAATAAAAAACTACACTAACATATGTAACCAATGCACAATTGCCAACTAAAGAAATACTAGAGCCAATGTTGAGATCTAACTCCACAATAATAGCTAATGAGTTTCCATGTTTTTTTTATCAATGGGTTAATCTATTGAATTATTAGAAAATTTATGAGTCAATAAAAAAAACTCATCAAATCAAGCTTGGTGTTATTCTCAATTATAACAACAACCATTTAGGCCAACTGTTCGTAAACTACATATTGATATTTGGTTCAAACTCAATAGTTTGGATGGTGAATCTGATAGTGTTTTTATGGTTGTAGAAGAAGAACTCATTTTTAGCATATCCTTTCTCAAAATAGTTTCTACAAAAATTAAGATCCACCAAATATTCTACACCTCAAAATAGAAAACAATCAAATGATTCTAGTTGTGCACACCATGTTTACTTTGGTTCTAATTATCTTCCTACCAAATAATAGTATAGGGATTTTCTATAAAACAATACTACTAGCTGCCACATTTCTAAAATGATCAACTGCATGCCACTATCGACTATACTCTTGCACCTATGCTTGGTGCAAGCACTAGTATATAGTACTTAAGATACCACTGAATATCTAAATCATTGTTTTTCAAAGAAGTTGTAAAGCATAATTCAAGTGAATTTAAGTACTCGAGGCAATTCTTGAGTGCAGATGTTTCAATTCCTTAGTGTCAAAACTTGAATATATTTCATGCTTATCATTTCCTCTAGCAATTTTTACGTAAAACATCATTAAAATAATTTTTCCCTTTGATAGTGTCAAAGAGTGTATATATACAATATTTTTGAAGTTGTTTTGTGCTAAATGAACATTTTGTGATCAAGTCTTGTAAATATCTTGGTTGGTACAACTGCAGATTTCTTACTGGCTTTGTACTAGTACCCAAGATTAACATTGATGACATTAGGAGAATTCCAAGTTTTGCTCTTGTATGCCTATTAATTGTACTTGATTGTTGAATATGTTAAAGAATACTATAATTGACCTAAATTACTTGATGTATTTTTTAAATGTTGAGGTGCATATACTAAGAATTTTTTGTTGCTGCAGGCCAAGTCACAGCTGACAGATAGGTCAAAGCTTCCAACTATTGTGGATCCTGTGATTAAAGAGTTGCTGAACTTGAAATATTTTCAGCAAGTAAGTTGCATGCAAAATATTTCTTTAGAAGGGAATTGACATTATTTTTAAAAATACATTCAGTTTATACAATTTTACTTATGTTTTGGTGGATAAAAACTTAATGTTCTTCCACATTTCTTGCCCATTTTATTGCATATATGAAATAAGACATAATCTTGCCATTTTCCAATAGCTAAATGTCTTTAATTGTGATTGGAATTTGGCATAAAATGTATTTTTAAGGTTAGATTGTCAGCTAGTTCTGGTTGATCACCATTTGAAAATTAGAGATGCTAATCCTTTCATTGAAGAGAAAATTTATAGTGCACTACATATCATCACACTTACCCAAAAAAGTTGAGCCAAACATTTGATTATCTAGATTGAAAGTCATTGTCCACTTCATAATCTTAGCAAGAAGAACACCATAAGCGCTTGTGAACCAAGTATTTATGATGAAGCAAGAAGGAAAGAAAAATGAAAAAATGTGTTAAATTAACAATTTTATGTATATAACTTCAAACAAATTTGTAGGCTGAATTAACAAGAGACACCAACCTCAAATCTTGCAATGCAGAAGGAACTGACCTTTGAAATGCAAAGTGTTTATAATGTAGGTAGATTTTCCTTAGATCTCCTTCAAGGTCTTCAACAAATCTGCCTTGTACTTATGAATAATCCACTAAGATTTGAAATAGTGTTTTTCAATAAATGCTCTAAACTTGGAATATACCTTCATAAAAATTCTGCCTTAGATCTGCTCGTCATATTCAAAATAAGCCTTCACATGTCTGTTCACTTAGGTCTAATTTAGGTCTTCCAAAAATTTGGCTTATAATTATGCTCTTGAATCTCTTAAAATCTTCTTTGTATTCAAATGATATTTAATGAATTGATTGATACAAATTTCCTCATACTTGAATCCAAATATCATTATCATTGTCAAACATAACATGGACATAAATCATTTTGGTTATTCGCTTGTTATACAAGTTAGTCTTATCTTTTTGGTTTTCAAAAGTCACACACTTATGCATCTTTGGGATATCCACAAGCTATTAGAGATGTTTGGATGGTTCATGTCCTTATTTTTTTTGTGTTGTTTGTAGGGTTTTTGCCATGAAGTCTAAGGATAGACATGTTGGATGTTTGTGATAGACATGTCCACCTATAAGAAAAGTATCAAATGTAGGAAAAATGCAAAGAAAAAGCAATGTTCATGACTACCGCTACACATATCTCGACCCTTAATACCTATATGCTTAGATGGATTGGCTAACATTCCTAGTCTTTTATATGTTTAGAACTCTGTCTCAGAAGCTCCAAAATTATATGGGCTTTGTTCAATCCTCTGATAATTTAGAGATATAAATGCTTCTTTTTCTATTTTTAAGTCCAATCCCTCTTAATACAGTCTTTTTTGTTAATCCCTCTCTATACAATGTTTGTTAAACCCTCACAGGTAGCTTCAAGAACTCCTTATTACTATCTTTAAAAACTGTTATTATGTGCAAGACAAAATTTATGGGAAACATGGAATTAGTGCACAATTATGTATTATATTAAATCCTCTTTTCACAAACATCATCCAAATTTACAAGTAATTAAATAGTTATGGTTCATATAATTTTGATACAAGATATAATATTCATATGTGGAAACTCAGAAATGAAGTGGATTCAATAGGTTTGTGCTTTTTGGCAAATTACATGTAGCAATCTAGTAGCTCTCTTTGCACTATCCTATTTGACCTTATGGGTAAGTATTATATGGTGAAGTATTGTAGGCATTATTACATCATCAATTGGAAAAATGTGTAGAAACACATGGTGATATTCATGAAATATTATCTTTGTTCAGAGTCTTCTTACAATGTCATGTTCATTGGTAGTAGGTAAGAAGATATCACACACAAAGAGTTATCAGTTAAGAAGAGGAGTTGTTTTATCTAAAGCCTTTGAAGTTAACATCACCATTCCCAAGAGGAACACCAGATCTTGGCTATGTTCTCTTCTTCTTTCTCTATAAACACTTTTTTATTAGGGAAGAACTAGTTTTTGTCTCTTTTTCTTTCTCATTATGCATGATAATGAATTCGTTACCTCTTTGAGCTTCTTGAAGACGTTTTGGGAAATGTCACTCCCATGAGAATTTTCACTTTGTAATCATATTAGTTATGGGAGTTTTTGGTTGAGAGTAAAATCCTAACAAACCTCCTACATTAACTATAAAGGCCAAAGCATCCCCTTAACCATGTTATTTCAATTAGTAAGAGGCCAATCCAAAATGGTTTGGATTTTTTATTGATCCACCTAAAAACTTTGAGCACTAATAACAAGACACAAGTAGAGAAAATTTATAACCCCAACCTAGCACTAGCCCACTTCTTTAAAAATATCCTATTGCTCTACTATTCCAAGAGCTATATTTAAATGCTTTAGATGGTGTTTCTATGTTATGTGTAAATCAATATATCATAAAAAAAAAAAACTTACTTGATTATTGATTGGCAATGGGTACATGACAAGAAAGTCGTCAGAGCATTTATTAGCCATAAGGCAGTCACCAAAACTCGTAGTACCCAAAATAGAATCTGAATGTTGTCTTATGCACATCCTCGTTGCACACATGGATTTAATGATATCCTAACTTGAGATCAATATTTAAAAAATAGATTGCTCCATGCAACTCATTGATAATTGCTCCATGCAACTCATTGATAAGCCATTCATCATGAGAGACATATACCTATTCTTGATGGTAAACAAATACCCATTCTTGATGACTTTCCCACTCAAGGTTCTATGGTCTATGCACATCTCACATACCATCTTTTCTCTTTAGAAGCACCACATATGATTCAAAAGAGCTAGAACTTGGCCTAATGTGATCCATCTCCAACAATTGCTTTGTAATGTTTTCTTTTTCTTCTCTATACATCTATGGATGGTAGTAAAGGACATTCATGACAAGCTTAGAACCTATTTCCAACTCTATGATGCATTAAAATACCCTATCCAATAGTAATCCTAGAGACAAATTACTAAATAGCACATTATGGCTATCCAATATTATATGAATGTTATTATGACAAATGAAGCGTACCCAGTAGGCATGCCTTTTACTAAAGAGAAATTGGTTACCTATGCAATTTGTCCCTTGTGGAGAGTCCTCTCCATCCCCTAGGAGTGACCGTTCATACTGATTAATCAAAAATTCCTTTAGGCACCATGTCTTTCCCTTTATATTTAAATTTTAATTCCATAGGCTGATAATATTGTGTAAATTCTCTAACAAATGCAACCATTGGCTAGTTCTACAAAAAGAAAAGTTTATAAAGAACTCACCACACTGAAACTACTGGATTCTTATTGACAAAACATGCCAGGCTACATTAATTAACAATAGCATGCAACCACTTGCAAATAACCTACAAAAATATGCAGTAGCTGATGAGAAGTTCTCTAAAACTAGCCCAATTTTACTCTCTACTGCTATTTACTATTAGGGCATCTAAAAGGTCCAGTTTCGGTGAGGTTCTACTAAGACTAAAAATTTGTAAGGGTTATGTTGATTTTATTGTGAAGAAAGTACACACAAGATGCTTGAATGTATGAGAAGTCTCTGCAAGCTTTCCATATCTATTTCACTTGGCAATTCTACTCATGGTATATCAATTATCAAGTGCATGTGAAAAAACTAAGATGGTAGAGATTACATTTTTGGCTTTAAGCAATGTGAGTAGTCCTCTAGTAGAATTTAACAATACACAATTGGCTTGTTGGTCTTTGTTAGTTTCTTGACTAATGCTAGTCATTTAGCACACGATTCATTATTTCACTACCTTTCCATCTTGGCTGATGTTGCAAATGAGGAATAAGTTGAGGCAAGGTTCACAGGGAGAAGATCTTCATCTATTCAAGGGTGTGGGACATCTAGGACTAGAATCATGGGTTTACCATGTAGTACAAAATGTTATAAATTTGAATGAGGGGATCTCAAGAGAGCAAGGAATAAATGATCTCTCTTTTCAACTTATTGATGTCAGTGGGATTTGTAATTTGAGTATCATAGAATACAATGTACTTAAAGATTTGGGTTTGGATAGGCCTAATCTGTATTTTGTGATTTCATGCATTTGGGAAGCTTGGCAGCGTAAGACACCTTCCCAAGTCGAGGAGATTATACTAGAAAGGTACTATTTTATTCTTGGCTGGAGCACTTTATGTGATGTTGGATTTGAGGCAGTCAATGTTCTACCTTGGAAAACTGAACCTGAGGGCAAGTTACTGGGAACTGAATGCTTCATACATTTTAGCAGAATTTTGTGCAATAACATTAATTTGGCACATTGTGGAGAGCTATGGCAGCTAAAAATTTTCCTTTTGGAAGTACTTTCTACTCAGCAAATGGTGCATAAATAGGGCAATTTGAATGAGAAGGGTTGGGTTTTTTTGAGGCATGGAGCATGGCTATCTCTAGTCATATCATTACTTGAAGCAGGCTTGTGGAAAGTGTCCCTGGGGAGGTGGGATGTTTCAACAGATGATATGCCTTGGATAGAACATACATATAAGGATACTGTATTTCTCACACTATCTGAGCAGTTTATTTCTCATATACTGGAGGAAGGGAAAACAAGTTTGGTGTTGAACATTTTAACATCAGTTTTAAGAATGTATGTTGAGGTAGTACAAGATGTTGCACTTGTTGTTCTTGATGGTAAATAGTGTAAAAATGATACGTGATTTTCTATAAATTTACTCCATAAATCAGGATTGGATAAGTCAAAGGAGGAAGGACTCCTGGAAAAGCATGTATGTTGAGGTAGTACAAGATGTTGCACTTGTTGTTCTTGATGGTAAACAGTGTAAAAATGATATGCAATTTTCTATAAATTTACTCCTTAAATCAGGATTGGATAAGTCAAAGGAGGAAGCATTCCTCGAGAAGCTTAGAGCTAGGTTTGAATTGATTAAATCTATATATGTAACAGTGTCAAGTTTGGCAAGACTTGTGAATCAAGAAAATACAGGGAATTTCAATAAATTTTTCCTGAGATCTTTATTGCATGGTTTCCCATCACACGATCACCTGGGGAGTGCGGTATTAGTATTAGCTATCCTTTCAGTGGAAGGTATTTTGGATACAATCGAAGAATTTTTGAGGACAAGGGACATATTAGGTAAGGCTGGCATGGAGTCAAAAGTTTTAAATGCTTTGATTAATGTTACAATGATCATGAAGTTTGACAAATGGTTTGAGGGTATACACGATAAATGTGAGGCATTCCTAAATTATTTGATTCCCAAAAATGAAGAGAGGCAGATCTATGCCAATCTATTTGTAATCAAGCATATGGAAGGTTTGGTAAGTGAAATGAACTCAAAGGATATATTAGCTATACAAGAGAATGTAATCACAAATATAGATGATACAGTGGAATGTCTTAGGGTGGATCCAAATAAGCTTGATGTGCTTAAATATTATTTGGGTCATGCTAGGGAATCAAATATGTTGAACGAGTTAAAGTTAACAAATTATTTGGGAGAACATGGCAACCTTTTAGCTCTTGTTGATTCTTTGGATGGATGCCATAGTGAATCAATAAATGTAAAGGTGCTACAGCTTTTTGTCAACTTTTTGACTGACGATCCTAGTTATTTCAACATATACCATTATATCATCATCAGGTATAACATCAACACATGGAATTGCCAATTCAGTAAGGGACTCAGCAATTGCTTTCATAAATGCTCTTTTGTTACCATCATCTCATTTAAAATCTAGAGAGCTTCTTGATCATTTTCTAGACGCAATGCTTATCAGTCTAGAGAAAGCATTTGTGTCATTTGATATTTCGAGTGTGAAAGCCTACTTCAATTTCTTAGTTCAGCTAGCAAATGGTGAGCCTGCCATAAAGCATGTTGTCAAGGGTGCAATTAATATAACGGTCAAGCTATCTGCTTGTGAAATTCAACTTGAAGGATTGAAGTTTATTTTTGGCTTCTTGATATCTATGTTGGTTGCATGTGGTGCTAATAAACATGTTTTGGAAAAGTCCACAGAAAAACCATGGTCAAATACTAGTTGTAGTAGTGGATCTACTATCTATAAGTTGAAGTCAAATGTTACTAAAAAGAACATAGATGCACTAGTTAATCCAATCAATTAGGGAGCTCAATCTACCACAATGGAGTGTGATGCCACATCAGCAAATGAAGATGAAGATGATGGTACTTCAGATGGTGAACTGGCTAGTATGGACAAAGAAGATGATGATGATAGTAATAGTGAATGCTCACATGCTCTACTGTTGTACCTACTATTGCATTACTAAAAAGGCTTCTATTTTCTCCTTATGAGGTAGTTTAGACATCCAGCAGGTTTCTGCTTTGATATTCAAATATTCTTAGTTTGTATTTTCTTTAGGGAAAATTGACTCTTTTGGGATAATTGCATTCACAAATGCCTAAAATTCTTTATTTTTTGTTCTCTTCCAGCTTGGCCATGTCTTCCAGGTTGCTTCAGGTGCCCTTCCCAAAGTAGACAATGTTGGAAACAGACGATGTGACAGAGAATAACAGATCTTTGCCAGTTCCTTCAGACACAAGTGTTGCCACTAGAGGTAGTGGCCAGGGGATTATTGAAGAAGATACCAATACTTCATCTGTTTAGTATTGCTATGATGGTTGCTCAACTATTACCATTCTTAGGCGGCATTGGCATTGTAATGTTTGCCTAGATTTTGATCTATGTGAAGCCTGCTATGAGGTGATGGATTTAGACAGGCTTCCACAGCCTCACTCAAGAGATCATCCAATGTCAGCTATTCCAATTGAAGTTGATTCAGTTGTAGTGGATAGGAGTGAGATCCAGTTTTCCATGGATGAAATGAGTGAGGAAAGTTTATTGCAAGTGCAACTAAAATCAGTTTACACAATTCACCTCCATTGGATCCCCCAATGGAAACAAATGAAAGTAGAGATTTTCTTGTTATTGCAAATGATACAAAAGTAGTTCACAAGGCTTGGAATGTGGCAAAACTAAATCTTCAAATGTCTACTTATTCATGCATCATAGTGAAAACTTAAGTAGGTAATCTGCCAAAAATGAACAATGGTAAGTAAATACAGTAGAGATTTTTAGAAGTAAAAATTATCATTTTGAATTGCTAAAGACTCTTTATAATTCTATACTTAAGATTATTTAAATAATTTTAATAGCTAAACTCCGAACTACAAATTTTAAAAATATAATTAAAATAGTTGCTCAAAAATGTTGTCAAAGAAGTTGAATGAAATTAGTACTATCAAGTTGTCAAAATTGGAGACTTCCCACATGCTAGCTTCTATGCACAGTTCTGAAAACTCAAGCCTATTAATGACCAAACACATTCCAAATTTTCCTTGTATTATCATTAGATGGGTTTATCATAACCACAATCCTATCTTTACCTTACTGTCAAATCTAGACAACAAATCTATGCATAAATCTTTGTTGCAAAACTTTACTTTGCACATTCTAATATATTAAAATTTCAATAGCAACTTTATAAACTTACCTTGGATATTCCTATACTTCTTCAATTTCATTCTGTATTCATTCTTGGAGGACCTTTACAACAACTTTTATATTGAGGAGAAAATCAACATGTAGAAAATTTAAGGCAATTAAAAATAACTCATTCCTCTTGTACTTTAGAAAATAGTTTGTCATTGAGCTCCTGCATCCCATTCAAAGATACATCAATCTGCCTACTCAAAAACAAATCCTTTTCATCAAACCCTCAAACAATGTCTTTCAGTTCCATGTAGAAAAATATAACCATTATCCATTTGGTCAATCTGCACAAACTCGACACTAATGATATCTAGCCCCAAAACTTGGATTATCTTTTCCAATATGGAAATATAAGGCAATTAGTTATCTTGACCCTTGATTGAACTTCGGAGTAAAATCTCCTTCAACATGCATTTTTGTTTGTAGTGACACCATGATTCAACTACATTTAACTACGCATTTTTTGATCTTGAAATGAGATGAACATGATTGTGTAGATGACTTGATTATTTATAAATTTGCTAGATTTGATACACACTCTTTGTTGGATTGGAGGAGGAGGCAAAATGATTTCGAGAAATCTGAGATTGGTCCAAGGGGAAGTCAATTGAAGGAAGAAAAATAAATTGGAATTCCTTGTGCCATGGTGGGATATATAGCTCGGACTCTAAGTTAATAAGTTTTTATTGATTTTCCTGTCAAAAAATTTAGATTTCAGGTAGAGAATCTGTAATCTCAAAGATAAATTTGAGTGTTATAAAAAATAGTTGTACTATGTACTATGATAATTATATTTTCTTATCAGCAATGTATTCATGACACTCAATTTCTTCAACTTAGTGGAGCTGGCTATATACTAGTTGGAACATTTAGTTGTCTTGCATAAGTGATATACGAAGTGAGAGTTGGGAGGTCAAATGCATCCAACATTTGGTCAAAGAATCATAATGTAGTTCACATCAAAAATATCAGGTCATTGGACCCCCTATTAATTACTACATAGTATTGACCAAATCAAAACTTACCTTTGGCTCATCATAATGTAATGCAACAAGATGCCTTGCAAGGCACCTATCTGTTTGTTCATTAGCTTTATCAAGCACTAGGTAGATCAAATCAAACCTGCAGGAATTTTTTGTGATTCTTTTATACTTGAGTGACAACAAATAAATTCTCTAGCTTGAGTTCTAAAACAAAACATACTCCACCTGGAAAGCAATGTTGGAGGAAGTTGGATATTGTCAATCACTAACAATCTAGGGTTGTAGCGTGAACCACTAGGATTGGCACAAGCTAAAATAGATGTTCTTGCATTCAGAGATGCTATGATCCTAGCCTTTGCAATTGACACTGTTTGTTGTTCCATAACCTACTTCAAAGGAATGACCAGACATTGATATACAAGTCAACCAATAGCATAGATTAAAAATTCAAGAAACTAGTAAAAGCACATAATTCAAAGAGCTAAGAGAAAAATCACACCACATGTAACATTCTATGAGCATTGTTTGACATCTTGTAAAACTCGTCTATGCAACAAACACCCCTATCAATCATTACCAATGCTCCACTTTCTAGAACCTGTTGAGTTCAAAGAAATAAGCAGTTTATATAGAATAAAGTGGTAGTTAGTAGTGGGGGAACAGGCAGCCCAAAGAGCTCAATGATCAAAAAATTGAATTAATAACTTGTAACTGTTTCACTAGTTTTAGGATCCTTTGATACATAAGTAGTCAAACCAACCGTAGAGCTTCCACAACCACTTGTATAAATGCCTCAAGGAGCCAACTTATGCACATACTGAATTAGTTGAGACTTACTTGTACCTAGATCCCCAACAAGTAGGATGTTTATATCACCATGAAAAGTAGCGCCTGAAGCTAGTTTTACTACAGTTCCCCCAAAAAGCTGTTTAAGAAGCATAATGATTAAACTATGGTTCAAAGAACATGCAACAAATTACTAATTAATCGAACATGAATGCAAAGAAAGATACCTGGCACAAGAGCCCTTTATTTACATCTTCTAGCTCCCAAATACTCAGAGCCAAGGACCTAGTTAGCCTCTCATAGATATTAGGCATGCGAGATAGTTCTTTCAACTTCTCAATTTTGAAATTGGCAGTCAAAATTCAATTTTAGAGCTTGCGAAATTCATGTTATATACAAAAGGTAAAAATTATGAGTTTATACCTTAGCTTCATAATCAGTTGGTGACATATCACCCTCTTGAAAAGAGGCAAAACTATCACTATTGGTATCATGTTCCATTGGATCTTCGGCTTGTAATCTTGTCTTGTCTGCCTTTTTTAGATGAAGGCAATCGATATAGGTCTGCACCAGCAAATGATTTACAAATTAGAATTAGAAATCATAGAATATAGCATTAAGGTCCTCATTTCCAACTTAAATGGACTAAGATAGGCTTGAGAGCTTTTCTTTAAATAGAGATTTCACAATCCTTTGGTTTGGTCCCACTCTAACTATCATAGCTCTGAAAATCCCAGTAACCTACAAAAAAAAACCAATGTCAACCTTCAAATGCTAACACTTGGCAATAAAAATGAGTGTAGAATTTGTATATCATGTAATGTCAAACACACCTTGATTCGATCACCAGGTTTAGCTGCATCAACAAGTTTGTCATGCATTAGCAAGCTAACAATGTGCAGGATTTCCCCCTCTAGAATGGCATCAGGCATTTCTTGCAGCCTTACAATCTGCTTATCAAAAAATCTAACCACAAAGTAAAAGGATATAGTTGTCTTTAGAGTCTTGAAAATGCAGCTTCAAATCATGCATAAACTAAAATCAACAAGTTCCTACCTGCATCTATTATGCATCAATGTCAAAAGAATTCATAGTAGCACATTCTGGCCTTGCACAATGTGTAGGTTCATCAATCTAACCTGAGAATTTGAAGCATAAAATAGGATGTGAATACAAATCCAACAAAGACACTTTTAGACAGCAAGTACCATTGTACATAGTGAAACAAAGATATGAGATTTTTTAAAAAAACATGAAATACATTTGACAAAATCTGGTAGAAGATTCTCATGGAATATGAGAATAAAATTTGGTGTGAAAGTTCTCATACAAGGATTTTTTCACACTAAAAAAATGTGCTCTCTCATATATAGCTTTCATCAAGCAAACATCTCAATGTGAGAACCTCATGTACAGTGTCCTATTAGTTCCAATTAAGGTTATAGAGAGTAGATCAACAGTGGCCGTATCAAAATAAGGAGTAAGATCTTATTTGCAAAATCCTAGAATCTAAAAGATTCTAAGATCACTTTCATAAGCATGAATCTATTTAAAGCCATAGATTCTCCGCCACATTTTATGCAAAATAGAATTGAGAAACAAACATAACATACAATGAAGACACAATTAACTATTATATTAAGAGTTCAATTACAATCCAACGAATTATGTCTATCAATAGGTACTGGTGCTAGAGCATATCTACAAATAAGGCACCTAAAGAATGTTTCTTTGATTTCTGGTATAACTGAGTTGCATCAAATTACCATTCCTTTGACTAAAACCATCTTCTCAATATCTAGATTTCAAAGACAAAAAAACCCCCTTATTAGATTTTTCAAATAGCATTAAACAATGAAGACATAACTTTAAAAAGCATTTCCTACCTAATGGATTTAGATCTTGCATGTTAACTGTATCTCTAAGATTGAATATTCTTGCCTGAATGCAATGGTAGTTATATGTAAGTCTGAGGCATATTTATGTGCATAAATACACAATCTGAAAAATCAAAGTCATTAAATGAAAACATACTAACTGATAAAACATATTTTTCCAAAAATACAATTCAGTCACCTATATGTGTGTCTCCCACAAAGGCTTGAGGTGAATAGCTACATCCATCAATACAATGTCAAAAATGGTGATAACTTCAAGAGGATATTTGACCATCTTGCCATAAACTTCTTCATCGTATTCAAAGATGTTCATTGCATCAATATTCAGCGAGTCACCTTCGACTTCCATTGTCTAAATGAGAAATCAACTAAATGAAGTGAATACAAAAGCAAATGTGCTCAACCAATAATTTGAAATGAGACTAGATGGTAACCATAAGAAGCCAACAGGGACAAATTTGAACCTGTTCCAAGAGCCTCATGTATTTCCCCTCAAGGTCTGAAGGATCATCCCTAAAATTCCTCAGAAAGTGTTGAACTGCTTGATTGACACCTTGAACACTTATGTTTGTGCCCCAAAAAAACATAGGGGGGGTTGCCATCAAGGTCACCCTCGGAAGACTGGGGAATCTAATTATAATAGCCAAAAGAGGTAATTAATGTTTGTTTCAACAGAACATATTATACAAATTGAAAAGAAATGATTGAATTAATTGATAGGCAGTTTCTGTCCAAAAGGTTTCTTGGTACAAGGCAATATCTTCAAAATAGGTTTCTTTAATGTAGAAGGCACCAAAAGTTGGTACATAGGCATCTGCTATGTCAATTCCCTAAGGAGGCAATTGCTTGGATAGTCAACGTGGACCACCCATTGAGGTTTGTAGAATAGAAGGGTTGTCTGGTATGACCCATTTGATAGGACCCTGGGAATCTTTGTGGTTGAACTGACCCAAAATCTGGGTATGTAGGCTAACATACCATTAATATAGTTTTTAATGCTTCTCACTAGCAATAAAGCATGTTTTATTAGCAAATTAATATTTAGGATTTTGTCTTGTTATGTGTTGTGATATATAATTAATATTTGTCAAAATTGCAGGAAGAAGCTTGCACAGAGACTTTTTTTTGATAAAAGTGCAAATGATGATCATGAAAGAAGAATATTGACAAAGTTGAAGCAATAGTATGGTGGTTAGTTTACTTCTAAAATGGAAGGAATGGTATGCTGCATCATACCTAAATAAAAAACTCACTTTGATTCTTATCAATGAAGTTAATTTAATTGTAAATTGTGTAAAAATCTGTGTGCTTGTATGTAGGTCATAGATTTAACATTAGCAAAGGAGAACCAAGGGAATTTTGATGATTATCTTAATGAAAATTCTCAAGCACATCCTGGCATAGACTTGACTATGATAGTTTTGACAATTGGGTTTTGGCTGAGTTACAAATCATTTGATCTTAACCTTCCAGTCAAAATGGTATGCTCATTTTGTATATAGTATACCTTTTAAATTTTCCAATTTCTACATTTGCTACATAATGCAGGTAAGATGCATAGAGGTGTTCAAGCAGTTCTATCAGACAAAGAAAAAGCATAGAAAGCTTACATGGATATAATCTCTAGGTACTTGTAATATTAATGAGAAATTTTACCGCCTATGGAACTTGTTGTTACTACTTACTAGGTAATTGCCTTTTTGGTTGTTACTACTTACCAAGTAATTGTCTGGTTGTTGTATCAAGATTAAGGAAATTGTGACGAATTTGGGTTTGGAGCCTCAAGAGGAGGGCATTAATCAAGCTCCTCTTTGGCTTCATCTATAGCAGATGTGGAAACTTGACTAAGTGTCAAAAAAATCAACTTGTTCAGACCTGAAAAATGATTATGTTGGTAAGGACAGTGAGGAAGGTGCCATGAAGCAACAATGGTTATGAAGGTGTGAAAAGCTCACAATGGTACTGAAGCAAAATTTCAATCAAAGAATAAAAAGTTAAAACTTAGCATCTACTGGATGTGTAATCCAAGGCTTTTATTCTGTTGAGGAATGTTGTGTCACTATGTTGCAAGTAGGTACACACGAGGATGAAATGAAGTAAGTTCCACCCTTGAAAAATGATTATGCTGGTAAGGACAATGAGGATAGTGCCATGGACATTTATATGCAGCCTGAAAATGGTGTTATTGAAGGTTGGTTTTGCAAGCATTTAACTCGAGGAACACAAACAAGGTTTAGAGCTTAATGTGCTTGTTTTATTAGCTCCAATGAAAATGGTTCTAATGATATTTCTAGCATTCATGTTCCCTCTTCATGAGAATGAGCTCACTTTGATGCTTGTTTATGATAACACATTACAAATGATTGAAGGAAATGACTATGCAATGAATCAAAGCATGTACAGCTAAATGATATGGCAAAATATGAGTTTATTATTTACTGCTAAGACTGAAAAGAGAGATTATAGACCTATTATCAGTTACAAATCAACTGTAACAATTCAATCCATAGGTTTTAATGCCATATAATACCTTGTAGTTTACTTCCAAGAAATTGGTCAAAATTTTGACCAATGAACTGGTGATTTCCACCAAGTATTGGTCAAAAGTTCGACCAATGAATGGCAAAAAATGCCCTAACAATCCCAACATTTTTCAACCACCATATTGGTCGAATTTTTGACCAAATTTTTTTCGACCAATACCCTGCACTTTTCCACCAAGCATTGGTCGAAATTTTGACCAATGCCTTGCAAATTTCTACCAAGCATTGGTCGAAAGTTCAATCAATGAATGACAGAAAATGTGGTCACAATTTCAACTTTTTTCAACCAATGTATTGGTCAAAATTTTGACCAACCAGTAGGTTGGTCAAATTTTCAACCTAAAGTTTTTTGACCAATGTGTTGGTCAAATTTGGTCAAAGTTTGGTCAAAAATTGGGTCAAAATTTTGACCAATAAAGGTTGAAAAATGAGCCCAAATGTACTAGTGATATATATCATTTTTTTGGATATCCAGGACCCCAATCATAATTTTGGGTATGATTTTGTGGAGTATATCATCAATAGGATGCATGATGAAATTGTGGCAGCTCATAATGGAGAAATTGAGAACCTTAGATTCTTCCATTACTCGTTGCTGATGTACATCATTCTGTACAAGAACATAGGGCACATCAGTCTAGACCTCATTGAAGCCACTAAAGAGAATGGATAGAACTTGCTTGTGTAAATGTGGGCTCACTTTTGGCAAAGGTTTTATCCATATGCTAGTGCTATTGCTTTTTACAATGACTTTATTTTTCCTATTACAAACATGTTAGTAGATATTACTAAAAGAAGACCTAGAGGTGTAAGAATGCTAATAAGACCATCTGCTTACCCAAATGGGGATAGGGTAATTAGTCATGATTGGGCTAGTTTGTTTCTCTTTGAAAATTTTTCAATTATAAGGGTTTTTGGGTGTCCATAGCCCCCTCATGTATTACCAAAATATATCCCTAAAGGTTTAGGCCAACTAGAATTCTTTTGGAAATTTTTATCAATGAATAAGGAGTATTTAGGTCCTACTATTGAGAAAGGCTCTTTTGTAGCAAGGAATATGAAAATAGGTGATTTTTCAATAGGAAAGGTTTCTATAGAGGAGATAGATTAGTGCATGGCAGAGTTCAAGCTTCCCTTAGCTCCTACTAGGACCTATGGTCCAAACAATTTGATGAGGCATGCTCATAAATAGATGAGAAAGTATACCCTCCCTAGCAGCAAACCAAGATGGGAAGAGGACTATATAATGGATTGCAAAATTGATGAGGTACAAATAATCCTCCAACTTCACCTACCTATCCATAATGTACATGTGAAGAATATCCTCTAGAACTTGATTCACTCTCTTAGTCTAACCATCAGTCTCTGGGTGATAAGCCAAACTAAAATTGGGCTACACACCCAAAGCATGCTAGACAAATGTCCACAGTGCTGAAGTAAACATTGGATCTCTATCCAAAATAATCTGATGAGGGATCCCATACAAATGAACAATATCTTTCAGGAACACATGCGCTATAGAAGAAGTTGTATAGGATATCCTCATGGGTGAAAAATGTGCTACTTTGGACAACTTGTCTATTGTCACCATGAAACAATCATGTCAGTGTGATGACATAGGTGATCCCATGATAAAGTTAATAGATTTCATATCTCATTTCCATTCTAGAATGGTATGCGACTGCAAAAGGCCTGCTAGATGCTAATGCTCTACCTTCACTCTCTGTCACTTGAGATATTGAGCCACAAAATCAACAACATCACACCTTATCACTACCCAAAAAGTATAATCATTTAAGGTTGACATGCATCTTCTTGACACCAGGATGCGTGGAATATAGTACATGATGTGCTTCCAACAAAACCAAGGTATGAAGACAACTAGACATGGGTACATAGATACACCCAAGTGTCATAGTAGTGCATCAAACTCAAGTACATAGCTTGGAAACCTCCCCTCAAGGGTACATCTAGAATTGATCTCCATCCTAACCTCTTGATACCAGGTGTCATTAGACAAGGCCTCCAAGATACAACCTTAGAAATCCACTCCCAACAAAAACACTAATATCTCATGTCGCCTCCTACTTAGAATATCTATGATGAAATTCTCCTTCCCCTTAATGTATGAACATCAAAGTCATATTCACACAAGAACTCCATCCAATGAGGCTACCATGCATTTAGGTTTGGCTGAGTAAAGATGTACTGCAAGCTTCTATGATCACTATGCAACTCAAGCTTATGTCCCAAAAGAAAATTTCTCCAACTAATAAGAGAATGCACTATGAACAAAAGTTCCAAATCATGAGTGGGGTAGTTAAGCTCATGGTCCTTGAGTTTCTTGCACTCATACACAATCATGTGACCATCCTACATTAACATCTCACCCACACCTTCCAAAAAAGAATCTATACAAACCATAAAAGCACATATAGGATTAGGCACTATAAGGATGGGTGCACTGGTCAAACACTCCTTAAAAGCATCAAAGGCTACCTCACACTAGTTTGACCGAACATACTTCTTCCCTTTCCACTAAACAAAAGTGATGGGATGAGCTACATGTGAGAAATCCTTCACAAAGTGATTGGAGTAGCCTACCAATCCCATGAAACTATGAACCTCATAAACATTAGTGGGTATCAGCCAATCCATGATAGCATGAATTTTCCCTAGATCCATCACAATACCATCACCAATGATGATATGCCCCAAATACTTCACCTCTGACTATAAGAACCCATATTTACTCAAGTTACCATACAATTGATGGTCTCTCAAGGACTACAACACCTAACATAAATGGACTTCATGTTCCTCAATAGTCTTCAAAATAAATCAATATTTCATCCAAGAATACAATGACATATTGATTGAGGTACATATGAAATACTCCATTCATCAAACTCATGAGCATCGATGGAACATTGGTTAACCTAACGATATCATGTATGAAATGCTATTCGATGATTGCTAAACTCTTAGATACAAAGCTAATGGTATCCCAACTTCAAATCAATCTTTGAGAACACTTGTGCTTCCTTCATTTGATCGAACAAGTCATCTATCCTCAGCAAAGGATATTAGTTCTTCACTGTCACCTTATTCAACTATCGATAGTCAATGCATAAGTGTAATGATCCATCTTTCTTCTTCACGAAGATGCCTAGTGCACCCCATGGAGATACACTAGGATGAATATGGCCCTTGGCCAATAATTCATCCAATTGCAATTTAAGTTCACTCATCTCCTAAGTAGTCATGTGGTAAGAAGCCCATGAAATCAGCTCCACTCCTAGTATGAGATCAATCCAAAAATTAAGGTCATGCTATGGTGGCGTACCTAGTATCTCATCAGGAAACACATCTACATACTCACAAAGGAGTGGGTTATCATAAAGTGTCACCATATGACTCTGGACATCCCCATGATCACTAATAGAAACAAGAAACATTTGACATCCCTTCTACACACTCTGCTTCAATTGATTAGCTAAGATCATCCAAAGTGAGATTGGTCTCTGGATTCCCAAAAGTTCCACCTTGTCACCTATGTCATCAACACACTATAGTAACTTATGGAAAAAATCTATATTCTCCTAGTCGGCGGCTAACCAATCCATACCCAACACAATGTTGTATGATCCTAGAGGTAGGATACAAAGATCCACTATGGTGGTGAAGGTTCCCAAATTAAAAATAAAACCATTGAACAAAAAATCTACAACCACTTTGGAACCCATGATGAACTCAACCTGCCACTTATTGACTTGACGTTCTACCACCAGCCTACATTGTTGAACAAGAGATGGTAAAATAAAAGAATCTGAAGCACCAAAGTCAAATAACACTAAATACAAAATACCATGTAATGTACCTATAGCCTTGACTATCATACCTTGATGCAAATCTTGATGGTTATCAACCACTACAAAGATTCAATTATTTGTACCAAAATCTCCAATAGTAGGCTCCAATCTAGCTGCATGTCTTCTAGGTCTTGTAGATGGTTTACTAGGACATCCCAAAACTTTATGGTTGGGTTGGCCACAAGAATAAAAATTTCCTAAAAAGTCAGAACTAGATCCATGACCACCCTGAGTAGTAATAGAATAAGGTGTACTACCCTTGCTAGAGTTCTACTAACTATTATGAGGAGGGCAATCCTACTGGGACTTTTGAACATGGCTCTAGTCATCTCCCTTCTTTCCTGAGTCACCTGCATTCTATTGACCTTTAGACCATTTTCCCCTTTGTCAAAAATCACGACGACCACTACCAGCTTGTGAGGGTGTTGTGGGCTTGGCCCTTCCTTGAGGACTGGATAAACTGTGCATCCTACCTTGAATTCTGTGCACTATGGCTCTAAGAACCTAATTTACCACTAAAACCTCTAGCCAAATTATTCTCTAAAATACATGCCTTCTCAACAACATGAATAAGAGTCCTAGGATGATGCATACAAACTTCTCCAATAAGGGCATTCTTAAGGCCTTAGATGAAATGATGAGTTAGGATTAAATCATCATGGTTGCAGCATGATTACTACCTAAGATCAAAGAATCAGATCTTGTACTGGTCCACTATCATTTTACCTTGTCTGATCTCATGGAACTCATTAGGATGGGCCTCCCTAAATTGGGGAGATAAGAATCTCTCTTGAAACCTCTTCACAAAGATATCCTAGGTCAGATCTATGATGTTGATATGGAGCTTATGCCCCTCAAAATTCCACCAAATAGATGTGTGGTCCCTCAACTTCATAATTACAAAATGGGCCCTTATATTGGTCATATGGGTACATGGTGAAGCGATGCTTCATTTCCAATAACAAAGTTTCCACATTGAGGCCACCTCCCTTTCCATATTAGAGTGGCAGTTTGGATTGTTCAAGAGATTTCATGATATCCAAATGGATGGAATATTCATTTTCATAGTCCCTACCACCTTAGTGTTGCCTAGCCACTTGGTGGAGTACAAGAAAGCTCATGCTCTTCCTCTCTATGCTCAGACATGTGGGAATCTCGATGATGAGACTCCTCTTCCCTACCTTCCCCATGTTGGTTTTCCTTTGCATGAGGACCCAAATGAGCAAGAATCTCTTGTAGCACTAGCATTAACACCCCAATGCCACCCTGATTGTTATTACTTTTTTCTCCATCCCCTTCTTTCTATTCCTCTTCATGATGTTCTTCTCCTTGAACCACTCGTCAATTACCACCCCAACCACTAGCTCTACATGCAGGAGGCATCATTATGGAGTCACAAGATAAGGGTAAGAAACATGCCACACAACATAAGAGTGACAAGAAAGAACAAGAAAGATATCAAGATATGCAACATAAGATAACAATACACAAACAAAAGACAACAACTAGTGGAAGCATAACAGAAAGATTGCAATATTGCAACTTGGCTTTGATACTAGATGTAATGCTCTAGTTGGAGATCCTTGGAACAAGGATACATATAAGCCAAGATAATTATTTTATTAAAAAAATGTATGGATGTACATGACATATGACATACTAAGATCACAAAGATTGCAATGGAAGACTAAACAAACATCCAAACACCAATGGATCTCCAAATGCCACTACTGACCAAAATGACTAACCATGGAGGGACTCAAGCAATTTCAAATTTGAAACATTTTGAAATCAAAATGAAATTACAAGGTATTCAAGAAAACTATAGAGGGTAGCCAAAACACCTCTTGAAAACTTTCAGTCAATCGAAAAAGTGTCTGTTGTCTGCTTAGATAGGTTTTTCCAAAGACCTAGACAATACTTAATTTCAGCACTGTGTGATACTTTCTATTATCATACAAACTTTCTAAAGAAGGTGTACGATACAATTAGGGTTTGGGTAACACTTCTCCTAAAGCTGTACAATACTTTGCAAGTGTCATATGACTTTTCTCCAATGGGTATGTGGTACTTTAAAGTATCACATGATAGTTTTCCTATGGGCATGCGATACTTTCTAGTATCGCATGATTCTTCTTCCTTGGGCATGCAATACTTTAAAGTATTGCCCGATGGTGACTCATCATCACTCAAAAAAAGAAAGAAACACTCCTAGGAACAAAAAGGGGATAAAACAAGAAGTCAAAACCTCTACACTAGGGAGTACCAGATCCATAGTCAAGGCATAGACACTCAAACAATAACTACAAGATGGACACCATATCTAAACATCTAACATAGAAATAAAGGGAAAGAACTAAAAGAAACCTTGCAATGAATGGAGATAACAAGCTAAGTGCGTAGTTCCTCCAAGCATAATAACATCATGAAAACTTGAAGGTCCTAGCCATCCCTCACACATAACATCCCAAACTACCAACTAGATAGTCAAATTTTTCTTATATGGATGTCACTACTAAGGTGGGATAACATCATAAGAATAGCAAATCTAACATGCTAAACCAAAGGAAATAGATACTCCAACCAAGAAGATAACATCATCTAATCATATGCTAAACATCATAATAAGGGAATGCATCAATAAACTAACATCATCTAAACATGATATACAAGCATTCCAATAAAACAAATAAATCACAAGAAAGCATACTCTAGAACCTAAAGTACCAAGTGAAAACATCCAATAATGGTCGCACTGGGATAATAGACCATCTCTATACACCAGTCCTTAATAGTGGTATAGGTAGCTACACCTGCCAACCACATGAAACCCATAGGCCCACTCTCACCATGCTGATGGAGATAATGATCCAACCAAAAATACACTCAAAGAAAATGCCCATGGCTAGCACTCATGCTAGACAGTAATGATGACTAAAACCAAGATCATGAGACAATGCAAGTACAATTGGTTTTGGTCAGACACTCAATGGGAAACTATGTAGGAGCTAACATCATAGAGAGTTGCTTGCCATCAGAAAGCCCAAGCTAGTGTTGGAAACAACACTTCCCAATAGAAGGGACATAATCCAAGAAACAACACTCCCCAACCAAAGGCACACAATCCCACTTTTTAATTATCTTAAATTTATTACCACCTAGTATTTTTACTTAGTTATCACTTATTTAAACCTTCCTCTACCAATCCATGGGAATAGTCACCAGGATGCAAGATAGAAGCCCCTCCATGTGCTACACTACCCTACCCATGCTCATCTAATGATGAGTTCTTGTAGGCATGCATATTCCCAACCCAACCCCAAATGATCAAAACTCCATTAAAGTACCAATAGGAGATCTGGCATCACAAGTCACCCAACAAAGCATGCACACATACTCATGTGTGGAACACCACCATCATGAAGACCATAACATAAGGACTAGATGAGAACACAAGCAAAATATCACTCAAGCAAAAACAAGCTCGGGAGGATGGATGTGACACACATCCAAATGAAACAAAAAAATAGTGGTTTGAGTGACATCCAAATAGATGATCCAAGTCTATGACCAATATCATGTTAATAAAACTTGAGGAAACAAGGTGACACACAAAATGAGGTAAAAAATCCCAAAACTAGAAAAAATAAAAAATAAAACCCATTTGGTTCTTAGGCACTAAATCCATGAAAATCTAAGAAAACTTAGATTTAGACACCATATGCAAAAATAAATAGCATGACGATGTGAAACCCCAAAACCTCATCCCTAGAAGTGGGAAAAGATTCATACTCAAACAACTAGATAGAACCAATAAATAGAAACAGCAAGGAACACTAGTTTTCAATCTCCAAACAAACAACTACGAGAAATAAAACTAGTAATGGAACTAAAATATGAAAATGAGAGAGCTCTACCTAACAATGAAAAGGGCTAAAATAGAAAATAACCAGGTAAAATAAATAATTTTTAGATATGGCTGAAAATGATAGCAAAGCAAGGTCTCCTCAAGTTTGACCCAATGAGACCGTCCTCACAAATATCCTATGCCCATAGCTTTCACAAAAAACTGAAAAGGATCCTTCAGAAAAGGATTTTAGAAAAAGTTCTCAATTTTCCAAATTGAAAAAGTGAGAAGTGAGGAATTAAATTCCTCTTTTAATACTTATTCACTTTTCAATGGAATAATCGATTAGGGTAAACAACCAATTAGACTAGCTAGACTCTGAATTGACCCAAATGAAAATAGACTACTCCTAATAATAGGAGTTCATCTATGGAAAAGCTACCAAAAATCAAAAATTAATTAAATAAAGCCCAAAAACCCTAAAACCAAAATCACAGAAGGCCTTAACAACTTCATGACAATGTGAAACTATAAATGCACAAACACACTCACTGGTCTAATCACATAATGCAAATGAGTCTGAATTTAAAAAATCACTAGAGGGTTCAATCAAGGTAAAATTTAAGAAAGCTGCCTCCAAAAAAGATATAAATTATTGGAAAATCTTTCATTATTTTGAAAAAACAAAAATTATTTTTATTGGCAAATCTCTAATTTTTTAATTCTAAATATGATTAAGATTGGTGATTATTTTTGAATCATAATTTTTTTGTACAAAATATTGACGAATCTCAATAATAATAGGAAGTTCATTAACCACCATGGAATATTACAAATCAAAATTGAACCTTTTTTAACCTTGTGGAATATTATGAGGATTG
The DNA here is from genome assembly GCA_028749045.1 of Cupressus sempervirens. Taxonomy (NCBI): domain Eukaryota; kingdom Viridiplantae; phylum Streptophyta; class Pinopsida; order Cupressales; family Cupressaceae; genus Cupressus; species Cupressus sempervirens. The sequence continues at coordinate 499,582,937 of CM053793.1, read as the reverse complement.
TTACAGATACTTTAAATCAATAGTGAAAGCTAAATATTGGTGATATATCCTTAAAGTAACTAATAATTATGATAATTACTAGTTAGTTCAATTTAGTTTCTTCAATAATATACAATATTTAGGTGACTCAAATATAATTATGTATCGAATATTGTGGCATATATTTGAGTTTAAATTTTTCAATAAAATAATTTATTGAGCAATTTTAAATATTTTAGAGCTAAATTTTATAAAACTATGGTGATTTAGGTTGTACCAAATCTTAAATTTGTAGCCAAATTACTAGCCAAAATTTTCTAAAATTAGCCAATTTACGAATATTAGCCACTAAAACATACTTCGGGTTTAATTAAACATTTAAATAAGACAAGTTGACCATATAGGGATGAAATTTGTAAAATATGAATAGCTAAATCACTAACTCCATGTGCCATTGCCAGGGATATAATTCCTGCAAACTAAAACACATAATCAAGTGTAATTGCATATAACAACATAGCCAAAGAAATAAATGCATTAAATCACTAATTTAACCATTTATTCAATTATACTAAAATAATCCATTTACATCACTTACATTCACGTAAAGCACAATAAAACTAGAATAAAGTAAATCACCATAACATAAATCTACATATAACCAAATGATAGATATGTCCAAAATACCAGATATTATCATAAAACATACTATCATCTCAAAAATGGCATCAACATGCAAATATGATAAATTGAACATCACAATAGTGAAACATCTGTGATACTAAAATCAAGGTATAACATTTGACCCTTAGGTTGTCTCAAAAGTACCATAATATGAGTATCAAGTATCTCTCAGATCAAAATAAACAAGGTAAATATTGCAAATATGAGAGGCACTACACCTCTTTTGAGGATATTTTGAGACATCTACAGTATGTGGCCTATTCTAATAATGAGATAGATATAAAAACTGTCTATGACATGGTTGACTTTCTATTCAAGATTGAATTAGATATGAATAAGGTCATAGGAGAATTGAAGGTTATAACTGATATTAAGTGGAACAAGAGTATTGATGAATTAGATATCATTCGAGATGCCACATGCCTAGATGTAGATACTAATATTACCATCTATTGACATCAACTAGGAAAATTAGGGATGTAGTTAGAGGTAGAGGAGACAAAAAAAACAAAAGGAAAGTGACAAGAGGTTGAAGACTAACATAATTTTCTCAAAGACACTTGCATAAAGTGCCACCTGCCAGTTTTGTAATTGTATCAAGTTTTTGATCCAAATACAAAGAATGTTTGTAATGTAATAATGTAAAATATCTTTGAATCTTTCTTCTACTAAAATTTTGACATGTGTCCTACCATTTGAAGCTTTTTTCAGTCCTTCCTATAAAAGGATTTCCAAGATGTGGAGTTGAGGTCCGAAATTTGTGTAATTTTCAATGTTATGCTATTTTGCATTCGATCCAACTAGCTTTAGTGCCAATGTTATATGTTGTATTAAATTTTTGCAATCAAGGAATACTAGTGAATCTTGAATGATATTCTATTATATTATGAGTTATTCTTGAATTATACTAGTAAATGTATTTTTTTCAAGGAAGATAAATACAAAGAAATTTTTTTCCATATCTGTGTCTCTAAATTCTATCTCCATTTTGTATGCTAGTTATGTTAGGATTGAATGAGCAAGGTTTATACAATATAATGCAATTAGGAGAGGTTGTATATCAATTTTATGTTGCTTTTAATTCAAGGAATTAAGTAAATGCTTCAATAAGTTGATAGGGCTTCCATTCATATGAGAGGGATGTTCATAAGAATGGGGTTTAGGGTTAACTATTGATGATTTAATTGTAAGGAAATTAAATATGTCAAGTTTTTCTAGTTAGACTCTATATAGCAATGGACAAGGTATCAATCATCAGTTTAGATGCATATTGAATAATTCATATGGTTACACAAAGCACAAATTTAAATCAAATCAACTTTTACTTTATGTCTGAAGAAATAAATTTGTTGGTTAGCACTTATTTGCAAATAGTTTTCTATGGGTTATAGTTAACTGTTGTAACCAAGAATTACTTGCAAATCTAAGAAAAAATGTGACCATTTTCTACTATAGGGGATAGATTTGAAGAAAATAATATTAGTGAGTGAGTTGTGAAGAAAGTATCAAATATCCAATCATTCCATCCCTAAGGTTCACCCACCTAGGCCCTATAGAGCTTGAAGTATAGAAAATCCTTGTGATTTTGTTAATGTTAGTCCAGATTTGAAGAGATTGTAGTTGAATATAGGAGGTAGCTACCCTTAGAATAAATTTTTTCTTCTACATCATGGTATTAGGTCCATAGCAACTTGGTAGTTTTTAAAGTACCAACAAAATGGAAACTCTGTTGGGTAGGCAATGAGAGAAAAGAACTCTATGTTGATATCTAATTGAAAAGATCATTTGATTAGAAAGTTTGCTGAAGAAGACTATGTGTTTCATCACTAATGTCAAACCTACTACATGCTGGTAAGATAATTGCTTATATGTTTCAATTACTATCACTTAGTTGATTTATGAGGAGGATTTGATCAACAAGATGTAACAAAAGTACCTAGAGGAAATGTTGAGTTATGATTATGTATTAAAGTTCAAGAATCAATTAAGACAGTGATAGCATAACATATTGATAATCTACTTGAGGTTACAAAATGACTAGCTGCACTTAGAAAGTTGAGAAGAATAAATTTAAACAAAGTTCATTTTCCAAGCTTGACCAAGTGTATAGTAGGTGCTAAGCAAAGTTAGTTCAAGTCAAGAAAAAATTAGTTGGAGCCAAGTGAAAGAAAATTCTAGTGGTTACCAAGCAAGTTAGTAGATGTTGAGTAATTTTTAGTTAAGGCTGAGCACCAATAAAATCTAGTTGATGTTGAGTAATGCAGTATGTGCTGAGCATCAAAAGGTTGATAATGTCGAGCTACTACATTATTACAAAGATTGAAGATTTTCCAAATAAAAGTTGACAAGTTTATTTTATTGGAACTTGTGAATTAGGAGGAAGATAAGATTGATGAGTTGGTGGCACAAAATCTTATGTAAACTATTTTGGAGGCAAATTCAAATGGATTTTAAGAGAAGTTTCTAGAAAAGACAAGATATGAGGTAGATTCATTATATCCTACCTAATCCATCAAAAATCCTAATTTTGGTGATGGATAATGAGTGGGAAAAATGTTTTAATTTCCTATATGTAGGAATATTTGGTCATGAAAAAAAGTGTTTGAGAGTTTTATGCAAAAAGATGATAAGGAGAAGAAAAGGGGTTTTGCTTCATCAAGTGACCCAAGTGAAGAAGTTTGCAATGGCATACTAAGCTAGAAGGCTTAAATAGGATGAATGCTTGAAGGGTGAACCAGCTATCAGAGTTGTAAATATTGGAAGCCAAGTAGAGTTGAGGACTGAATAGAGATCTGTAATCTACAAGTAAGGTTGTAAGTTATATAAGATCAAAGCTCTACTGTTACTTTCTAACAATTATATCAGCCTAGGGTAAATCCTTTGGAGAAACATTAACTTAATAGTCATTGGAAAATCCTTTAACAGGGTGACATTCTAAGTGAATGGCCTAAAATTCTCTAACAAGGCTCACTTTTGATAGGGTGACTGAAATCCCTCAATCGGGTCACATTTAACAATGTGTATTGTAACCTTTAACAAGGTTGGCCTTTAATAGGGCATCACTTCAAAAGAGTGAAAAAGGAGTAGCATGTTACTGGTGGTTTTTCCCAAATTGAGTTTCCACATTAAATCATTGTGTCAAATGTGCTGATGGATGTGTTGTATTTCATGCTTTACATTTTTTCAAGTTGATTTAATAGTAACATATTAGTTTTAGTTAATACACAATGAATGCATGCATGGTTGAGAATGTTTTATGGGTTCATTGAATTGTGAGAAGTTTTATTTGTATATCTAGACCTTGAATAACTAGTTCACCTCCCTCTCAGTTATTCTAAAAGAATTCCAACAAATGGTATGAGAGCCATTTGCTTAAGAGGATTAGTTTTAAGGTACCAGAAGCACAAAGATCAAGATGTTAAAAAGAGAGATACCTAAGCTCAATAGAGATAACTTTCCTGCATAGAAAAGATTGATGAAGCTACAACTTGGAGGACTTGGAGATCATGCACAATCTTGCATTGTAGTAGAACATGTTGATCCAATAGGAGCTCTAACTACTGAAGATTTGAAGAAAAATAAAGAACACAATCAGGAAATGTTGGAGATTGTCTCTGCCCTAAGCTATGCCAAATTTGATGATATCAAAAGCTTTAACAGTGCAAAGAAGATGTGGGATTCTCTAGAGACCATCTATGGAGGAGATAAAAAATGTCCAAAGAGCCAAGTCAGAAAGCCTCAGAGGTAAGTTTGATGACATGAGAATGAAAGAAGGTGAGAATATTGTTCAATATGTTTCTAGAATACAAGAAGTTGTTAGTGCAATAAAAGGTGCTACTAGTAAAATAGATGATGATATTGTGCTAAATAAAGTCTTGAGAACATTGTTGCCTGTGTATGCCATTAGAGTATCTACAATCCAAGAGTTAAGATGTATACCGGGAAATGATCCAACCCTTGAAGGTCTAGTAGGAAGACTCATTGCTTTTGAGCTATCTAATTTTGACAAGTACAGACTAGAAAGTATTTAATCAACTTTCAAAGAAAAATCATTATTAAAGGATTCTAAGGAGGTAAAGTAGAAGAAGAAGAAGAAAAGAAAGATAAAGTATGCATTTAGTGATAGTAACACAAATGAGGAAGACATTGAACAATTGGAAGAATTGGTAACTAGAATATTTCAAGGAGGAAAAGGAAAGTTCAAAGGTAAGTTACCTATCATTTGTTTCAATTGCAATGAAGTTGGTCATATTGCTGCAAGATGCACACATAAAAAGAACAACAGAGAAGGAAACAAGTACAAAAATAGAAGAGAAGATGATGGAAGAGACTATAGAGAAAAAGGCAATAAGTCATGCTACATTGCTAATGAACATGACTTTGATGAAAATTATGCTGAAGTGGTATATGTTTAAATGAAGGATGAATCTGATGAGGATGAGGCAACTACACTAGTACTTATTTTAAAAGTGAAAGATGGCTGATAAGAGAAAAAATATGAGAGCTTATGTGAAGGAAAACCTTGATATTCCATTGTATATAGACCTACCAAAAGGTGGAAAAAAGAATTATCTTAAGAAAAAAAGGGGAATCTAGTCATACATGGAAACCTAGATATATCCCACAATACTAGCCCTCAACTGAGAAGGAGATTTCATCTCATAGTTCTGAATCTGAAACCACTAGGCTCTTTGGTAATATTTTCACAATACCTTACCATGAAGAGGGGTTTTACCAAGAAAATATGGTATCATATATAGGAGCTATTATTTTTAGATCCAATGTTGTAGAAGAGATGAATCGACCTCTTAGACCTATAAGTGTTCAATCTAATAGACAAAATCTTGGACAAGTTCCATACATTGAGATAAATCTGATAGATTTGGATGAACCTATAGAATCTAAAGCTACAACCACAAACCATGATGATTTTTTCTCTAAGGTAGAAGTCCTTAGAAGAGGGGTTGCTAAAGAAGAAGCCAAAAAAATTCATTTGGAGAAGGAAAAAGAGAAAATAACCATGAAGACTCTTATTGAAAGACATAATTTTCTTAGAAGAATGGCTGCTCTAAAAGAGAAGAACAAAAAACTAGAAGAGAGATCCTCCAAAATACACTCTAATGTATTTAGAGATGTTGAAGATCTAAGATTTAAAGTGCAAGAGTAAGAAAGATGACTCAATGAAAAGGAAGGCCCTATTATATCCTAAGTCTAGCCCTATAGATGTATTGAACCAAAAATTATAGATTAATTGTAAAACACCCTGATAGGGGTAAGAAAAATGTCACAGGGATCCAAATAAATGAACCTCAAGGTATCCTACATAAATTTGAAAATTCTCCCATGTCTAAACTTGATTTAGACTTAGAAAAGGCTAATAAGGAGAAGGAAGACTTAGCTAAAGAGCTTCAGAAGATTGCAAATGAAGCACAAGCAGCATAAACCATAACAAAAATCCAATTTATTAAATCTAATTCTACTTTATCTTCTTGGACAAATATTTCCTTAAAATCCACATCCTCTATCCCTACTTGTGTACCAAAAATTTCTAGCCAAAATATATCCCTATCATCCCCTACCTCATCTTCTACAACAAATACTGAAATACCCGTTATTCAACAAATCCAACAAACTTAGATCCATGTCCAAAACTAAGCAGCTGCAACAAGTACATCAAATGCTACTAGTTTTTAGAGAAGACCCATATATATATATATATATATATATATATATATATATATATATATAGAAAATTATAAATAGATGTCCTTCTTAGGCATCCTTGGGTTCTCACATCCTATTTCCAATGATATTAGAGATAAGGTCATTAAATATTCAAGCAACAATGCCATTACGAGTGAATAGCACCTAAGAACATTTGTAGACATGCTCAATGATTATGATGTGGAGCATGAAGATGTGGTTATTAATATTTTTGTACATTCATTGAGAGAAGATGCAAGACATTGGTTTAGAAGATTACCTAATGAAACATTATTTCTTGGAGTGATTTGAATTTTATTTTTTAAAGAGCAGTACATGGATAATACAAATGCTTGCTTTATGTTGAATGACTTCTATAATATAAAGAAGAACCCTAATTAGTCCACATTTGATTTCAATGTGAGATTTTAGAAACAAATGTACAAGCTTTTCTAGGTAATGAGGTTAGGAGAGGATGTTTATCTTACTACTTACTTCAATGAATTTGATAGTAAGATGGCCTATACCCTTAGAGACAAGGATCCTAGGACACTAAGATATGCTTACAATATGGCAGTGAATATTGAGAATAATAGAAAGGCCCCTTGTAAGCTAGGAAGGAGACATGATGCTAAATTGTTCAATCCAAGGAACAATAAGAAAGAAGGTGATAAGCCTACTATAGGTAAAAAACTTGAAGAGGACACAATGTGAATCTACTAAAGAGCACAAATCCATCAGCCAATAATACTAATATGAAGAATAATATTGATAAGTCTCAATTTAACAATCATTATAATAGGTAGCCTAGAATGCAAAACTATCCATATATTACTCAATGGAAGGATGGAATTCCCATTCCCAATCCGATTCAAGGCACTAAGGACAAAGCTACATTAGATCCTTTGCAAAGAAATTCTATAAATATAACAGATGATGTACCTTGGTGTATTGTATGTCAGTCCCCTCATTCTCTTGATTATTGTGCACTAGCTCAATCTTTCTTTGCAAATCAACATATACAAAATGAAGAGGGAGAGGAAGAGAAGGGCCATGAGGATGTAGGTTGCAATATGATAATTTTATGTGATGATGTTGAGGAGTCTGATTTAGAAGAATCTAAAAATGACACTACAGATTAAAGAAATATTTATCAACTACACCATCGACAAGTATTTGTAGATGATGAGGATCATGATGAAGAAAAAGTATGCTCTACATTGTTAGGGTTAGATCAAATTAATTTGAGGAAACCATCCAAGAAGAGATTGAGAGAATAACTATAGAGATGGTGGCCCAAATGCATAGCAATTGCAATTTGAGAAATAAAACTCTCAACAATGACACTAATTAGGCATCTGACATTTTCATCAAAGACATTATTTGTAAGATGATTGATGATAATAAGAAGGATAATGCAATGATAGTTAAAGTCAAAGATAGTAAGAACAAGAAGTGGGAGCCCAAAAATAAAGTATAGTTTCAAGGTGTTGAAATAGTCAAAGCTAGTGTGTAAGAAAATAAATTAGAACCTGATGCCATCAAGCAAATGGAAGGACCTACCATGCACACATTGTCAGCTCTAGGTATTTCTGTTAAATCCATTATCTATGATCCTATTGACATGATATCCATGTTATCTCAGATTATTGTCAAAGTTCCCTTGTTTGAAATGTTTAGAATAAAGGAACATAAAAATAAAGCTCTTTCTTAGTTGGGTGGGATAGGAAATCATAGTATAATTGAACAAAATCCCACAATCATGCAAAGAAACCACTTGTAATAGAAGAAAATGGAGTTATGTCCCAAATACCCCAAATGTATTTGTACAATTCATCTGTAGCCTACCTACAAGATATTGATCCTTTCTTTCTCAGTTTAGTTATAAATGGTAGAACCTTAAAAAATTGCATGATAGATTTAGGAGCATCAAACACCATAATGCCTTTCAAAGTTATGGAAGCCCTTGGCCTAGAAGTAGACACCAAACACGGTAGGTGTAGAGAAATGGATGCAAGGGAAGTGCTTGTCATGGGTACAATTAATGCATTTCCTTATAAACTAGCTACCTACTCTGATGTTGAGATGACCATGATAGTCCTTGTAGTTGATATTTCTCTCCATTATGGAGTGATACTCTCTAGAAAGTGGAGTGCTATGATGGGAGGTAGCCTACAGTGTGACCTATCATATGCCACTTTTCATATAGGGGAAAAGGTTATCAAAATTGATAGATAACCAAGGGTTACTTATGTATTTGAAAATAATATTGATAAAGATGATACATGCTTCCTAGATACATATGTTAATGCATTTAGAGATAAACTAGTTATTCAAGAATTTGAGAAGCCGCCACCACTTATTGAAAAAGAAGTAACCTTTTGTATGGATTCAAAGAGCTTATGGAATATGTATTTTGATGGAGAAAGTTCTAAGGAAGGATCAGGAGATGGGGTATGTTTATATCTCCATAGAAAATACATTTAGATATTCATTTACTCTAAATTTTACATGCACCAATAAAATTACTAAGTATGAAGCACTTTTATTAGGATTAAAAGTTGTAGTAAGCCATGGAATTGAGAAATTGCATGTTATTAGTGACTCCAAATTAATTGTTTCTCAAGTTAGAGGAGTATATGTTTCAAAGAATAAAAGATTGAAACAATATAGGAATGTTTTCTGGGATATGGTTGAATGTTTTGATGCTTTTGGAATAATCTGGAAAGACATAAGTAACAAAAAAATGGCTGACCTATTAGCTAATGTATATATTAAGCCAGATCACATATCATTTGTTGGTGTGTCAAATATTGAAGTGCAAAATAGGCCATCAATTCATGACAATATTTAGAATTAGAAAGTCTTTGAGGAAGATAAATATATAATCATAATTTTTAATTGTGAGGACTAGTTCTAGGGGCAAAAAATTGACTGTACAACATATGTTGAGAATCCTGATGTTAAGGAGACTGTATTTAGATAGAAAGTTGTGCAATTGGAAACCAACAAAATTCCAAAAGGATTGGTTGTTTTGTAAACTATCTTTGATAGTCATGAAAAATCTAAGATTGAGAATAAAGAGTCTACTACTATGGATTTTGAAGAAGTGAATCTAGGGATTGATGAGACATCTAAGAAGGTATACATTGGTAAAAAATTGACCCCCAAGATTAGACAAGAATTGATTGGTTTGTTAAGGAAATACAAACATGTATTTGGTTGGTCATATGATGACTTGAAATCCTATAGAGAGGATCTCTTTCAATATTAAGTTCCATATAAAGAAGGAGCCAAACCTTTCAGACAAAAACAAAGGCTAATCAATCCTACTCTTGCACCCAAGACGTAGAAAGAATTGATATAACTTAGAGATGTTGGAATTATCAAGCCTATCATGCATTCATCTTGGGTGTCTAATTTGGTTCCTATTAGGAAGAAGAATGGAGATATAAGGTTATGTGTTGATTTAAAAAACTTAAACATATCTTCTTTAATAGACAATTATGGCTTACCTAAAATGGAGGCAATGTTACAAAAAGTTACTAGATGGATGGGTTCTCAGGTTATAACTAGGTGGCTATAAAATAATCAGAATAGTATAAGACTACGTTTACAAGATCTTGGGGTACCTATGTTTATAGTAGGATTCCATTTGGTTTAACAAATGCTAGTGCTACCTTTCAAAGAGATATGGATGTAACTTTCAAAGATATTATTGATAGATTTCTAGTAGTCTACCAGGATGATTTAACTGCCTACTCAAAAGATGAAAATTATCACTATATGCACCTTGAGAAGTTATTCATTAGAGCTTTAAAATTTGGAATATATTTGAATCCTAGAAAATGTGCATTTTCTCTTACTGAGGGTAATTTATTGGGTCACTTAGTTGGAAAAGAAGGAGTCAAGATAGACCCTGAAAGAGTTGAGACCATAGACAAGATTTAGAAGCCAAAGAATGTAAAAGGTACTCAATATTTCTTTGGGAAGATAAACTTTCTCAGAAGATTTGTCACCAAATTTGCTAAGGTAAGTAGGCCTATTTCTAAAATTCTGAAAAAGGGTTTAGAGATCAAGTGGGATGAAGAACCAAGTATGGAATTAATAAGATAAAACAAGCTATAAAGGATGCCCCTATTTTAAGAGCTCCAAATTATGCAAAGCCTATGCATATATTTTTTTCTCATTTCATACAGTTGCTGCTATCTTATTGCAAAAGAGAAAAGAAGGTTTTGAACAACCAATTGCATTTTTTAGCAAGTCTTTACAAGCTGCTGAACTTAAGTATGATATAAATGAAAAATAAGCATATACATTAGTTAAAGTAGTAACGACATTTAGATGTTACTTAATGGGAGCCACTGTAGTTGCATTTGTTCCAAGTGCTATAATGAAAGACATTTTCTCATAGCAAGAGGTCTTAGGGAGAAGATGTAGATGGATCAATAGTATCCAAGAATTTAATATTGATATCCAAATTACCAAGTTGGTTAGAGGTCAAGGCCTTACTAAAATGATGGAAGAGGCTAACCTTGAAGCAAATTAAATTAATCAACTTGATGATGATTATAGTAGTGATCTATGTGATATAGAAACTTCTAATTGGTACAAAGGTGTAATCTTCTACTTCCAACATATGGAGGCTCCATCAAGATTGACTAAAAATTAGAGGAGGTCTCTAAAGTTACAAGCTATCAGATATATTATTTTTAGAGGTTAGTTATGGTGGAGAGACATGGAAGGTGGTCTTCTAATATGTGTGAATGAAGAAGAATAAGAGAAGATCTTGAGTGACATGCATGAAGAAGTGTGTAGGAGTCATTACATGGAAAAAAAAAACCCCACAATATCCTTAGGTTTGGCTTCTAGTGGCCTACATTGTTCAAAGATGCATAAGAGCTAGTAAATAAATGTGAAGCATGTAAGAGATTTAGTGGAAAGCTGAATTTTTTGGAAATCTACCATTAAGACAAGTGGAGGTTCAAGCACCTTTCCAGCAATGGGGCATTGATTTCATTGGTGAAATCTCAAACAAATCTAGTGGAGGGCATTCTTGGATCTTTGTTGCCACTGAATATTTCACAAAGTGCATAGAAGCCATTCTTACCAAGAATGTAACAAGTGGTCATCAATTTCATATTGAATAACATCATTATCATATTTGGCTATCTAGAGAAAATTGTCATTGATAATGCTATGTGATTTAGATAAGATGAATTCAAAGGTTTCTACAAGAAATATGGCATTACTAGATCTACATTATCACCCTACCTATTGGAACAATTGATTAATTATGTATTGTCTTTGATGTTACATAAAATGTTGTATCATTACCATTTAGTACATGCCAAGCTCACTCAAGAATTGAAGATAGTTTTCTATGGATACCAAGCATTTTTGAGTTTTCCTAGTTCATAAGGTAGTATCTATTGAGTTCACTTAGGCACCAAAGGAAAGTCTACAAAAGGTGAGTGTTAACTGAGCTCACTTGGCTAATGAAGAAAATGTTAGATGGAACCAATGCTAAATAAGATCGCTTGGTTACCAAAGGAACTTAGAAAGTATCTAGTGTTAACTGAGTTCACTTGGTTAACACAAGGAAATCATTTCTAAGTTAGTGTCTACCAAGTAGGGTTATCTAACAAACAATTATCTTGTTCTGGAATATTAAGCTCAATTGTTTAATCTAGTGGTTCTAGTCAACTGTGAAGTTGAATATTAATTATTCTAAGTTGTATTTGAGTTGACTTGACAAAATTAAAGATATAAATAAATGGTCAAATTGAGGGTTATAATGTGTGAAGTATGTGTTAATGCATGGAAGATTTTTGAGGATCTAATGATGCTGAGAGGGAACAAATTAGAAGGATAAGCAGAATATCCTTGAGAAGCTAAAAAGATATATTCGATCAAGAAGGATCAAGTATACAAGCCAAAATTGAGATCTATAATTAGTAATTTCATTGCATTAGAAATGAGGTCATGTCATTATTACTCTCTAACCATTGTAGCAGTGATCTAAATCTCTTAATAGAGTTTTCTTAATAAAGTTTTCTTAAGAATTATTTTTAAATCCTCTAACAAGGTGATTGTTCTATTAAATTGTCTAAAGACCTCTAACAAGGCCACTCCTAACAGGTTGATTAAATCTTTTAATAGGGTCACACATAATAGTGTGTTTTGTAACCTTTAATAGGGTTGTCTCATAACATGCCTCACTTCGGAAGAGTGAAATCAGTAAGTAGTTGCAATTGGTGGTTTTTTCCAAATTGGGTTTCCATGTTAAATCTTGGTGTTAAATGTGTTCATGCTATTTCTTTTATGTGTTTCAAACTAAGATAAAGTAATAAGTAATCACATATAACATCTTGAGATTTTTATGATAAATTTTTTTTGAGCATTTTTAGTATTTATTGAGTTACAACATTTCTTTGTTTGTCAAGCATTAGTAGAATTAAAGTTTCACACAATTATTTTGTACTAACATCTAAGGAATTTGGAATTTATTTTTGTAGTAACTGATTCACCCCTCCCCTCTTAGTTACTCTTATATTTTCAAAAATTGATATGAGAGATTTTAATGCTTCCAAACAAGGTTTCAAGGACCTAAGCTAAAGATTAAGATGTCCTACAGAAGAGAGATTCCCAAGTTGAATAGAGACAATTTTGTAGCATGGCAAGGACTTATGAGACTACATTTGGTGACTATTAGTGATTTAGGTTGTAAGTATCTTGATGCTAAATACAAGACTCCAACTAGAACATTATCAGTTGAAGACATTCCTAAAAAAAAGAATCATAACATCATGATGATTGATATTGCATCTGCTCTAAGTCATGTTGAATTTGATGAAGTAAAAGACTGTAAAATAGCTCATGCAATGTGGACCAAACTAAAAGAAATTTATGGAGGAGATGACAATGTAAGAAGAGCTAAATCAAAAAGTCTTAGAGTTTAGTTTGATCAGATGAAAATTAAAGAAGATGAAAACATTGCAAAATTTGTGGAAAGAATCAAAGCAAGTGTGAGCACAATCAAAGCATCTAGAGGAGACATTGATGACAAAAATGTTGTAAGAAAGGTAATCAGAACTCTTTTTCCTATTTATGCAAATTAGAGTGTCCACTATTCAAAAAATGAGATGTGATCCAAATAGCAATATAACTTTGGATGCTCTAGTTGGAAGATTGATAGCTTTTGAGTTAGATAACTATGATAACTATGTTCCTAATTCCAAAGGTATTGAGTTTGCATTTGAAGAAAAACTCTCACTCAAGAAAAAGAATAAGAAATCAAAGGCCAATCAATCAAGAAATGAAGAAGAAAAAAAAAAGTTTTGATAGTGATCTTGAAGTTGTTGAAGCCCTACTTGCAAAGAAATACTCTAAAGGCAGAGGAAAGTACAAAGGCAAGATTCCTCTATTCTACTTTTCTTGTGAAGAAATTGGTCACATTACTGCTAGGTGTCCAAATAAAGAAAAAAAGGATGAGAAGAAAAGAAACAAGTACAAAGGAAAGAAGGAATTAAAAAACTATAAGGACCATAAGGACAAAGGTAAGAAATCTTATTTTATGGCTAAAGATTCTGATAACAGTGAAGATCAATTGGATGATGAAAGAGATGAGATGGCATTTATCTCTCATGTTAGAAAAAAATATACTTGGATTATTGATAGTGGTTTCTCACATCATATGATTGGAGATAAAAAAAATTTTGAGAACATGGAATGCTATGATGGTGGTAGTGTAATATTTGGAAGCAATGAATCTTGTTGCATAAAAGGAAAAGGATGTATCTCTTTGACCAATGAACTTATATGTAATGCTTATTGGGTTGATGGACTAAATCATAATCTACTAAGTGTGTTACAATTGAATAATATTGGATTCAAGATAGAATTTATGAATGGGAAGGCCAAACTGCTAGATGAAAAAGGAAATCTGGTTGGATCTAGAAAATGAAAAAAAGACAATCTATTTTATCTTGATCTTAGTGAAAGTTCTTGTTTTATTGCTCAAGTAGAAGAAGCATGTTTATGGCACAAAAGATTATATCATATAAACTTTGATAATATAGTTAATATAAGAAAACATAAAAAGGTAAGAGGTATTCCTAGCTTAAAGAAACCTGATATGGGTCTATGCAAAAATTGCCAAACATCATTCTGATATGGGAAAGACTAGTTTCAAAAGAAAAAACTATCATTCTAAAGAAGTCTTAGAGCTTGTGCATATAGACTTGTGTGGACCTATTGGAATAGAAAGTTATAGTCGAGAAAAATTTTTCATTCTCTTTTTTGATGATTATTCTAGAATAATGATTGCAATGTTTCTAAAAGAAAAATCATAAGCTTTTCAAAAATTCAAGTGGTATTTGGCAAGAGTAGAAAAAGAAACTAGAAAGAAATTGAAATGTTTGAGATGAGATAGAGGTGGTGAACTCATCTCCAATGAATCCAATAAATTCTACATTGAAAAAGGAATTAAAAGACAAATATCAACCTCTAGTACACTAAAGTAAAATGGTATAGCTGAAAGAAAAAATAGATCCATCATGGATTATGCAAGAACTTTAATGATAGAAAAGAATGTTGCAATCAAATACTAGAAGGAAGCTATCAACATAGTAGTTCATACCTTGAATAGAGTATAGCTAAAAAAATACTCAAACCAAACTCCTTATGAGCTATGGTATGGCTAAAAACCTAATGTAAGTTACTTTAAAGTATTTGGTAGAAAATGTTACATCTTGGAAGAATATAGAAAAAGGAAAATTTTATGTCAAAGGTGATGAAGGCATATTTATGGGATACTCCTACAAAAGTAAAGTATACAAATGTTTGAATTTGTCTACTCATAAAATGATAGAAAGTGAACATGTGAGAATTGACGAGTTTGCAGAAAAGAGTAAAGAAGAAAGTAGAAAAGAGCTTGAGGATTACAAAAGAATTTTTTACCATGAACTTGATACCCTAGAAAATCTATCTAAAAGAAAAGAGGCTTCACCTATTGAGTCCCTAAAATCTCCAATAGATACTGAGTTGTAGATAGTGCAACTCAAGTCACAATCAGAGGCTTCCAAGTTAGAGAAAACTGAGTCTGATAGACCTGAGTCATAGACAATGGGACCTGAGCTTGATACTGAAGTTCATGATGAAATAAATGAAACTCCTTCCAAATCCAAAGAAATTGTGTTAGTAAGATATGTCAGAAGGCATCATGCACTTGATCAAATCATTGGAGGCAAATCAGATGGAACAATGACAAGAAGATAATTTAAAGGTACATGTTTACTTGCTGAATTTGTACCTATAAATGTTAAAGATTCTTTGGAAAATGAAAGTTGGATTGAAGAAATGAATGAAGAAATAGAATAGATAGAGAAGAATAAAACTTGGACTCTTGTTCCTAGACACAAGGATAAAAAAGTAATTCACACAAAGTGGGTATTTAAAAACAAGCTAAATGAAGATGAAAAAGTTTCTAGAAATAAAGCAAGGCTGGTATGTAAAGGCTATTCTCAAGAAGAAGGTATTGATTATGGTGAAAATTTTTCTCCTATTGCAAGATTGGAAGGTGTTAGAACTTTACTAGCATATACAACTCATAGAGGATTTAAAGTTTATCAAATGGATGTAAAATCTGCATTCTTGAATGAAACCCTTAATGAGGAAGTCTACATTGAACAACCAAAAAGTTTTGTACATCCTAACAAAAGGGACATGGTCTAAAAAATTACATCATGAATTATATGGTCTCTATCAAGATCCCAGAGCTTGGTATGAAAGACTTCATAACTACTTGATATAGATTGGTTTTCAAAGAATAAATGATAACAATAGTCTATATATCAAAGAAGGACCAGAGAAAGAGATTGTGTTGGCAGAAATATTTATTGATGATACTTTATTCACAGGAAATGATGACTCATGCAAGGCATTTTCAGAAGAAATGTGTAAAGAATTTGAGATGTCTATGTTTGGAGAAATAAAATTCTTTGTTGGATTGCAGATTCAATAGAAAAAACATGGTATCTACATTACTCAATCTAAATATATCAAGGAGATAACAAAGAAATTTGGAATGGAGGATTCAAGACCAGTTGGAACCCCTATGTCTACTAGACATAAGCTTTTCAAGAATGATGATTCCAAAGAGGTAGATCAAACCACATACAAATCAATGATTAGAAAATTGCAGTATGTAGTGCACAAGGCTTGATCTTTGCATTAACAATTGGTATGGTGGTAAGATTCTAACAAAATCCCAAAGAAAATCACTTGATGGTAGTCAAAAGAATCATGAGATATCTAAAAGGTACTAATGAATATGGTCTATAGTACAAAATATGAGGCAATTTGGACTTAAAAGTATTTACAGATTCTAATTGGGAAAGAATTATTGATGATAGGAAAAACACCAGTGGTTGATCATTCTTTCTTGGAAAAAGACTAGTGTCTTGGACAAGCAAGAAACATAATTGTATCTCTCAATCTAAAATAGAGGAAAAATATGTGGCAATAATAGTCAATTGTTCTAATATTGTTTGGTTTAAACAATTGATGGTAGTATGAAGATAGAAATCAAGGATCTAGTAGTCATATATTGTGATAACACCAATGCAATCAATATATCAAAGAATCCAATGATGCATACCAAAAAAAAGTACATTGCCATAAAATGTTATTTCTTGAGAGAATTGGTGCAAGATAAAGAAATCATATTGGAATATGTAAATACTAAAAAAAATTTGCAGACATATTCACCAAGCCATTACCTAAGGATGCATTTCTATATCTAAGAGGTAAGCTAGGGGTCATTCCTCTATCTGAAGCTCACTAAATGAAGTTTAGTTATGTATAAACCAAAGCATGTTGAAGATCATTCAATTGGTACAATATTAACAAGGGCATATTGAAAATGAATCTTTACTTCAGGTACATTGATATTCACTGATTATTGTCTTTGGCATGAGATGTGAAAGAGGAAGAAATTTTTTTTGTCATATCTCATAGAAATTTTTGTGGAGAAGTTTGTTGTCATATCTCATAGAGAGAATTGTAGAAGAGGGAGAATGAACTTGGTAGAAGTTCTAGCAAAAAAAAGCTTTCTAATAGAGGGAGAAACTAAAGGTAGAAAGAGTTCACATTGATAGAGAGAGTTCTCATGGATAAGAATCAAAATGAAACTAAAGATATGTTTGTTACTTTATTCTTGCTCCAAAATTTCATTGTGTTATGACATGTTGTATTGTCATCAATGCCAAAGAGGGAGATTGTTGGAACAATTGATTAATTGTGTATTGTCTTTGATGTTACACAAAATGTCATATCATTACTAGTCAGTACATGTTGAGCTCACTCAGGCATTAAAGACAATTTTGTGTAGCTACTGAGCATTCCTAAGTTTTCCTAGTTTAGAAGGCAATATCTACCGTGCTTAGTCGGGTGCCAAAGGAAAGTCTATGGAAGACAAGTGTTAATTGATCTCACTCGGTTAATGAAGAAAATGTTGGATGGAACCAGTGCTAACTAAGCTCACTTGGTTACCAAAGGAACTTAGCAAGTATGTAGTGTTAACTAAGTTCACTTGGTTAACATAGGGAAACTATTTCTAAGTTAGTGTCTACCGAGTAGGGTTGGCTAATGAAGGATTTTCTTATTTTGGCATATTAAGTTCAATTGTTTTATTTGGTGGTTCCATATAACTAAGAAGTTGAATATTAATTATTCTAAGTTGTATTTGATCTGAATTGACAAAATAAAAGATATAATTAAAAGGTCAAGTTGAGGGTTAAAATGTGTGAAGTATGTGTGAATGTATGGAAGATTTTTGAAGATCTAATGATACTGAGATGAAGCAAATTAGAAGGATAAGAAGAATATCCTTGAGAGGCTAAAAATATATATTTGGTCAAGAAGGATCAAGTATACAAGCTAGAATTAAGATTTGTAATCAGCAATTTAGTTGCATTAGAAATTAGGTCATGTTATTGTTACTCTCTAACCATTGTAGCGATGATCTAAAACTCTTAACAGAGTTGGCTTAATAGCTATTTGTAAATCCTCTAACTAGGTATAACTTTAAGAAACCCCTCCCAAGAAAAATATGTAAAATTTTGGCAAATTCAACATTAAGTATGCAAGAAAAATTTCTAATCAAGGGCAATTTTTTCATTGGAGGCAAGGGAGAAAATGATTTTCTATTGGTGAAAATTTCCTTTTTGTATCAAAACTTAATAATAACAATGGTGAATTAATTATTATTATTTTGGTACACAAATAAATGTAGGCAATTTTTTTTGTTGGTCATAAATATTTTTGTGATGTAAGAGGTGAATTAATTATTTCATATAATGCAAAATATTAATATAGTTGGCTAGTATGTCAGTTTCCAAAGAGAGATTATTTAATTTTTTGGTGAATTTATAGAGTCACAAGTGGTCCATGGCCCACATGCCAAGTGTACATTGTACAATGTACTTGTAATATGCCAATCCATTAAGATTCAATTAATAATATGCCCTTTTTTATTGCCAACTTGGTAGTCATCACTTTTAATTTTGTCATTTTTATGGTGAAAGAAATTAATTTGGACCATTTTTGTAATATAGATCAATGGCTTTAGCTCTATTTCAGGCCTAATTTTAAATGACATACTATAAAGTCTAAATCTTCTCAAAATTAGGACACATGTCCCAAAGACCAAAACATAAAATAGTTGGCTAATTGGGAGTAGTTGGAGACACACGTCAGTAAAATGGTAGGTGGTGCTCAACCCGAGGGAAAATATTATTTTATTTTAAGGGTGAAATAGCATTGTGTAATGAGAAAATATTAGGGAAAGGTTGGCAATTTTTTTAAAATAATTGTATTCTAAACATAGATTACATTGGCGATTGGACTAGGATTTGGGACCAATTATATATGAACTAATGAGCAATTAACTTGGGATTTTGACCCAAATTATTTAATATCTTGACAACATGGTTGACCCCATATGTAGGTTTTATTCGCCAAATTATGATTTTCCAAAGAGACAAAATAGCTAATTGGCAAAGATTCCCCACTAAAAGAATCACTTCCTCTAACAAGGTCACACCTAGCATGGTCACACCTAAAAGTGTGTTTTTTAACCTTTAACAGGGTTGCCTCCTAACAAGGTTCACTTCAGAAGAGTGAAAATTAGGAACTAGTTGCAATTGGTTTTCCCAAATTGGGTTTCCACATTAAATCTTGGTGTCAAATGTGCTCATGTTATTTATTTTATGTGTTTGAAACTAAGATAAAGTAATAATTAATCATAGAAAAAATCTTAAGATTTTCATAATAAATATTTTTTGAGCATTTTCATTATTTACCGAGTTATAACATTTCTTTATTTCCCAAGTTGATGGGGACACAACCCAAGCATAGAATGGACACAACAGGAAAGGAAAAATTTTATTAACAATGAAAATATGCTAGTACACTTAGTGCAGAGAAACAGATTCCCAAAACATGCCCTATGGGCTTACAATAACATAAATCTAGAGATAATTTCTTCTCCCAGTACCTTCTCTCAAACTCCACTTTGAACTGCCTTTTATAATGCCAGAAATGTCCTTAAATAGGCCCCAAAGGGTTAAGGATTAGGAATACATTCTAGAAAGTGCCAGTTGGAATCCACCACCAAAATGGAGGGCTCCAAAAGTCACTTTAGAACTAGGTACAAAATTAGAAGAATCCAGAAATGGTAGCCGAACTTTCGGGAGGCATAACTTTTGAACCGTAGCTCTGACCAACGAACCGTTTACATTTTCAAAAAGCTCTTGGAGTGCTCTATAGCCCTATGGACTAGCTACACTCATTCCCCATTTTTTGGCCCTGTATGAGGTCATTTGATGCCTTGAACCTGACTTTGAAGCATTCTTAGGAGGTCTCCAAAAATCAAAAAACTGCAATAACTTTCAAACCGTGCAACCTTTTGACCTGATTCTTTTTCTAGAATGTTCTAAATTTCAATTTTGATCCTCCCTCCAATTTACACCTTCTAATTCACCATAATTATGGCCCAATTACATAGTCCTATTTTTTTTGGCATTTACACGTATCCCAAGGTGCTTAAATACTTCAACCCAGAACACTAATAGTGGAACTGTGAGAGTTGGAACCTTTATTTGACCCAAATGGGTATCTAGAAATGAAAACATGTGAAATAGAAACTATGTCTAGGTACATTTTTTAAGGTGACACAGAATTACGCTTATACCTCTGGATGCTCCTACATCACAAGTATCGACAAAATTAAGCTTTAATAGTATTGTTTTGTACTGACGTCTAAGGGATTTGGGATTTATTTTTATTGTAACTAATTCACCCTTGTCCTCTTAGTTACTTCTCTTATATTTCCAACACTACCATCCTCAAGGAAATGGGTAGGCTGAATCCAACAATAAAAGTTTGCTCAAAATTATCAAGAGGATTCTAGGAGAAAATAAGAAAGCCTAAGATTCCAAGTGGCCTTTTCAATTATGGAACTATAGGGTTATAGTGGAAAAAGCTATTGGTTGTGCCCCCTTTGATTTAGTGGAATCCAGGAAAGATTGCCTTAGAACAATCTGAATGAAATGTATAAGTTCATCCAAGTTTATAATGAAGACATTGTTGATGATATGCAATTGAGAATGGATGATATCTTACAATTGGATGAAATGAGGGATTCTTTTGCATAAAATTAAAAGATACCAGCACACATGAAGTATTTCTATGACAGAAAAGCATCAAATAGGAAGTTTTAGCCTGAAGATTTAGTATTACTATGGAATGCTAGAATGGAAGACAAGGGAAAGCATGGTAAATTTGACCCCATTTGGCTTGGACCTTATCAAATTCATGGTAATAAAAGTGAAGATTCCTATTTAATAAGATAACTATTTGGTGATATTCTTGAGTTGCTAGTTCATGGACAATCCTTGAAGATGTATTTTTCTTAAAATACTTATTATTTCCTTGAACATTAATTAGCTCTTGTACATTCTATAAATTTTGTAAAGCCCCTATAAATACTTGTATAGTCTATTGTTCCTATTATATGTATGTTCTTTAAAGAATTTTTCAACCTAAGGTTTATGTATGTGGTCTCCTTCTACCAAAAATTTTGCATTCTTACATGGATACAAGTTATCCATCATCCCAAAACAGAGCCAATGTTAGCCCTCATTTTCACTTTGCATAAATTCTAAAATTTTAATGTGAAAATGTCTTGAAATTGTGATGTTTAGCTAGGGTTTTTGTATGATATGTTTTTCATTCTCTAGTAAAAACCCTCAATATGATAAAATTGGCCCATTCTTGGTGCCTAGGGTTTCCTTGAAGTTTCATAAAATGGTTTGCCCTAGCAAAAAAACCCTTGTTTTAAGTTTGTGCCCTTTTTTCAATTATTTAAAAATGCAAAGTCAACCCTTGGTTGTAGATTCTTTTAACACTTTGGCATTTTACTGAGAGCTCATAAAGTTTTTAAGTGTGTGACTTGGTGACCAAATTTATTTGCATAGTCAAATCTCTTCATCAGATAGTGGCATCTTATGGTGCAACCTAGTGAAGTAGTGAAATTTATTTTGATCATCGAGTCAGAGAAGTTAAGCACCTAGTTTCCTTTTACACCATGATTGAGTGAAACAATCAATCAAGCCTTAGTCATGTAGTCACCTGAATAAGAAAGATATAATAAATTATCACAATGATTGGGAAAATGGTTATAATCACACGGTCGAAGCCTTAGAAGATAGATCTTGAAGGATAACCACAACTACACAAAAATAGTTAGAATATTATAAAGAACCTTTAATCTCATGGTCTTAAGGGTGATTAAATAGTTAAAAGGTTTGAATATGAAGAAATGACTAGGTTAAAATGCTTGATATCATCTTTAATTGTGTGATCATGGCAAGTGAATCATGTTATGTAGGATGAACTATGACTTGGCAAAGATAGTTATGAAGCCAAAATGTGTTTGTTCACTAGGCCATGTGGTTAAAATAGATATCTAGTTCCTAGAATATGACCAGGAAAAAAGGTTAAGAAAGTGTTAAATCATGCAGTCATGATGTTAGCTAAGCACTCAAAAGGATAAGTTGTGACCTTGTGATCACTACTGTAAAGTGCATGAAACATTTTTTCTCTTAGTCACATTATCAAAGAAAATAAGAGTAATTAAGTCAACAATTCAGTGACGCAAATGATTCACAAGAAAGATATATGTGATTGCACTATCAAAATGATAAGAAGAAAGTGATCAAAACAAGCTGCAACATGGTGAAATAGGTTAAAGTGCTCAATCACATGGTTTCATGGTTAAGGATCAAAAGAAATATTTAAATTGTGACTAGGAGAATAAGTCATGATCAAAGTAGAATATGGTAGATCGTGTAGTCACAAATTTAAAAAGTGTTAGTGAGGATAGATAGTGAAGTAATGACTAGGTTTAAAGAGCATAAAATATCCTTTTCTTGCACTATCAAAAAGAAAAATTACTATCAGATAGGCCAAGCTATGACTCAACAAAGTCTTAAGGTCAAAATGCATACAACATCTTTATCACATAGTCATAGGAATAAAAACCTAAAATCATGAAAGGTGTACAAAGCTATGACTTAGTGACTGCTTAGGGCATTAACATGGTTGCAAGCAATAAGTATAAATGTTAATGACATAAAGAGACCATGCGATTAAAGTTAAAGAGATGTCAAATGTTTAAGGTACATAGATGTAGAATTAACAACTAAAAGTAATGATTAGACTGTGAATCAACAAAAGGGGTGTAAAGCTATTATCACCCAATTGCTAGTGTTTAAGTGATAAAGAAGAAGATGACAACGAAACAAAAAAAGGGAGTCACTAGGTCACAAGGATAGGTTTTAATGCAAAAAATGGCTTTTAAAGAGCCTCATTATGACTTAAAAGTGACATCCTATCAAAAGTGCATAAAAATTTAGGAAAGGCTAGCGATACAAGAAGATTTTGGCACTTTTATAGAAATTGAGATTTTTCACGCACATTGATATATATATATATATACTTCTCTTTTATTTTTTCTCTATTAATAAGATTGACACTATGGTTTTTTGAGCTACAATATTTCACACAAACTAGAGTTAGAAGCTAGAGTGTTAAGAGATTTCTAGAATTTGTAGAGATTTTTAGAGCTTTCAGAAATTGAAATCGACAGAGTTTGTTTGTAAGAAATTAGATTGCAGAAATCATGGCAAAGGAAGAAGGCAAGATAATAGCTCAGATTGACATGGAAGAGTCTTAACAAGCACCTAAACAAGCAAAACCAAAGTTGGCAACCCTATATGTAGAGGAGTGGGTATATTTCCTTCTAGGGTCTTCTTGTGTTCAAACATTGAATGAACATGTTTTAAGAGATGCATATTCTTTCTATAGAGATGTCATTGTACTTGATATGAATGCAAATGAACTTTTTTGGTATTTCCATCATAATAGGTTTGCAAAATCACCAATCTACAACCTATGGGTTAAGAATATGGAAAAATTGATAATGCCATAAGTAATAATAGATTTTGATCTGATAAAGGCATTGATCAAATCCTATAATCTAACTACTAAATCTTTCCATAGGAAGTATATGACTATCCTATGTAGACTGGATAGAGAGACTTTCATTTAGGTCTTTGACCTAGGAGGACCTATGACAAAGGCAACTGAAATGAAGTAAATGAATGAAACTTTACAAAATTCTAAGAGTTTCTTTACTAGAAGAGTCATGAAGAGGCGCATTCCCAAATCAAAGTTGGAGAAGGGGGAGATGCCAAAGAAGGTAGGATACCTAATGCCACTTGACTTCTTCTACAAATATTTTAGGTACACCATTTTTTGGGATAAATAAGGTGATAGGAATTGATGGCACAAATAATTCCCTAGGCTACATATAAATCATTTTTTTGGATATTAAGGATCCCAATCATAATGTTGGGTATGATTTTGTGGAGTATATCATTAATAGGATGTATGATGAAATTATGGTAGCTCAAGATGGAGAACTTGGGAACTTTAGATTCTTCCATTACTCATTGTTGATGCACATCATTCTGTATAAGAACATAGGGAACATTAGTTTGGACTTCATTGAAGCCATTAAAGAGAATGGAGAGAACTTTCTCATGCAAATGTGGACTCACTTTTGGAAATGGTTTTATTCATATGCTAGTGTTATTGCTTTTTACAATGAATTTATTTTTCCTATTACAAAAATGTTACTAGATATTACTAAAAGAGTACCTAGAGGTGTAAGAATGTTGATAAGACCATTTCCTTTCCAAAATGGGGATAGGGTTCTTAGTCATGATTGGGCTAGTTTGTTTCTCTTTGAAATTTTTTCAATTATAAGGGTTTTTGGGTGTCCACAACCCCCTCATGTATTACCAAAATATATCCCTGAAAGGTTAGGCCAACTAGAATTCTTTTGGCAATTGTTGATGATGAGTAAGGAATATTTAGGTCCTAATATTATGAAAGGCTCTTTTGTAGAAAGGAATACAAAAATAGGTGATTTTAAAAAAGGAAAAGATGCTATAGAGGGGAAAGATTGGTGCATGGAAGAGTTAAAGCTTCCCTCAGCTCCTACTTGGACCTATGATCCAAATGATTTGGTGAGGCATGCTCTTAAACAGACAAGAAAGTATACCCTCCCTAGCAATAAACCACATTAGGAAGAGGATTGCATAATGAATTGTTTAGAAATAGAGGTGTGTAGGGATAGAACCCAAATATGGAGTAAGATAATGAAAATTGAAGGAGCCATGAAGGTAGATGATCCATCATTTTAGGGTTTTTACCATGAGGTAGCATGACTAGTTAGATATTATAGGTGCCTAGACAATTTTGATTAGATAATGGCACAAGTCCTTGCCAAAATCAAAGATAGGGAAGAGCCTCAATCTCCTTAGTAGGAGGATGTCATAAACATTAAGGGTGATGATTACCATCCAGAAAGTTCCTCATGGGCACAAGGGAGAAAGAAACAAAAAATGATTGAGATCCCTAACAAGGTCAGAGGAAAGGCATTGAAAATGTTTCCAAAGGGATTTTAAATTTTTTTGACACAATAAGACAATTTCTTTCTAAAGCAAGTTGGCATGAAAAGATCCCAAATAAAACTAAATTGAAAATTTAGATGCTGGATGAGAGGATTATTCAAGCTCAAGAATTTATGAAGGATAATGAATTCATCAAATCAGATGAATTGAATTCATTTTTATACAAGGTAGCACAAAATGAGCTTTCCATACAACTACAACCAGTAGATTCCCTTGAGAAGACTATAGAGTTGGTACAAAGGTGGTAGGAATATGATCCTAGTAGTGAAAGCCTCATAGTAGAAGTAGCTAGAGAGCTTGCAACAGGAAGTGGGATACTTCTTTTTCAATTTGAGAGATGGGCTCATCTTTTATGTTTGTTCAGATTAGAAAGTAGGATAAATTAGTCTCTTTTGAAGAAACCAACATTGCTAGTTGTAGGGTTCTAGTTTTAATATTGACAACGAGACAATGACTATATGGAGCATGGCTTCTAAGGGAAACAAGCTAGATCTCCTAGAAATAAAGGAATCCCCCCAATGTGATATTTTGGAATGTCACTACTATATCCAGTGATTAAATCCATGATATGTAGAAAACAACATCATTGATGGGCAAGAGAAAAATGGATATGTTAGAAGAAAAAATGTTTCAAACATACAACATATCCATTGATGCTAGGAAAAAGTATGAAGAAGAGCTAAAAAGGACTTATGTCCTAGAACAGAGGGTGGCTACCTTAGAAGAAGAGATAAATGTTGCAAGGACTTATGTTGCAAGGCCCATCACAGAGGTAAAAGACTAAGAAGCCCAAACAAAAGATGATGCAAAAAATTTGGGAGAGAGCTAACAAATGGACATTGATGAATGAGACGATGCCAATGAGGTAAAAATCAAGACAATTTAGAGCTTGATGATGCACAAGATAGGTGCCATACAAATTGTATCACAAAATGTGCATAATAATTACATCTCACTGCAAGGAGTTGAATTCCAGTGCTTAGAAGCATTAGCCTTTTTATCCCCTTTGTTCACAACATGGGGACTGTATACAAAATTATTTGATATCTTGGTTCCCCTATTACCCCAAAAGAAGGATTTGCCCAAGGTAGTAATTATTAATGCTAGAAGGATAATTAGAAAAGTGAAGGAATTGCATGGGTTTTTCCCAGAAAAAAGGTAATTAATACAAGGGAAGATGAAAACAATTGCTATTAGGATTCCAAATTTTATTTCTACTATCCTAGATGTTGATGGAGTAATAAAATAATGACAAGAATGGTCCTCCTCTTTTGAGGATATTTTGAGACATCCATAGTTTGTTGCCTATTGCAATAATGAGTAAGATGTAATAGCTATCTATGACATGACTAACCTTTTGTTCAAGATTGAAATAAGGTTTTAGGAGAATTAAATGCTATAGCTGATACTAAGTGGAACAAGAGTATTGATGATTTGGATATCATCTGGGATGCCACATGGCTAGATGTGGATATTGATACTACCATCTGGGAAGTCATTGCTGATATAAAGGCTATACCATCTGTTGACAATGACTAGGAAAATTAGGGATGCAGTTAGAGCTAGAGGAGACAAGAGAAAGAGAAGGAAAGTGACAAGAGGTTGATGACTAACAAAATTTTCTCAAAGACACCTGCATAAAGTGCCACCTACTAGTTTTGTAACTACATCCAATTTTTGATCCAAGTGCAAAGAATGTTTGTAATATACCAATGTAAAATATCTTTTTATCTTACTTCCAATATAATTTTGACATGTATCTTCCCATCTAAAGCTTTTTGCAATCCTTCCTATAAAAAGATTTCCAAGATGTGGAGTTGAGGTCTAAAATATGTGTAATTTTTAGAGTTATACTAATTTGTGTTCAGTCCAATTATGGTGTGAATGTTATATGTTGTATTCAATTTTTGCAATCAAGGAATATTGGTGAATCTTGAATGGTATTCTATCATATTCCAAGTTATTCTTGAATTATACTAGTGAATGTATTGTTTTCAAGAAAGATTAATACAAAGAAAAGTTCTGCCATATCTATCTCTCTAAATTCTATTTCCATTTTGTATGTTGGTTATGTTGGGATTGAATGAAAAAGGTTCATACAATTTAATGCAATTAGGATAGGTTGTATATCAATTTTATGTTGCTTTTAATTCAAGGAATTAAGTAAATGCTTCAATAAATTGATAGGGTTTCCAGTCATATGAGAGGGATGTTCATAAGAATGGGGTTTAGTGTTAATTGCTAATGTTTCAATTGTAAGGAAATTAAATAAGTCAAGTTTTGCTAGTTAGACTTTGTGTAGAAATGGAGAAGGCACTGATCATTAGTTTAGATGTAAATTGAAGAATTCATATGGTTGCACAAAACACAAATTTAAATCAAATCAACTTTTACTTTATGTATGAAGAAAATTTTTTTTTGGTCAACACTTATTTGAAAATAGTTTTATGAGTTATAGTTAGTTACTATAACTGAGAATTACTTGCAAATCTAAGAAGAATTATGATCATTTTCTACTATAGGGGATAGATTTGAAGAAAAGAATATCAGTGAGTGAGTTGTGAAAAAAGTATAAAATATCCAGTCATTCCATCCCTAAGGTGTACCCACCTAGGCCATGTAGAGCATAAAGTGTAGAAATCTTTATGATTTTGTTAATTTTGGTCCAAATTTGAAGAGATTGTCATTGAATATAGGAGGTAGCTACCTTTAGACTAAATTTTGTCTTCTCATCCTAGTATTAGGTCCATAGCAACTTGGTAGTTTTTAAAACACCAAAACTTAGAAGCCTAAAATAGAAAAGGTAAACAATGCAGTCATAAATGAAGGAAACTTTGTTCAATTTAATAAGTTTTATCTTTTATATACTAGTATTATTAGTTAGAGTTAGAGAATGTGGTTATAAGACACTTCATTCTATCTAATAAGAAGTTTGAGGATGTGAAGAATGAGATTCCTAAAGACCTCTATGAGAGACTGACAAATAGAAGAAAAAGAGTTGTTGAAGAAGATAAAAATATTAGATAAAATCAACTCAGAAAACTATGGCAAATAGATAGTGATGAGCATATGGCTAGCTTATTGAAATGTCTAGAACCATATCTATGAAACAAGAAGAGAACCATATTGATAATGAGAGGCAATTATCAGGAAGTCAATGAGGAAACTAAAAAGGCAATTACGTACATGATGGGAGATCTAAAAAAATTAACAAAGAACAACACCCTAGATCACAATTGGGACTGACACCATTCAAATTGGTGCCACCAAGGTTATAGTTGACTCTGTTGAAGATCCTTTTAAGGATCATGGGTCAATATTTTTTGGAAATATCTTCAATAACTCCAGCTCTAAAGAAGAAACTAACAAATAAGTAGAGAAAAGAAAGAAAGAAGAGGAGAAGAAGAAGAAGGAAGAATAGAGAAAGAATAAATTGGAAGAAGAGAATAAGAGGAAAGAGGAGGAAGAGAAGAAAGAGAAGGAAGAAAACAAAAAGAAAGAATAAATGAAAAAGAAAGAGGAAGATGAAAAGAAAGAGGAGGATATAAAGAAGAAGAAGGAAGAGAATAATAAAAAGAAGAAGGAAGAAGAATATAAAAAAAGAGGAAAGAGGAAGAAGAAGAGAAAATGAAGAAAGAAGAACAAGAGAAAATGAAGAAGGATGAAGATGAAGAAAAGGAAAGAAAAGAAGAGGAGGGAAATAAGAAGAAAAGAGAGGAGGATAAGAAGATAAGTGCACCAATAATATCTCTTACCCTTACAAATATAACAAGATCAGATGATGATGATCAAATAGAGTTGACATCATCTCTAAATAATATAATCAACAAGAATAAATAGGTGAAGAGTTTATAGAAAACTCTTATGGATGTAATTAAAAAGTTACAAGGTACATTGATAGTAGGATCATCATATCTAGATCCAGAGGATATATTTAAGGAAGTGATTCATGCATTTGATGCTGAATTCACAAACTTGTCAGAGGTGGAAACAATTCATAATGCACAATGGTCATATGTTTGACACTATATGTCAAAACATCAAGAACAACTTAGGAGATCTTGATGCTTGCATTAAAGAATTGAGAAGATACAAGCTTGAAGGAAAGGAATTATATGCCAAATGTGCCATGTCCTTCAATTTCACTAAGGACACTAATAAGGAGATAAGAAGAAATCATGATGAAGTCAAGGCATTGGTAGATCAACTCAGCCAACCAAGTGTTAAACTTGAAGACATTGAAAAGAATATCAACAAGACTTATGCTGAGATAAGTATGATGGAACATAGCAACGAAAGAATTTCAAAGAGGTTCTCACTTCTGAGAGAACATCTATCAGTGAAGATCAACACACTTGAGCAACATGTAGAGGAATGTCTATCAATAAAGACATCCTTTGAAAAATTTATTTTGCTCAGACTTGAATGCACTAGAAATTACATCTTATGGTTATGTTCTCTCCTCAACATATCAAAAGGAGTGAAGGACACATGGGAGAAGAACCTAAAGAATATGATAGTAAGTCTTGTAGACTACATCTATCAATTACCAACCTAGAGAAGAGGTAAAGATCCAAATTTTGACATGTATATAAGTTTTGACACCTTTTTCTTTGATGTCAAAGTAGGAGAGAAGTATAGGAAAATTGTATGCAAATTGTATAATGTAAGGGGGAGTAGTACCATATAGTATTAGGATTTATAAGTTTTGGAATCATGAATGTTGATGATATTCCTATTGGGGAGTACTGTAGAAACATGATTAGATCATTATTATAATGATATGTTACATTCATGACTGTGTTTTTTATTGATGTCAACATAGCAATTTTCTGTGGTATTTGACAAAAGAACAATGGTAAAGACCAAGTTGATATGGATAGGTCATTGAGTAATTTTAGTAGCTAGGTTAAAGGGATATTATACTATGTGTTTAGTATATGTAGCTAACCTCGAAAGCATAATATATTAATTCTAGAAGAAGTTATGCAAGTTTGATGAAGACTGTTCTGAGATAGAGTTATAGAGGAATGTTATGGTAAACTTGTTATATCTCTTAACAGGTTTGTTATTCTAAGAAGATGAAGTCAAATATGTGAAGAAGACATATGGTGATGATGTGGCTAAGCTCACTCATCATAATGTTACATGTACAAAAAGTTAGTCAAGTTGCAAGGAAAAAGATTAATGTTATCACTGAGTGTAGCGTATTCTTAATGTGGTCCTATAATAATTAATTGAGAATGTGTAATAGCCAAATTAGGGAATTATTTTATGGATTTGGTATAAAGGAAGGAAAATTTCCTTTATATTGTATGGATTAATGTGAATGATTGTAAGCATCACAAAGAGTAGAATGTGAAGATAAGCAAAATAGAGCAGAAGTAAAGGAAACTTCATTGTTCAAGTTTTATTGTGTGATCCAAAGTTTGATACTTAGATCTAAGGTTCATGACCTAGTCTACAAGGTTTGATGGTGATTGTTCCAGTTGACAAGATAGAGGAAAGAAGTTAAAGTTTATTACATATAATTTTTCTACAAGGAATAGTTGAGAGACTAGTTGGATACTGAGTTCGGTGATCTTGCTCCAGAAGCTATTTGGATAGTGGGTCCTTCTATCTTCTACAACTCCTAATAGCGTTGGAATCTTCTAACAAGGATTCAAAGTCTCCTAACAGGGACTCATATGTACTAAATGTTGTAATAGACTCCTAATAGGGTCCATCCTCCAACAAGGAATATATATATTAGTACATCATCTTATGGGCAGCATTCCCACTAGGGTTTTCCCTCTGATCAAGGGTTTCCCTAGTTAACATATCTAGTGTAATTGTGTATGTGCATCTTTTTATGGTTTCTATTTACTATGGTTGAACGGATAAAATTGTTTAAGGTTGATTAATATTTTTTTTATTGGATAAATGATTCACCCCCCCTCTTAGTTATCTTGGTGGACTATTGTTTCTAACAATAAGGAAATATGGTTATAAATGTAATGATCCAAAAAATTTGAATTTAGAAGATTTGCAAATTTTTGAAGGCCAAATATTGATGAAAGTTTTTGTACAACATTTTGGGACTAAGCTAGTTTTTCCCCATATGTTGCCATTAATGCAAAAGGGCGAGATTATTGGAAATATGAATAAGTAGGAAAAGTTATAGTTGTCATTTATGGAAACATATATCTTAGGAGGAGAAGTCAAAATGGACAAAAAAAGGTTTTGCAACTAGTTACTAAAAATTATCTAAGTATCAAACAATTTCATTGGTAGACTAGGAATAATCTTGTTGAATATAATAGAGTAATATTTGACATGTGTGCAATTAAAGACAAGTAGTATGAAGTGTCATGATGATGTGGCTAAGTGCACAAGTCAATACAGGCTATATGAAAGGAGTTATGTAGTAAACACTAGTAAAGACAAGGAATATAAAAGAACAAAGATAGCAGTAAAAGGTGAAATTATAGGTTAAGGATGTGTTTTAGTCATGAAATAATTACTTAAATAATTAGCAATGACATCCTAGATTTTAACTATAAGAGGGAAAGGGATATTTTTGTATTATGCCAAGCATGTGAATGCTTGAAGGCCAATAGGGAAAGTTTTGTAGAAAGGAAAAGTGTAAGTAAAAGATCAAAATATGTGAAGTATTGGGGTAACATGTACAATATGAAAATTTATTTAATTTGATATGAGAACTTATGTAAAGGCTATGTGAGGTATATATGATCTGAATTTTAAATTATGATCAAAGATATGCAAAGTATACCAAACAATACTAAAGACGTTTTTGTATCTGTCCTTTTGTATATAAGAACTACATTGTATAATTGCATGTTTAGGTAGTGGGATCATCTTGCATACATTTTGTAATATCAACTCCTAACAGGGTGGAAGATTTTAATATGACTTAATCCTCTAACAAGGATTGAGACACTATATGCACCTCAGGCTCCTAAAAGGGTCAATATCCTCAACCAGATTCTTTTGTCTAGTGGATCATTTTGTGGGTACCATGCATTGAAGAAGGAGACTATTGAGAACAGATTGATACAAGTATGATCAATATGTTTCAATCATTATTTTTTCACTCATGTCAAACCTACTATTTTCTGGTAAGACAATTGCTTCTATGATTTAAGTACTATTACTTATTTGATTGATGATGAAGATTTGATCAAAAGATGTAATGTAACAATAGCACCTAGAGAAAGGGTTAAGTTATGTTATGTAAAGGAGTATGAGAATTAGATAAAATAGTGAGAACATGATGTATTGATAATCTACTTAAGGTTACAAAGGCTAGTTATACTAAGCAAGTTTAGAAGAACAAGTTAAAAAAAGTTTTTCTTCCAAGCTTGATCGAGTGGATAGTAGGTGTTGAGCAAAGTTAGTGCAAGCTGAGCAAAAAATTAGTTCGAACCGAGTAAAAGTCTATTCTAGTGTATTCCTAGAAAAATGGTGGATGCTGAGTAAAGTTTAGTTGATGCTGAGCACTAGTAAACTCTAATTTGTGCCAAGTAATTCTATAGTTGATGTTGAGCAACGTAGTGTATTCCAACCATCAGAAGCAAGTTAATGCCAAGTGTCTACATTATTTGAAAGATCATGAATTTGATGGATCTAAGCTGAAAAGTTATTTTTGTTTATTTTCTTGGATTGTGTGAACTAGGTGGAAGATAAGATTGATGAGCTAGTATCATAGAATTCAAGGTAAACTATTTTGAGGTGAATTCAAAGAGGATTGAAGGAGAAGTTTCTAGAAGTGATATGAAATAAGGGGTAGATTCATTGAATCCTACCTAATTTTTCCTAACCCTAGAGTGAACAATGGAGAATGAACAACAAAAGATCTTAATTTCCTATTTATGGAAATGGTTAGTCTAAAGAAAGGGTTGTCATATGTGAGAACTTAAGGAAGACAAGGAGTCAAGGGTTTTACTTCATCAAGTGACCTAAGAGAATAGTTTGCATTGGCATGTTAAGCAAGAAGGCTTAAGGGTATGAATGATTGAAGGGTGAACAAGCTATTAGAGCTGAAATGTGTGAAGGCCAAGCATAATGGAGGATTGAAACAAAGATCTATAATCTATAAATGGAGTTGTAAGTTGTTATTAGATCAAGCCTTACTATTGCTCTCTAATAATAGTATTAGTCTAGGGTAAATCCTTTGGATTAAGGTTGACCTAATAGTCATTTGTAAATCCTTTAATTGGGTGAATTTCCAAGTGAATGGTCTAAACTCCTCTAATAAGGCTCACTTCTAACATGGTGATTGAAGTCCTTTAAGAGGGTCACATTTAATAGTGTGTATTGTAACCTTTAATAGGGTTGGCCTTTCATAGGGCATCACTTCAAAAGAGTGAAAAAGAGTAACATGTTACTGGTGGTTTTTCCAAAATTGGGTTTCCATGTAAATCATTATGTCAATTGTGTTTCTGAATCTGTTATGTTTCATGTTTACATTCTGCAAATTGATTTGACAGTAACATACACAGTTTTAAAGTGATTGCATAATCTTATAGATCCATACATGATAATAAATGTTTTATGGGTTCACTAAGCTGTGAAAAGTTTTATTTGTACATCTGGACCTTGGATAATTGATTCAACCCCCCCCCCCCCCCCTCTCAGTTATTCTAAAGTATTCCAACACCATGCCCACTGGGGTTTTCCCTTGGCCAGGGTTTCCTTGGTTAACAAAATATGGTGTTATGCATTCTCTTTGTGTATGGTTATTATTTCTATTCAATATTGTTAGTTTATTGTCATATGCATGTTAGAAAGTAATTAATACTATTTAGGTGTGGGAAAAATTTAATAAAGATTCAACCCCCATCTCAGTATTACCTATTTCTAACACTATTTGACCAAATGTCAAACTCCTAATTAGTTAAAGAAATTGATATGTTTAAAACTAAATTATTGAACTATAACCAACCAGTAGTTTTTAAAAACTTATCATATATGACACCATTAAAATTATAACTAATAATGAGTATCACCCTATTATATCACTCCTCTCTATTTGATCCTTGTAGCTTACTTTCTGGGGTGCTAATACAGAGTAAACATAGATAACTTGATCTTAGGCTAAGGTGCACACACAATGGAACTTATTCCTTATGAATGATCAATCAGTAGGATCCTTTTCCTCATGGTCTTAGGAGACTCTAAAATATTTAGAGAAATATACCAATCTCCATGAATCTAGGGTATATATGATAGGTTCCCAAATCCTATCAAACCTTAGGAAAAAAAAATAATTCCTTGTAAAGTGAAAAGGGGGACACCCAATAATATTAATTTTAATTTCTTAGGGTGAATCTTAAAACCTTTTTCATATCCGAGTTAACCCAACACAAGCACCATTGAATACACCCTTGTAGACCCAAATGATAATTTTACCAACTTCATCAAGTGGAGAGGCCAAATTAGTTGTCTAGACTTATTCTCAAAACCTTTGATAAACCTCCCCAAAAGATTATATATTTTGAAATCCCTTTGGAAGTACAAAAGAATATATTAATTTTAGGTCTCATCCCTTTAAATGGCGACCGAAACCTTATGAGGGCTAATTTGACATAATTAGGCCTAATACAATGGTATACTATAATATAACCTTGAAATGGATTAAAACTAATGTGGAAACAACTTAGGAGTCTTTTCTAGACTTATTAAACACCAATATCTCCATTGGTTTACTTAGATCCATCCTTGAACCCACCTAATAAGTTTTTCTTACTATCACAAGTCAACCACATAGAAATACTTGGCTAGGACTTGGTGCCAAATTCATTAGTAAAGTCTCCTCAAAAATCCTTTTAGGAACATTAATTACATTGATTTTTATTGATTCTTTGCAAAGGCCATTAAATTCAAAGGGTTATAAGTTAAGTAAGATATATTTGTTTTACAAAATCCTAGGGAATAGGCCAAAACCAAACCATTCTAACCTTTTTTGAACACCACACATCAATGCCTTTACCGATCCAAATGAAAAAACATTTATTAGGTCCCTAATACATGATAGAAAAATATCCAAGGAAAATCAAAGAGAAATAAATTCACCATTGAAAGTTTCAATATGAAAGCAATGACAATTTGTAGGAAAAATTGATTTTCTTATTAACTATGATGCACCAAAATTTACCCAAAATCATCATACAATATAAACTTGATTAAAATAGACTTAGAAAAAAACCAACCATCCTAATAAAAATTGGAAATTTGGAGATCATTAGTGGGTCTAGGAGGTTGCACAAATTGTAAAACAAATTTTGTAATATTTATAAATTTTCTCTTCAAATCAAATCAAACTTGTATCAAGATCCCAATTATTAGGCTTAAATAGACTAGAAATAACCTAGGATTCCTGAAAATATCAAAATTCTTAAAAAACCATGGGCTTATAGTTGTATTCCATGGAAAATGTATCTTAAAAGACATATCTTATAACAATAAAATGGTCAAATAGATCCAACCACCTAAGGAACTCCTAGCTACACAATTTAGAATCTTTGGTATTCCAAGAGTATTGAAATACAATACTTATATTCTTTTGGAATTCCAAGAGTATTGACCATTATTGGGGTTATCCCACACCATACTCACCTTGTGAATTAGATCAAGCTCAAGTTCCTACTTGAGAGATTTTGTTCCAAAGTTTCTCCATGTTTCTAGATAGTCTTCTCATCCATCTAAGTAGTATCCAAATATGGAAAGATTTTCCAATTTATAAAATAGTTTTGGTAGGTGATCCTCCTTATTTTTTTGGAATACCATGATGTAGTAGCATCTTGGGTTGATGTATTATCCTGCTCATTTGTGTTCATTCTGCCAGTTGTTGCTAAGTTGAAGTAATTACCAAGTAATAGTAATTTTGTAGTATCTGTCAAGTTGAAGTTATCCAACATCATGTTAACACTTAGGTTAGTGTGTTATCCCATCTCACTTTTTAGTGTGTGTCAAGTTCCATACTATGTGCCAAGCTATCCTTTACATTTTGAGTGATCCTTCATGTGCTAAGTGATCCTTCGAGTGCTGAGTGTTCTTGTTGATGCTAAGTGTTAGCATTTTGGATGAGTTTTCTACATTTTTGATGTGAGCGAACTTGTGAGATTAATTTTGATTGTGATTTTTATGATAAGATATCTTGTTGGGATGTGTACAAACCTTCTTTGTGTTAGCCTTTCTATTATGTAATGATCTAGAATGTTCTGTAAGCCATTTTGGAAAGTATAAATAGGGTTTTTAGTCTTAGAGTTAGGGTAGAATAGGAAAGATACTTTGGAGTAGAACTTAGAGAATTGGAAGTTTTGAAAAGTCTATGACATATGTGTCTGGAAGTGTAAATTTGAAGCTAGATCTTAGATCTTGTATGTATTTTCTATTTGTCCATAACCTAGAAGGCCTTACAACTGGGCATGTATGTTGATGATTTGATGCATCAATAAAAGAATATTGTTTTCTCTCTTTGTGGTATTGTTCTCTTTCGATGTTTTCTTTTGTTGTGTTTACTCTACAAGGTTGGTTTGGATTTATGGGTGTGCCTTTGGCCCTAGTCATTCTCCCCCTCCTTGTATCAGGTGCTATCAGAGCTTGAGGTTCATCATTGTAGAGATTGGATCATGTAGAACCCTAAGTGGATTTGGTTGTATGGTTGTAGATCTATGGATTTGACCTATAACTTGTAGGGGTTACGACCTTGCAGGAACCTAATTTGTAAAGATGGTTCAAGATAGAGGAAATGTTGATAATGCAATATTGGATACATTGAGACAAATTGCAACTAGATTAGATATTGTGGAGATAGAACAGAGGAGAGGAGAACATCTTGAGAATGTGAGTGATGAAAAAGCAGTAGCAAAAAACCGTAATCCAAAGCTTGAAGAAGATTAAGATGAGGAAAGATTACAAAGAGTATTGTCTAGGGTACATTCAAAGCCTAATGTAGAAGTTGTTCCTTGTGATGGGAAGTTGGATACCAATGTTTTATTGGATTGGATCTTGGATATGGAGAAGTTCTCTAAGTATGAAAATACTCCTGATAATAGAAAGGTGAAACTTGCAATTACTAGGTTGAAAGGTCATGCTTCACTATGATGGAAGCATTTGAAAACTGATAGACAAAGGAGAGCTAAGGAAAAGATCAAGACTTGGCCAAATATGGTGAACAAGGTAAAGAACAAATTCCTTCTTGATTATTACCAAGTTAGCTTGTTGAGAAAGATGCAAAATTTGAGATAAAGAGATATTATCACAAAAGCGTATACTGAAGAATTCTATAGATTGGACATCATATTTGGACATATGGATGATGATGTTGAGAAAATTGGAAGATATATAAATGAATTGAGATCTAAAATTCAAGATGATATAAGTTTTGTGAAATTGGAAAGTAGGGAAGAAGCATATCAATATGCCTTTAAAGCTCAGGAGATCATGACAAAGAAGCATGAACAAAGACAAAGAGGTAGAGGTGGTAGGTTCTAGAGAGGCAAAGGTAGATCTTATGGTGAAGGTGACAGATCTAACAATGTTGTGCAAGATAAAGGAAAATCTAAATGAAAGAATGATGACAAAGAGAAGACCAAGTGGCGAGGTGGTAGTTCATACTAAGGAGGTATTGATTCTTATCAAGGAAGAGGTAGTTCATATTCTATAGGTGGCTTTTGTGGTAATTGTTTTAGATGTGGTAAAGAAGGGTATAGATCCTTTGAATGTAGATCCTCTAAAAGTGGGAAAGGTAATAGAAATTTTTTCATTCAAGAAGACATTAAGAGTTCACTGAGTGGACCTAAGGCTAGATAAAATCTAATGGTGAGAAGAACCTTATGTAATAAGGGAAGTGATGAGGAACTTGTCCTTAGAAGAAGTCTTTTCAAGGCTAGCTATAAGATGACTGGAAAATGTTGCAAGGTGATCATTGATAGCGGAAGTTATAAAAATTTGGAATCATAAGAGTTAGTTAAAAAGTTGTAGTTGCAGAGGTTGAAGCATCCTAAACCCTATCATGTTTCATGGATCAAAGATGAGCATAAGATATTGGTAAGTGAGCAATGTGTTGTGAAGTTCAAGATTGGACATTACTTTGATGAAGGTTTGTACAATATTATGCCTATGGATTATTGTCATATTTTGTTGGGTAGACCTTGGCAATATGATAGATATGCTGTACATGATGGAAGATTGAATCAATATACTCTTTAGGTGAATGGGAAGAAAGAAATATTGCCACCTTTGATTGAAAGTCTAGATGAGGTCAAATGTATTGCAATGAAAGAAATTTGAAAAAGAAGTGAACAAGAATCAAGTTTTTTTTACTATAGTTCCTATAGGACCATGTATTGGTAGTAACTACCAAGAATCAAAAGCTGGTAATGGTCGTATGACAACAAAAACTAGTTATATTGACCGAGTACCAGAAGAAATTATAGAATTGTTGTTGAGGATATTCATGATGGTTTACTACCAGTAAGAAGTGTAAGTCATTGTATGGATCTAATTCCTAGAGCTAGTTCTCTGAACAAAGCACCATATAGATTGACACCTATAGAGAATGAAGAACTTAATAGACAAGTGCATGAATTATTGTAAAAAATTTTAATCAAAGAAATTTTGAGTCCATGTACTATACCTACTATATTAGCACCTAAAAATAATGGATAATGGAGAATGTGTACTGATTCTAGAGCTATTAACAAGATCACTATGAAATATAGGTTTCCTATGCCAAGGATGGATGACATTATGGATTGTTTGAGTAGAGAAAAGTACTTTACCAAAATTGATTTAAAGATTGGCTATCATCAAATGAATCAAAGAAGGTGATGAATGGAAGACTACTTTGAAGACAAAAGATGGTTTGTAAAAATGGTTGGTTATGCCTTTTGGTTTGACTAATGCACCTTGTACTTTCATCAGGTTGATGAATGAAGTTTTGAAAAGATTTTTGGGTAAGTTTGTGATTATTTATTTGGATGATATTTAGATATTCAATAAGACTAAGGAAGAACATCTTGAGCATGTTAGATAAGTATTGTAGAGATTGAAAGAAGAGAAGTTGATAATTAATTTGAAAAAACATTCTTTTATGCAAGAGGAGATTGTCTATTTGGGATTTGTGATTTTAGTAGATGGTTTGAGAATGGATCTTGAGAAATTTAAAACAATTTTGGAATGGTCTACACCTGAGAATGTGGGTAAGATAAGATCATTTCATGGTTTGGATAGTTTTACAAAAAGTTTATAAAGAATTTTAGTGCTATTTGTAATGCTATGACTAAGACAATGAGAAGAGATAAAGAGGAATTTAAGTGGACCCATGGATCTGATAAGATTTTTGAGACTTTAAAACAAAAGGTTGTTGAGTTACCTGTATTGGCTTTGCTTGATTTCAATAAGGTATTTCAAGTTGAATGTGATGCAAGTGGTAGTGTAATAGGAGCTGTATTGAGTCAAGAAGGTAAACCTATTGCTTTCTTTAGTTATAAGTTGTATGATGCTAAAAGGAAGTATTCTACATATGATCAAGAGTTTTATGCTATTGTTCAAGCTTTGAAGAAGTGGAGACATTATTTGATTCCTAAGGAGTTTGTGTTTTATACTAATCATAAAGCTTTACAATACTTGGGAAGTCAACATAAATTGAACCAAAGACATATGAATTGGGTTGAGTATTTATAGAGTTTTACATTTGTGATTAAGCATAAGAGTGGAGTTAGTAATACAGTTGCTAATACATTGAGTAGAAGATGTTCTTGTAGACACATAAAAACCTTTAGAAAATAAAGTATTTTTATTTTTTGAAAAATTCCTGATGACATCATCATTTATTAATTAATTAATTTATTTTTATGCCATTAAATCCCTTTATCTTAATTAAAAATATTTAATTAAGGAATCCCTCCCAAAAATGTTTAAATCTTATTTAAACATTATTTTCTTATTTATTAATTATTTAATTAATAAATTGACCAAAAAACCCAAAATAAATAAAAAATTTATTTTTTGCCCAAAACTTGGCCAATTTCCTTAAGACCACTAACCTCTTCCAAAATCTTCTAATCCTTATTTAATTTTGATTAAAGGCTAATCCCATCATTTCCTACCCCTAATCCCAACTCAAAATATTTAATTAAGATTAAATATTAATCCTCATGTTTATTAAAAAAGTTTTAATAAATATCTCCTCAACCCAAACCCTTGAAATAAATAAAACTTTATTTATTTCTTAAAAATCTAATTTATCCTCATCCTAAGAAGTTCTAGACTCTTCTAGAAAGTCTTCATCCTCATCCTAAGAAGTTCTAGACTCTTCTAGAAAGTCTTTATCCTCATCCAAAGTCTAGACTCTTCTAGAAGATGTCTTTAAACCTAATCCTAATCCCCTCCTAACCTTGTCACATTCTCTAAACATGGGTTAAGACTTACTAACCCAAGCCAAAGTTAACAAATATCTCCTCCTTCACCCACCCTCATTAAATGCCATCCACTTGCCTATCCCTAAGCTAATCCTAAACCATCCTAATCCATCCTCTAATCATTTGCACAATCCTAAGCAAGCTTAAAACCTTCCTAATCAAGCCCAAGTCAAAATTCCTCTCATCTCCTTCAAAATATACCAACCATAAAACTTTATGAAGCCCACTAGGCCATAAATGACTCTTCCAAAGCCCTTTTATTGCTCTTACAAGCCATTATGAGGGTCTTTATGAAGATTTTATCCCTTGAGCCTCCTTTGTTGACTCATCCTTCCCCTTTCCTCCATCCTCTCACCCTGTGACATGTGTCACTCCCTGATTAGCTGTAAGGAAGCACAATCCATGTGCTCTCCTCTCATGCAATCTGAGCCCTCCATGAGCTTTTTCCCATCCTTGCATCTTAGCCCTAAATCCCTCAAGCCTCTTGCCTATAAATTGGATCCTTCCCCTTTGCAAAATAATCACAATCCTTGAAGTAAAGCCATAATGTCCTTTTGAAAAGCCAATTCATACCCAAGCCATCATCCACACCCAAAATCCCAAATCCTCCATTGAAGCTTATTTGAAGTTCTTGAGCACACATACCAAATCCATATCAAGCCAATCCATTAGACTCATCCCTAAATCAAGAGCATAATTCCATTGAGAGAGTCCATTCATTTGGCTCATATTCTCAATTGGGGTTTCCTCTTAGTCTCTATTATATGTTATCTTAAATTAGTATGTAAATGCTTTTGATTGTTTCAATTTAGTATTTATAGCACACTAAATTCTCATATACTTTTTGGCACGCCCGGTGGGACCCTGCATGGATCATCTTCATTAGCTTTTTTAGTCAAGTTTTTTATGTCATTTGCTGATTTTGGCTAATTTTTCAATTTTTTGTGATTGGTAGGATTGTATAAATTGGTTTTGTAGGTCCACATGAGCATGAAGAAGACAAAGGAACTCATAGTCTATCTCATAGTATTTCCAAATTTGTCAAGCTTATAGGTGGACAAAGTGCTTGGAATTATTCTTCCTCTTCTTGTCTATATTCTTCTTATTCCATCTACTTCTTCTTCTTCTTGTTGTGGGAGATCTTGGCCATTTTTTTTAAGGAAGCAAAATCATGCACACTTCTTTTTAGTGCTTAAAATGAACCCCCAAATAATACTTAAATCCATTAAAATATTAAAAATTTTCAAAAAAGAAAAAATCTATTAACAAGTGAAACTAAAACAATCCAATCATTTGCATCCTTGCAACATCAAGGTTTTAGATGCATTCATGCAAAGTTAGGAATACTTCATTTTTGGGAATTTAAAAAGAACTTCAAGTTTCCATTTCAAAAGGTTCAAAATCAACACTAAGTGCACACTAAAATCTAAATCAAACTCAAAGCATCAATCAAGAATAAAATGAACCTCATTTGCAAATATTTTGAAGTTCTTTTAAAAATCTCATGAAAACTAAGAGTCTTAAATGGTTGCCAAAAATTGTCCTAAAAGCTTTGTTATTTGTTCCAAACAAATGTCTTGTTGCAAAATCTTGAATGTTTCTTAGGTTTTTCATGCATCAAAACAATCTAGGAATATCATTGTTGGGCTTAAAATATGCAAACTAGAACACAAAATCTTGAATGAAAACCAAAGTCCAAAGAGTCATTTTCACTTTTGAGTCCAAAACAATCTTGAATGATCTAAGGTTAAAAAAAAGCACTTCAAAGTTCTTAAAACAACACACAAAATCTCAATCTTGAATGCTCAAAGGAAAAAACTTGAATTTTTAAACACTTGTCTTTGAATGCATGTTGCTAAAATCACTCTTGAGTGCCATGGATTAAAATCAAGTTTGTTTTTTTTGTGAATGCATGATTAAAACAACAAATCCAATCTTGAATGCCATAGATCAAATAATCATCTTTTGGGGCATAAAAAGAATCCACATTTTTGAAATCTTCTAAGTTATAAAAACTAATAAAGATGCTTTGAGTAAGTTTGTAGTCAAACTCACCCTCTTTAATCACCCATCAATTTAACCATTGGTTGCAATCTCAGTGCCATCTATGGGGATGGGTCTACCTAAGAGGGTGTTAAGTGCTCCACAAAGATCAAACTCCACTCACTTGGGTCTTTAGTGGTTTTTCTAAGTTAGAAAATTCTTTAAATGCGCATTAATCTCACTCACACTTCATTTGGGCATAAAAATTGGACAAATCTTGACATGGAGGGCCTTTGGGCGTGCGCTTGGAAATCGAGTTTCACACATCTTTGTTTTGGGCTTAAAAAAAACTCACACTCAATCTTGAATGCCTAACAATCAATGAACATTGCATGGTTTGGATGCATTTTCAATGACGCTTGCATTTCTTATGTTGACGATCTCTCAACTTTCATTATGCTAATGATGCTATCAAATTGGAATGAACATTGTATGCCATAGTCACAAGTGCCTTCAATCATAACTTACAAAATCTAAATCATCAATTGGAATAAACGTGTGTCTTTCAAAGCCCAAGATCATGTATGTGGTCTTGTTTTACACTTTTTAGGAGGCATGCTTAGGAATTTCATTACCCCTTGGGACGACATCAACTCCAGCATTTTGGCAGAGTATAAAAATCAGGAGGTGAATCCAAAGACACCTCTCTAGGAATCAAGATTTTTTCACTCAGGCTAAGCCTCAAGGAACTTTATACCCTTGAGAAGTGAAAGAGAAGTGGGTTACCGCTCCTCTTGGCTGTGTGACATATTTTTGATTTCATCTATAGATTTGGGCCTCACGTACCTTGCGTATATTGAGGACTCCCTAGCTATAACAAATTTCATCCTTGTAGAAAGCTTCCTAGGATGTTGGTTTGTTTGACGTGCTTGCTCCAAAATTTTGTCTGCTTGTTTGTTCATAGCTTTTGAATGAATGTTTGCCAACTTTGGTCAAAATCCCAAAAAAGTAAAAATCTCCTAGCTCAAGGCATACTTAACCTAGTCACTACCTCATCAAAAAATCATCCAAGCTCCCCCGCTGCAACCGAATCTATTTAGTTCCTTGCTTTAGAACAATCCCAAATCCAAAGTCTCTCCAAATCATCCCCCCCGGCCAGCTAGCAACCCAA
This sequence comes from Cupressus sempervirens, assembly GCA_028749045.1. Lineage (NCBI taxonomy): Eukaryota > Viridiplantae > Streptophyta > Pinopsida > Cupressales > Cupressaceae > Cupressus > Cupressus sempervirens. The sequence goes on along the minus strand of CM053793.1, from coordinate 499,538,886 downwards.
TCCAAAATCACACCCAATCCTTTAGAGAGTTATTGTCATTCTGCTAGAATTTGCTATCCAATCAATCCGACCAATCCGCCAGCCTCAACAAGGTTATCCCTTTGACAGAGCTTTGTCTAGGGTAATCTAGCCTTGTCACTTGTTATCCCTCATCACCTTGAGCTAAAGGTTAGGATCCACAAGTGGTCAATCTCATGTCATTCCCATAAGATCATTAGGCTATCCTTAAGTTGACACAATCTCCACCAATCTAGCACATAGGAAAGCAAAACTCTCACTTTTTGATAGCATGCTCTTGAAGTCTTCCATCCACAGGAAAGCCTAAAATATCCAACCAATCCTCCTTAGGTCTGTCATACAACTTTGACTCTCCCTAGGAAATCCTTCATCAACCAATCCAAAATGTGCGCTTAATCCAAATCCAACCATGAGCTTCCGTGTTCATCCATATGCAAGACCCCATCCCCATCCAACTCATCATCAAAACATGAAATTCCAAACCTATCATGATGTGTTCGATCGTATTGTCCTTGCTCCCACCACCTCCTATTCCAATGATGATGAAAATCTTGTTGACTATGACGGGTATATTGAAAGCCTTAGAAACATTCCCCCAAGCATCCCACAAAATCCATGCACTCTTCCAAACTATCTAGTCATGCCATCTGATATCCCAACTTCTCCTCCATCACCAAATCAACCAAGCTTCCAATATTCCACCCCCATCACACTAGCTATTCCTGTCAATCCACCTCCACCTCCGATACATGAGTCTCCAAGGAATCTCCTAGAGGAAATACAAGAAAAGTCACCTCCAGCAGTCGATAAGACATGTCATCTAATCCAACCATGTGAAGTAGTCAGTAATGAAGCTTCCCCATCTATCTATAATATCACCTCCATCTCCCATAGCTATCATCCCCATACCATCCATCAAATTGCTTAAAATCCTTCCACTTCCTGCAAGCACCAAAATCCCACCATCTGTCAAAACCCTCCAAATCCTATCCACATCACCTCCAAGCATTTCCCAAATCTCCCATAATGACCCTTATGCATCCATCTTCTACTCACCCATCTCCACTACTGAATCTCCCATCTATCCATCCAATGCCTTTGAAGAGTCCATCCCTTCACCTCCTATCACACCATCCACTCCAAACCAATCCTATCAAGATCCTACCCAAAAGCATGTTGACATCCACCAAAGCATAAACAAAGATATCATTGTACCATGTCTTCCATCCATAGTGCAGTCACTATCCCCTCCATCTCCAAAACCTCAAGCCATACCTCCTCTACTATAGGATATCTTTTCATCCCATCAGCTAAATCAAGATCCTATCCTACCATCTCCTCCACTCCATGCTTCCATCTTACCACCTATCCAAGCTATTTCACCATCTATAATATACCATCTTGGTTCACTTACATTCATCCATAGTGGCCTCCTCTCAATAGAAGAATTAAGAATAATATCTCCCTATTGCAGTACATCTGATAAAGCACTTCCACCATTTTTCGCAAGCAAAAAGTATCCTCAGCTAGTTCAAATGCTCAATCGATGGCATTATCAAGGTCAAGGTTTAGGACCACAAGAGCAAGGAATCAGAAAGTCTATTATTGCACAAAAAAATCTAGGATTTCATGGTCTTGGATATGTATCCAAAAGCTCACCATCTAAAGGTGTTGGTACACCATACCCCCAAACCAAGCCTATCTCCAAACCCCCCATGCTAGCCTCCCATCACTCCTTCAAGAAATCTTATGTCATCCCCCCTCCACCATCTTTGCAACCTAAAAAAACCTACCATATCCCCCCTTCATCTGCTAAATCCATTTTGGGTCCTTATGTCCCAAAATCTACCATCCTCCATCCTCCTATCAGCCATCATTCAAATCCTATTCCCTCCATTCATATGCAAGATCAGAAAAGACACATATCGAGGCACATCATCCATCATCATCCCCCTACACACTCTCCCATATCCTCTCCATCTCACAAAGCTTCTCCTAACCATCTTCACAAAGCTTAGCACAACAATGTAAATGCCAACTTCAAAATACATAAAGCTAAAAATCCACATCCTAGGCAATCATATGTCTATTCTAAAATACATACTCCAAAAAGGAAAAATCCAATCAAAGAATGCAAAATAATGCAAAAGCCTATGAAAAGAAAATCCAAAACCATGTGGATCCCAAAGAAAAAAGTTGAAACCCAATGCATAGTGGCATCCACCATTGCTAATCCTCCATCCAGTGACTCATGTCCCCCATCTCCTAACTCCATCTTGGGTGCCTATATCCCCAAGCATGCTTCCACAAATCCTCCATCACACCCACATCTACCATCTATCCCCCATATGCTCTTTTCACACCCATCCCAACATGTGCCAATGTTGCTCTTGCAAGCATATGGATCCCAAAGAAAAAAGTTGAAACCCAATGCATAATGGCATCCACCATTGCTAATCCTCCATCTAGTGACTCATGTCCCCCATCTCCTAACTCCATCTTGGGTGCCTATATCCCCAAGCACGCTTCCAAAAATCCTCCATCACACCCACATCTACCATCTATCCCCCATATGCTCTTTTCACACCCATCCCAACATGTGCCAATGTTGCTCTTGCAAGCATCCCCATCTCATGCTCCTTTCCAACCTTTTCATCCCTCCATCTCCTACCATCAATCCCATCTAATCCAATCTATTGCATAAATCACACATCCGGTGTACCAACAACTAGCAACAAAATTGAACATTCCAATAGCTAGTGAAAAATCCTAAAAAAGACAAAAATAGCTGAAGAAAGCCAAAATCATTCCAGCTAAGTCCAAAGTCAAAAAGTCAAAAAAGAAAAGAAAAATAAAGCGTCCACTGGTGAAAACTTGACAATTCAAGTGCCTTGGACAAGTACCATGATGAAAACTTGGCAAACAAGTGTCATGCGTAACCCAACCATCCCCAGCTTAGCTTATCATCCTCATGCTTTTGGTCACATCTTGACATCCAACTCCATCTTCCAAACTATACACCTATCCTCCATCCTCCAGCTTCCATCTCACACCATCCACTGATCTTCTGCAGCTTCAGTCAATCACCCCAGCTATCATCCATCTCCCTAGCGCCTTTCACTTTTCCATTCTAGCTTGAATCCTATCACATCCATCGTAAGACCTCCTTCCACATGTCATCTTCTGACTGGGGGCACTATATTCCTTGGAGATCTTGTCTTGTCCATCCTACCTTGTCATTAGTATCCCGCTCTAGGCTATCCTCATGCAAATCCAATGTCATCCTCTCATTAGCCATTCACTCTAGTGCCATCTATCTGTTCAGCTACCACCAACCTTAGAATTTTCCCCATCATCATCATTGGATGCATCTTGTCAAATCCATATGTTTTGTTATCACCTCATTCTTAGCTTCTGCCTCTTGCACCAACTTGAGCCATCTCGCTATCCTCTCATCCTGAGCTTTTTATCCATTTGTATCATACCTATCATTGGTCCGTTAGCTTGTACCATATCTTGATTAGCCCACTTGTAAATATCTTGGTTTGTCAGCTTGTACATCCTCTTTAGCTTAGTACCATTGTATCTATCTAGCGTTCATGTCAGTTCATCCTTGATCAGCATCTTGCACCCATCGCACATCTTGGTTAGCTATTCTAATGCATCCTTTAGCTAGATTTACTTTCACCAAAGTGTTATCTTTCTTAGTTCAGCTTGCCAGATGCATCACTCATCCAAATCCACCAGCTTAGGTGCTCTCCGATAGGTCCTTGCAGGATATAGCTTTCCTCATGTCTAATCTTGGTCTGTTAGTACCTCGTCCTACCCATCTTGTTGGCAAACAGTTCTCTTTTGGATTTTCGCTTTCTTTTGATTTGGACTCTTCCCTATTGGGTCTTGAAATATCTTTTCCAAGAAATCTCCTTGTTCCCTCCTCAAGGTTGCCATGATCTTCCATATCATGGTATACTGCGAATGGGGCAATTAGAGCATAAGGTCTTGATCATGTCTTTTACTTGTTTTCTTTTCTGCTTGTGGGTTACCCAGTGTCGGTTCCACTTTGATTCTTTCAAGATTCATGTGTGATGCTGGGGCAATCCTTGTGTGTTTGTTTTGAGTCAGTCCGTTAGTCCTCTGGACAGTTGGTGAAAAGGCCTTGATGTTCTTGGTAACCTTGGCAATTAACCAACAGTCCTATAGCAAATCTAGTGCTCAACTACATGGTGGTACTTCTCTTTGAAGTATCCCCCCGCTCAAAAAGCTTCAATGGTTTTCCTTCATCTCCATTATCCCCCATCCATATCCAACATCCATCTCTCCTACCCCAACTTATGCAACAATATCTCTTTGAATCACTCCTCACCTTTAGCTTTAGGGATCCACAATCCTAGTCTTAGGGATCCACCAATCCAAATCAATCCACCAAGCCTCATCTTTCGAGATCCACAATCCTAGTCCTAGGGATCTCCGAAACCCATCTTCTGCCAATCTGACTCTTTGAAATCCCATTGCAGTAGCTTTATAATCCCCTCATCCATCTCCCTATCCTAGATTCCTTTTTATAGTGCTCCACTCCTTCATCCTCCACCTTCCTTAAAGTCTTAAGCTTGCTTCCTCTTGTGCCTCTGATTCTCCCTTTATCATTCTCCCATAGTGAGAGTTTGAGCTAGCCAAACCTCTTCTCTTAAGCCAATCTGGGTCTTCTTGCTCATCTTGGATTCTTGTACTTTTCAAGAAGTTGTCGAGCCTCACTTTCTCTCCCTGCCGCCTTCTTGAGGGGCATCTTGCAGTCCATTCTCTCCTCTTCTGCTCTAGCCTTGGGCATCTTATTTTCTTATCTTTGATGCCATGCCACTTGTGGCATCACATCAAAGAGGGGCAAAATGTAGACACCTAAAAACCTTTAGAAAATAAAGTATTTTTATTTTTTTAAAAATTCCTGATGACATCATCATTAATTAATTAATTTATTTATTTTTATGCCATTAAATCCCTTTATCTTAATTAAAAATATTTAATTAAGGAATCCCTCCCAAAAATGTTTAAATCTTATTTAAACATTATTTTCTTATTTATTAATTATTTAATTAATAAATTGACCAAAAAATCCAAAATAAATAAAAAATTTATTTTTTGCCCAAAACTTGGCCAATTTCCTTAAGACCACTAACCTCTTCCAAAATCTTCTAATCCTTCTTTAATTTTGATTAAAGGCTAATCCCATCATTTCCTACCCCTAATCCCAACTCAAAATATTTAACTAAGATTAAATATTAATCCTCATGTTTATTTAATTTTTTTTAATAAATATCTCCTCAACCCAAACCCTTGAAATAAATAAAATTTTATTTATTTCCTAAAAATCTAATTTATCCTCATCCTAAGAAGTTCTAGACTCTTCTAGAAAGTCTTCATCCTCATCCTAGGAAGTTCTAGACTATTCTAAAAAGTCTTTATCCTCATCCAAAGTCTAGACTCTTCTAGAAGATGTCTTTAATCCTAATCCTAATCCCCTCCTAACCTTGTCACATTCTCTAAACATGGGTTAAGACTTACTAACCCAAGCCAAAGTTAACAAATATCTCCTCCTTCACCCATCCTCATTAAATGCCATCCACTTGCCTATCCCTAAGCTAATCCTAAACCATCCTAATCCATCCTCTAATCATTTGCACAATCCTAAGCAAGCTTAAAACCTTCCTAATCAAGCCCAAGTCAAAATTCCTCTCATCTCTTTCAAAATATCCCAACCATAAAACTTTATGAAGCCCACTAGGCCATAAATGACTCTTCCAAAGCCCTTTTATTGCTCTTACAAGCCATTATGATGGTCTTTATGAAGATTTTATCCCTTGAACCTCCTTTGTTGACTCATCCTTCCCCTTTCCTCCATCCTCTCACCCTGTGACATGTATCACTCCTTGATTGGCTGTAAGGAAGCACAATCCATGTGCTCTCCTCTCATGCAATCTGAGCCCTCCATGAGCTTTTTCCCATCCTTGCATCTTAGCCCTCAATCCCTCAAGCCTCTTGCCTATAAATTGGATCCTTCCCCTTTGCAAAATAATCACAATCCTTGAAGTAAAGCCATAATGTCCTTTAGAAAAGCCAGTTCATACCAAAGCCATCATCCACACCCAAAATCCCAAATCTTCCATTGAAGCTTATTTGAAGTTCTTGAGCACACATACCAAATCCATATCAAGCCAATCCATTAGACTCATCCCTAAATCAAGAGCATAATTTCATTGAGAGAGTCCATTCATTTGGCTCATATTCTCAATTGGGGTTTCCTCTTAGTCTCTCTTATATGTTATGTTAAATTAGTATGTAAATGCTTTTGATTGTTTCAATTTAGTATTTCTAGCACACTAAATTCTCATATACATTTTGGCACTTGCAGTCCATTCTCTCCTCTTCTGCTCTAGCCTTGGGCATCTTATTTTCTTATCTTTGATGCCATGCCACTTGCGGCATCACATCAAAGAGGGGCAAAATGTAGACACCTAAAAACCTTTAGAAAATAAAGTATTTTTATTTTTTGAAAAATTCCTGATGACATCATCATTTATTTATTAATTAATTGTTTAATTAATTAATTTATTTTTATGCCATTAAATCCCTTTATCTTAATTAAAAATATTTAATTAAGGAATCCCTCCCAAAAAAGTTTAAATCTTATTTAAACATTATTTCCTTATTTATTAATTATTTAATTAATAAATTGACCAAAAAACCCAAAATAAATAATAAAAATTTTTTTTGCCCAAAACTTGGCCAATTTCCTTAAGACCACTAACCTCTTCCAAAATCTTATAATCCTTCTTTAATTTTGATTAAAGGCTAATCCCATCATTTCCTACCCCTAATCCCAACTCAAAATATTTAATTAAGATTAAATATTAATCTTCATGTTTATTAAAAAAGTTTTAATAAATATCTCCTCAACCCAAACCCTTGAAATAAATAAAACTTTATTTATTTCCTAAAAATTTAATTTATCCTGTTCCTAAGAAGTTCTAGACTCTTCTAGAAAGTCTTCATCCTCATCCTAAGAAGTTCTAGACTCTTCTAGAAAGTCTTTATCCTCATCCAAAGTCTAGACTCTTCTAGAAGATGTCTTTAAACCTAATCTTAATCCCCTCCTAACCTTGTCACATTCTCTAAACATGGGTTAAGACTTACTAACCCAAGCCAAAGTTAACAAATATCTCCTCCTTCACCCACCCTCATTAAATGTAATCCACTTGCCTATCCCTAAGCTAATCCTAAACAATCCTAATCCATCCTCTAATAATTTGCACAATCTTAAGAAAGCTTAAAACCTTCCTAATCAAGCCCAAGTCGAAATTCCTCTCATCTCCTTCAAAATATCCCAACCATAAAACTTTATGAAGTCCACTAGGCCATAAATGACTCTTCCAAAGCCCTTTTATTGCTCTTACAAGCCATTATGATGGTCTTTATGAAGATTTTATCCCTTGAGCCTCCTTTGTTGACTCATCCTTCCCCTTTCCTCCATCCTCTCACCTTGTAACATGTGTCACTCCCTAATTGGCTGTAAGGAAGCAAAATCCATGTGCTCTCCTCTCATGCAATCTGAGCCCTCCATGAGCTTTTTCCCATCCTTGCATCTTAGCCCTCAATCCCTCAAGCCTCTTGCCTATAAATTGGATCCTTCCCCTTTGCAAAATAATCACAATCATTGAAGTAAAGTCATAATGTCCTTTTGAAAATCCAATTCATACCAAAGCCATCATCCACACCCAAAATCCCAAATCCTCCATTGAAGCTTATTTGAAGTTCTTGAGCACACATACCAAATCCATATCAAGCCAATCCATTAGACTCATCCCTAAATCAAGAGCATAATTCCATTGAGAGAGTCCATCCATTTGGTTCATATTCTCAATTGGGGTTTCCTCTTAGTCTCTCTTATATGTTATGTTAAATTAGTATGTAAATGCTTTTGATTGTTTCAATTTAGTATTTCTAGCACACTAAATTCTCATATACAGTTCTTTGTTCACTAAGATGATGATTGAAGTTCTTGGTTTTGATGAGATGAAAGAGTTTTATGGTACTAATCCTAATTTTCCTGAAGTGTGGAGAGAGTGTAGAGAACCAAATCTAATAGATCAACTAGTAAGTATGATGAATATTTTATTCAAGAAGGTATGTTGTTCAAGGGTTTTTAGTTGTTGAACAAATATTGGATTAGAGATTTGGTAAAAGCACAAGAGGAAAAGACTACTATGAATATTTGGTGAAGTGGAAAAATAGACCAGTTGAAGATGCTAATGGATTTCTCAATCTGAGTTGGATTCAACTCAGGCTATGACATCTCAATGATTCAAGAGAATCATTTCTTTATACCCTAGTTGTCTAATGTAGGACCATCCTAGGTTGATGTTTTATCCTACTCATTTATGTTCATTCTGCCAGTTGTTTCTGAGTTATAATCATTATCGAGTGCTAGTAATTTTGTAGTATTTGCTGAGTTGAAGCTACCCCATGTCATGTTAACACTCGGGTTAGCATGTTATCCCATCTCACTCTATAGTGTGTGTCAAGTTCCATAGTGTGTGTCGAGTTATCCTTTATGTGCTGAGTGATCCTTTATGTGTTGAGTGTTCCTGTTGATGCCAAGTGTCATCATTTTGGATGAATTTTTTGCATTTTTGATGTAAGTTGACTGGTGGGATTAATTCCAATCAGGACATTTATGATAAGATCTTATTTTTGGATGTGTGCAAACCATCTTTGGGTTGGCCTTTCTAATATATAATGATCTAGAATGTTCTATAAGATATTTTGGCAAGTATAAATAGGGTGTTTAGGCTTAGAGTTAGGGTAGATTGGGAAATATATTTTGGAGTAGAACTTAGAGAACTGGAAGGTTTGAATAGTTTGTGGCATATGTGTCTAGAAATTCAAATTTGAAATCGGATCTTAGATCTTTGTATGTATTTTGTATTTGTCCATAACCTAGAAGGCATTATAGCTGGGTATGTATGCTAATCATTTGATGAATCAATAAAAGAATATTGTTCTCTCTCTATCTCTCTATGGTGTTGTTCTCTTTGTGTGTTTTCTTCCATTGTGTTTACTGTGCAAGGTTGGTTTGGATTGTTGGGTGTGCCTTTGGCCCTAGTTCTTCTCGCCCTCCTTGCATCATTCCTTTGTGTCCAAAAAAATTTCTAACTTTATTAGTTGGCTTAGAGGAAAATTCCTAATCCATACAACTTCTTCTTCTTTTACTTCATCAAATCCTAAAATAAATTTATAAAGAGTTAAAAAAAAAATTAAAATAGGTGATATAAATATTGAATGGGACACAGATATTTCATATGAATTATCTACAAATTTATGAATGATGATACATGGACCAATCTTCCACATATTCAGTTTTGTCTATTTCCCTAAGGAAATCTTCCTTTTCTAGGGTAATACCACATGTTATTTCCAACCATGAAACAAATTTCTCTTCTCTTTTGATCTTTTTGTGCCTTATATTTCTTTGTACTCTTTTCCAACAATTTTTTTTATCTATTCATGGAATTTTTTGATGAACTCAACAAGTTCTCCCCCTTGGGAATTAATTTTGAATTCATTTGGTATATGCCTCAACTCTATAACCCCTCTAGGATGTAACTGATAATTATTCTAAAAATTAGTCCTTTCTATAGTCTATTGGCTTTTGAATTAATAGCTTTCGAATAACCTAGTGGAAGAACATTTACACCTAGGGGCAGCTAACTCCCATCCTCAACACGCCTATTCAAACACCAGGGCCAACTATAAGGCTATTTGACTCTCCTTCTTCTCCAGGCTTTGCAAGACCTAGGTGGGTGGACCTTAGATTATTTATATGGTACCAATGTAAAGGCATATAACTAAATCTAGATAATAGATAAAACCCCTGAATCTTCTATGTCTATGCAAGCATTCATGGACATGAAATAACTAATAACATGGCACATGAACCTAATAAACTAAGTGAGGGTAACTCTTTAAACTCTTAAACTGAAAGGGAAAAGATATTTAATTAATGATTGAATCAACATAACCCAGGTATGCAACAACAAAAAAATGTAATCTCCAAGCTGATCGGTCCCTTATCCATTGGGAATTCAATAAGTTAGAATATACATGGACACCTAAAACTTACTCATATATCTATATATTTGATCTATCTATCTACCTTGCAAATAGAAATCAATCTTCAAATGAAAAATGTGAACTTATCAAATCCTGTTTTGATCCCTACAATTCTATCAATGGCATATCAAGAAAATTACTTAGGTCCTTGACCCAACAACAAGATATACAACAACACACAACTTTTATATCAAGCTGCAACTAGACGATATGTACTTTGGGAATACATCATTGAAAACTACAAAACCAATACCAAAGGAGATAAACTTTAGAATGAAACTTCAAATAAAAGTTATGTATTCATTTCTTGAAGCCAATACATAATGTATAAGAAAAACTTAGAGAATACACCAAGGAATGACTGTGTAATATGAATACTTCAAAAGAAAGTACAATAGTACTATTATTCATAATAGACTGCTAAGAATGGTATCATAATAACTAGGAAAGTTCTCTAGAACTAGAAAATTCTCCAATGCATATTTGAATCATTTGATTTTTTCCTATGATATTATGCTCCTACAAACTTATGATGAAATTGTAATATCTTAACTTTATAATATTCTAGGATTCATCATAATATCATAGCATTATTTCCTTCAACCTCTGATCTTATGAGGAAGTGGACTATCATAACATCTTAGGTTTATATTTTTCATCTTACGATATCATGATATCCTTTGATTTTCATAGTATCTTGCCCCAAAAATTTACCTCTTACAATTTTGCGCCAGTGACCACCTTTGTAACATCTTACCTCTTCAATGACTCTCCCCACTTGCCTTGCTAATCTCACAAATTCCTCCACATTTTTCCACATTTCCATTCATTATTCATTTCTTATTAGCTAATTTTGAACATTTACCCACTTACCTTACTAATCTCACGAAGTCCTCCACATTTTTCCACATGCCATTGGTTATTCATTTCTCATTAGCTATTTTTGAACATTTTTTGCTATTTATTAGTCCAAAATTATGCATCTATCACTAACCACTAGAATGGGACCCATAGGAGAGAACACAATCCATCCATAAAAACATGCATCTTAAGACACTCAAGTATCATGCATTGTGGTTTTTTTAAAAAAAAAAGTTCAAACCTAAGGCCAAGGTGGGATTAACTCCCTGGTATGTTCCTCTTCATTGCATTTTAATGGTCTGTGGGTTTTCTTCTTCCAATGTGGACTTTTGGGCTCTAAAAACTATTGGTGTTGGCTGCCTATTTGTGGATGACTTCTCTCTTGCTGTGTCTTAGATGTGGGTGCCCTGCTCATTACGTTGGGGTCTCTTCTTCCATGGATAGAGCTCTTCCCTCTCTTACAATAGATTCTTTGCCTCCTTTATGCCATATTGTAGTGGATGTTTCCATCTTCTTTCTATGTGGAGTTGGGTGGAGCTTCCCCTTGAAATGATGATTTGCTCCTACCATGGAGCTCTTGTTTGCTTCATCATAGATGACTCCTCATGTGGTCTACATGAATGTCATGAGATGCACCTCTTTAACCATGGATTGCTCCCACCTTCAACTTGAGTGCCCTTATTTCTTGCATGGAGGTGGGTGCTTTGCCTTTATTGTGGCCATCTTCTTTTGCGCTATGGAGACCAATTATCTCATTTGCAATCCTTTTCATTTGTTGTTGTAGGTAAAGGGCGTGAATCCATCTTTAAGGGATTGGAAATCAATGCATGTGGTCACAATCAATATATTCTTGATCCACAATGGCTCACTTGAACAACTACACATGCACTCCAAAACAATGGGATCTCAATTTATTCTTGTGGAAAACAAAACTCTTACATATAGCACCTAGTTTTGCACATAAAACCCACCTGTACTCACTCATGCTTCATCTTAATTTTTCATTTTACCCAATCTTGAGTCTCCCAAGATCATTGCCATTTCAAATTGAGATAATATCAAATTGATCACCATGTTTTGACTTTATGAATTTTTAACTTACTTTCAAAAATAATTTTAATGTTAATCACTAAAAATAAACAATGACTATTTCAAGTTAGTCCAAGGAGAGTCCTTGTTACATCCCTCTGTGATACAAAAATTACTTCTTTCACATTTTCCTGGGTGACCTAAATTATTGTCATCAATAATCCAAATGATTATGATTAATTTAATATCTCTCCCCTTTCTTAAATCATATTTATTTTCATGATTTCATGTCAATTTTTGAAGGTCAGTCAAACCCCTAAGTGCGTTTGGCTAATTATTTTTCTTTTTTGAACAACTGACATCTCAAATGACCAAATGAACATCTAGTAATGATTAAAAATAAAATTTGACCACTTGAAACATCATTAAAACTTATTTTATCACTTATTTGCAAACTAAACTTTTAATGCCAAGAGGTCCTTTGACTGGCCTTAAAATTGATAAAAATACCTGACTAAACCTTGGGATTTGACATACTGGTTCTTTTTTCAGCATCCTTGCACCCAATCAAGTCTCATCACATGATGACTTCAGAGTCAAAAGATATTGACCATCAAAGTTGCTCAGTTAAAACTATTTGCAAATAAACATGTTAGAAAATAGTAAAGTACATTTGGATTTGGCTTCAAAATTAGGGAAAATAGATACTAATAGGTATAAAAAATTGGGTAATTAGTTTATTTCCATGAGGAGAATATAAATTTTTGATTTGGGCTCATGAAAAATAATAGGATGAGTTTGGAAAGAATGCAAAGTGAGGTACTTAGATTTGCAGAACATGGGACATTAGTAGAATTGTAGTTTTTGCAATGGAATCTGGGAAACTATGTAGACAGATTCATCAAGGCTAAAAAAATTACACACTTGAAGTATTTTTAGAGTGAAAAATAGTGGTACACACCAATTAATCTCATCTATTATCGATTTAGAGTTATGGAAACCCAAATAGGGGTATTGATCAATCTGCATTTTTTGACACCAGGAAAAAGTTATAAATTGTATTCAAAATTGCGCTTGAAAACTGATCAAACAAATTTTTCATATGCTCAAATCTAAAACATAGAAAGTGCATGAACTCTAAAATGTAATAAAAAAATAATTTTCTCGTTATGGTCGACTAGGTCAAAGTTATATATGGTCAAACAAGGCCTAGAACTTAGGGCATTTTGCATCAGCATGACAAAGATAAGTAAACAACTTTGACGATTCAAAACCTAGTCAAAACATAGTGGAATATTTTGAAAATTAAAAAATAGGTTCTTAGATATGTATAAAAAACACTCCAAAAATGGTGATTCATGACACTTAACTAGGTGCAAGATATGAAAATGCAAACTAGGCTTCTTATCACTATTTGACACTTAGGCAAAAATGTAGAATTGAACATTGCTCAACACGGAACTTTGTAGAATGAATCAGAATAATAGTTTATCATCATAGGACATATATAAATACTAAATTCAAGGTGTTAGAGACATAAAACACCTCTTAGGTCTTAAAACAATAGCTAGGTACATAAGTATGCAAAGTGCTTATAAGGCACAATGTGACTCAAAGTTTTGGAATGGTGAGGCAATGTGTGAGGCATCATTTGTTCCTTTTCAAGGAAAAAATTGTGCCATCTCACTAAACCTATCTACTATGACAACACATTATAAAAAAATAAAAAATTTCCCTTGTAATACCAATGAAAAAATTGATATCAACACTTTCCCATGGCCTATATGGGATTGGTAGAGACCCTGATTTGTGGTTACCCCTTTGGCTCTTTGACACACAATACAATTTTCCACATATATCTTAATATAATTTTGTATTTTAGACCAATAGTAGTATTTATTAATTAAATCAAGTGTCTTATCTAACCCAAAATGACCACTAATATTTCTACAATCCTTTTATCTAATCAAATTACCTCTCATAGAGCATTTAGGAATGCAAAGTTGCCCCCCTTTGGAAACCATAGTGTATACGTTAAAAAATATGGCTAACATTCTTAATAAATCTCATATAGAAGGTGGCTAATCTATGAAATCTTATAACATCATCTAAAGTCTTTTGGGATTGGACAATTAAGAATGGAATCTACATTCTCTGGATCTATTTTGAGTGTACCCTTGGACATAAAAAATCTAAGATAAATGAGCTCCTCTTGCATAAAAGTACACTTTTTCCACATTTATCATTAGTTTATGTTCATGGCATCTCCTTAGTACTTGATTCAAATGATCCAATTATTCCTCCTTTGACCTGCTAAAAACAAGGATGTCATCTAAGTATATAACAACAAAATTTCATATGACATCATGGAATAATTTATTCATTAGCCTCATAAATGTGCTTTAGGCATTGCTAAGGCCAAAATGAATCACAAGGCATCTATATACCCTTAATTTTTTTGAATGTCATTTTCCACTCATCTCTAGGTCTTATTCTGATTTGGTGATAGCTTTATTTAAGATCTACTTTAGAGAAATAACATGCACCACCCAATTGATCCAAGGGATCCTCAATTCTAGTTATTGGAATCCTATAATTTATTGCAATTTTATTTGTTTCCCTAGGGTCAGTACAAAGTCTCCATTTTCTATCATTTTTAGGGGATAATAAAATAGGAACTATACAAGGACTTTTTTCTCTTCTATATTAATCCTTTATCTAATGGCTCCTACACTTGTTTAATAATCTCTTCACTCTAATAAGGGTTCATCATATATGCTTCCTTATTGGATAAGGAGTCTCCAGGAATAAAATCAATGTGATGACTTATGCCTCTAAAGGGTGGTAGGGTATTGGGTAAATCTTTTGCAACCAGCCCCTTATATTTGTTCAAAAAAAATTTCAATTCCTCAAGAATCTTCTTAGGGTCTTCTAAATTCTCCTAGGCTTCATGATAAATGCATATTCTATGTCTCCTTCTTCCCTCATGGGTTAAACCCATTCTTTCACTTTAATAAGTATGATAATGGTTTCTTTTTCTATCTTTTGATTAGGTAAGGGCTTTATTGTATATCTAGTACCATTTTAAATAATTGTGTTTGTTTTTTCCTCCAATTATACATAAATTCTATATCATACTTCCAAGGCCTTCCAAGTAGTAAGTGGTATACATCCATTTCTACCACATCAAGTAGAACTTTTTCCTTATATTTTCCAATGCAAAATTCTACCCATGTTTGTTTATTCACTAGAGTTTTTTGCCCCTCTTTTAACCATGAAACATAATAGGAATAAGGATGGGAATTCTAGTTGAATTTAATTTTTGCACCATTTCCAAGGATACTATATTCTTTGTTGAGCCAAAATCAATTAAGTTTTTAACATACCTTCCCATGGCTTTTGTGGTTGGTGTTGAAAAGGTTCTTCCTTTTTCATGGCTTTGGTGTGGAAGGGGCCTTTAAACATGATCTCTTTATAGTCATGCACACTCCTTATTTAGGATCAAGACCCTTATATTATGAATTGACATTTTTTATATCCTACACCAACTAGTTTCTTCTTTTCCCTTGATTTCTATGTCCAACTTTCATTGGGTATCTTTTTACATGATGGCCAAACTAGTTTCATTTGAAATATTTTAACTATCCCCCATTTCTTCCTCTAAATATTTCTCTTCTATGTGTTCTTCTTCCTTTATATTTTCTCATGAACTTGATTCTCATTGATTTCCTTGGCTTTTTTCTTCATATGGTCTTGGAATTGAACTCCTCTTATTTGAAATTCCCCTTCTTTAAAGTTTTTTCTACCTCTACCCTTATTGATGTGATATTACTTTCTTTTTAGTTCTTCTTCCACTCTTAACAGAAGTTAATAGCACTTAAATACTCTATTAGAGGCTAGAAACTTTTATTGGATACTATACTTGAGACCATTCAAGTACCTTTATACCTTCTATTTTTCTCTTTTCTCTTGTTTGGTTCTCAAACTAAGCCCATCGAATTACTCAGTATAGGTATATATTAGAAAATTGAGAGTGGGGGGAGGGGGGATGAATTAGTTATATCCAATTATCCTACAACCTTTGAAAGACTTTAGTACTACTTCAAACTTCATAAACATTCACATCAATCAAATGATTTAGTACTCTACTAAATTAGCATAATGTCTAACCAACTAAGGCTTGACATCAATGAACACATAAGAACTGATATGAAACTTTTACATACAATAACAACATTATTAGTTGGGACTTAAAATCTCCCCCTTTGGCATTGATGGTAAAAAATAGCATAAGATTTTACATCAAAAAAAATTACACCAAAGATAATGAAATGTATGCATTGAAAACAATACCAATTTTTTTAATCTCTTGGACTTTATTCAAGTTCTTTGCAATAGATTTAGCATAAATTTTACCCAGTCTGAATCTTTAGTAGCTTTATCTTCACAAATTCTCCTCCTTTCAATACACTTCTCTTTTTAGATGCACTCCTCGTTACTTTTTATCTTCAACTCTTTATTCCTTTTCATTTCTGTTCCCACTTTGACAATAGTGCCAAAGGTAAATATAAGTTCCAATGTGAATCTTATAAAACTTTATTATAATACCTTGTACCTTGCATGTACTATTTATGATAGCTTCATTATAACCATTCAAACATCTTTAGGAAATAGTTCCTAAAGAGTGAAATCTTACATGTCAACTCCACAAAGATATATCTGATCATCCTTGAATTGATACAACATGAATATTTTCTTAATGAATGTTAGATAGGGGAGGGCCCCCTAAATTACCTCTTAGATACTCAAAGGTATCCTTAGGTAATGGATTCATAAATGTGTCTACAATTTGTTCTTTAGATTCCACATATTCAAGCCTCACTTGGTTCTCCTATACTTACTATGTCAAGTAGTGATACTTGATAGATATATGCTTGGTTTTTGCATGCATCAACATATTTTTGGATATTTTTATTTCACCAGTGTTATCATAATAGATAATGATAAACTCAATTACTTTTTTTTGCATTCCTTCAAATAAATTCTTAATCCAAATAATATATGAAAAAATAATTATAGTAGCATTATACTTAGCTTTAGCAGTAGACTATGACACATAGATTTGTTTCTTGGTCAACCATGTACTCAATTTTTCTCTTAAGAAGAAAGCTCCACCACTTGTAATTTTTTTATCATCCAAATTCCTAGTCTAATCAACATTAATATAGACTTTCAGTTCAAAATCAACATTTTTTTTGTACCATAATCCAAATTCTTTAGTTCATTTTAGATATCAGAATATTCTTTTTAGTCACGTGTGTTTCCTTAAGATAGAGGAAAATTCCAAATGCATGTGAAATATTAGGTATACTATGCACAACATACTATGACTTTCCAATCATTGATATGTATTGTGTTTCATTTACCTTAGCAGTTGTATCTTCCTTAGATAATATGCATCCAATCACCATATGTGTATTGACTGGCCTTGACTCATCCATCCCAAATGTTTTCAAAACCTCCTTAACTTACTTAGATTGAGTCACATAAATAACACCTTTTGTTTGATGAAATTGTAAGTAAATGAAAAATTTGATCTTATCAAATATAAACATTTTAAACTCCTCTCCCATTTAATTAGTAGAATATTTGTTCAAAAAACCATTACCAACAAATATGATATCTTCCACAAATATTTCAACAGTTAGCACCATGTTTTCAGCTTTACTCTTCAAATATAGATTACTAATTTCACTTTTTCTCACAAATCCAATCTTAATGAAGTATGAATGCAACCTTTCATACCATACTCTTGGTTCTTGTTTTAGTCCATATATATCATTGTGTATTTTTGATGAAGGGTTCTCCCCTTAATACCACAAACACATATCAAAAACAAAGAAATAAAAATCATTGCTAATAACTTTGGGTGTTCTATAGGATCTTTCCCTTCAATTTATTTGGGTCTACCTTTAGGTTTGAAAGTCCCTGATTCCTTCTAGGAAAACCTCATAAATAAATTCAATAAGAAGTTGGTGGGTTGGAAAAGAAATCTTTTAAGTTAGGTAGGTAAATTAACTCTTCTCAAAGCTTGTCTTCAAAGTATACCAACTTATGCTTTGATCCTTTTTAGAATTCCAATGAAATTTGTAGATACTATTGATAAAATTCAGAGTAATTTTTTATGGACTAGTATTGAGGAAAAAGAGAGACTGCCTTTAATTGCTTGGGACGAAGTCTATAAGCCTTTCAAAGAAGGTGGACTGGGAATCAAGACAATAAGAAGTATGAATAGAGCTCTTTTGGCTAAACAAGGATGGATAACTTATCATGACGAAAAAGAATGGAGTACTATTTGGAAACATAAGTACCTTTTCAATGTTAAAACTTTACATGATTTCCTTTCTTCTCTTGATGTTCTTTATCCATCTACAATATGGGGAGCAATTCAGGGGACAAAGAATACTCTTGGAAAGGGTTGTTCTTGGAAAATTGGAAATGGGTAAAAGGTGAGATTTTGGGAAGATGTTTGGTTAATGGATCATCCTCTGCTAGAAGACTTTCAAGATACTGCTCAAGTTGACATATGTAAGCAAAGGTATGGCATTCTAGTGAGTCATTATTGGCATTACAATTCTTGGGTGAAATCGACTGATATTGATCAAGGTTTCAATAACATACAACTAAGTTTGAATGCTTTTTCTCTTTATCTTACTTATGAGGATGAGATGATTTGGAATGCTGATCCTAGTGGTCAATTTAAAGTTTCTACTCCCTTTACTTCTAGGGAGAAGGGTAATCATCCTTTTTGGTCTAAAGCATGGATTAAGGGTCTCATACCTAAAATAAACATTTTCTACAAGATTATGCTTCAAAATAAGATCCTCACCCAGGATAATCTACAAAAAAGAGGTGTTAATGTGGTAAATAGATGTACCTTATGTAAAAATAGACTTGAAGATAGAGACCATTTGTTCTTGAATTTTTCTTGTAGTCAACAAATTTGGACCGAGATTCTTAATTACTGAAATATAACTTGGGTTCATCAAAACAATGTTGAACTTTGTTTTAAAAGTTGGAAGTGTCCTTCTAGGGATCCTGATGTTGAACTTCTTTTGAAAATAACTCTCCCCCATCTCTAGTGGGGTATCTAGAAAGAAAGAAAGAATAGAATCTTTAGAAATAAATATTTGCTAGGATGGGTGCTTGGATTTAACATTTTCTTCTGGATTATGCTTCAAAATAAGATCCTCACCTAGGATAATCTACAAAAAAGAGGTGTTAATGTGGTAAATAGATGTACCTTATGTAAAAATAGACTTGAAGACATAGACCATTTTTTCTTGAATTTTTCTTGTAGTCAACAAATTTGGACCAAGATTCTTAATTACTAGAATATAACATGGGTTCATCAAAACAATGTTGAACTTTGTTTTAAAAGTTGGAAGTGTCCTTCTAGGGATATTGGTGTTGAACTTATTTCAAAAATAACTCTTCCCCATCTCTTGTGGGGTATTTGGAAAGAAAGAAATAATAGAATCTTTAGAAATAAATATTTACCAGGATGGGTGCTTGGACAAAATATTGTTACAACAATAAAGAAAAATTTTAAATCTCAGAGTAAAACTGTTCATACTTTTCAAATTGACAATCCTTTGTGATCACAATGTCCTAATTTGAAAGTTGATATCCCAAGATTGACTACAAGATGGAATACTCCTCCTAATGGATGGATTAAAGGGAACTTTGATGGTGCCACAAAGGACAATCCAGGAAGACTAGGATGTGGAGGGATCTTAAGAGATCATGCTAGCAATATACTTGATGCCATTGCAGTCCCTATAGGTAATTCTAATAGCCACATTACTAAAGTTACTATTGCTCTATACACTATGAAGTTAACAACTGATTTAGGTTACCCTAAAATATGTTTGGAAGGTGACTCATTAAATATTATTAACATGCTCAATAACAAAAATTTAATTACTTGGTCAATTGAGGCAACGGTCAAGGAGATTAAATCTCTTATCAATAAATTTGAAAAAGTCATAATATCCCACACTTGTCATGAGGCTAATGGGGTAGCTAACTGGGTTGCCAACCATGTAATCCAGATGGGTTATAAAATGATGTGGATTGGTGAGCTAAACAAGGATGTTGATCTAAAAGCTCTTTTTAATTATGATGCTACTCATGCGAAGGTGGGAAAGATTTTCCAAGATTAGAAATTTAATGATTTTTGGTAGTGGGCCTATGGTTGTTAGTGTTCCTTCCTTGAGGAGGTACATTTATGTGATTACAAGGTGGGATTTGCAAGTATCATCTCTAAAGTAGCTTTTATGTGATGTAATGAAAATCTGGTATCAGTTTCACTTGTTTGCTTTCTACTTTCAACTACTTCTGGTTTTAGCCATTCTCTATAATTCTCTAAAAATGGGAGGTGAGCCACATAAACAAGAACCCAAAAATTGCAATGAATGGAAGGCTAATAAGGATGTTTGGAAGAATTTATAGAAGGGAAAGGTGACCATTTATTTGGAACATCTTCACGGGTTCAAACCGCATGTTACCATGACCTTTTTTAAAAATTGGTATGAGGACAATGTCTCTTTACATAGTGTTATTGTGAAATTGATGGAGGACTTCATAGTTGAAATCATGGGTTTATGCATGTAAGGCATAAAGTTTAGTAAAAAAACCAACATTTCAAATGCTACTTTCAAAAAATTTCCTAAGACAGATGTTGAGGAGAAAAATCTAGAAAAAAGTGGAGATTTCTATGATTTGGAGCAGATAAAGGAAATTTGGCAGGATGTGCTCTCATGTACCCATGAGTATTTCATCCTTGATGGTAGAAATAAAAGAGTACATAAATTTCATTTTGTCTTTCTCAATCATTTTAGACATAAGGATAGACTTTCCTTTCCTTTCTATTTGTAGTTCTGTTTGCTTCAAAGTTTGCAAGCTCACAAGAAGAAGGAGTCACATCCTATTTTACATGAAGGTTTAATCCTTCTTATTGAGGGTTAATGTAAAAACAAGTCCATTGTTTCTACTCCTTCATTAGATAAAAATAAGGGTTTTGTTACTGATTCTCATTCTAAGAAGAATAAGAATGAAGAGAATGTCAAGGGTAAAAAGAGGATTCTTAGATAAAAAACCTCACATTCTCAAAAGCACAAGGTGAAAGAGAACACCGAGTCTAACAAATTTGAAAGGAAAGAGGATGATACTCCAGAGAAAGAGGAAAATATGAATGTTGGAGACTTTAGTTCTAACCTAGAAGGCTACTTAGAGAGCAAAGAAAAAAGTGGGAAAGAGGATGAGGAAGAAAATAGTGAAGAAAACATAGAACATGGTAATACTGGTGATGAGGGTAATCAGAGTGATACTAATGCTGGTGAAGAAGAGATGGAAAAGGCTAAAAAGGACCTTGTTACTATGAGGGAGGAGGAACAAATTGTTAAGATCACCCACCAGAGAGGTTGTGGAACTAGACAAGAATGAGGACCCTGCTGCTATAAGATAGGAGGATCAGACAGATAAGACTACTTCACCCACTAAAGAGGTTGTGGAAGAAGACAAGAATGATTCTTTGTAGAGGGAAACTTTTCTTTCCTTTTTGCATTTTGTTGAACAAAAAGTTGATTCCATAATTCAAGTTGATTCATGGATATATAATGAAATAATGATTCTGAAAAAGAAAATGGATATTGTGCAACATAACTAGGATATTGACCGTGCCAAAATTAGCTAGTTGGAAGTGTAGCTGGGAAACATCCCAAAAAAACTCAAGGATTATGAACAAAACCTCAGAATTTTTATTAAGGAAAGTGGTGATAAAATGGAATAGGTGACTTCCAATATCTATGTTGCTACTGTTAGTCTTGGAAAATGCATAAATGAAGAGATTATATTACCAGGGGGTCCAAGTAAGAGAACCAAGTAGAGTTCTAGGAAGTAGGCTCAGGAGGCTGCTGGTGTTTTGGCTATTGATTCCATTCAAGGTATTGCAAATATTGGAAAAGAGGTTGTCCAAATGATTAAAAAGCTGTAGTAGTAGCTCTCACTAGGTTTTGATCTCTAGTTTTTGTCTTAGATTTTGGTCATTATTGCTGGTTGTGGTTAATGGTTAATGTTTTTGGTCCTATTTACTAGTTTTTGTCTAGTATTTAACTAGGTTCTAGGTCTTTGTAAAACCTAGATACCTTTATTGGATATTATTTGTGGTTTTAGGTCCCTATAAAACCTAATTTTGCTACTATTTTTTTAGTAGGTTTTAGGTCCTTGTAAAACCTGGTAGACTTTAATGCTTTATCTTTTCTATTTTTGTTAAAGGGTTTTGGGGCCCCTTCAAAACTTATTTTTATCGTAATCTAAAAAAACAATAATTTGTGAGAACAAAATATGGGCTTCTAATTATTTCCGTAAATGTAGAATTACAAAATTTCAAAATATAATATGCAAACCCACATGAGTTACTTCCTTACAATAATTTGCAACACAGAGCTATAAACTATCACCCAGAGCTATCCTAGACAATGTACATATATTCCTTATATATGCATTTTTAAACCACTCGAGAAGTT
Organism: Cupressus sempervirens; assembly: GCA_028749045.1. Taxonomy (NCBI): domain Eukaryota; kingdom Viridiplantae; phylum Streptophyta; class Pinopsida; order Cupressales; family Cupressaceae; genus Cupressus; species Cupressus sempervirens. Next base: position 499,516,228 of record CM053793.1, on the reverse strand, counting down.
TCTAGAAATCAAATCCTAACCCTTGAGACTAGATAAGTCTAATATTACATATAGAGTTAGACTGATACAACTTTGACACTTATTTTGGAAATTTTTGTTGGTCCAACTTTGGAAAGGTTCGATTGGTTATTATAACCCCTTTTCAGATGTTGGAGACGTACAATTAGAACAATTGTTGTTTTGTTATTAATGTCAAATCTATGGATGAGTCGTATTTCTACCTAATCTAAAAGTCATATCTATTTGATTGATGAAGAAGATTTGAGAAGTTACTCATAACTATAAAACCTAGAGGAAAGGTTGAAGTTATTAAAAGAGAGCTACAATGGAATTTGATTAGATAGACTTTGATAAAGAAAAGTAATTGTTTATATCAAGAAAGCTAAGCTATGCTAAGCTAAGAAAAAGAGTAAAATATTAAGGAGTGTCAAGTAATGCTAGTGTAAATCGAGCTACAATTAGTGCCAAGAAAATTTAGTGTTGACTGAAAATTAGCATCGACCAAGCAAGTTTGTTGATGCTAAGCCAAGAAGCTTTATAGTGACTGAGTATCAAAATTTAGAGATTTTTGATCAAGCTGACTCAATTTATTTCTTGGGAGATGTAAAACATGTTGAAGATAAGATTGATGAGTTAGATCAAAATTCAAGGAGGTAATTAGGATACATATTCTAGAGGATGAACAAGAAGATAAAGAGATACAATCAATCAAATTGAATATGATCATAGACCCTAAGATCTATTATGGATGTAGAAAATGGTAAAAGCATGAATTGCCTATTTAAAGATATAAATAATTGAACATCTGGTGCTATGTCTAGTCAATCTAAGTTGAGTTGAGCCCAGCTAGCGTGTATGAGAAAATTTGTATGTGATGAAAGGCATATAGAGAAAGGTTGATCAGAAACACACAAGTGTGTGAATGTGAAGCTAAAGGATAAAGCTTGTAGATATGCTATTGATAAGTGAATTATACGAGAAGGCTTAAGTGTTGATGAGAAGAATGGATTGATTACTTGAAAGCTATCCAAGTAGATCAAGATCATAGATGATAGTGAAAGGATTATTAGTGAGCCAATATAAGGATTGAACAAAGATCTAAACATGAAAAAGTGTGTTGTAATCACACAGATCAAACCTAATTTTTTCTTTATAATTATTTTAAATTTTTTGTATTGAGATCCTTTTAATAGAGGTTGACCTAAGAGTCATTTAAAGAATTAATAGTCTATGTAAATCCTTTAACTAGGTAAAATTATAAATTAAATGATCAAAGTCCTCCTACAAGGCTAATCCTAATAGGGTGATTAAATCCTCTAATCAGGTCACATTTAACAATGTGTTTTGTAACTTTTAACAAGGTTGGCTCCTAATAGAGCTCATTTTGAAAGAGTGCAAAAGAGTGACATGTTGCTGGTGGTTTTTCCCAAATTGGGTTTCCATGTAAAATCTTAGTGTCAAACTATGATGAATGTTTTATGAATGTTTATATTTGATAATATTTTCATTATGTAATACAAGTTATGTTTATGATAGCTTTATACTAGGGACTTAGCAAGAATGGGATAAGTAGACCAACAAATTGTTTGACATTTAATTGTTCAAGTGGTACATATAGACCTTGAGTAACTGATTCACCCCACTCTCAATTATTCTAAATATTTCTAAAAGTTGGCATCATAGCTCAGTGCTTATAGAGAAAAGTTTGAAGGTACTTAAAGCTAAAGATCATGGCAAACAAGAGAGATGCACCCAAGCTAAATGAGGAGAACTTTCCTGCATGGTAGACCCTAATAAAGCTGCACATATCTAGTATTAGTGATGCTACTTTAAAGTTTCTAGATAATGAATATGTAGAAGTAATAACTACTCCTCTGACTGCTAAAGAATTGAGACATAATTTAGATCATTACCAAGCAATTTTGGAGATTTCATCAACCCTAAGCTATGCCAAATTTGATGATCTAAAAGATTGTAATACTACAAAGAAGATGTGGAATAGATTGAAGACCATATATAGAGGTGATGATGATGTTTTAAGAGTCAAATTAGAAATCCTGAGATGAAGATTTGATGAAATGAGAATGATGGAAGGTGAGAACATAGTATAATACTACACAAGATTTAAAGACGTTGTTAATGCTATTCGAGGTGAAAATCGAGAAATCAAAGATGAAATAGTGATAAGTAAGGTATTGAGGACTCTACTCCCTAACTATGCCATTAGAGCCTTTGCAATCCAAGAACTGAGATGCACACCAAGTAAAACATTGACCTTATAAGGTGTAATTGGTAGACTTATTTTGAGATGTCTAATTTTGATAACTACACACCTACTACCATTGAATCTAGTTTTAAGTCATAACTTGTTCTTAGCAAGAAAAAAGGAAAACATGTCAAGAGTGAAAGTGATAGTTTTGATGATGAGATTGATGAACTTGAAGCCCTCATTAAAAAAATGTTTGGAAGAGGAAGAGGTAAATACAAAGGTAAATTATCTATCATTTTTTTTCATGCAACAAAGTTGGTCATATTGCTACTAGATGCCTTGATATAGAATATAAGGATGAAAGGAAGGAAGGAAAGTACAAAGGAAGAAGTGATGAAAAAGACTATAGGAGAAGAAAGGATGACAAAGGTAAGAAATCTTGTTATATTTCTAAAGAAAAGACTAATAATCAATCTAAGAGTAATGATGATGAAGTTTTCTATGTTTCTATGAAAGAAGAATTTGATTTTGATGAGAAAACTACATCAATTTCTTATATGAACAAAAGTGATAGATGGATAATTGATAGTGGATGTTCCAATCATATGATTGGTGATAAAGACAAATTTTAAGATATTAGTCCATAAAATGGTGGATGTTTAAATTTTGGTAATGATATCCCATGTGTTATAAAAGATAAAGACACTATTCAATCAATTGACAAGATAACATGTGACAATGTTTGCTGGGTTGAAGGACTTAACTATAATTTGAGTTCTTCACAACTAAAAAAAATAAGTTAAAAAGTTGAATTTCAAAACAAAAATTCCAAGATACATGATGGTGATGGTAAAGTAATTAGAACTAGTGAATAGACTAGAGGTAACTTATTCTATCTACACTTATCAAGTGAGACATGTATGTTTGCACAACAAGAAGATATTTTGTTATGGCACAAAAGGTTATGTCATGTGAACTTTGAAAATTTAGTGAATATCATCAAGATGAATAAAGTAAGAGGATTTCCTAAACTAAAGAAGCCTAACAATGATCTATGTAAATAATGTCAATTATGAAAGATGATAAAGTCTAATTTCAAGAGTAAAACATATACTATTAGTGATATTTTGGAATTGGTTCATACTGGCCTATGTGATCCATTGGTGTTAAAAGTTACTGTAGAGATCAATATTTCATTCTATATGTAGATGAATATTCTAGAATGATGAGTATGATGTTTTTACAATCTAAATCTGATAACTTTAAGTTATTCAAGTGATAATTAGCTAGAGTTAAAAAATAAATATGGAAGAGCCTGAAGTGTTTGAGATCTGACAGAGGTGGTGAATTCATCTCACATGAGTTCAATACATTATGCAATGAAAAAGGAATCAAAAGACTAATGTCAACACCAAGGAACCCTCCTAAAAATGGGATACCTAAAAGGAGAAACAAATCAATAATGGACTATGGAAGAATACTAATGATTCAGAAGAATGTGTCCCATAAATATTTGAGAGAAGTGGTTACTACTACTATCTATACCTTGAATAGAGTACAAGTCAAGAAAGGTACAAATGCTACACCTTTTTAACCATGGTATGACTATTCTCAAAATGTTAAATATTTCAAAATATTTGGTAGTAGATGTTGTATACTAAAAAATAATAGGAATGGAAAGCTTGATGCAAAAAGTGATGAAGGCATATTCCTAGGTTATTCCACTAAAATCAAAGCTTATAAGTGTTTAAATTCTAACACTAAAAAAGTTGTGGAAAGTGAAAACGTAAGAGTTGACAAGTTTGTAGAAAGTGATGATACTTCATGTAAAAAAGAACTTGAAGGCTATAGTACATTTATCTATGTGGATGATGATGCTCCCAACACTCAAAATGAACATACAAGTCAAAATGCAAGTTCCCATTAGACAAGAAATGATGGAGTGCAAATACAAATTTCCAAACAATAGAGAGTGAGTGTCGAGAAACAAATTAAAGATGCCAAGTCACAGACAAGCAATACCAACCATCAGATAGTGAATGTCAACCATTTAGAATCTAACTAGAACTTGAACAAAGAAGAAGAAATAAGCTTGAGATTATTTTTCTAGATGAACTTGAAGAAGAACCAAGAAGGTAACTACTTGTGTTAGCAAAATATGTGAGAAGACATCATAAACTTGATCAAATAATTAGAGATGTTGAATCAAGTGTAATGACAAGAATAAGACTCAAAGACAATACTTTCTTACTTTTGTGAGTTTGAGCCCAAGTCAATAAAGGATGCTTTAGACAATAATGATTGGATAGAAGCAATGAGCAAAGAAATTGACTAGATTGAGAAGAACAATACTTGGAATTTAGTACCAAGACCTAAATCAAAAAATGTCATGTGGACAAAGTGGGTTTTTAGGAGAAAGCTTAATGAAAATGGTTAAGTAACAAGAAGCAAGGCAAGACTAATATGCAAGGGTTATGCACAAGAAGGATTTGATTATGAAGAAACTTTTTCTCCTATGGCCAAACTTGAAGGAGTCAAAATTCTACTTGCATACTCAACTTACAAGAATTTCAAGGTATATCAAATGGATGTCAAATATATATTTTAAATGGTATACTAGATGAATAAGTATATATTGAACAACCCAAAAGATTTTTAGATCGAGACAAGAGGAACATGGTATGTAAACTAAATAAAGCTCTTTATGGATTAAAGAAAGCCTCAAGAGCATGCTATGAAAGACTACATAACTACTTAGTGAAAATTGGTTGATGATATTATATTTGGAGGAAGGGAAGCATTATTTAAATAATTTTCCAATGAAATGAAAAAGGAATTTGAAATGTCTATGTTTGGTGAGATCAAATTGTTTGTTGGATTACAAGTGTGTCAAATAAAGTTTGGTATTCTCATTTCTCAATCAAAATATGTCAAGGAAATATTAAAGACTTTTGGTAGGGAAGATTCAAGGCTAGTGAGTAAAGATATGGATATAGGAAATAAGTTATCTAAGAATGATGATTCTACTAATGTGAACTAGGCCCTATACAGATCCATTGTAGGAAGATTGCAATATGTTATTCACAATAGGCTAGATATTGCTTTGGTAGTTGGGATAGTTTTTAGAAAAAAAAGTCCACCAAGATAATTGAGATGGGGGTGAATAAATTATCCAATAATTAAAACATTTATCAACCTTAAATAATCTTAACCATTCAACCAAAGTAATCAACAACCATAACAAGATGCACACATACAATTACACTAGATAAGTTAACTAGGGAAACTATTGGTGTAATTAAATATTCACTAATTACACTTACTTAAGCTTACTTAGGATAATGCATTGCATGGTAGTTTGTGATTGAGACATTTAGGAGTTTGCACCACAATTAAACATATGGTGTAGGAGAATTTCACTCTAGGTGGTCATAGTTGTTATCTCAATCCCCCTTTAGTGCACTTATCACATTATCATCCTCATCATTGCACATACTTCATTGCATAATGGAGGCTGATCCACCTTTGGTGAAAATGTGATTCCACCTTCTGTGGCTGATAGCTTATCTTCTCCTTATCATTGTCTCTTATTGCCTCTCCTATATAAGGAGACCTATTATGTACATTTTGAATCAAGCCATTGGATTTTAATCAAGTCCATTATCAATAATAGCATTCTTGCATCTTCATGCAATTTTCTTACCATTCTCTTGTGGAAGTTATCTTGATCTTTCATTTGATCCTGGGGGTGTTGTAGAGTCACCTAAAACTCTAACATGGTATTAGAGCTCTCATGGTATGAAGACTTCTTCTCAAGAAGTGAAATATTGGCTTGACTTATTGTTGGTGCAATATTGGCAATTTGGATGTCACAATTTGGAGGAGATTTTAGGAATCCTCTTTTGTGACCTTCTATTGCAGATGAAAATTGGAGCTTGCTAGTGAAAATCAAAGGTTGGCATCATATAGAGGAGGTCCAAAAAACCATAAATCAAATTTTGTTTCATCCAGATTGGATATCTAAGGCCAAATCTAGAGCCATTTATTTTTTTAAGGTGTGGTGATGACAATTCAAAAAAATAATTTCAAAGGCAATTTTCAAACAGCGATATCTCCCTCATACAGACTCCTTTTTTTGCGCAATTTTTTGTTGTTTTGGGGTAGAATTTCACAATCTACATAGTGGTGTAGGTGATTTTGGATCTATATCTCTAATTTTTTAAAAAAATCACAAATCCCATTTTCTACAACTTTCAAGGTTCTATTTGGGCACATTTGGTAACATTTTCAAGTGTATTTTTTTTTTGAAAGTGCATGATTTTTTCTCTACTTTCTAGATTTGTAATCAGATTTTGGTGATTTGGAGTGGGCATATCACTTTTAGAAATAGGTCCTTTTTGGCTATATTTGCACTTGGTGAATACTTGGATTTCAATTTTCTTAATTGAATTAATAATTTGAAGGAGTTATCAGCTTATTTTAGTCATCATTTGGTTTCATTATGGATTTTTCAAAAGTTCCATTACTCACTCCATATAACTATCATGAATGGAAACAAGTAGTTTATAATTAGTTGATGAGTATTGGATTACTTAGAATAATTCTTGGATAGGATCTATAACTAGCTACAGGTGTTTTAGAAAGAAGGAAATGGTTTGATAGAAGGGATAAAGCACTTGTCTCTCTTAGATATACCATCTCCAATGATTTGCTATATCATATTGCATCCTGCACACATCCTCATGATTCTTGGACAACATTGGAAGGAATCTTTGCTAAACCTGATAGAATAAGAATATTCAAATTGGAGAATGAGCTTATAAGTGTAAGTCCATGTGATTTTGACAATATTCAAGACTTTGTCTCTAAGTTCAATTCCATTAGATTGAAGCTTTCTAATTGTGGAATTACTAAAGATGATGAGAAATTGATATTATCTATTCTTTCCAAGCTAGGTCCTGAATATTCAATCTTTGTTCCCACATTCTATGCTACTATGGATGCTCCTTGTAGTGCATACAAAATACCTTCTCTTGATGAATTTGCATCTCAGCTCACAAGGGGACAAGAAAAGTTAGCACACATGGTCCAATTGAAGAATTTAAAGAATCAAGCATTGGTTGCAAATGACTCCTTTCCAAAGGCTCCCAAAGGAAAGGGAAATAAACAACACAAGGATCCTAAGCAGCATTAGAAAGGTGATGACTCTCCTTCAAAAATAATATTGAATCCAAGTCCTCTTCAAGAGAGAAAATATCTAGAAGAAAGAGACATAAATGTGCTTATTGCAAAAATCTAAGACATGATGAGCATAAATTTTTCCATAAGAAGATTGATGAGCTCACTCACATTCTTCAAAAGAACAATATTCAGTTGCCCTCATCAATGTCTTCTCCTTCTACTCAATATCAGGCAACTGCTACATCTACATCATCATCTAGAGGCAAAGGACAAGTAGTCATTGCTTCCACACATCTTGAGCAAGGTAAATGGCTTCTTGATTTAGGAGCATCACATCATATGACATCTTCTATGGATATGTTTTCTTCTATTAAGTGTTGTACTTCTCCACCTATAGTAATGGGTAATAATACATATATGAAGGTTTTTGGGAAAGGCTCTATTCCTATGGGAGAGGGTACATTTAATGATGTTCTTTGTGTACTATCCTTGACCACTAATATCCTTTCCATTTACCAAATTACTCATGGGGCACAAGGTAAAATTGTTGAGTTCAATCCTGATTATGTCTATATTAGGGACATGGAGACTAGAAATGTGATAGCTATGGGAGTTGTTGATCATACATCACACCTGTATTCTTTTGCACATTTTTTTGATAATGATGATGATATTCATGATGTACCTAATTCTTTTTCAAGGGTGAATAATTCATGTGAGGCAAACATTGGACACTTGAATCATTTTGTTCTTGAGACAAGTGTTGAACTTCCTACTCCTCGACCTCCACTTCTTCAGACATGAATTCTACTTCTTAGCAGGATGATCTTTATGCTTTAGATCTTGTAGTGTGGGATGAATTCCTGGATGCTCTTTCAAATGAGTCTAATAATGTGGATTTGGTTAATATATCTCAGGAGGTTTCTTTCAAGATACTTTTCCACTTTCTTTGGAGATTGGATTTCCCAACTCTTCATGTTCTTTTGATTTTTCACATCTCATAGGTTAGCATGATGGTGTGACATACTCTTTGAGCTTGGAGACACCTATTTAGTCTTTAGAGATGCATACATGGAGACCTTCTTCCTCCTTCCTCACTTTTCACATGGAGTGGCTTCTTTATCAAGGGAGATATGTTTCTTATAGGCATTGGATTATATTTTTCTTGTAGGTACTCTTCATCTACATTGGAGCTTCTTCATTATAGGGGGGGATATCATGTCTCCTTATTTCCTTCCTAAGGGGGGATCATTCTTTGTATATACATGATGTATGTAATTTTTGTGGGGTCTTGAGTACTCCATCCATCTGTGCATCTTGTTTTTAGCTCTCTTTTTGGAGAAGGGCTTTTCCCATGAGGTTTTCTCTCTTTCTCCACTTTATGAGAGATTAAATTTCATGTATTGCATTGCATATTGTCCATGGGTACCAAAAATGGCCTAGTAGCTGGAACCCATCTTGCATTGTGAGTTTAAGTGCATTCCCCTAACTTGCACTTAAGGGGGGGGGGGGGGGGGGGTGTAAGTGTACTTAAATATTCACTAATTACACTTACTTAAGCTTACTTAGGATAATGCATTACATAGTATTTTTTGATCGAGACACTTAGGAGTTTGAACCTCAATTAAATACATGGTGTAGGAGAATTCCACTCTAGGTGGTCATAGTTGTTATCCCAATCCACCTTTGGTGGACATGTGATTCAACCTTGTGTGGGTGATAGCTTGTCTTCTCCTTATCATTGTCTCTTATCGACTCTCCTATATAAGGAGGGCTATTATGTACATTTTGAATCAATCCATTGCATGTCAATCTAGTCCATTATCAATAATATCATTCTTGCATCTTCATGTAGTTGTCTTACCATTATCTTATGGAAGTTATATTGGCCTTTCATTTGATCTTGGGGGTGTTGTAGAGTCACCTAAAACTCTAATAGAAGCCCTTGATCATAGGGAAAACCCTGATGGGAATGATGCCCACAAGATGATGTACTAATGTAAACATTCCTTGTTAGAGGATGGACCTCATTAGGAGTCTATTACAATATTTAGTAGATGTGAGTGCTTGTTAGGAGACTTTCAATCCCTGTTATGAGATTCCAACCTTGTTAGGAGTTATGGAAGATAGAAGGACCCACTATCCAAAAAAATTTAACTTCTTTCCTATATCTTGTCAACTAGATCAATCACTATTAGACCTTGTAACCTAGGTCACGAACCTCAGATCCAAATATCAAACTTTGAATCACACAATAAAACCTCAACAAAAAAGTTTCCTTCACCTTTGTTCTGCTCTGCTTAACTTCAGATTTTGCTCTTTTTGAATCTCACAATCATTCACATTTTTCCACATATGATAAAAGAAAATGTCATTTCTTTATACTAAATCCATAAAACAATTTCCTAAGTTAGTTATTACACCTCAATTAATTACTATAGGACCACATTAAGAACATGTTACACTTAGCGATAAAATTAATCTTTCATCTTGTAACTTGAATAAATTTCTAGACATGTAATATTATGATGAGCAAGCTGAGCTACATGGTCTTTATAATGTATTATTCACATCTATAACTTTGGCTTCTCAAAATAACAACTTTGCTAAGAGATATAACAAGTTTACCAGAATAATTTTCTATAAACTCTATCTTAGAACAATCTTCATCAAAACTTGCATAACTTCTTCTAGACTTAATATCTTATGCTTCCAAGATCAACTGCATATACTAGACACTTAGTATAATCTCCCTTTAACCTTAGTAGTGAAAGTACTTAATGATCTGTCTCTACCGACTTGATCTTTGACACTATTCTTCTTACAGATACCACATAAAATTGCTATGTTGACATCAATAACAAACACAATCATAAATGTAACACATCATCATGATAGTGATCTAATCATGTTTCTACAATACCCCCATCTCCCCCCATATAACTATCATCAACATTCATGCTTTCAATAATCTTCCCCTTTAGCATTGATGGAAACATAGATGAAAAATATCTAGTTCCAAAAATACCAACTACAAAAGACTATTAACCTTTCATTTCAAATCCTCTTCATCAATCATTCTCCCCCATTGATATACCTTAATGTGCTTTATATCAAACTATTACTTCTTCCAAACTATTTTTCATGTTGTACTTCTCTCCCATTGACATCAATGTTAAAGGTTTCAACAACCATCAAACTCTACTACAACTATTCCTAACTTGCTCAAGTGTCCAAAGACATTGTTAAAAAAAAAACATCCAAAAATAATCCTAGAAAACTCTGTCAATCATAGATACTCCCCCATACAAGAAGCATCAACATTTAGTCCAAACAAACAATAGTGCTTTGTTATACTGGATTGATGCACTCTTGCATCATCTATTCTGATGTAGGAAGGGGCATAACCCCTAGCATACCTCACAAATACTCAAAAGTCTCTTTGTGAAGAGTCTTAGTGAAAATATCTACAATCTTCTCTTTGGTGCTTACATATTCAAATCTAATTTCCTTTTCTATAACTTTCTCTCTCAACATATGATACTTGATAGAAATGTGCTTAGTCTTAGAATGTAGCACTAGATTAGATTAGACATATTTACTATGCTTGTGTTGTCACAATGTATGACAACAAGTTCACCAAATTCTATCCTTATATCCTTCAACATCTATGTCATCCAAATAACTTGATTAAAATTGTTTGCTGTTGTAATATATTCTACTTTCATTTTACTTTGTGAGATATAGTCCTACTTCTTACTTAGACAAGAAACCAATCTTCCCCCAAGAAAGAAGGCTCCACCACTAGTGCTCTTTCTATCATCCATAATTCCTACCCAATCAACATCAATATAAGCATATAAGGTGAAATCATTAGATCTGTCATACAACAATCCAAACTATAGTGTTCCTTTAAAGTATCTAAATATCCTTTTGACTATTGCATAATGTGCATCTCTGAGATCAGCTTGAAATATTGCAACAATTCCAACTGCATTTGCTATATCTGACATTTTGTGAGTTAGATATTGCAATCTTTTGATCATAGATTTGTACTTCTTCTGCTTTTGTCTAGTTACCATAGGTGTTTCAATGGGTTTACATGTTTCAAAACTAAATCGTTCAAATACTTAGTCTGAGAAATGAAGATTCCTTCTTTGTCCTACACAATCTGTAATCCTAGAAAATATTTCATTCCTCCTATCATGCTCATTTCAAATTCCTTGTTCATTTCTTTTGCAAACTTGTCACTTTCATCATCATTTCCTCCAAATATGATAGCATCATAAAATATTACCAATAGCATCAATCCATCATCAATTTCTTTCCAATATAGATTTTTCTATATCCAAGCTTTGTCAAATGCTTGTTCAACCTTGCATACCAAGTTTTGGGTGCTTTCTTTAAGCCATATAATACTTTCTTCAATCTGCGTACTATGTCCTTGTCATTTGTTAAAGGATAACCTTCAGTATGTTCTATGTGTATCTCTTCTTCGAGTTCTCCATTTAGGAAGACTAACTTGACATTCACTTGATACACTTTGAATTTATTATATGCTGCATATGCTAAGAATAACCTTACTACTTCCATTCTTTCCACAAGAGCATAGGTTTCATCATAGTATATTCCTTCCACTTATGAGTAACCTTTACATACAAATCTTAGCTCTATTGAAGGTTCTGAGCTTTTTTCTTGTTGGTGTTTTTAGACTACTAAGAAACAAGATACTTAATACCAAGATGATGAAGATCACAAAGACCTAAAGATTAGCTACTTCCTATAAAAAACTATATATTCTTCAGATCTAGACCCAACATCAACAAAATCATGGAAAATTTTCTACTCTTTTGGCTCTACAAAACCAAGGCAGGTACACTTGAGGGATAAAGAGATTCACAACTTGATACTACATTCACATCTCATTCATTTAATGACATTTAATAACAATATTCATCCCTTATAGTAGATTGGTCACAATTCTTCTTAGATCTACAGATAATTCTAGGCAATAGAAGCTAACTAAGACTTAGAGCTTAAATGTAAACAAGTACTGACCAGCTATGAAATTCTTCATACATTAAAAAAAAAATTGGTATTAATTTTTAGATATTTACTTGACATCTATCTAAGATCTTTTCATGTGCTAAGTGAAATAGTTGATCAGTGCCTCATGCATTTGTTGACATATCAGTCAAGTTTGTTATTAGTGACATACAATTATTTAGATTGTAAGTATCTATTGAGCTTATTGTATTGTTAACCATGTTAACTAAGCATTTCAATTGTCACCAAGTTCTAAAATTTCTACTAAGTCCTTTGGACAAATTTTAGTGTATACCAAGCAGTTACAATTATTGTGAAGATCAATAGTGTAAACCGAGCATCTTAGTGTATGCCAAGTTTACCAATGCAAATTGAGATGTGCAGTGCTTACTGAGTTCATAGTTGATGTGATGTGAGTCTAGTGTTAACTAAGATACTCAGTGTTAACCAAGTGATTTAGTTTATACCAAGCTCATAGTGGAAGCATTGACTGAGTTACACAGTGTGAATCAAGTGATTCAGTTTATATGACAAGTTTCATAGTATTCACCAAGCCACCAGTGTAGACCAAGTTCATAACTACTTGGAAGTGATTAGTATGGAACAAGCTTCTACATCGACTGAGTGCATGATGATATTGAGCATTGACAGTGGATGCCAAGTATTAGAACCTCACCGAGTCAGTCTCCAGAACTTGAGTGTCTACATTTGAGTTGACTTTGTAATATTTGTGTAAACTTGTATAGTGGCCAAGTTTGTAATTGTATAATTGGATTGATATATATGTAATATATTGTATTAGATCAAATGTATGTATGGAATATATATGAAGAATACAATGTAATCAAATCTAATTAGAGAAGAGTAGAAAGTGTGAATTACAAAGGCTACAATAGTATAATGTGTAGAAAAGATTCATCTATCATAGCAAGGTGACTTATACACTTAAAGGAATCTCATTCAACAAACCAAGTTGTAGATCAAAGATTAGCCATTGCTTCATCCTAATAGGTGGATTAGTTAAATCCTTTAACAAGGTAGACCTAGTAGTCTTATGAAAATCTCTTTACTAAGTGCATACTTCATTGTATGTTTGTAAATCCTTTAACAAGGTGGACCTAGTAGTCCTTATTGCTCCTAATATGACAGATCATCAGAAGTGATCAATGTAAGCCTTAACAGTCCAAATTTATACTATATTACTAAATCTTGTTGGTATCATCCCCACCCTACTTTTACTTTCTATTTAGAAATTTTTTGGGTCACCAAATCTATGTGTCAAAGTGTTATGTATGCTTTCATGTTTTCATTTTCTCATGCATGAAGTTAGATCAAAATTCATATAAAGAATTAATTTCTAATTGGGTTAAAAGTTTTAAAGTTACTGATTCACCTTTCCCCTCTCAGTAACTTAGCCTTTAAGAATATTTTCAACAATTGATATTAGAGCATTGTGGTTCTCAGGAGAAAGTTTAACAGCTTGAGCAAAGATTAAAGGCCATGAAGATATTTAAACTTGACAAGGCTATTGACAATGAGAAGCTAGATTTGTAAATGGCTATTGCCCAACTCAAGAAAGAAAAGAAGAAAATATTTTACAATTCAAATGAATGATCATCTCTATATTGAAGACCTTCATTCAAGGAATCCAAATGAAGCCAATGAAGAAATCAAGGAACTCCTAGAAAAAAATGGTTCACTTAAAAAAGTAAGAAAACTAATAAGAGAATAAGAAATTTAGCTAGTAAGGCTATGTGAAGTCATGGAAGAGAAAAAAAAGATAAAAGAAGAAATATAAGGAAAGGATAATGAGATTCAACATCTATCCCTCCACTAGACTAACTTCATTAATCAACTCACCAATGCAAATGAAGAAATCATGAACCTAAGATATGAGAATGAAAGATTGTAGAATGATTTAAACTCTGAAAAACAAACCAATGAAAGAATGATGAAATCCCAAGCATACATGAATTAATTGAATGATAAAAATATCTATAGACAAAAAGGAAAAGTAGGAATTGGATATATAGAAGAAGGAGAATCATCCAAGAAAGGAGCTCAAAAGAATCAAAGACCTACTTGCAATCACTATGGTAAGATAGGTCATACTTAAAAAAAATGTTGGAGTAATGAAAAAGAAAAATTCAATGGAAAATGTTACAATTTTGATCAACATAGTCATAAGGCTAATGAATGCAAAGAGAAACCAAGATTTGAAGACAAATGTTAAAAGCATGGGAAAAAATCATCAGAATGTAAAACCAAGACATTGAATCCAACAGAATAAATTGTGAAAGCTATATTTGGTTGGGACTATAATAGCTGGTGCAGATGTCATTACTATGGAGAATTTGGATACATTAAAATAAATTGTGTAAGGCATCATATGAGGAAAAGAGATACTATTGAAAGACGTTTTATCTATATAGAACTTGGTCATTTTGCCAAGAATTGTATGAATACTAGTAGAATTGAAGATGAAAAGAAGGAAAAGGATGATAACATCCAAAAATATATGAGAAAATAATGGATTCCAAAGTCTACTAAGAAAACAAGGCCAAACAATAATGAAAAAGTCACTCAAGAATTAGGTGACTCTACCATTTCTACTTAATTTCTCAAAGAAGAACTAGAACTAGGCTACCAAAGAAGACATCCAAATCAGTTCCATTTGAAAGGAAAAAAGATCCATATATGTATTCAAGATATGAAGGGATCACTGAGTAAAAGGGTACCAGTTACTATTGAGTTACTTTACTTACTGAGTGAGGTTGGGTCATAGACTCTGCCAAGCAAGGTTAGGAGTAATCAAGATGCATATGGTTATTGAGTCACAAAGACTTTTCTAAGTGTTAAATAAAAGGAAGTGGATGATAGTCTATCAATTTTATCTACCATTTATACCAAGAATTTATGGTGAAATTTTGATAAAAGGAATGAAATCAAAGTCATTTTTACCATGAATTTTTGAGAGCAAATTGTGTAGAACGATCTTCAAGAGCATCCAAGTGATTTGAGTGAATTGTTACCAAAAGATTTTGAATTCTCTCAAACCCTACTAAGTAAAGATGGCATCTAGTAGTAGCAAGGTAAAATGAGGATCAAACATGTTGGTTCATGGTGTAGAATGGAAAGCTCCAAACTTCAAGCTCACTCCTACAATCACTGAAACCCTAGATCCAAGTGAAGTGTAGTCACAAATCCGTCCAAAGGTACTATTGATTAACAAAATTCATTCTCATTTTAAATGCATGATTCAAGATATTGGTACTTTGGAAATGGATGGAGCCCTAGAAAAGTTGTGTATAAATGGCATCTTGAAATCCGAGTATCAACACATTGAGACTAAAGGATCAACCCATATTCCTCACATGCCTTGTGAGGTTTATTCTCAATTGGGTGCACAATGGATAGTTATGGTTGGAGAAACCACTATTGATCATGAAGAAGATTATTCATAGAATCATTGGTCTTCCAATGTTGGGTAAAGCTAAGATGACCAAAAGCCTAGGTCAAGCTAAACTAGAGAAGAAAACCCTAGCTAAAGCTCTACTCGTTTCAAGAAGATTAGATTTCTAATAGATATGTAGGCTGAATTTCTTAGAGGAGAAGCAAGAATCAGATCTACATTGGTAGATATCCAAAATATGATTCTACCTAACATGGATGCACTATAGAAGCATATTGCACATTCCAAAACTCTCATCCATGACAACAACTTCTCCATAGTAGACCACATGATTGAGTTGTCAGTAGAAGTCTAGATTGCACTACAAACATGTAAGATCTTGCAAGACAATTGGGACAAAAATTTTGCTATCACATTCAAGGTACATTTAGACTTTTTGTCTCATTTTGGTATTAATATGTAAATATATAGAATAAATCTTTGGCATTATTGTCAAAAAGGGGGAGAAGATATGAGAATGATGAGTTATGGGGGAGAAAGATGTGAGATTCAAAGAAGAATGTATAGCAAGTGTATATTTAGATGTACAATATACTATATAGGAGTCTTACCATGTACATAAATATATCTTACAAAACCAATGTTGAAAAATCTCAAAAATAGTATACTCTACTAAGCTAGAATCACAAGGTGATGGATAAAGATATTCAAGAAACTTTTTGAATTCATTTTTGGCTAATAAGTATTTTTCTCACTAATGCCAAAGGGGGAGATTATTGACATATTAGTCAAGTTTGTTATTAGTGACATACACTTATTCAAATTGTAAAAATCTATCAAGCTTATTGTATAGTTTTTACCGAGTTCTTTGTACAAATTTTAGTGTGTACCGAGCAGTTACAGTTATTGTGAAGATCCGGATTGTAACCCAAGCATCTTAGTGTATGCCAAGTTTACCATTACAAACCAAGGTCTGTAGTGCTTAGCGAGTTCATAGTTGATGTGATGTGAATCTAGTGTTAACTAAGCTACTCAGTGTTAACCAAGTGATTCAGTTTATATCGAACTTATAGTGGAAGCATTGATCGAGTTACATAGTGTGAATCAAGTGATTTAGTTTATATGAAAAATTTCACAGTATTCACTAAGTCACTAGTGTAGACCTAGTTCAAGACTACTTAGAAGTGATCAGTATGGACCGAGCTTCTACATCTACCAAGTGCATGACAATGCTAAGCATTGACAATGAATGTTGAGTGTTAGAACTTCACTAAGTCAGTCTTCAAAACTTGAGTGTTTACATTTGTACTAACTTTGTAATATTTGTGTAAAATTGTATTGTGGCTGAATTTGTAATTGTATAATTGGATATATATATATATATATATATATATATATATATATATATATATATATATATATATATATATATATATATATATATATATATATATTAATGTATTATATCACATCCAATGTATGTATGGAATATTTATGAAGAATACAATGTAATCAAATCTAATCAGAGAGGAGAAGAAAGTGTGAATTACAAAGGCTACAATAGTATAAGGAGTAGCAAAGATTCATCTATCAAAACAAGATGATTTATCTATCTCATTTAGAAAACCAAGTTGCAGATTAGAGATCAACCACTGCTTCATCCTAACAAGTGGATTAGTCAAATCCTTTAATAAGATAGACCTAATAGTCTTATAAAAATCTCTTTTACCAAGCGCATACTTCATTGTATGTTTGTAAATCCTTTAACAAGGTAAACCTAGCAGTCCTTATTGCTCCTAATAGGGAAGATCATCATAAGTGATCAATGTAAGCCTTAACAGTCTAAATTTATACTATAGTACTAAAGCTTGTGGGAATCATCCCCACACTAGTTTTACTTTCTATTTGAAAGGTTTATGGGTCACCAAATTCATATGTCAAAGTTTTATGTATGCTTTCATGTTTTCAGTTTCTCATACATGAAGTTAGATCAGAGTTCATATAAAGGATTAATTTCTAATTGGGTCAATATTTTTAAAGTTACTGATTCACCCCTCCCCTCTTAGTAATTTAGCCTTTATGAATATTTCCAACACCATTGGGATTCAGAGTCTATCCAATTTCTTGACCTAATTGACTACATTACTCAACATAATCAACAATTTTCTATACAATTCATTCTTATGTAAATTCTTCCTAATGCATGGAGGTCCTGTCACATTCACTTAAACATTTACTCTATTTATTGAATCAAAATAAATAACAAATTGACATACAACTTATCCTAATTGCATTAAACTAAACATGCTTTGATCATACAATCTCAAAATAACCAACCACTAAAAATGGAGACAGGATTTAGAGAGAAAAGATAAAGGGGATAAATTAGCTTTGCATTAATCTTCTTTGAAAATTATATAACATTGGGTAATACTCATAACAACTCAAAATAAGGCACCATGATCTTGGAAAATTAATGTATTCTCAGAATTTGCAAAGAAAATACATCAAAGAGTTGATATCAAGAAAGATTGGACTAAAATAAACTAATAGAACTCAAAGTTATACAATAAATTAGACCCTTTCTCTAGCCTTGGAATCTCACTTATATAGTGTGAGATGCAACAAGCTTTAGGCATATAGAAACTAACAATTGTCCTTAAGATAGGAAAAATATACAATGTTACTATCATAAAAGACAAAAATAGTGCAACAGAAAAACTTTACAAAATATTCTCTCGTGGGACCACTTTTTGCTATACTTTTCATGCTTAGAGGTTCATGATTGGTTTCAAAGTTATTGGCACTCCTCGGATGGTGTAACCAATGAAGTTGCACAAGATGGACTTGATTTAGATGTTTGTAGAGTTACTTTAACTCAAGAATTTCCATCCACATCATCATGTACTACCAAAACCACAATTACCTTTGATTCTATTGCTACTATATTATCAATTTGGACCTTAGTTCTGGTAGTTGCAGTTGGTTGCTTTTTCTTGTCCTCTTCAACTTGTATTGATGTGTCAATTATTTTAACTTCACTTTGATCATCATCAATTTCATTTAGTTCTAGATATCTTGCATGGACAAATCTGCCATCCACTTGTCAAATAGTGTGTCATTTAGCCAATTAAAATTTAGAATATCATGCTACTTCTTAATTATATATTCTCCAACTTTGTCAATTTTAGAAAAATCTTGCCTAAATCATAAAATAGTTACACTTTTACAACTTCTTTAGTTATAGTTTCCAACCGTACATTTTCTTTCTCATTTCTAACCTTATTCATTCGAAGGCATAATAAGTCATTCAATTCGTAGATCCATTCCTCTTTATTTTTCAATTTATCCCTTTTATTTATGGCATGTGGGAAGAGTTCAAAAATTAATACTCTTATATTTTTCAAGATAATTTATGATCCTCTTTTGTAATTCAACTCTTTTATCATCAAATTCTAAGAGATCATTGGCCAAATCATAAGTCTTTTCTATATATTCACATGATAAACTGATAACAGAAAAGCATAGAAGAGTAACATCTTTACTCCTTTTACTTCATTTGTTAGCAATTGGCTTCAAGGCTTCATCATTTGCTTTCATCTCATCCCATATATTTATTGCCTTTGTGAGTTTCTCATAAAATGACGACCAATCAATTTTATTAACTAAATACATTGCTTTTCTTAGCTTGTTCTCATATTGAATATTTAGCTCCACATGTAACATCCACAATTTTCTCTTTTCTTATTCAAAATATTATGTAGTATAAAATTTGGGCCTTTGTGGAGTATCTAGAATTTCAACATGAGGAGTGGATCTAAAAGGCTCCACTGGTGGATAAGGATAAGTAATTTGGGGCCTACTAGATTCTCCCACTTTTCTCTTTCCTAATTACTTGTCCATATGGGCTACCTGACTCTCTAATTGATGTACTATGTTCCCTCTTTCCTCATATGCCTTTAGTATTTCTTCAAACTTGGCATTGAACTCCAAAAATTTATTTTTATCTTTTTCAGCAACCACCACCCCAAAGTCCATCATTTCTCTAGTCATTTTAGATACTTTTTCATGTCAACCTCATCTACTCTGTACACCATGAGGCTACCTTATGCTTGGCATTTTAAATTTATTATATCTAGTTTTATCTCTCTTTTCAATAGACCAAATCACCAATGCCTTGTGATTATTTTTGTACTTTAAGCCTCTATGTGCCTGTAGGATCTCTTCCTCAGTTTTAAACTAAGTATCCTTTACCTTCCTATCAGAATAAAAAATCATAGCATTGGCTATGTCCCACTAAGGAAAGATTAAAACTCTTGAGTCACTCAATAGTTTCCTTCCCCCTTAAGGGGTTAATTATGCAAATTCTTCATGAAGTTAGCTTTAACTTCCTCTTCAATTTCCGAGTCCAACTTATTTGGTTGCTTTTCTTTTATTGATTTACATTCATTTTCAAAATTAAAAATGTTTCTTCTCCATAAAAAATGGGCAAGGGCTTTAGACTTTACAAAACTTTGATCATCAATGAATTTTTAGGAAGCCTATGAAATCATAGGGTCTATTTCCTTACCTCTATAATCTACAATAGTAAGATCAAAAGATGACATAGGAGGCTCTTTAGGTGCTCGTCCTTCAATGTTAGCAATTGTGACCACAATATCCCTTTCCCCTCCAATTTGTCTCAACTATTCTCTCAGAGATGCTTTACCATCTATTCTAAGTGGAGTCTGGGTAGATGAATATTCTTCTACATGAGAAGATGATCCCTTCTCTAGTCTCTAATTCCTAGGAGCATGTGTGTCGAGAGGGCTTTCGGACCATGGCCTCTTGTAGGGAGGAACATACTGTATATTTTGGGCCACTACATACCCGACTTTTTTCTACAATGTATATTGCCCTAGGGTCACAATTATTCTATTGGCCAACCTCTTCTCCACCTCAATAGCCCTATATGGGTATGCTTTTGTTATGATCTCTTTCTTTTCATTTAGTGTTTGCATTATCCTAGCAAAGTTGTCCATTAACATATCTATTTTCATTCCCTGATATTTTTTATCTACTAAGGGATCATATTTTGGCTCAAAAGCATTTATAAAATCCAAGACTTTACTACAGACTACCCATTTTTCTTTTCTAATCTCTTGCTCTTGTAATGAGAACCTATTTCTAATTATGTCCTTAGGAAAATATATAGTTTTCATCTGAAACTTAGCCTTACTTCTTTCTCTGAGGAGGTCATTAAATCCTTCTGAGTCAACAAAATGGGCACGGGATTGGGCCATTTGATATTTGTCTAAGAATTTTCCCACGTTCATCCGTCTTTTTTTTATAAAAACAAAATTGTGAATAATTGTAATCAGTAGAAAGAAAGTACCTTTAGATTTACCAAGTAAATTTCTCTCGTCAACTAATCTAATTTTCCATAACAACTCAACAAGTCCCACTTTCAAGGGAACTTGGTATGGCAACACATGGGGCTTTCCCAAAAAACCATAAACTTTGAAAATAGTGGAAACAACATATGGAATAATATCACCCTAGTTGTGGCTTACCAACAGTCTTTTGGCATGGTCTTTAGGTCTAATTAGTTCTAATAAAGCTTGTGGTATCCTAGGGCTATCCCCTATCAACACTATTTTGAGCCTGGAGAAAAAGTATCTGTCAAACCTAACAAAGCTAGCATCAATTACCCCCATTTCATTTCTATACTCCATAACTAAATAGGGAGTCTTTCTCCATCTCTTTCAAATTCTAGTTTCATCTCCTTAGAGAAAAAGGTAACTCCTTTGAATAAATAGATATAGATCAACATTGAATACTAGTAGAAGGGCTTGTCAACTTTGGCCTTTGTTAATCCAATCAAACCATTATGAATTTATTCAGCCAAGAAAGTAGAAAAATCAAGGATTGAACTCATTCCATATTAAAGAGTTTGAACAATAATAAGAACAATAGAACCTGGGAGGTGATCTTGTTCATCCATACCAAAAATCTTACAAGGAGAAAAGTACAAGGCCTGTACCCTAGGGTTAAAATATTTTTTCAACAAGGGCTCAATAGTATTTTTTGTGACTAAGGGAAATGATCCAATTTTAACAAAATATTGCTATAATGGCCCTCCCCTTAGATACACACTCTATGCATCATATCTAGCTTGGAGGTTTTCCATGTCAATTTTCTCATGAACAACATGATTGGGGTTCAACTTGAAAACCTGTATGATCATTTTAGGTGAAACCCTTAAAAGGTTATCCCCTACATGATTTTTTACAACCCTAGTGATTGGATGATACTTCTTGGCCATATTTTCCAGTAGATCACCGAAGAAGAAAACTCCAAGGACAATCAATTTACCTATGTCAAATTCCCAAACATTATTTACTAGAGTATCCAATTTCCTTTCTGCAAACCATTTCTTAAAGAGTTCTAAGCCTCCCACAAACACCTCTGCATCCCTCAACTAGTTTGCTTTGTCATAAAAACCCCCACCAACTAGTAACCTAGGGCTTTTTGGAATCAATTCTCTACCCCTAGCCAATTCATTCATTGATAGCAACATTTTTTCTAGAAAATCATCGTGAACTACCCTCTTTAAGTAACTACTTTTCTTGAGAAATCCTTGTATGGAGAAATTTTTATAGTTTACCACTTATAACTTCTTAATTCTTAGATGTTCAGATGACTTAACTACCTTTTCTTGTTTTTTGTCTCTATAAATTACTCTATTGTGTGTTGAAAACCTTGAAAACTCTTGCTCTTAGCTTGCAAAGATTTATGCTATGATAATTTTGTAATTTTATGGCTCAATAGTGGTCAATTCAAAATTTTATTGAAACATTAAGCTCACATGGAGTGGCATTGATTAGAGTTAATGCTCTAACTATCAAATTTGTGCCATGCCATGAAGTTTGAATTTCAACCATTGATCATAGAAAATCAAACAATTAAAAAAAAAATCAAAATAGCAGAATTAACCTTTCTAGAAATTGCCATGTGTCAATAGGGCACATTCCTACATTTCATAATGTTTGAACATTTTCACGAAGTGGTGAAGCATTGATCATCAATCTTCTAAAGCTTGAAAATAAAAAAAAATCCTTCTATCTTCATAACTCTGGCTTTAAAACTATGGCCCCTCTAATACAATCATTTTCCAACTCAGCAAACACATGGACCATCCTACCAAGCATCGTATTCCACATCACCATGATTTTCCATCTTGGTGTATCTTTGAAACCTTCTAAATAAATGGCCCTACTTGTCCACATGGTAGGCATGCACTTTACTTCTTTGCTTAAAGTTCAATCATTTTTATATTGCGATGAAGTACCTTCTGTTGATCTTTCAAAGATCGGCAGTGACACACATCTTACCTATTTTATAACCCAGTCAGCAAGGTCAACAAATGAAATGTCTTGCCTTTTCCAACATGTTCTGATAGACACTAGCTATTCCAACACCTTTTAAACTTAGTGACATGACATCATTGAGTACACATGGCAAGCAAGTGCTTTCACAAATCCTCATGACGTGGTAATACACCTATCAAAGATCTTCCAAAGATTGATGACTCAATGATATAATACCAAAGATGACCCCACTACTCATCTCAACCAATAAAATTGCTTGGAAATTTTAACATGCTCTAAAAACTTCTAAAAAGCTCTAACATCCTCTATTCTTTTGCAACACATTAAAAGGCCAATATCATCAAATGCTACATGGCAGACATGCGCATTCCTATATTTGCTAAATTTTGATCAAATTCTTAATGTGGGCATGTGATCACCATCGATCTTTCAAACATCAATGATTGATAAGAGTAAACCACAGTCATTAAAAAATTTCATAGAGCACTAAGGAAATAAAAAAGGAAAAACCACGATTAAGGCAAGTTGTGCAATGAAGAGTTTCTAAACTTTGAAAAGGTAACTTAAAATAAATACGAGAAAAGGGGTAAAATAAGACCTTAGGGTAATAATCTTCCTGCGTAATTTTTAAAAAACCTACTTTCTAAGATTTTGAAAAGCTAGGGAATATGACAAGGGTTTAAAAAAATCTTAATAATTTTAGCTAGGGTTTTGACACATTTCACAAGTTTTAAACATGGGAATAGGTTTTTTCACCACAAAGTGTAACAAGAATACCTAATGAAAAAACTAGGCCAACTATTCCTACCTTATCTCTCCTTCATTCTACAAATCATTGTTAGTCTCAAAGTATACTTCATCATTCCTTGGTTTAGTAATAATATTCTCATCATCTGAATTTTAGTCAACTATTCTTTCATGTATCTTGAATTTCTCATCAACTCTTACACTTGCACTCTCAACAATAGTATTAGTTCTCATATTATAACATCTATAAGCCTTGATTTACAATAAATAATGAAGAAAAATACCTTCATTACTTCTAGCATCAACCTTACCAATATCATCATCTCTTTTGATATAACATTTATTACCAAAAATTCTAAAATACTTAACTATGGGTGAGTGACCAAACCATAGTTCATAAGGGGTCTTGTTTGTGTCTTTTCTAACTTGTACTTTTCTCATAGTGTAGACTATTGGATTCACAACTTCTGTCCAAAAAATCTTGGATACATCATTCTTAGCTAAAATAGCTCTTGTTGCTTTTGTTATTGACTTGTTCCTTCTCTCTGCAATGCCATTCTATTCAAGGGTTCTTGAAAATGATATCTGTCTTTTGATTCTATTAGCTTCATAGAAGATGTTAAACTCATTTGAAGTAAGCTCTCCTCCTCTATCTAATCTTATACATTTAATCTTCATACCTGATTCATTCTCAACTCTATTCTTGAATATGTTGAATTTGTCAAATCCATTAGATTTTTCTTTAAGAAATGTAACCCACGTCATTCTAGAAAAATCATCAACTAAAATCATGAAGTACCTTTAGTCTTTGTAGGACCACTAAGATCTGTATGTGTAATCTCTAATTTTTTTGTAGTAGTAAACTTATTTCTGGAAAAAGAAGTTCTGTTGTACTTTGCCAATACACACTCTTTGTAAATTGTGTTAGTATGCTTAACAATCTTAGGAAATTTCTAACTGCAAACATACTACTAGTCTTCACAATGTTGTCAATGTTTATATGACAAAATCTCTTATGCCATAACCAACTATCATCTACCTTCGTAACCAAATATGCCATTTTAGTAGGATTCAGCTGAAATACATTACCTTTAGATTTGGTTCCTATTCTAGTTACCTTTCCATCTTTATCTCTGATTATGCATGTCTTCTCTGTGAACTGCAACTAATAACCTTTATCCACTAGTTGTCAACACTCAAAAGATTGTGTTTCAACCCATCAAAAAAATATACATCCTCAGTGTTAGTTTTACCATCAAGGATTATAGAGCCAATACCTTTAACATGGCATGCTGCATTGTTTCCAACTTTGACAATGCCTCCACCATGACTTTTGATGTCAACAAACTTTTTCATATTACCAACCATATAATGTGAACAACAACTATCAATTATCCAATCTGATTTCTTTTCAACCCATGACACCAAATCTATTTTCTCTAGACTTTCCTCTTTAATATTTACAAATCCTATTTCATCATCACTAGCACTTACTACTTGTTCATCAGAATCTTCTTCATTTCCATATAAACATTCCCTATCTCTTCTAGGTTTGAAATTTCCCCTATACTTTTTCTCTCTTTTAGGATGCTTAGATGCATTATAAAAAAATTCATTGCAAGTCCAACTTTTAAAGATTTTTTTACCACCCTTTTCTATTCTTACCAGAAGGGCTACTCCTTCTATCTTTTTGTCCACATCAAATCTGCTACTACTAGAAAAGTCTCCTCTAGCACTTGTGTTCCTTGATAAACTAGGTCAAATATTCAAGGCATTGAAAGCCATTTCTATTCTAGTCAATTCTCTAGACTGTGTAAGTTCATTCTCAACTACTTCATGTCTCCTAAGAAATGTTTCGTTTGTGAAATCTTTGGTCTAAGAAATCAACAACTGTATCATTTGAACTACTTGCTTAAATAGTGGGGTTAAGCTCTTTAGTATCTTCTAGATCATCTCATCATCTTCTTTGGTTCCTCCTTGAGATCTAATACCTACAATAATTTCTGATATCATGCCTACATATGTTCTTATAGATTCACCTTCCATCATTTTATCATCTTAAAATGCACAAATCCAACTTTGTAGAAAAAATTTCTTAGAATGTTAATCATCTTCATAAGTATTTTCCAAAGCTTTCCATATTATATTAGAAGTATAAAGTGATTTTACTTGGTTGTACTTAATTTTGGGAACTACAAGCAATAGTGCTTCTCTAGATCTCATGTTGCACATGAAAAATTTCTCTCTCTTCCTCGGTACAAGTTTTCAACTTTTTTTAGAAATGATTGTCTTTGTTGATTTTGTCAAGATCCAATATCTTAGACCCATACAAAATAGATGTGTCTTCATCTTTTCCTTCTAGCTGTCATAATTTGTTCCATTGAACTTCAAACTATCCTTCTTGAATAAGTTTTCCATGGATCTCCCAAAGTTGTTAAACTTTATCTTCAAGGACCTAATGCTCTAATACAAATTGTTAGAAGCAATAGTCCACAAAGATAATTGCGGGGGGCAGGGG
This sequence comes from Cupressus sempervirens, assembly GCA_028749045.1. NCBI lineage: Eukaryota > Viridiplantae > Streptophyta > Pinopsida > Cupressales > Cupressaceae > Cupressus > Cupressus sempervirens. The sequence goes on along the minus strand of CM053793.1, from coordinate 499,489,745 downwards.
GTGGGTGGTGGTGAACCAATTATATAATAATTAAAACATTTATCAACCTTAAGTAATTTTAACCATTCAACCAAAGTAATCAACAACCATAACAAGATGCACATATATAATTACACTAGATATGTTAACTAGGGAAACCCTTGATAAGAGGGAAAGCCCCAATGGGAATATAAATATTCCTTGTTAGAGGACAGACCCTGTTAGGAGTTTATTACAATATTTAGTACCTATGAGTCCCTATTAGGAGACTTTGAATCCTTGTTAGGAGATTCCAATTCTATTAGGAGTTGTGCCAACCCTATTAGGAGTTATGGAAGACAAAAGGACCCACTATCCAAATAGCTTCTAGGGCAGGACCATTGAACTCACTGTCCAATTGATCTCTTAACTATTCTTTGTAGAATAATTGACTATACTATACTTTAACTTCTTCCCTCTATCTTGTCAACTAGACCAATCACTATTAGACCTTGTAGAATAGGTCACAAACCTTGGATCTAAATATCAAACTTTGGATCACACAATAAAACCTTGGTAACAAAGTTTCCTTCATCTTCACTCTGCTCTACTTAACTTCACATTCCACTCTTTTTGTTGCTTACAATCCATTTTATTTTTTCCACATATGATAAAGAAAAAATTTCCTTCCTTTATACTAAATCCATAAAGCAATTCCCTAAGTCAGCTATTACATCTTCTCAATTAATTATTATAGGACCACATTAAGAACATGTTACACTTAGTAATAACATTAATATTTTTCCTTGTAACTTGAATAAATTGTTGTACATGTAATATTATGATGAGTGAGATTAGATACGTCATCTTTAGATGGTCTACTTCACATCTATAACTTTAGCTTCTCAGAATAACAAATCTACTAAGAGATATAACAAGTTTACCAGAACAAGCTTCTATAAACTCTATCTCAGAACAATCTTCACTGAAACCTCCATAACTTATTCAAGACTTAATGTCTTATGCTTCCAAGGTTAGCTGCATATAATAGACACTTACTATAATCCCCTTTTAACCTCACTAGTGAAAGTACTCAACGGTCTATCTGTACCAACTTGATCTTTATCATTGTTCTTCAATGAGATACCATAGAAAATTGCTATGTTGACATTAATGACAAACACAATTATGAATGTAAGATATTATCATGATAATGATCTAATCATATTTCTACAATACTCCCCCATATAAGTATCATCATCATTCATTCTTTTAACAATATTTGCTAGATTTTCAAGAAATCCTAAAGAGAATCACATGATGGCTATAAAACGGATATTTAGATATCTAAAAGGTATAGAAGACTATGGATTATATTACAAGAGAAGTGATAAATTTGAACTGAAGGTTTTCATTGACTCAGATTGGGTTGGAAATATTGATGATAGAAAAAGAACTAGTGGAGGTGCATTCTTTCTAGGAAAGAGATTGGTGTCATGGACAAGTAAGAAGTAGAATTGTATTTCCCAATCAACAACTAAAGTTGAGTATGTGGCAACTATAGTGACTTATTCAAACATAATATGGATTAAGAAAAATTGTTTAAAGGTATGAAAGAAGAGATTACAAATCTAGTAGTTATCTATTTTGATAACACAAGTGCTATCAAAATTTCAAAGCATCCAGTGATGCACACTAAGACAAAGCACATTGCTGTCAAGTATCATTACTTGAGAGAATTAGTTCAAGAAAAATAAGTAAAGCTAGAAAATGTGAATACAAAGTGTTAGATTGCTGACATATTTGCAAAACCATTAACCAAAGATGTTCATGAATATCATAGAGGTAAAATAGGGGTGGTTCCCCTAACTAAGGCTACTTAAGAAGATAAGGTGCATTGCATCACATGTGCTAATCAGAATATTCTACACAATGGTGCACTAAAACTGTACTTTGGGACATGCCTAAGGTAGAATAATTTAGTACAACATAAGATGACATGTAATTTACCTTTGTATTTACCTCTTCCTCTTCCAAATATTTTTGCAAAGAGGGATTCAAGTTCATCAACCTCGTCATCATAACTATCACTTTCACTCTTACATGTTTTCCTTTCTTCTTTCTAAGAACACATTGTGACTTGAAAGAAGATTCAATGGTAGTAGGTGTGTAGTCATCCAAATTAGACATCTCAAAAGTAGTAAGTTTACCACTTATAGCTTCTATGGTCAAGTTGTTAACTAGTGTGCATCTCAATTCTTGGATTGTAGAGACTCTAATGTCATAGATAGGTAGTAGAGTCCTCAATACCTTACTTATTACTATTTCATATTTTATTTCTCTATTTTCACCTTGAATAGCATTAACAACCTCTTTAACTCTTACGTAGTATTGTACTATGTCTTCACCTTCCTTTATTCTCATGTCATCAAATTTTCCTCTTATGCATCCTAATTTGGCTCTTAAAACATTTTCATCACCTTCATATATGGTCTTCAATTTGTGTCATATATTCTTTGTAGTTTTCTAACCATTTAGGTAATCAAACTTGACATAGCTTAGGGATGAGGAAATCTCCAACATTACTTGGTTATGATCTAACTTATGTATTAGTTCTTTACTAGTTAGAGGAGTAGTTTGTACTTCTGCATATTTATTGTTCATAAACTTGACAACAACATCACCGATACTAGGTATGTGCAACTTCATCATGGTCTACAATGCAAGAATTTTCTCCTTGTTTAGCTTGGGTAAATCTATCTTGTTCATCATGATATTTATCTTGAAGCACCTTCAAATGTTTCTTTATAAGCACTAAGCTCTAATACCAATTGTTAGAAATATTTAGAATAGCTGAGAGGGGGGTGAATCAATTATTGAAGGTCTATATGTACCACTTGAATAATCAAACATTAAATACTTCATTGTTCTACTTATCTCATTGTTGCTCGGTCTCTACTGTAAAATTATAATAAACATAACTTGCATTGCATAATGAAAAAATTCATAAAATATTCATCACTTTTTGACACTAGGATTTTATGCAGAAACCCAATTTGAGAAAAACCACTAGTAACATGTCACTCTTTTTCACTCTTTCAAAGTGAGCTTTGTTAGGAGCCAACCTTGTTAAAGGTTATAAAACACACTGTTAAATGTGACCTAGTTATAGGATCTAATCATGCTATTAGGAATGTCCTTGTAAGAGGAATTTGATCGTTTCATTTAGAATGTCAATAGTTAAAGGAATTACATAGACTGTTAAATATTCAAATGACTATTAATTCAACCTTTGTTAAAAGGATTTCAATACAAACCTTTTTCCAATGATAATAAAGAAAATAGTAGGTTTGACCTGTATGATTACAACTTACTTTTTCTAGTTTAGATATCTATTTGGTCCTTACATTAGTTCACTAATAAACCTTTTACTGTAATCTTTGATCTTGATCTCCTTGGACACCTTTCTATAGTACCTAGAAAATGGGTTAAATGCATAACATGCTATGAGAAAATCACAAACTCAACAAACATATGTTAGCACCCACTAGTCTACCATGAAATCCAAACTAATCAAAAGAAGAAAACACAAGGTTAGAAACCCCCTCTTTCATTTGTAGCTCCCATGTCCTTCTTTCTTCTCCAAATGATGTAGCTCCAACTTGCCTATAGTGCACACAATATTGAAGCAAAAGTCTATGATTGGATTAATGCCATGAGAATACTAGAAGTGTGATTTTAGTGTAAGAACAAGAATGAAAAATGAAAAGAAGCTAGGGACTCAAAGACTCAAGAATTAGGAGCTAACGATCTAAGGACCTAAGGAATGAAAATGAGAGAAAGAATGCTCATTTTATAATTGACATGGAGGATGAGAGCATTGGATTTTTCACCCTTAGATATGTGATGTGGCAAGAGATTCCTTTGATAATCTATGACACATATGAAAAAATATGCCAATTGTAAGATTCTATGACACATGGAAGTCAAACTTGGCTAAATGTGGAAGAGAATCTATGATGCATCATAAGACACCTCAAGCCCACTTAAAGCCAAGAATCTATGACAAATAAGCCAAATAGGGACATGTGTAAGGAATAAGAATATTTGATTATGACATATTTTATCCAAGTGTCAAAGGAGAATCCATGAGGTGTCATATCCAAGTGTCATGATGATGTCAATATTCTATGGAATATTTGAATTAAAAACCCTTTTGTTCCAAAAAATAAGAATTGGTAGAAAATGGAATTGATGATGGAAAATGGAACTGAGGAAATTAAGAATTTCCATGGTTTGCGGATAATGAATCAATTAAATAATAAATTTAATTAATTGAGGATGATAATTAGGAAGAATGATTAGAAATAATAATAGGATTAAATTATGGGTTATTTAATCCTATAGAGAAAATTAGTAGATGATTGGCCAAATTGATTAAATAAATGCGACCGTATCCTTTGATGAAAATGTGACGATGATAGTGGAAATTGAATAGGATGGTGATAGGTAGACCAAATCCATGGTCAAATTGATCGATTGATTGAAATTGATAACATGCCAAGGAAACATGAAATAAATTGATTGATACATAACATTTAACTAACATTGCAAATACTACAAGATCGAGGTTGATTGATAAGGTTGATCATAATAACATCAAAAAACATTTTCAATATTATTAAAATGGTTGATAATGCCATGATTCAACATTGAAAGCCTCAAAAATGTCAAAGATCAAATGACATGAATGATAGTTTGACCTAGCACTGAGAGCCACGATAGTACTAAGGTCAAATTGATAAGATTAATAGGTTGATAGGTTTCCAAGGCACTAAAAGCCACAACAATACCTAGGATTGAATAAATGATGATTGATTTGGGTTTTTTGATATGTTCTAGGTTGATTAAGACTGATTTCAAGTGATTTTGAGTTGATTTGAGGTGATTTTGAGTTGATATGAAATGTTTTTGAGTTGATATGAAGTGGTTTTGAAATGACATGAAATTGATGTGAAAGAGGATACAAATGATAAAGTATGATCAATTTGGCCAAAAGATAAAAGTTAGTAGAATGATAAAATGGGAAAAATTATTATGAAGAAGTGATGAAACTGTAGATGCGAACCATTTTTGAGCATCTACATTTTTCCCCTCTTTGATACAATGTGATTTAGAGCATTGTGTCAAAGAATGCTAACGAAAAAGTCATAAAAGCATGCCCCAGCAATGTGGTATACATTTATGCCCACTTAATAAATTGAACAACATAGGAATTTGATAGGTCAATTTCATCAACAATGAGAAAACAAAGCCATAGCAAGTGACAGATCAAAAATTAGAGTTAAAACGTGAAAGTTAATGGCTCCGATGTGAAAAAGGGCATCACAACCAACAAAGAAAGGACCTCATGCACATCCATATAGGTAGAAGAAAGCTATAAAAGGAATTTGAGAGGGTTTTGAAGGTCATTTTTTCTCTCTAATTTGGAAGAAAAGAGCTTTGGAGCAAGGAGAATGGATCGACTACCTAGGGAGCAACATCATGGTGAAAAGCTGTGGACTTTTCGACGGTGGGAAAATGTTGGACCTCCAATGAGTACATCAAGGACATATTTGTAATTTATATTATTTTTCATGATTTTTATTTCTTTTTATTGCTTTTCCACACTTTTTATGCACTCAAGAATTTGTCGGGGGGAACGAGGGTCAAACGGGGTCAAACGGGGGTCCCGGGGCCAGGTAGGGCATCCAAACACCCCAACTACACCCAAAATGCAGCCAATTGAATCAATGACATAATTGGAATTCCCAAGTACATCAATGATGTATTTGGTATGACCAAGTGTGTCAATGATGCAGTTGGGAACCCCAACTGCACCCTATGATGTGTTGGAGCTCAGATCGTGGTTTGAATGATCCTGGATCGAGCTAAAACTTTGCAAAGGCTAGCATAACCCTAGAGGGATGTTAGAAACATGATAAAATGCAGTCAAAGGTGGTAAAAATTGTTAGGATTTGGTCAAACATAGGGTAGATGTAGGTCAAACTTGGGTAAATGCTAACAGAGAACCGTGCAAAGGGCTCGAAAGGGTGCAAACAGACTCGAAATGAATCAAAATTTGGAACACATGTTAAAAACCCTAGAAAGAGTTGAAAAATAGGTTAAATAAGACTTGGATAGTCAAAAAAGTCAAACTTGGTCAAACTTAGGTCTGATGGAGGAAGAAGGTTGACCAATGGATAAGGATAGGGTCAAAATGATGCAAATGAGCTCGAAATGATCTGAAACTTGGCAAACATGTTCAAAACCCTAGGAAGAGTTCAAAAAATAAGTCAACATAGTAAAAAATGATCATAAAAAGTAAAAGTTAGTCAAAATAGAGTCAAACTAAGTGAAACTTAGGTCAAAAGTAGGGTAAACTAGATGTTAAACCATAGGAGATTGACATAAGCTATATGATTATACAGGAGGAGTTGTCCTTTCTATTGATAAGGGGATATAGGCCAAAGAGCCTTACACTACGTCATTAGATGACACCTAGTGAGTGAGGGATATTGGCTGGGTTGGGATTATATCATATGACATTTATGCCAGAGATGAGGGGGAATAGGGCTTTGTTGATAGCTTTGATGGAGAGGTGGCACTCATAGACTAGTTCATTCCACCTACTAACTAGGGAGATGATTGTGACACTAGAGGATGTATGGTGCATCCTTAGGATCCCTATCCATGGAGAGTTTGTAGTTTATGACCCAGCTACAGGGCAAGCAGCTCTACACTGGCTATTTGGATGCGAAGATGTCGAGCTAGGGATCTAAGACTATGAGATTGGATGGGACCTATTGGTGGCACACCATGAGTGGCTGACAATTGTGATTTTCTTAGTGATTAGTGGATTGCTAATACCAGATAGATAGGGACATGGATTCCTAGTTGGATGGGATTGAGTACTTGAGAAAATGATAATGGAGGGTACTAGGTTTTCTTCGGGCCCATGCATGTTGGGGATGTTATATTATTATCTGAATTAGGTAGCATATAGAGGAGGACTATCCTTCAACACTAGTGGCACATTATTACAAATCTAGGCCTATGAGCACATTGCAGTATTTAGGCCTCTGGTAGAGTGAGTGTTGGTGGATGATATGACATATGCTTATAGCTATAGAGGTGTCCTAGCTCGAGGACCATTGGGATATGCAAGATACTTTCAACATCAGATAGACATGATGATATAGTTCATATGGAGACCATACTGAGATTGCCCTAAATGGGATGATGATGAAATCCACCTACCATACTATAGGAAGGAGTGCTACCTCATAGGGTGCATAGTGATTAGCCACCTGGTTATAGAGATGTACCTACCAAAGCTTGTACTGACACAATTTGGGGAGACACAGAATGTACCTATAGGGTTATCATTATTTGTCCAATCTAGAGGAGAGGTTCAAGACTGGGGACCACCTATCAGGACACAAGTACCATATGCATAGTTAGCAGAGTTACAACGAAGACTATGGGGGGTAGTAGCAGATATAGTGGATGTAGGCATGACAAAAATGTATGATAGGTAGTTTCCATAGCATTGGTCAAGACCTTTGACAGACCCAACAATACTAGTACCTCGAGGGAGGCCACAGGATGAGGAGGATGGTGAGGAGGAGGAGGATGGGGGAAAGGATGAGGAGGGATTTGATGATGATGATGGGGTAGAGGATGATACCGAGGAGTAGGATGAGGGAGACAATGAGGAGGGAGGAGAGGATGAGGAGGGTGATGTGAGAGATGATGATGAGGATGTTGAGGAGGAGGATGAGGGAGATGATGAGGAGGGTGCTAAGGGAGAGGAGGAGGGAGATGACAAGGAGGGTGGAGGTAGTGGGGGTGGGGATGGTATTGGAGGTGATGATGAGGGAGAGGATGAGGAGGACTATTGGGAGGATAGGGATGTAGCTGCAATGGACATGTAGGAGGATCCAGTGGAGGACACCAGGAGAGAATTAGTACTAGTAGAGGTAGGGCCTAGCTAGGTAGAGTTGGTGGAGGTGATCAGAGGTCTATAGATTTAGTTAGATCAGGTTGTGGTAGAGAGGGATGTTAGGGTGGGAGAGAGGGATGTAGTTACAACAGAGAGAGATCAGGCAATGGTTCAGAGAGATCAAGTGAGGGCTGAGAGAGATGTAGCAGTGCACAGGGTAGAGATAGTAGTGTAAGAGTCTCAGGGGTTCATTAGTAGCATTAGAGATGAAAACTTTCAAGATCTTGCAATGATGATTAGCAAGGCTCACATGAATAGTATTAGCGAGATCAGCATGAGAGAGTGGTGCCACCAGGGCAGAGAGTAGAGAGTTTCCATGCATTGAGATCTCATTCCCATAGAACATAAAGGACACAGAGTAGTGCGAGGGTGATGGGGCCTATGAGGTCACCACAGAGAGCAAAGGGATCATCCTCAAGGTTGGACAAAGGCCACGAGGCTAGGGATAGCACAAGATAACATTGACAGACTCATGTATAGAGGGGCCTCTCTATGTTGCTTTTTGGTTTCTATTATGCTCTTTCATGTTTCATGCCTACGGGTAGTTAGTACTGATGTAAACCATGGTCATGTACTCTAACACCTTTATGAGACATTTATGAGATGGATTATGCATGTGCTTTATATGTTTATATGGATGTATCTATGCTTTTTTTGTGGACTTGTATATGATGACATCATATGTTGATATATCAAATGTTATGCGTGGGAAATGCCATTTTCTAAATTTTTGCCACATGTTTTTCTCATGAATGAATGCCTAATGTAATGCAAATGATATGGAATGGATGTAAATGAAATGAAATTAAGGAAAATGAAATGTAAAATGATAGGGGATGAATGCAAATGAAATATAAAATGGATGTGAATGAAATGTGAATATAATATAAATGCCATGTTTATTTCTTTGGATCATTTCAGACTTTGGACATATATAGGAATGCAGGATGACAATGCTTTTTGTGTATCAGAGTATGAGACGAAGGTAGTGGATGAAGAAGATGTAGAAGATTGAGGAAATGAGATGAAGAATTGTTAGTACGATGAGAAGAATTTTTTCTTTTGTAAATTGCGCTATATGTCAAATGGAGCTTTATTTTGATATGGCAAATAGACTGCAATACATCATGGTATAAAGGGCCAGAGCACAAATGCAAACCTTTTGCATGAACAAGCACGATGCAGATAGAAAATGACCTTGTCCTTCCTAAGGCATATGCACATGATTAAAATTCTAAAAGGTACATTGTAAAAAATAGAAAAAGAAAAAGATGACCATGAACCATCTTGACCACTCTTATATATCAGTTTATATCATCGAGTGGCATAGGAACATGATTGAAAAGAAAACAAAGAAAAAATAAATCACTCACTAAAAAACATGAGCCAACAGCCATTCTTGTCCATTTTTATTTTCTTTTTAGTGTTTTAGGTGTTCAAATGGTGTTTGACATGTTGATGATGTGATAGTTCTGGTTGTGGATTCAATTGATATGTTCATAATAACATGTTGGATTGATTGTCGGTTCACATTGTTCAAATAGTTTGATTGTCTTTAAAGTGTAGTGCTTTGAGTTTTAGTCTACAAAGTGTAAGTGCATATGCAAAAGGGATGGTTATGTATAGTGAATATGTATAAGGTTTATTGCAAATTTTTGATGGGTTTTGTGATTTTTAGGGTTTTTTGGGGGTATTTGATGTTTTTGTGTGACTAATTTCTTCAGGACATTTTACAATTTTTAGGGTGTACTTAGGACATTTTATGATTTTTAAGGATTTTTTCAAGAAATTTAATATTTATTTTAAAGATTTGTTCATGACATTACGTGATTTTTAGTGCTTCTTTCAGGACATTTTATGATTTTTTTCAAGATCATATTTGAATTTTTAGGATTTTTTCAGGATCGTAAAAGCATATACAAGTGTTAGCTCCATTATGTTATGCAATAAGTCCAATGGATAATAATTTCTTAGGGATATGCCTCCAATTCAAATTCAAACTCATGCACTGCATAGGTGATATGCCTCCAGTCAAGACGCAAACTATGTACAAAGGCCAAATGATAGAGTATGTACAGACTAGTGATGCGTTAAGTAGGATAACAATGGATGTCAACCAATTCATGAGCCATGGTCAAGGAGCCAAGGATGTCTTGCAATAGGAAAGATATGATCAAGGAATAATAGAGGGGGAAAAGACTAGATGCAATCCTGATAGATGGAGGAGCAACAATTGATTACACATGGCGCCTGTTTGCTAGGTTTTCACCATGGTACTTGCCCAAAGCACCTGTGTGCCAGGTTTTCACTTTTGGAAAAAAAAATTCTCTTGACTCAAATTTTTGTGCCAAGACACCTATTTTCTAGGTTTTCATCAAGGCATCCATTTTTTCATGACTTTTTTTTCCTTTTTTCAGGACATTTTTCTTTTTAAAAAAAATATTTTTTTAGGACTTTTTTTCAAAATTTTGATTTTTTTTAGGACTTTTAGATAGAATCAAGTGCAGTACTTGCAAAGATGCATGCTATTGATGGACATGGTAAATGGTTCACCCTCTAGAGTTGCAAGCTGATATACTCCGAATCCAAAAGATGCAGTAACTACATAAGGTCCTTCCCAATTTGGCTCAAATTAGCCTTGTTTTTCTCTATGCTGTTGTGTCTTGTAGTTCATCTTTAGGACTAGATCACTGACCTCAAAATGATGACCTCAGACTTTCTTTCTATAGCTCTATTTGAGTTATTTTTGGTAAGCTTGCAAATGTGTCAAGGTAGCACGTCTCCATTCATCAAACATTTCCAACTCATGGAGTCTAGATATTCGGTAGTTTTCATCATCAACAACATCTTGTAGGGATACTCTTAATGATGGAATTTCAACTTCAATGGGAAGTATGGCCTTAGTGCCATAGACAAGAGAGTATGGTGTTGTGCTAGTAGGAGCAGGCACACTTGTTTGGTATGCCCAAAGAGATGGATTTAGTTGGAGGTGCCAATCTCGACCTGAATCATTGACAATTTTTTGGAGAATCTTAACAATGGTCTTGTTAGATGCTTCTACTTGGCCATTGCCTTATGGATGGTAAATACTATAATATCCATGGTATATGTTTTACTTCTCACAAAACTTGTCTGCATCTTTGTTTTGAAATGGACTACCATGATCAATAATAATAGCTAAGGCAACTCCATACTGACATATGATGTAGTTTAGAATAAACCTTGAGATCTGCTTGCCAATGGTGAAGGTCAAAGGGATAGCTTCAACCCACTTGGTAAAATATTTTTTTGTGGTGATAATGAACTTATGACCATTAGAGGATGGGGTAGATATAGGTCCAATAAGATCAAATTCCCATTGTGAAAAGGGCCATGGTGATATGACTAGCTACAATTCTTGTGCTAGTGCATGTATCAGATTGCTATGTATCTGAAATTTATGACATGTTTTGGCAAATTCATGGGCATCCTATTCCATGGTAGGCCAATAGTACCTAGCTCTAACAATTTTTTTGGCTAGACTCAAACCATTGAAATGGCCTCGACATATACCTTCGTGAACCTCATGCAAAGCAATTTTAGCTTCTTGTGAGTCAAGGCATCTAAGAAGGGTTTGGTCAAATAATCTCTTGTAAAGGGTGTCACCGATGATGACATATCTAGTGGCTTGATGAATAAAGGCTTGATAGTCATTTTTGGATAAGTTGGGTGGTAGGATTTTGGCATGTAGGTAATCATAAATGTCTTGATACCAAGGAGAATTGAGACCAACAAGTTCACACACAAACTCAAATTGAGGGAGATCAAATGCTGGAATCAAAAGTTGCTCAACAAGGAATTCACAACAATCCACATTTTGAGGCATATCAATCATAGAAGCAATGGTAGCCATAGCATCAGCTTGCTTGTTGTGTATTCTTGATAGCTGATGAAAAGAGATAGTAACAAATTTAGACTTACGGAAGTCTACCATCTACTTGTAGGGCATTAGTTTATCATCCTTGGTCTCATAGTCATTATTGACTTGGTTGATGACCAACTGGGAATCCCCAAAGACTTGTAAATGTTGAATGTTCCATTGAATGGCTATCTTGAGCCCTATGATCAATGCTTCATATTTTGCTATGTTGTTTGTACAATGGAATGCAATCCTATATGACTTGGGGATTATCTCCTTGAGGAGTGATAAACATGATGCCAGCTCATGAACCATTTCATGTATGTGATCCATCAAAATAAAGCTTCCATTCATTAGCTACATCCATGTGAAATATGGTTTCATCTGGAAATTCTATCAACATGGGATGATCATCTGATATAGGGGCTTCTACTAATTGATCTACTATCACTTGCACTTTGATTGTCTTTCTATCTACATATTCTATGTCAAATTCATTAAGGACCATGAACCATTTGGCTAAGCATCATATGAGAGAAACTCTGCTGAGGAGGTATTTCAGTGGGTCAATCTTAGAGATGAGCATTATTTTCTAATGGAACATGTAATGTCTGAGCTTTTGGGCTACAAAGACAACAATAAGGCATGCTCGTTCAATTAGTGAATAATTTAGCTCATAGCCCACAAGTGTTCTATTGATGTAATAAATGGCTCACTCTCTTACTTGTTCATAATTTTGTGCTAATAGAGCTCCTATTGCTATATCTATAGAAAATATATATAAAATGAATGGTTTTCCTAGAATAGGAGCCATTAAAACTGGTGGATGTAGAAGATAATCCTTGAGTTATTGGAAAGATTATTGGCACTGCTTATTCCATTGAAAGGATACTCCTTTACATAAGAGGTGTTGAAAGGAGTGACACTTATCTGCCAATTGTGCAATGAATCTATGGATAGACTGCAATCTTCCTTGTAGTCCTCTTAGGGTTTTTAGATTTTTTGGAGGAGGCATGTCAAGTATTTCTTTTACTTTCTTGGGATCCACTTCAATGCCTCATTGAGAAATAATGTAGCCTAGGAGCTTTCTAGAGATAAATCCAAATACAATTTTTTTTGGTTTTAGATGAAGCTTATAGCTTTCCATTCTGGTGAATGTCTAATCTAGGATGCCCAAATGATCTTTCCTTTTATAGGATTTGCAAAGTCCATGAGGATGTGCATGAAATCATGGAAGATGGTGGTCCTTGCTCTTTGATATGTTGCCCCAACATTTTTCAGACCAAATGGCATGACATTCTAGCAATATGTTCCCCAAGGGCATGTAAAAGCTCTCTTGTGTTGATCTTTAGGGGCTATTCTTATCTAATTATAGCTAGAAAATCCATCCATTAGTGATAACATCTCATACCTAGCTGTCATGTCTACAATGATATCTATGTTTGGTAAAGGAAAATCATCCTTAGGACATGCCTTATTAAGATCATGGAAGTCAGTGCATATTCAAATGCCCCCACAGTGTTTTCTTACTGGTACTAGATCAGATATCCACTCTGCATAATCAATGGGTCTTATGAAGCTGACATCCAATAGTTTCTTCAATTCAGCTTTGACAAGGAGTGCAACTTGAGGATGCATTTTTCTCAATTTTTTCTCAATTGGTTTCATTCCTAGTTTTAGTGGCAAGTGATGAAGGAATGGTTCAAGATCTAATCTAGGCATGTCTGCATAGGACCAAGCAAAGTTGATCTACCTAATTCATCCTTTTCTTCTGGTGATAATGAGGCTACAAAGTGTATGACTTTGGGGTTGTTAGGAATTCCTAGATTAATCTCTTCTATCATCTTCACAAGTAGTGCTAATCTTTCCTTGAATGGGAGTGCATCAATTCTTCCATCCTTAAGAACCTCAGAGAGGTTTTCACGCTTAGATACATCCTTCATTTTTACTTTTTCATGGTCTAATGGCACCTTTCAGTTTTCACCAAGAGACCTACTTGTGTCTTTTTTTTTCCCTCAATTTTGCGACTAGAAGATGTAGTTGACTCCCTAAAATATGCCATGATGTTTAGATCAATGGAAAATATAAAGAATTTTTCAATGAAATCATCATTTTCAAACTGGTCAAACATTGGTGGTCCTTGTTGGTCCCAATCAATAAGTTTAGGGAAAACTAAGGAAATTCCATTATCGGTGTTGAATAAGCTTTGGTCAAAGGCATATCTATGGATATCTACTTCAGTGATGTCATCAGGATAATGTTTAGAAGTAGGCAGGCTTGGATCTTAGAATGTTTCAATCCAAGGTGAAGAATTGGTTTGAGTGACAAGTGGATTGACATATTTATCTTCCATAAGTAGGCTATTTGGGTTTGCAAACATATCATCAAGATCGATGGAGGTATTAGGATCGTCAATGTTAGATATTGATTGGGTGGGTTTGGGTTGGTTGTTATTAGATGCCTTGTTGTCATTTGAAGCATTCACCTCCTTAGATGAGGATGACTTAGTATTAGGAAGACCCAAAACAAATGGTTTGAATCCAAGTCCCAAGCTACAAGGTTGTCGTGATGCAGTGATGGGTTGAACAATGCCTTGCTTTTGGAGTCCTAGGCCACTACATCCATCATATCCCCTTTTTTGCACGATGGTGAATCTAGGTCCATACTTGTTAGGGGATATGGGAGTAATTTCTTGTTTTTCTTTAGCCTTTTCAATCCATGTAGAGGTATTTTCATAGATGTGTTCTTCATGTAGCCCACCTCCACTAGTGAAAGCCACAGAAGGTTTCTTTTGAAATGTGAACTTAGGCTTGTTTTCTATAAGCTAAGGTTTACCATATGACTTGGGGCATAAAGGAAGTTTCCCAATATGGAAGGCATGAGACATGGATTATTCACTACAACCTTGGTCTTGGATTTTGAGCTTTCCTTTGGATGCAGGTGTGACTGTGGAAGGATCAACATACTTGGAGGACCCTAGGGGATTTACTGCATGGTTTGTCAAGATCTAGTATGCAATGGTTCCTCTAAGATTGACACAGAACTGGAAAAGATCTGGATCACCCAAGATGGTTACCTCTATATTATTATAGTAGAACTTTAGGCATTAGTGACATGTAGAAGGATTTGATTTCATAGCATGGATGCATGGGTGGCCTAGTATCATATTACAGTTCATTTCTATATCTAGGACCTGGAATAAAGTGTTTTTAGTAGCTGGACCAACTTTGATAGGTAAGATGATAACCCCTATAAATAAATTTTCACAATCATCATAGGCTTTGATTGTGATCCTTCAAGAGGGATCCACATCAGTTTCATAGTAACCCAAACCTTTGACTACTTTAAGTGTATAGATATTCAGCCCTACTCCTCCATCTATCAAGACACATCTAACTTTAACATTGTGGAAAAAGACCTTGAGGTGGAGGGGATAATTGTGGTTGGGTTTGTCTTTAAGAATATCCTATGGGGAAAAAGTGATATGCTATGATGTAGATAGCTTCCCAACCATGGCTTAGAATTGGGAAACATCAATGTTATCTGGGACTATTGAATCTTTAAGGGCTTGATCCAAGATCTTTTGATGTTGGGGAGATACATGCAGTAGGTCCAAAATGGATATTTGTGTAGGATTCTTGCCAAGCCATTCAACAAGGCTATAATCAAATGAAGCAGGAGTAGCAGGTCTACTAGGGGGTGCAAGTCTAGTAGAAGTAGTAGGTCTAGATGGGGCTCTAGGTAGGGTGATCTTACTACGGCATGTAGTGATAGTGCAACGAGGGTCTTCAAACTTTAATGTGAATGTGGATATGTGAGAATCAGACATTACAGCAATTGATGGTGTAGTCATATCTGGTGCATGTGTAATTCACATTACCTTATGTGTTTGAGTTTGAACTTGAGGGTTTCTCTCTATCATAATTACCCAAAGGATCTTTGAATATAGTGTGGTCAGAGTTAGATGCTAATAGTGATGGATCAACCATGATTACACCATCATCAATAAGGCCTTGTATTGCATGGTTCAATTGGAAGCACGATGAAGTCTTATGTCCTTTGATGCAATGGTAATCATAATACTTTTTATCATCCCACCAATTTGCTTTAGTTAATGACTCATCTTTGATTAAGGGTAACTATAGGAAGTTATTAGTCAATAACTATTGTAGTGTAGTCTCAAGAGGTATCCCCAATGGTGTGAATTTTTTGTCCTTGGTTCTAGGATGTCTTCGAGGTTTTTCTTGTGTGGAAGTCTTAGTCTTCTATTGTGGAGCTGATGTTTGATTAGGAGTTTGTGAATTTGTAGGGTTTTCACCTTTCAAAGTCACTTGAGGTTGTGCTGTGCTAATTGTTTGTGCATCCACATGGCCATGATTAGTCACATTCTTATTTTTGGAGAAAAATAATGGCTTGTCATTAGAGGAATTTGTGTTTGTGTTTTCCTTATTTATCTTGAGGATTCCCTTATGGATAAGAGCATCTTTAATACTAGCCCCCTTTTTCATCAGTTTAGAAATGGTGCTTGGACTCTCAATTTTGAGTTCATACATTAAGTCTGGGACTAGGGTTTTGATGCACAAGTTTACTTGTTGTACTTTAGGAATTTCTAGTGAGAATTAACTGACTAATCTTCTCCAACATAGTAAGAATGTGATAAATGGTTCTCCTATCTTCTGTTTAGTTGAGCACAAATCAAAAAGTGTCACTTAATTCGTAATGTTAAAGGAAAAGTGGGAGATGAACTTGTCTATGAGTTCTAACTAGGATTTGATATTACCAGGAAGTTTGGAGTACCATTCAAGTGTAGGCCCACCTAGAGAATGAGGTAATAGTCTCATGAGGTAAGTGGGCTTATTACAGATTTTGATACATGAGGCACAAAATTCTCCAATATTATCAATAGGGTTGCCTTTTCTTTGATTTTTTTCAAACCTTGGAGCCTTAAAGTGTTTTAGGAATGGAGGCATATACAAACTTTTGTCAAATGGATTAGGATGTAGGTCCCTTTATGTATATAGAGCCTATTTGTTTTGGACTCCCAATGCCTTGACTTGTTTGGAAAGTTGTTTAAATGGTTGTAATAGCTCTTCAATGGTATTTTGTGTGATAGTCTTTCCTTCAAGTCTTTTGTGTTTGTGATTAGATCATTTGCTATGGTGAGAGCTATGTCTACTTGGCTTTGACATTTCTATATCTGATGAGTCTGGTGAAGTGTCTCTAGGTGGTCGAGTTAAGATGACACCTCAAAGATAGAAAGGTCCTTGTTTTTGGGGAACTTGTTGCGGTATTTGATGTGGCACTTCTTGTGGGATTGACTATGATTGTTGTACCATGTGTTGTTTTTGTGCCGTGTGTGGCAATTACTATTGGGATACCTCTGTTGGTTGTATGTGAGACCATGTACATGCTTGTTGTGTTAGAGGTATATGTTGAGGTTTTTGTGGCACATGTTGTTGTTGTAATAAATGTTTTTGGTATGCAATTTTTTGCTCAAGTCATCTTTGATATTCCAATTTTTGCTTGAGTTGCTCTTGTTGTTTAGCAAACATGGCTTTTTGTTGTTGGAATTGTTGTTGATACATTGCATGGAAGTCAAGTGGGTTTATGTTGGACCATATATTAGGGATGTTGGATGTTTGCACCACTTGAGGTTGTTGTTTTCATGGTGGATGTTGTTGTTGATATGTTGGATGTATCTTGGAAACATTAGGTCCTTGGACTATTGCAGGTTGATCTTGTTGGGGTAGTTGGTTATGTCCTTGAGAAGTGATAGTCATGTTGGTATTGTTGCTTTGGCTACTTTGTGTGTTAGAGGTTCCTCCTTGTGACATCATATTGACTTGACTATGATATGTGTTCCTATTGAGAATGGGTGTAATTTCAATAAGGCTTTTCCTTTGCACATTGGGATTATTTTAGTTGATGTTGCACATAGTGTACTTGTGGGAGGCTCTATAACATTTGATGTCATACCACTTGGTAGGGTTAGGAGAAAAGGTGCACTTTGCTGATTTGCCTCCAAAGAAGGTATGTATGGCATCCCTAGAGTGCAAGTCCCTTTAGGTGCATCTTGTTGTTGCATCATGTGACTAAAATCAAGTCTTAATGTCCTTTTGGGGTATTTAGGAATTGGTGGTATTTCGTCGAACAAGGGTTTAACATTGATGTGTCCAAATGTACTTTGGAGGATTTTGATAGTTGATTCTTGATGGGACCTTATAGGTACCATTATCATGTTTGAAAACTCCAAAGGTTGTTTTCCCTTATCTAAATCCAAATTGATCATGGGTTGTATGTTTTCAATGTTTTTTTTGGTTTGATGATTGGACTTAGGTCCTTCCACATTTGGGTTGAATTTGACAATTTCTTGGGCTGCCAAAAGTTTAAAGTTCTTGCAATTTTTTTTCTCTTGACATGCCCTAGCCATTTCTTCATCAATGATACCATAGTTAGTGTTAGAGTCATCACTTAGGTGTACAGTACCTTGTTGTATTTTTTATGTGTTATAGTTGAAGGTACTTGTGTTAGGTTGGCTGAATTTGAAGGACTGTGATTGTTCATCTTTGGGTGTGGTTGGCACACTTCCTCCTCCAGGTGGTATCGACATGAATATATGTTCAAAGTCAGGAATCCATTGAAACATCTCATGTGTAGGGTAAGTGTTTGAAGGAAACCTCATGGTAGGTGCATTGCTCATGGTTTGTTGTGTCATAGCTTGATTATGATAATCTTGTGGATACATGTTCAAGGGGTCTGCTAGTAATGGTTGTGATGCCTCAATTTCATCTTTGTCAAATGTCAGTTGGGTTTTCTTGCTCTTCTTCTATCTTGGATGAGGTTTTGGTTGCATTGATGTCTCAAAAAACAATGGTTGGTAAAGTTCTCCAAGTCTTTGAGCTGATTGTCTCCTAGTAAATGTTGGCATGATACCTAAGAATGCAGATGCAATGGAGAGAAACTTGAATGGACTTTTTTGCCTCCCAAGTGTGCACCTAAACTACCAACTACACTCAGATAGTACCAAGTGCACCCATGATGTAGTTGGGGGTCTGAAGGTAAGTAGTTGGTAAGTAAGAGGTATGTAATGAGTTAAAAAAGGTGCTTGGGTGCCTAAAATGAAAGATTTAAATGTTTTGAGTGATTTAGAGTGTTTCCTAAGGTCTTGGGATGCAATGCAAGGTGTGGAAGTGTAGATTAGGGTTTTGGAACCTAGAATTAAACACCTAATTACCAAGTGCATCCTAAAAATACTAACTGCACACTTGAAGTGAGAAATTGGCAAAATAGGGTTGTAGTTGGTAAAATAGGGTTGCGGTTGGTAAAAGAGGTCAAAACTTGATAATTGAAATGTGGGTATGCAAGATATGAGTGTTTTTGGGATTTTTAAGTGTTTAGGGATGCTATTTAATGTGAGAAAATGCTAAATGAATTAGGGTTTTGACATGAAAAGTGCAAATGTGCTAGCGATATTATGCAAATGCGAATGCAATGTGTAGTTTTGAAGGTATGCAAGATGAAGATTATGGTGTGCAAAATGGAGGTTAGGGTTATGTTTTGGGCTTGCTAATGACACTAAAGGTAGTTTTATGTAAGGTATATTATTCAAATAATGGTTTTCTAGGGTTCATAATGATGTTTGGGATATGCAAAATGAGGGTAAATGCTCAAGAAGGCAATTTGGTTGATGGACAATTTGATAGGGTTTGGTAATGAAAATGATGCTAGGATTTTGATCAATGAAAGATGAAGGGGATATACCACTAGGGTAAGTCAAAATGACATTTAGAAATATGATTATGCTAATGATAGAGGTATATGCAAGATTTTGAACTTAGGTAAAACCTTTAGAAAGTATTTTTTCTAGGAGTTTAACCTTGTGATAAAGGACTTTGGATCTTGACCAAAAAGTGATAAAAGACGAAAAGATCAAATCTATAAAAAATGACAAGGTCAAATATATCAAGACATAGATAGATTTTGACCAAAGAAATTGATAAGAAAAGATAAAAAGACTAGTCAAGATCCATTATCCCTCAACACTAGGAGATACTCTAAGACTCATACTTTGTCTAGATTTTTGACTAAATTCAAAGGTTTCAGGGGTTCAAAATGATGTTTCAAGGACTTGAAATGATGGTGATGCTGAGTAGATATGGAATATGGACAATTCCTATGATGCAAAATGGGATTTTGGGTGCAAGATGTGATTTTGGGTCAAGTGTAGAATGGGGAGGTATAAAGGCTCCTAGATTAGTTTTAGGGTTCTAAAGTGCAGTTACGGGGCCCAAAATGGTCATGTAGGTGCCTAAGTGTGCCCTAATAGTGCCAAGTGCACTCAAAAAGTACCAATTGTGTTATTGATTTAGTTGGTGCTAGTTTGGGCACAATTGGTAGTTTCTGGGCGCAGTTGGTAAGTTAGAATGAAGGTTTGCTGATTCTGAGTGGTATGGTTGCCAAACTAATATGCCAAGAAGCTAAGATGTTGGGGTTGATTGTAGGATGAGTTGGGAGATAAAAAATAGAGGTTATGACCTAAGGAATGATGTACTAAGTGAAGGTAATGAAGACTAGGTGATGCAAAATGCAGATATGGGCAAGTTAATGCAAGGGGGAATTAATTAGGTACCTAAAGACATAGTTAAAGCCCCAAAATTTCATTTGGAATCCCATACTGGGTCTGAGGACCACCAAGTGCACCCAGATAGTGTAGACTATGTCAATGATGTAGAATGAGGCCTAGACTAGGGTAAATTCAAGTGGAGTCTATGGAAGGATGAGATCTATGTTTTGCCAAGCATGTTTAGGAGCACAAGTCACCATGTTTTCCAAGGTTTGAATGTGTTGAATCAAAGTTTGAAAAGTTTGAAAAGTTTAAAAAATATTGTAATGTTTTGACAATGTGTAATGTTTGGAGAAGGTTCAATGTGTAAATTTTAATGTTGGTTATTATCTTGATTAATGTTTTGCACACATGCAAGACACATTAAGACAAGAATAGTTGTTGTTAAAAGTGAACAAGCACACCACAACCTAGGCTTTTAGGACTATATCCACTAAATTCCTACTTGAACCAAAGTTTATCCACACTTATCCAGAGTAGATAACCTAGGATCCTTGCACCACTAGCTCCCCCTTACAATGCACTCACTTCTCAGGGCTACGAAGATCCGCTTCCCAAGGGGCATGACTTCCCAAGGGACTGTTGCCTCTACTAAGGACCATGAGAATGTAGGATGTCTTCATGGGCATTGGTGACCCCTTAAGCCAGAGGATAGAAAGGATTTTGGCCACTAAAACATAATTTTTAGTAAGGGCATTTTGTTCGACAAGTGAATGATAAACTTTTGCAAAAGGTCTCCTAGCCTTGAGAATCAGGGTTTGACAGACCACAAGGGTACTAGAGGAGAGTTATCATGCAGCAATACCACTGACATGACTTTCACCATAATCAAAATTTATATAGAAACTGGAACATTGACCTAGCTTTTGGCCTGTTACTACTCTGAGGTCATCCCTTGGCATACCCAATATCGATTATCTTGGTCCAAGGTAGGCCTCCTATAGAAGTTACATGGATTTCTCTTACACCCAAGATCCACAAATAGCAAGGGGAGAGGATACATCCAATGTAACTACTAGGGATTTAAACACTATAGACAAGCCAAGTAGAAAATAAAAAGTTCATTTGAAGCACAAAATGAAATGTTATCTAATCTAGGAAATCTGCACACATGGTTTTAGCAAACACACAATGTCTTCGACAACATCTTGCAAAGCAAGCATTAGTAGTTTGTTATGATCATATCTTCATCCCATGATTGCCACATGCTACAAGTAGACCATTAGTAACACAAAATCCTCTAATTTATGTTCTAGAAGCAAATGGAAACTTTACATGTAGATTTTGATTGATGTGTGTGTTTTCTATGAATCAAGTGTGCTCTGATAGAGCAGATTGCACCCCAGAAGTCCAAAACAACTTAGAACACCCCAAGTGCACCCAAATAGTGTAGAATACATCAATGACATAGTTGGGGCCTAGTTGGGTGTAGTTGGTGTAGAACAAGATTTAGTATGCAAAGAAAATTAACAAATAAAGTAAACATTCACAAACCAAAAACTAAATTCACATATATGCTTAGACAAAGAAAGCAAACAAGAAGTGCAAACTTTACAAGAGAAAACACCCCATGCTTTCTTGATTCTGTAGATGTGTCCTTTTGCTGTGGATGTATGCTCAAGATGCTCAAAATCTGCTTCAATGGAGATGGGTAATGGCAAATTGGTAGCTTTGTGAGCTCTCAATTTGGCATTATAAGGGTAAGATTGATGGCTTTGGTTCTCAAAATAGCATGGTAACTTTAGCTCAAAGATTGTTGATGAAATGGCTTGGGATGGGATTCAATTTATAGGCTAAGGGGTAGAGGGATGGAGGGCTTAGATGCAAGGATGGATGAAGGCTTAAGGAGGGCTAGGATGCACTCAAAGGAGAGCACATGGATTGTGCTTATTTAGCACTAATGGGAAGGTGACACTTGTCACAAGGAGGATGAGTGTGAGAGGGTAGGGTAAAGGGTTGGTTAAAGGCATGATGAGTGAGGTTGAGTATGTAAGAGGGATGTAAGAGGAATGAGTGTGGAAGAGGGAAGAGTGTGGAAGATGGGTGTAAGAGTCATGAGTGGGCTTGTAAGAGTCTTTTATGTTTTGTAAGAGCACTCATGACTTAGTGGTTGGGTTTTTTGAGGGGAGACTTTGGTTTGGATTAGGAAAGTCTTAAACTTGTTTAAGGAATGTGACAACATTAGGGGATGGATTAGTCTTGGGTTTAGGATTAGATTAGGGATGTTAGAGATGTGCAAGTAGATGGCATTAATGAGGGTGGGTGAGTTAGTGGCTAAGCTTGGTTAGTATGGGTGGATGGGGTGGATTAGGCTAAATGGAGGATTAGAGATAGGTTAGGGGTTTTTGAATTTGAGGATTTCATTTATCAAATAGATTTATTTAATAAATGGGGATTTTTGAAATTAGATAGGAGAAAAGGATTTAATTGATAAATAATAGATTATTTGATTTATCAATTAGGACTATAGATGATTAATTAAATTAATCAACTAGGGATGGCAAAGGATTAATTAAATAAGAATTTAATTAATGATGCCTTTAGAGATGGCTAAATTAGATTACCAAAGTAGTGTAATCAAATTTAGGTGTCTACATTTTTCCCCTCTTTGACATAGTGTTGAGACAACACTATTTCAAAGAAGTTTGAATGAAGACGACACGGGGAAGATGTTTTAGCAACAAGGTTTCCCCAGTCTCGGATAAGAAGAGGAGAGACTAGACTTAGATGATGCCCCCTCAAGAAGGCAGCGGGGAGAGAAATGAGGCTCGACAACTTCTTGAAAAGTACAAGAAATTGAGACGAGCTGAGACGCAGGTTGGTGAAGAGAAGGGGCTAAATTAGCTCAAACTCTCACTACGGGAGAATGATAAAGGGAAATCAGAGGCACAATAGTAAAGCAAGCTTAAGACTTTCCAGGATTGGGGGGGGGAGATGGAGGAGCGGAGCGCTATAAAAGGAATCCATGGTAGGGAGATGGATGATAGAATGATAAAGCTGATGCAACAGGATTTCAAAGAGTCAGACTGGCGGAAGATGGGTTTCAGAGATCCCTAGGACTAGGATTGTGGATACCTAAAGCTAAGCGTGAGGAGTGATTCAAAGAGATACGGATGCATAAGCTGGGGTAGGAGCGCCAGATGTAGGATATGGATGGGGGATAATGGAGATGAAGGGAATCCATTGAAGCTTTTTGAGCGGGGGGATACTTCAAAGAGAAGTACCACCATGTAGTTGAGCACTAGATTTTCTATAGGATTGTTGGTTAATTACTAGGGTTACCAAGAACATCAAGGCCTTTTTACCAACTGTCCAGAGGACTGACGAAGCACACATCACACATGAATCCTAGAGGAAGCAGCGTGGAAATGACACTAGGTAACCCACAAGCAGAAAAAGAAAACAAGCAAAAGACCTGATCAAGACCTTACGCTCTAATTGCCCCATTCACAGCATACCATGATATGGAAGATCATGGAAAACTTGAGGAGGGAACAAGGAGATTGCTTGGAAAAGATATTTCAAGACCCAAAAGGGAAGATCCCAAATCAAAAGAAAGCGGAAATCCAAAAGAGAACTGTTTGCCAATGAGATGGGTAGGACGAGGTACTAACAGACCAAGATCAGACATGAGGAAAGCTATATCCTGCAAGGATCTATTAGAGAGCACCTAAGTTGATGGATATGGATGAGTGATGCGTCTAGCAAGCTGAACTAAGAAGGATAACACTTTGGTGATAGGAGATCTAGCTAAAGGATGCATTGGAATATCTAACCAAGGTGTGCGATGTGTGCAAGATGTTGACCAAGGATGAACTAACATGAAAGCCGGATAGATACAATGATACTAAGCTAAAGAGGATGTACAAGTTGACAGACCAAGATATGTTAAAAATGTACAAGTTTGTTCATGTTTTGGTTTTTTGTGAAGTGGAAATGTTTGTGAAGGATGGGATGTCTATAATAGTTGATAGGTGGATAGGTAGATGGTTTGTGAAAAGCTTAAGGAAAATGGGATTCTGTGTGTGCATGTGATAGGATACAGGCTAGGATACAAGATTATTTACAAGCTGGAATATGGTACAAGCTTTGGAAAAGATTCAGATATATACAAGGTATGGTACAAGATTTACAAGGTACAATACAAGCTTTGGTACAAGATTTACAAGCTGTACAGGAGGTATTAACAAGCTCCATCAGATTTTGGATATTTGATTGGAACACCAAGGGAACAAGTAGGTGTTTTATGGGATGGTGGGTGGATGGATGAGGGATATGATAGTGATAGATAATGGATTAGTCTTTAGCACACAAGGCGCCTGAATTACCAGGTTTTCACCAAGGTACCTATCCAAGGCGCTTGAATTGCCAAGTTTTCACCATTGGATGCTTATTTCTCTTTACTATTTTTTTGTATTTTTCAAAAGTTGGGTATACCAAAGATCTTCAAGCATAGAACTTCTTGAGATGAATGATGTTAGTGGGATCATTCAAGAGTTCTCCTTCTGGTATGGATAACTGATAGGCTCCGGAGTCAAAGGAGGCAGTAACCACATAGGGACCAAGCAATGTAGGTTCAAACTTGCCTTTCTTTTCTCGATCTGCTTGGACTTTCATATTTTATTTGAGGACCATATCACCTAGCTGAAAGTGTCGTGGGAGCACCTTCTTGTTGAAATTCCTTTTGAGACGAGTTTGGTAGACTATGAGATGGTCATAGGCTTGTTGTCTCTTCTCGTCTAAGAGATCTAGCTGGGTGAGTCGAGCTACTCTGTATTCTTCATCTGAGATTTGCCCTCACAAAGATATGTGTAGTGAGGGAAGTTCAACTTCTATAGGTAATACTGCTTCAGCACCATAGACTAGGGAGTATGGAGTTGTGCTTGTGGATGTACGGAAGGAAGTTTGATAGGCCCATAGAGCCAAATTTATTTGAAGGTGCCAATCATGGCCGGAATCATTGACAACTTTCTTTAGGATTTTGAGGAGGGTTTTGTTAGTTGCCTCTGCCTGGCCATTACCTTGTGGGAAATATGGGCTAGAAAAGCGGTGATGGATGCAGAGGGAAGTGCATAATTCTTCCATGTTGAGATTTTCAAAGTTACCTCCGTGGTCAGTGAAGATGGTGGATGGGATGCCGAAGTGGCAAACAATGTGGTAGAAGATGAACTTGGAGACTTGAACTCCTGTAGCTGAGACTAGGGGGACTACTTCCACCCACTTAGTGAAATAGTCTGTAGCTGTTATTATCCATTTATGTCCATCAGATGAGAGAGGGGTGATAGTTCCAACTAGATCAAGGCCCCAACAAGCGAAAGGCCAAGGTGGTGCAATAGGCTGTAGATCTTGTGCTGGAGCGTGCACAAGATTTGCATGCTGCTGACATGGGAGACACTTTCTGACAAAGTCACAAGAGTCTTCTTCAATGGTAGGCCAATAGTAACCTACTCTAAGGATTTGTCATGCTAGGAAAATACCACTCGTGTGGGCACCGCAAAGTCTGGAATGTACTTCTTTTAATGCCATCGTGGCCTCATTTTCATCTAAACATCGAGAGAGAGTATCGTGATAACCCTGACGATATAGGGTATTGGCTATGATAACATAGCGGGATGATTTTTGAATAAGGTTTTGGCATTGGGTGCGTGTGAGGTGAGGGGATATGATACCATCGTTAAGGTAAGCGTGAATTTCATGGTACCAAGGGGATTGGGGACCAACCAAGATACAAACACAGTTTGAATCCTCATTCGCATAAGTGGGTGTGAGGAGCTGTTCAACTAAAAATTCATAGTGCATAGCATCTTGGGGAATTTCCAAGAGCGAGCCGATAGTGGCCATGGCATCTGCTGCCTTATTCTGCATTCGACGCACTTGTGTAAACTGAAGCTTTGTAAAATGCTGGGTCAGCTGATCAACTAGCTCTTTGTAGGGTAATAGCTTTTCATCTTTGGTTTGATATTCATTTAAGACTTGTTTGATGATGAGCTGGGAATCGCCAAAGATTTCTAACTTAGTGATATTCCATTCTGCAACTATCTTTAATCCTGCTACAAGAGCTTCATATTCTGCTACATTTTTGGTGCTAGGGAATTGTAGCTTGAAGGCTTTTGGAATGTAATCTCCTTGAGGTGTAACTAATAATATTCCTGCCCTTGATCCATGAGAGGTGTATGAGCAATCAAAATAAAGCTTCCATGGGGGCTGTTCTTCAATTAGGAAAATATGCTCATCTGGAAATTATGTGAGCAAAGGATATGCATCTACTAGAAGTGCATCAGCTAGGTGATCTGCTATAGCTTGCCCTTTGATTGCCTTTCTATCGATATACTGGATGTCAAACTCACTTAGTAGCATAACCCATTTGGCCAAATGGCCTGTAAGTGCTATTCTAGAGAACATATACTTGAGAGGGTCAATCTTGGAGAGTAGTTGGATGGTATGACTTAGCATGTAGTGGCGAAGCTTTTGAGTTGAGAAAACAACTGCTAAACAAGCTTTTTCCATAGGAGTGTAATTGAGTTCATAACCAACTAGGGTTCTACTGATATAGTAGATGGCTCTCTCTCTACTATAATCATCATGTTGTGCTAGAAATGCCCCTAGATCAGTAGGTGTTGCTGATATATACAAGATCAAGGGATGAACAGGAACTAGTGGAACCAAGATAGGGGGATTGGTGAGATATTTCTTGAGCTAATCGAAGCTGCGCTGACATAAAAGATCCAACTTGAAGTTCTCATTCTTCTTTAGAAAGTTTGAAAATGGTGTACACTTATCTGCAAGTTGGGAGATGAAGCGCTAGACAGATTGAAGTTTTCCCTGAAGAGAGCGAAGCTGTTGCAGTGTCTGGGGAGGAGGCATGTTTAAGATAGCCTTGACCTTTTTGGGGTCGATCTCTATACCTCATTTAGAAACTATGAAGCCTAGAAGCTTGCCAAATGTGACCCCAAAGACACACTTCTTGGGATTTAGCATGAGATGATATTGGGCCACCCTATCAAAGACTTTCTCCAGGTCAGCAAGATGATCCATGAAGGTGTGAGATTTGACTAGGATATCATCCACATAATCCTCCAAAATGCTATGGATAAGATCATGGAAAATGGTTGTCATAGCTCTTTGATAGGTGGCCACAGCATTCTTTAGGCCAAAAGGCATCATGTTGTAGCAAAAGGTTCCCCAAGGGGTAGTGAATGCTATCTTATGCTGGTCCTCTTCTGCAATCTTGATCTGATTATACCCAAAAAATCCATCCATAAGGGATAAAATTTCATGTCCAGCTATAAGATCTACAATCATATCTATGTTGGGCAAGGGAAAATCATCCTTTGGACATGCTTTGTTAAGATCTCTAAAATCAGTGCAGATTCTGATGTCACTGAAAGGCTTAGTGACAGGGACCATGTTGGAGATCCATTCTGAGTAGTCGATAGGTCGGATAACCTTAGCAGCTAACATTCTTTCTAGTTCAGCTTTGACTAGTAATGCCACCTTGGGGTGCATTTTTCTAAGCTTTTTTCTGACGGGCTTGATCTTTGGATCGACTGCAAGATGATGAACTACAAGCTTTGGATCAAGTCCTGGCATGTCCTGATATGACCATGCAAATCGGCCAATTTTCTCTCGTATAACCTCAAAGAGGAGGTCAGCTTGGTCTTGTGATAGGGATGCAGCAATGTGAACAATTCTAGGGATCTCTGAAGAACCAATGTTGACTTCTCTAGTATCCTCTATTAGAATAGAAGACACTTCTGGTCAATTATCTTGAGGAGGCAATACTAAATCCTCATGTTCTGCTTGTGGCTCTAGATTTTCTTGCTGAGGGGTTCTCTTCGCTACCTTAGCTAGTCCCAGATTTACCTTAGTTTCAGTTTTGGGTGTATCAAAACTAGGTTGGGGATTTTCTCCAAAATACCCCTTGGGATCTAGCTTGTAGATGTAGGCAGAATCTGGCTTTGTCTTCTTATGAGGAGTTTTGGCTCCCATGAATCTTAGAAGTGCTTCCTCTGATGTGAACTCATCAATATGTATGACACTTGGTTGGTCCCAATCTATGAGTTGTGGATGAGCAAGTGGTAGGTCAATGAGATGGATGGATAGTTCTCGGAGAATAGAGTCTCCTAGGAAGATTTGGTCTGGGATATCATCATAGGCTCTCTTTTCAACTTCCTCAGGAATGTCTTCGATTTCGACAAGGTCGTGGTGGATGTTTGAAAAAGTGTGACCGTTCTCGTTGGTGCCCCCAGTTGTGGGTATGCCAAAGCCAAGACCTGACTTCGTTTCCCAATTATGTGCTTCGATGGGACATTGCATGCCCCTTTCTTCTGGTCCTAGTCCACCTCATTGATAGTTCCATTTTTCAGTGATGAGCTTATGTTGTTGGGGATACTTCTGGCTGAAGTGATCAAGGCGTGCTTGATTTCTTGGAGGTGCATCCTTATGTAACCAATTGTTGATATCTGGAGTGAGCTCCTCATGAAGAGGCATTTTTGAGGACACAAAGGTGGTTGGGCCAAACCATTTGTATCGAGGAGGTGGAATCTCCTTAGCTTTTTGATATGTTGGCCATCCATGGATATGTGGATCAAGTGGGATTGCTCTGACAGCAAATGCATCTGATAGACTATATTCTTCACAGCCTTTGTTGTTGATCTTTACAGTAGATAGGGTGGAGGCGAGGATGGTTTCTACATCATTATAAGTGTGGGATGAGCTAGCGATGGCTGTGCCAATGTCTATTCCAGGGCAATGGTTTGTATATGAAGCTTCAACTGCATTGCAGTAAGTAAAGGGTTCTCGATCGGCATGGATGGTTACCTCAGTGCCTTGATGCAAAAATTTAATGCATTGATGGTAGGTGGATGGAACGGCCTTCATAGCATGAATCCATGGGCGATCGAGGAGGATGTTAAATGGTAGGTTTAGATCAACAACATGGAAAACTGTCTCTTGGATGACGAGCCCAACCTTGATTGGTAGAAAAATAGTCCCTTCTGTGGTCCTTTCCAAGTTGTCATAAGCTTTGATGGTGATAACCTCACTGATCATATCTGCCTCAGTATACCCAGCTTGTTTTATGAATTTTAGGGTGCAAATGTTCAAGACTAATCCATTATCTATCATTACTCTTTTCACGGCAAAATTGGATACCATGATGGCTATGCAAAGCAGAAGGGTGTGATCTGGCTCAACCATGGGTATGTCAGTGGGTTTGAAATATAGGGCACATGATGATGAAAGGTGTCCAACAAGATTACGAAAATAAGTAGCATTGATATCAGAAGGGACACAGGATTCTATGAGAGCACTGTCAAGGATGTCTTTGTACACAGGACTAGTGCGGAGAAGGTCTAAAATGGAGATTTGCGCTGGCATGTTCCCAAGGTGTTCCAAGATATTGTACCGGCTTTTTGATGGAGCTGATGGTGCTGATGAAACTGGTGGGCCTGCGATGTTAAATTGCGCTCTTCGAGTGGTGACTGCACACTCATTTTCTGGTCCTCGGATATTGATAACATTGACAGAAGGCTCTTTCTTAGATATACAACCTATAAGGCTACCATAGTCTATATAGGATGAAGTGTGGTCATTGTTCTTCCCATGCTGTTGGTTTGGCTAGCGGTTGTTGGTGTTGTTTTGGATAGGTGCTTTTCCAGGATTTTGGTTATTGTGTGGAGGAAAAGCATTTTGAAAAATCTGTAAGCCTGCATTGGGAGAGGTTTGGGCACCAACAATGATTTCCTTCCGATCAATGAGGTCCTACACATAGTCTTTCAGTTTCATGCATCTGAGGGTGGTGTGACCATTTACCCTATGGAACTTGCAATACTCATTGTCCTTGTACCATGCAGCTTTGGATTGGCTTGGATCAATTTGCTGGGTAGGAGGAAATTTGATGAGGTTTTCCTTAGCCAATTTCTCAAAAATAACATCCAATGGCTCACCAAGGGGTGTATAGTTTCTAGGTGCAGGTTGGAATCTAGGCTTTTGCCCTGCAACTACATTGATGGCATTAGCTTGATTGTTAGACCCTTGAAAGTTGGGTCTTGTATTGTGGTTTTGATAGCTTTAGTTATTTTGTTGTTGGTAATTGATAGCTTGTTGGTTGTTTGTTTGATATGGTGGGTTAGACTGGTTTTGAGAAGGACCAACAATATTCACATGTCTGGTGTCAGTAACCCCATCTGTTGCAACATGCTTGTTTTTGTTCCAATACCTAGACTTTTCATTGGAATGTGATTGATTTTGGTTGGCCTCTTTGTAAATCTTTACCACACCATCTTTGATGAGTCCTTGCTCAAGAATAATTCCTTTCTCTTTGATATCCTTATAGGTTTGCAAACAATTCATGGTCATGTGGTGAGCCAAGCCGGGATGTGCATTATCAATAAACATTTTCACCACATGGCATTCTGGCAAGGTGCAGGATATGCGGGTGGTAAGGGTTTGCCATCTT
Organism: Cupressus sempervirens; assembly: GCA_028749045.1. Lineage (NCBI taxonomy): Eukaryota > Viridiplantae > Streptophyta > Pinopsida > Cupressales > Cupressaceae > Cupressus > Cupressus sempervirens. The sequence continues at coordinate 499,458,763 of CM053793.1, read as the reverse complement.
TGTAAGTATTTGGCAAGGCTTTCTCCACCTTTTTTCTTGGTGTGGACAAGATCAACTATTGATAGCTCTGTTTCAACAAGATGCACATATTTGGCTACAAATGCCTTAGATAATTTAGCAAAGTTTGTAATTGTGCCATAGGGGATTCTATAAAACCATTCAAGAGCTGGTCCAGCCAAGCTTTTGGGAAAAAGGCACAAGAGGAAGACATCATTGTATGCCACGTCCTGGCAATGCATGTAAAATTCTTTGATATGTGTGACAGGGTCTCCTTTTCCTCTGAATTTGTCAAATTTAGGTACCTCAAAGTGTTCGAGAAATGGTGTCGTGGTAATGGCTCTATCAAATGGGTAAGGACACACATTCTCAAACTTGAATGTCTTTGGATCATTCCCTTCATGGATGGCTTTCAGAGCTGTCTTCATTTGCTCCCACTCTAAATTGATAGGTGATGGTTGGGGTGTCCCCAATGTAGGAGTGCCTTGAGGTAGGTATGTGCTAGATGGGGCCATTGAATATGGATGGTTATGAGGGATTTGCTGATAGGGATTGTACATTGTTTGGGAAGCTGCATGGTGGATGACGGGTTGTTGAGGGGGAGGTGGCGCATATTGTTGCATGTGTTGTGAGGCTTGCTGTTGATATGGGATTTGAGGTTGGGATTGAGGAACATAAGCTAGCTGTGGGATAAATGGATTGCTTTGTGAAGGTAAGGTCTAAGATGGTTGTGAGGCTTGAGGAAAGGATCGGGGGGCTTGTGGAGTTTGACCAATATATGTGGGTTGTGCCCCCATTTGGGATGGTATCTGCAAATAATTGGTGGTTGGCTGGGGTGGTGGATTACCTCCTAGAAGTGGCATTGAAAAGTAGTTGGTAATAGGAGGTAATGGATTAGTTGGTGGTGGAGGTGGTGGGAATTGAAAGCTTGGGAACGGAATTGATGGGGTTTGATAGCTTGGTGGCTGGATTTGGAAGCTTGGTATAGTGGTGGCGGGAGCTGGGGTCACTTGGGAGCTTGGTAGAAGATTGGCAATAGCTTGTGGGATTTGATAGCTTTGTGGAGTGAAGGTAGTAGCTTGTGGATTTGTGGCTGGTGGTATTGAGCTCCCAAGACCTAATGGAAATGATGGGATTGTGCTTTGGGCTGTGGTGAACAAGCTGGGGGCGATGAAAGGTTGATTACTTGGCCCCATGGGTGGCATCCCTGTTGTATATTGCCGAGGTTGGCCAAAGATGCTAGCACTGATTTGGGAGATGGGTGGATTTGGAAGGCTCTGTTGGGGGGCAGCAAAAATAGTGAAGGGGGTGAATGATGAGATGTTTTGGGTAAAGGGGGTTTGGAGCGGAGAGGTATGAACCAAGGATGGAGTGGTGGTGGCTGGGTTGGCTTGCAGCATGGAGATTTCAACTTGGGTGGATGATGGTATGTTTGGGTCTGTTGGGTCATATGGATTGGCTGGAGGCTCTTCTTTTGGAATATATTGAGGATAATTTGGATCATAAGAGCCTATGGGTGGTGGCAGCTGCCCAAACAATGGGTGAGATGGATCTGATAATGGAGGGGGTCTTCCAAAGTCAAAGGTTCCTACATTGTCCCTTCGAAAATTAGCCATGATTGTCTCTTTGTTTTTGTCTATAATGGCGTTTACCAATACTACATTTCCTGGTTGGTTCATGAAAGCTTCAATGTTAGTAGGTGATGGCATAGCTGGCTCTGGGCTGAAGGATGGCTGAGTACTCAAGGGGGGTGAGACTGTTTGATCCAAATGATAGGGCTCCATTGTTTCTTTCTTCTTGGCTAAGCGAGTGACGGGTGGCATGAAAAATGCTCCTAGGGATGAGATGCAATAATGCTGATGGATGCAAAAGGGGGAAGGCTTTTCTATGCAAATGATTTCCTAGGTTGAGGCAAAGCTATATGACAAAACCTAAGGAGGATTGGGTTGGGGATTCTAACTTCAAAGATATGTTGTCAAAGCACAAAAGGTCTGCTTTCCTATGTGCAAGCTTGGGCATGATTGTGTCAACTTAAGGATAGACTGATGATCCTTTAGGAAGAACATGAGATTGACCACTTGCGGATCCCAACCTTTAGCTCAAGGTGATGAGGGATAACAAGTGACAAAGCTACATTACCCTAGACAAAGCTCTGTCAAAGGGATAACCTTGGTGAGATTGGTGGATTTTGAAGATTTTAGGAATGGAAAACTTTTAGCAAGGTGACAACAATTTTGAAAGTTTAGATGTGCAGATTTTCGATTGTTGGCTAGATGGTTTGATTCTAAATGAGATAGATGAGCTAATAATGCTTAAGGGGATAACCTAAGATGGCTGGCTTTTCTACAAAGATGACTCTAAAGTGAAGCTTATCCAAGAAGATGGGGAGAAACAAGGGTGTCTAATCATAGAAATCATGCCTAGTTGGTAAGGCATAAGCATGATTAACTCCTGGATGTTGGCTAAATTTGATGGTGCGCTCTAACCAAGCCTCTTGAAGTGCTTCGTCGGTAGCTTTTTCCTCTGCTTTGTGGAGTTTGGCAATTCGTGGGCTTGGTGTTATTTCTTTTCTCTTGGCTGAAAGTTCTTGGTATGCTAGAGATGGCTTGAGTTTGACCTTGTGAAACTTCTGTTTGGGTTTGGGTTGTTTCGACATAAATTCTTGAATTTGCTTGGCTTTGGGAGATTCTGGTTGTTTTGCTTCAACTTGTTCAACTTCTAAAATAGGCAGTGACTATGCTAAGTGTTCCCTAAGCTAGGATTGACCAAGTTTGGCAAACATTCATTCAACAAGTAAAATAAAAACAAGCAATAGATAGGAACACCCAGATAGAAGTTTGTGGTTCTCAGAATGTGATACTTGCACCGAGGAGTGTGTATGTTCTACAAATGTTTCGATCAGTCACTCCAAACACATTAACATCCTAGATGGTTTTCTGCAAGGCTGATAGTTGGTTTAGTTATGGAGTCCTCAATATACGCAAGGTACGTGAGGCCCAAATCCATAGATGAGACCAAAAGGATGTCACACAGCCGAGAGGAGTGGTAACCCACTTCTCCTCTTTCACTTCTCAAGGGTATAAAGTTCCTTGAGGCTTAGCTCGAATGACAAAATCTTGATCTCAAGAGAGGTGTCTTTTGATTCACCTCCCAATTCTTATACTCCGCCGGAACGTTGGAGTTGAGGTCGTCCAAGGGGTGATGAAATCCCCAAGCAGGCCTCCTAAAAAGAAACAAGGTTTTGGATCCTAATCTTATGCACCCAAGATGGCCTTGAAAGATGACAAGGGGAGAGAAGACTTGGATGACCTTGGGCTAAAAAACACGCTTGTTCTTTTACCAACTGACTCTTATGTGTGCTAATCTAGACTTTGCAAGCACTCATGTTTAAGAGACAATGTTCAATTCCAACTTGAAGGGCCAAAAAAAGTAAATCTATCGAAGAATGCAAACAATAAGAAGAGTTAGGGTCAACAAAAGCAAACTCGCATGCCCGGAGGCCCTCCACGTCAAGTATCGATTAATTTTCTTTAAGGCATTCAAGACTGAGTGTGAGTTTGTTTTAAGCCCAAAACAAAAGTGTGTGAGATTCGATTTCAAGTGCGCACCCGGAGGCTCTCCACATCAGTTGTTGTTCAATTTTAGTGCCCAAACTTGAAGTGTGATCGATTTAATCTAGAGTTTTGGCCATTTAAGAAGTTTGATAAAGTTAAAGCAAACGTTCAAAGACCAAGTGAGTGAGTTAGATTGTGGAACATTTAACACCTTTTTCAAGTAGACCCATCCCCATAAATGGCGCTGAGATTGCAACCAATGGTTAATATTTGATGGGTGATTAGAAAAGAGGTGAGTCCAAGGAACTACTCAAATTGATTTTTGTAAATTTGTATTTTAATTTAACAAAGTTTCTTAAATGTCCAAAGATCAAACTTTACCTAGATTGCATGTGGAAAAGAGATTTGTTTTGTTCAATTTTAGAAGCTCCAAATGAAGTGTTTTGATATTGCAATGGTTAATTGATCCTTGGCATTCAAGATTGGATTTTTTGTTTTAAGCATGCATTCCAAGAAAAGTTGATTTTAATCCATGACATTCAAGAGTGTGTTTTGAACAACATTCATTCAATGGAAAATGTGTTTAACCATTCAAGTTCATTTTTTTAGCAACATGCATTCAAAGACAAATGGTTAAACATTCAAGTTCATTTTTTAGCAACATGAAAACCTGCAAGAAACATGGTTAGTGGTTCCATATGTGCTCCAACCTGCAAAGAGACAAAAAAAAAGAAATTTAGTTAGTTAGCCAAAATCTTCAAAAATGAGAGCTTAACTATGGAAAATTTTTTTAAAACTTTTTTTACTATTTTTTCTACGCGTAAAAATGCTTAAAATGGTCTAAATCCTACGGAACCACAAAGTGCAAAAATAAAGATTTTAAAGCAAAAATGCAACATAAGCAGGCAGAGATGACAGTCTATCAAGTGGAGACGCCAAAATACGAAGACACTGAAATATAGAGATGCTAGTATTCGAAGACGACAGAACAGATTTGCGGCATAGAAAATAGGTGACAAGCAGAGATGTCGATTTGCGTAGATGCAAAATTTCACAGACGACGATTTGGATTAGCGGTGGCGGAGACGTCGATTTGCGTAGACGCGGATTTTCACAGACATCGATTTGCGCAGATGCAGATTTTCGTAGACAGAACAAGTTGCAGACGCCAAAACTGCGCGAAAAAAGTTGAAAAATGCAAATTTTTTTTTAGATGGTATTTCTTCTTCCTAAGTGCGTTCTTTAACCTACAAAAATAAGAAAAACACCCTCACAACACACTCAAACAAAAACAAACATTAGATGGTTAGAAAAATGACATATAGATGAAAATAGATGATTAAATGACCCATAGTGGGGTCCCACCGGGTGTGCCAAAATGTAGAACAAGATTTAGTATGCAAAGAACATTAACAAATAAAGTAAACATTCAAAAACCAAAAACTAAATTCACATATATGCTTAGACAAAGAAAGCAAACAAGAAGTGCAAACTTCACAAGAGAAAACACTCCATGCTTTCTTGATTCTGTAGATGTGTCCTTTCGCTATGGATGTATGCTCAAGATGCTCAAAAGATGCTTCAATGGAGATGGGTAATGGCAAATTGGTAGCTTTGTGAGCTCTCAATTTGGCATTATAAGGGTAAGATTGATGGCTTTGGTTCTCAAAATAGCATGGTAACTTTAGCTCAAAGATTGTTGATGAAATGGCTTGGGATGGGATTCAATTTATAGGCTAAGGGGTAGAGGGATGGAGGGCTTAGATGCAAGGATGGATGAAAGCTTAAGGAGGGCTAGGATGCACTCAAAGGAGAGCACATGGATTGTGCTTGTTTAGCACTAATGGGAAGGTGACACTTGTCACAAAGAGGATGAGTGTGAGAGGGTAGGGTAAAGGGTTGGTTAAAGGCATGATGAGTGAGGTTGAGTATGTAAGAGGGATGTAAGAGGAATGAGTGTGGAAGAGGGAAGAGTGTGGAAGATGGGTGTAAGAGTCATGAGTGGGCTTGTAAGAGTCTTTTATGTTTTGTAAGAGCACTCATGACTTAGTGGTTGGGTTTTTTGAGGGGAGACTTTGGTTTGGATTAGGAAAGTCTTAAACTTGTTTAAGGAATGTGACAACATTAGGGGGTGGATTAGGCTTGGGTTTAGGATTAGATTAGGGATGTTAGAGATGTGCAAGTGGATGGCATTAATGAGGGTGGGTGAGTTAGTGGCTAAGCTTGGTTAGTATGGGTGGATGGGGTGGATTAGGCTAAATGGAGGATTAGAGATAGGTTAGGGGTTTTTGAATTTGAGGATTTCATTTATCAAATAGATTTATTTAATAAATGGGGATTTTTGGAATTAGATAGGAGAAAAGGATTTAATTGATAAATAATAGATTATTTGATTTATCAATTAGGACTATAGATGATTAATTAAATTAATCAACTAGGGATGGCAAAGGATTAATTAAATAAGAATTTAATTAATGATGCCTTTAGAGATGGCTAAATTAAATTACCAAAGTAGTGTAATCAAATTTAGGTGTCTACAATTGGTAGTTTTAGGATGCAGTTGGGAGCTCAAGTGCAAATTGTGGGGAAATGGTGTCTAAATAAGACCCATAAACTAATTTTTTTATACACCTATATTACCAAGTGCACCCAAATAGTGCAAACTATGTCAATGATGTAGTTGGTAAATTTTGGATGTATTTTGGAAGTTAGAAACAACAAAAATGGGTTTTGGTGGCTTCTATACTCCTAAAACTACTCCTAAGGGTCCCAAGTGCGCCTTGATAGAGCAAAGTGCACCTAGGACAGCAAGCTGACAAAATGCATAGAATGAAAGGATAAAACCATATTATTAGACCCCCTAATTAATGTAGGTGTCAAAAGGAAGAGAAGATAGTTGTTATACCCTTTCAAGTGAGCTCCTTCGTTGCACCTACAAGCATAAAACAAGAAAACCCAAGTCAGATATGCATGTTCACGTCGAGTTCACCAATATGGAGTACATAGAAAATGGGTTAAATGCATAACATGCTATGAGAAAATCACAAACCCAATCAACATACATTAGCACCCACTAGTCTACCATGAAATCCAAACTAATCAAAAGAGGCAAACACAAGGTTAGAAACCCCCTCTTTTGTTTGTAACTCACATGTCCTTCTTTCTTCTCCAAATGATGTAGCTCCAAATTGCCTATAGTGCAAACAATATTGAAGCAAAAGTTTATGATTTGGATAATGCCATGAGAATACTAGAAGTGTGATTTTAGTATAAGAACAAGAATGCAAAATGCAAAGAAGCTAGGGACTCAAAGACTCAAGAATTAAAAGCTAAGGATCTAAGGACCTAAGGACTAGAAATGAGAGAAAGAATGTTCATTTTATAATTGACATGGAGGATGAGAGAATTGGATTTATCACCCTTAGATATGCGATGTGGCAAGAGATTCCTTTGAGAATCCATGACACATATGACAAAATATGCCAATTGTAAGATTCTATGATGCATGAAAGTCAAACTTGGCTAAATGTGGAAGAGAATCTATGATGCATCATAAGACACCTCAAGCCTACTTAAAGCCAAGAATCTATGACAAATAAGCCAAATAGGGACATGCATAAGGAATAAGAATATTTGATTATGAAATATCTTATCCAAGTGTCAAAGGAGAATCCACAAGGTGTCATATCCAAGTGTCATGATGATGTCAATATTCTATGGAATATTTGAATTAAAAATCCTTTTATTCCACAAAATAAGAATTAGTAGAAAATGAAATTAATGATGGAAAATGTAACTCAGGAAATTAAGAATTTCCATGGTTTGTAGATAATGAATCAATTAACTAATAAAATTAATTAATTGAGGATGATAATTAGGAAGAATAATTAGAAAGAATAATAGGATTAAATTATGGGTTGTTTAACCCTATAGAGAAAATTAGTAGATGATTGGCCAAATTGATTAAATAAATGTGACCGTATCCTTTTATGAAAATGTGATGATGATAGTGGAAATTGACTAGGATGGTGATAGGTAGACCAAATCCATGGTCAAATTGATTGATTGATTGAAATTGATAACATGCCAAGGACACATGACATGAATTGATTGATACATAACATTTAACTGACATTGCAAATGCTACAGGATCAAGGTTGATTGATAAGGTTGATCATAATAACATTGACAGACATTTTCAATATTATTAAAACGGTTGATAGTGCCATGATTTGACATTGAAAGCCTCAAAAACATCAAAGATCATATGCCATGAATGATAGTTTGACCCAACATTGAGAGCCATGATAGTACTAAGGTCAGATTGATAAGATTGATAGGTTGATAGGTTTCCAAGGCATTGAAAGCCACAAAAATACCTAGGATTGGATAAATTATGATTGATTTTGGATGTTTGATATGTTCCAAGTTGATTAGGATTGATTCCAAGTGATTTTGAGTTGATTTGGGGTGATTTTGAGTTGATATGAAATGTTTTTGAGTTGATATGAAGTGGTTTTGAAATGACATGAAATTGATGTGAAAGAGGATACAAATGATAAAGTATGATCAATTTGGCCAAAAGATCAAAGTTAGTAGAATGATAAAATGGGACAAATTAGTATGAAGAAGTGATGAAACCATAGATGCAAACCATTTTTAATAATAATAAAAATATCATATCTACAAGATTTATCCTTTAGCTTCAAATTCACACACTTGTGTGTTTCTGATCAACCTTTCTCTATATGCCTTCCTTCACATACAAACTCACTCATACACACACTAGTTGGGGTCGATTGCACTTAACTAGATAAAACACCAAATATTTAGTTTTGTATCTCTTTAAATAGGCAATTCATGATTTACCATTTTCTACATCCACCATAGATCTTAGGGTTTATGATTAGATTCAATTCAATTCAATGTCTCTCTTCATCTTCTTAATCATCCTCTAGAAACTTCTCTAGAATCTGTCTATTAGATTTTTACCTAATCATATCCTTGAATTTAATGATCCAACTCATCAATATTATCTTCAACATGTTTTACATCTCCCAATAAATCAACCAAGTCAACTTGATTTTATTATTTCTTTGAATTTGTTCTCTGACTTTCACTCTACAATCTCTAAATTCTAATACTTAGTCAACACTAAAATACTCAGTCATTATAAAGGCTTCTTGGCTTGATATCAACTAACTTTCTTGGTTGATTCTAATTCTTATTCAATACTAACTATAGCTTGGTTGATACTAGTATTACTTGATACTCCTTTTTATTTTACTCTTTTTCTTGAGTTAGCTTAGCTTTTTATACATAAACAATTACTTTGCTTTATCAAAGTCTATCTAATAAAATGTCCATTTTAACTTCCTTTTCATAACTTCAACATTTCCTCTATGTGCTATAATGATGACTAACTTCTCGAATCCTCCTCATCAATCAAATAGATATGACATTTAGATTAGGTAGCAATATGTCTCATCCATATATTTGACATCAATGACAAAACACCAATTGTTCCAATTGTAAGTTTCCAACAAAACATAGTTTAGAGTGTAAGTTGCTTGAGAAATTCCTTTTTCAATCATAAACATCTTTGCACAATCCATAATTGACATGTTCCATGTTTTAGAAATCCCATTTTTCTATGGTGTCCTCACTACTAGCATCTATCTCTTAATTCCATGCACAAGATAAAAGTAAGTGAATTCAATAGACATAAACTAACCACCTCTATTAGATCTCAAACATTTTAATTGTTTACCATACTCTTTTTCAACTCTATCTTTATACCATTTGAACATATCAAAATAATGTGACTTCAACTTCATAAACATGATTGTCATCATCCCAGTATAATCATCAACAAACAATATGAAATATATGTCACCATAATAAATTTCTACTCTCATTGGTCCACACAAATCAATATCCACTAATTGCAGAATGTCATTAGAAGTATGTGTCTTACTTGAAAATCTTGAATTGGTCATCTTATCAAGATAACATTGTTTCCATATGGTATTCAAGGTTTATGCAAATTTGGCAAGCCTCTAACTCTTTTCTTTATACTAACCTTGACCATATTCTCAAAATTGATATGACATAGCCTTTAATGCTACAACCACACATATTTAACTTTTAAAAACAAATATGTATCAACTGTAAGATCAATATAAAATATATTACCTTTTTTTTTTTCTCATTAGAGCTAATTAGATTACAATAATCATAATAGATCTTGACTTTTCTATTCTAAAATTATAGCTTGTGACATGTATTATTCAATTGAGCAATAATCAACATATTATATTTTAGTCCTTGAATCTAATATGCATCATCACATCTAATTTTTTAATTCAACATCAATGAAACTATACCTTTACTAGATATGGGACAACATTCCCTAACTTAATAGTTCCACCATCACATTCTTCAAATTTATCAAACTTACTAATGTCTCCAGTCATGTGATGTGAGAGTCCATTATCAATGATCCATGTATAATTCTTACTAACATGTGACGTAAGAACTTTATATCCTCATACCTTTCCTCATTAGGGTTCTCTTTAATAGCAATGTACAACACTACCTCTCCTTCTTTCTCATCTTCAATGCTTGACTGAGTGTGCTCTTCCTCAATAATATAAAATGATTTATTCCCTTTATCCTTGTAGCCTTTGTTCTATCTATACTTGCAACCCTTCTTATCTTTTTTCACTCCTCTTATTAGGACACCTCACAACAATATGACCTACTTCATTTCATTCAAAACATATCAAAGGTAATTTACCTTTGAATTTTTCTTTACCTCTTGGTAACATCCTTGCAAACAATCCCTCAATGTCATCTACATCATATTATGATTTTGGCTTAGTTTAATCTTTACCACTCTTTTATTTATTTGAACTACCAATGGCTAGAGAAGTCTTTAAAGTAATGTCAAGTGTAGGCATACTATTATCAAAATTATCTAATCCAAATGTAGTCAAATAACTAACCCAACCATCAAGAGTATGAGTATTACTAGGCATAGATCTAACTTCTTGAACTATAGAAACTTTAATAGCATAGATAGGTAAGAGAGTTATGATAACTTTACTTAAAACTTTAGCATCATTTATGAGTCCTCTAGAAACTCTAGTTGCACTCACAGCTTCCTTGATTCAGTTCACATTTTCACATCATTCTTATCTTCTTTCATTCTTGTGTCATCATATTTGCCTCTCATACTTTATTCGCTTTCCCTCAATACATTATCATCTCCACCATGTACAAGTGCCAAATTATCCAATATTTCTTTAGCATTAGTATATTTCTTGATATCATCAAACACAATATCAGTCAGGGCATATGTAATCTCAATCATCAAACTATTATTCTCTTTATTATGCACCATCTCTTGTACATTCATAGGAGGGGTACGAAAAATATGCATGTTCAAGCTAGTGTGTAGTATTGTATCCAATTCTAGATGAATGTAGCCTCATCTTATTTTTTCATGAGGATAAGATCCCCTTGTTCATCTTGAGTACATATCTCTTATATATTTTTGGATCTTTAGCTCAACTCCCTTAAAACTTATTCCTTCAATAACTTTTCTCTTATATAAATTTTTAGATAACCAAGATGAGGGGAATGAATAAGTTATATCCAATTATCCTATAGGCCTTTCAAACACTTTAGTACCAATTTAAACTTAAAAAAAATTCACATTAATAAAATGATATGGTAATCTATAGAATTAGCATAGTATATAACCAAGGCTTAACATTAATGACAACATAAAAACTGATAGGACTCTTTTACATACAATAACATCATTATCAATTGGGGCTAATAGGCATTAACATACATGCCCTTTTGATTGAGGTTCTGCTTCTTCCTATGTAGCTGGATTTTATAATCCTCTAGCATATATTTCTCCTTGACCTTATATGTTACTAGTTTTTGAGTGATTATGGGGTTTTTTCCAAGTCTAACTCTATCATCTTGGAAGAAGTTCCACCATGTCAAGGAAGCACCCCTTAAATTGGAATAAACAACTTTCACCTTCTGATTAGAAGAAACCTCCTCAAATTTTAAGTGACCATTGAGGGTATTACTCCAATCCATGATAACATGTATATATAATTTAGCATCAAAGGTAGAGATATCTTCTTGACCATATGAGGTCTTTCTTCCCATTTATTTAAGGGGTCCACCCACAGAACTAAGGGGGGTGGGTGAATTAGTTTTAACTAAATTAAACTTACATTAAACTTATTAAATCCAACTTTAATGACAAAAATAATCAAACATAATGAGAGATAAAATATACACAGTGATACAATAATATTTTGACTAAGGAAACCCTTGATCAGAGAGAAAATATAGTGGGGATAGTACCCACAAGATAGTGCACTACTATAAAAGTTTCATGTGAAAGGAAGTGACTATGTTAGGAGAAAAAATACAATACAATCAGTACAATAGTCCATGTTAAGGGATATATCCCTATTAGGAAAACTTGAACCTTGTTAGAAAGTTCAAACCTTATTAAAGGTTTGTAGGGAGACAAATAAATCACTGTCCAAATTGCTTTAATCAACAATGAAGGGTAGATCTTCAGGTTAAAAATATGATGAGTTGAACTGACTAATACTACAACTTAATTGCCAATACATTTCTTTTGAGACCCAAATCCAACATACAAATCTATCTCTATTCTTCTATGATCAAATTCACATCCTTTAATCAAATCCACAAAAAATATTATTAATTAATGAATATATCCAAGAAAACTATCCTTTCCTTTATACCCTATCAATAAACCTCAATGATGTATATGATCATTATTTGTTATGAAATCACAATTATATATGTTATCATAAGTGAGAAATTTATCATCAATATAACACATCATGAACATCTACAAGTGCCAACCAGACACATATACCAAAATATATCCTCCTTTGGAATTGATGGAAACATTGGATGAAAAACCATCAAATGAAATAATTTTCAAAATATCCTCAACATATACAAATTCCCTAACAATATCCACATTATTCAATCTTTTGAATATACTTTTCAAAATATCCTCACCATATATAGTCTTGTAGGTTAGATCACTCCTTTGTCTTTCTTGGTTTTTTCTCTCTCTCCCTTTGGGTATAGTTTTCCATTGTTCCTCTTGATGGACTTAGGAAATGACAGATGATTATAGGTTTTTATGTTTATTGAAGGGCTTTCTTCTTTAATAGTTTTAAGACTTTTATTATGATATTTTGTATAAACCTATTATTACTCTTATTTTCTATGGTTTCTTGACTTTATATAGTTTCATAAAATACTCCTATAGTTAAGACTTGTATGATATATATGGGATTATATGTGTAAGTGTGTTTATAGATAAGAATGCTTTTCCCTTTCTTAATTATAAGGGGTAGGTTCTTGTAGCAAGTATTGTGAGAAAGGATTGGTTTATGTATGCATTAAAATAATATTATGAGTTATTGGAATGAATATGTGCTTTGATATATTGTACACATACTAATATTTCGTAGGAACAAGTCAAAGGAAGCAATGTGCACAAAGAAATTGATGGCAAGGTTATACAACCATTATGTATTTATGATACAACTAAAGATCATGTCAGAACAACTGATAATTGTCACGTAAATCAAGAAGTTGCTATGTGCTATATTTTTTGGAAGACTTATTCAATTAAGGCTATTATGTTGTTGTATCCTCGTTTGTTGAGGCTAGATCTTAGGAAGTTATTTTTTGTATTTTCTTTAAATAAAGTTGTTGAATAAAGCCCCAATAGTTAGTTGTAGGGGAGAGTCTAATTACAAAAGCATTTTCAGACATAGACTATCATTTTCAACTTTGCACTATTGTATGGTCTGATATCAATAAAATCACTATTTTTGTGTTTTAAGTATTTGAGCTTGAATTTTTAATTGTTCACTCATCCAAGGGGGCTCACTTGGTGTGTAAACCTAGTTGATAGAATTAGTTTTTACTATTTTAGAATTAAGTAAGGACTCTATTGCTCCTACAACCACTTGTAATAGAACCTTTGGTTGTTCCTATAGCAAAGGAAAATAATGTAGAATCATGTTTGTATTTCTATTTACTTAATTTAAATAAGGTTTCTTACATTTTCATTTAGATTTAGTATCTCTGTTCTTGATTTCCTAGGATAAAAATGACAATTAAAGAGGTTTAAAGAATATACTTTGTAGATATCATTTCAACTTTATGTTCCTATTCAATAAGTAAATGGGTCTAATGAAGAGTCTTGGATGATATCTTGGATGTCCAATCCATGAGCACAAACCTTAGTTTCAAGTTTAATCATTTAAAAGTATTTATGGCATAGTTTCCAAGGATGGTGTCGATTTAAACCTTTTTTGAGGGTCATTTTTGGGGGTTTGTATGCATAGTGATTTGTCTATAGTTTCATTTAAGTCAAACTTAGCATTATTTTATCTATATGCATAGACAAAGATATTGTCTTGGGAGATTTCTTCGTCAGAATGACCCATTTGAAATAGAACAAATTGTGTATCCTAAGAAAGAAGACTAGTAACCTAAGAGACAAGAAGAAGACCAACACCTTGAAGAAGACCAAGCTACTGCAGAAGAACTACCATTTGAAAATCCTTTTGCAACATAACATGTAAATATTCCTTCATCATCATCTAACAAATCATTAGGCTTGAATACAAATTTTTCTACACATGTATACTAGGATAATCCTCTAGCTATTCTCATTTATTAGCAAAGACATCAAACACCACCACCCAGAATGACACAACCCACCTTTCCATTTCCCATACCTAACCTCTAGGATAGCAATAATCTAAAAAAAAATCCTAGATCAAGACTTCCCAAGTTCTATGGTCTAATTACTAAAGAAACAAATACCTTTCACTTTGAATTTGACATTCTTTATACAGGGTATGACTATACAGTTAATGCTCAAAGAATTAAGTTGTTTCCCTATATTCTAAATGGGGAGGCTCTAAGATGGTTCATGGGTTCAGGAGCTAATGATGTAGTAGATTGGGATGAAATGAACAAATTGTTTCTTTCTAAATATAAAGATCATTTCAAAGGGAGTATGGGAGGAGATGATATATTCAAGATGTAGTAGAAAGAGGATGAGACCCTTGAAGACTATGTTTCAAGATTCCTCTATAACTTTAAAAGGAACAATGAACACCAATTGAATGATTCATCTCAAAAGAATCTTTTCTTAAGGGGTGTTGAGGAGACCCATATACAAGTCATGGACCTTATGGCTAGAGGAGACATTACACAACATAAGTGGGAGGATATAAAGGGGTATTGCAAAAAATACTCAATGGATAATGTAAAGAAAGGAAGAGGAATTCATTCTAGCTCTTTGAAGATTGGTGTAGCTAGTGCATCAAAATGGATCTTTCAATTTTGTTGTCTAACTTCAAGCAAGACATTATTAAAAATGTTGCAACTTAGTTGAATACCATGCAAGCAAGGAGGAAATATGAAGAAGAAGATTCTATGTTTAACCAAGTTTTTGATCTGCAAGAGCATCCTGGGTGTAAGAGAGATCTTACATGACCCAAAAATATTTTATATTAAGTCTTTTATATTTTAGATAGGGAGTTACTATTTTTGAGAAATTTCTATTTTTAGTAAGTTTTTCATACAAGCTCAAAATGTTCTCATTTTCTACATGAGGTTCATTTTAGAGTTATAATCCTACCATTAAAATCTCATTGCTCCAACTTAAGTAACAAAGAAGTTATTGCAGATTTTTGGTGGAAAAATTTGCAGAAAAATCTTCAATCTTACTATTGAAGGCCTTACAGTGTTTGGATGGGGTCCAAAAACTTGACAAAAGGACACCTAAATGATTTTGAGTCTATAGATAAGGAGCTAGTGTTAGAAACAATAGTCCACCAAGATGATTGAGAGGGGGGGGGGGCGGAATGAATTAGTTATCCAACAATTAAAACATTTATATTCTTTAAACAATCTTGGCCACTCAACCAAAGTAAACAACCATAATAAAATGCACATCAATAATTACACTAGATATGTTAACTAGGGAAACCCTTGATCAGAGGGAAAACCCCAGTGGGAGTGATGCCCACAAGATGATGTACTAATATAAATATTCCTTGTTAGAGGATGGACCTTGTTAGGAGTCTATTACAACATTTAGTACATAGAGTGCTTGTTAGGATACTTTGAATCCCTATGAGAAGATTCCAACCCTGTTAGGAGTTGTAGTACAATGTATGCAAGATGAACCCATTGTCCAAACATGCAATTTCAACTACAAGAATAGCTCACTACTCAAGCAATTAATTTACTATTATCTTCCTCTTTCCTCTATCCTATCAACCAAACCAATCACTATCAGACCTTGTAGACTAGGTCATGAACCTTAGATCCAAATATTAAACCTTGGATCACTTAGAAAAACCTTGGTAATGAAGTTTACTTCACTTCCACACTCTCTGCTGCTTATCATCAATATAATTCATGTCATGATTGATAAAGAAAAATGTCCTTCCTTTATACCAATTCTTCAAAACAATTCCCTAAATCGACTATTAGACCTTCTCAATTAATTATTATAGAACCACATTAAGAACATGTTAGACTTAGCAATAACATAAATCTTCTGCCTTACAACTTAAATAAATTTTTGTACAAACTATATTGTGACAAGAAAACTTAGCCACATCATCATCAACATGTCTTCTTCATGTCCTCAACCTTGATCCTTAGAATATCAATTCTGCTAAGAGATATAAAAAGTTTACCAGAATATGCCTCTATAAACTCTATCTCAGAACATGCATCACCAAAACTTACTTAACTTCTTGTAGACTTATTATTTCTTCTTTTGATGTTGACTACATATAATTGATACTTAGAAGTATCTCTTATAACCTTGGATGATTAGAATTCTCAACTATCCATCTGTACCAACTTGATCTTTCCACTTTTCTTTTGTTAGATACCACGGGAAACTAATATGTTGACATCAATGACAAACTTAGTCATGAATGTAACATATCACCATAGTAATATATCTACAATACTCCCCCATAGGAATATCATCAGCATTCATGCTTCCAACCAAACGTCTAACAATCTCCCCCTTTGGCATTGATGACAACATAGATGAAAAACATATAGTTCCAAGAATACCAACAAAATACTATTCATCTTCTTTATCAGTCATTCTCCCCCATTGATATACCTCAATGTACTTTTTTACAAACTATCATTCCATGCTATGCTTATGCAAAACATACTGTACTCATGTCAAATATCTTCCATAGTATAATGCTTTTCATGCAATATTCTCCCCCATTGACATCAATGTCAAAGCTTTCAGCAACCAACCTTACTGCATCAAACTCTACAACAACTAATTCTTACTAGCTTGAGTGTCAAAAGACATTGTTCATAACAATATCCAAAAAGAGTCCTAGATGTTGGAATTACAATAAGAGAGGTAAACTTCTGGGGGGGGGGGGGGGGGGGGGGATGGGGGTGGTTAATCAGTAGTTTAAACTTGGACACATAAAACTTTCACCACACATCCATCTCATATATCCAATTTATAAACTGAAATAACATGTAAAGCTTGTATATCTAAAACATGTAAAAAAGTAGACATTCACACACATATAACACCAGATATGATTACATATAAACACTTACTTGTCAAAACCATTATGAGATCAACAATCTCCCAATTTGACATGATTTTCAAAAACACTGTAGTATGCATTAATATCCTTAATTTCATGAGCATAACATATCTTTAACTTGACTTATATAGAAAACTTCAAAATTTTAAAATTTTGTAACAACTTGTATACCTCAAAATTTGATAGCTCTACCTAAGTTGATATGTTTTTTCTATATCCAAAATTATGTACTCCTACTGAGTAAATATGCCTCAGCTAATACTCTTTGACTTCATGCTATTTTGTGCTTGCTCCCCCTTAGCTTAATCTATCTTTTTCTCTCTTTATTACTCCCTTTCTCATACTCTCCTTATATCTCCTTTCCAAAATTCTTATTCTCCTCCAAAATATGTCTCCCCCTTCTTGACACTTATGTCAATGGGATATACACTTATAGTGTGTTTATCCAAAAAATATTTATGGACATCTACGATTATCTTGAGAGCTATATCCCAATTCTCGCATGCTACATCCAAAGACTTGATTTGGATAGCTAGCTTGGTAGCAAGGTGGACTAGACCGTCTAGTGTAGAAAGATTTGGGTCTTTCTTCATTAGGGTTTCAACATAGCTTAGTTCCTTGTGCAAAAGTTCCATATGACAAGTTAGAGTAGCCTAGATGCTAGTCAGTTTGGCCCTTATGTTGGCCTCATCTTCTGATAATGCAACTACTTGACTCTGGGTTTGAAGCAATGTCCTAAAGTGCTTTTCACTCTAAGCTAGATTCATAGACAATTTTGCACCTGATGAATTGATCTAACTTTCCAAGCTCAAGATGTGACTTCTAGTTTCTTGGGTGAAGAGTGTTGGATTACACAATTTAGTGTATAATGAGAATATTTTCTCAGGTACCTTCTTCACACCCTTAACCTTAGTTGCCAATGCAACTTGTGTTAGTGCTATATCACTTGATATCTTTTCATTGACTTTTCTTTGAAACTTCTTTTCTGACCATTCTAATAACTTTGTATTTGTATCTACATCTTCATTACTAATATTCTCCACTATGTCTGTCAACTATTCCATTAGTGACTTGGTCTCATTTGGAGTTGGTACAGTAAAGGTATCTAAAAAGATGTCTTTAATAGCTTGTAGTGCATGTTTCTACTTGTGCTCCCTTCTAAGCATTTCTTGAAGCTCCTTCCTTGCTAGGGTTTGCTAGAGTATGCCCATCTATTCTATAGTCATTATATCATAATCATACTTGGGTAGAAAAATTTCTTCATCAAGGCTCACATCTCCATATTGTATGACTTCCTCTTCCTTTGATGAACTCGGGCTTAGCACTAAGATCTGCAATGGCATTGCATCTATGCTTAGCTTCTGAAGTGTTTGAGTGGAAGGAGTGCCAGATGCCAGTAAGGTTACCAGGGCTTGGATGGAAACTTTCTCCTTCACCTTAGGTGTTAGTTCTATCTCTTCAAGCTTTCCCTTAACTTCCACAATGACTTGTGTTTCACCTTGATCTTGTGTTATAGGGGTAGATACGTCTATCTAACCTATTTCTTGTTGTTCTTATGTAGTGGCTTGTGCTTCCACTTTATCCTTCACAATTGCATCAACCTTTTCAGATGTAGCTTTTGATATTTTGACCAAAGGTTGTGCATAAGTGACTTGAGGGATGATAGAAGGTGGTTCTTGTGGATTCACCTCTACCCTTGTTGTTTCAGTCACTAATTTCTATAGTTCATCCATACTGTCTAGTACAGGATTATCACAAAGTTTTTCTTGGAGTGTGGATTGATCTAGGATCTTCTTGAGATCTTCCTTTTTAAAGGGATTGATGTGTTGTGACATCAAAAACATCCTTAAAAGTTACTATTTTAGTATTCTTATTTGTGACATGTTAAGGATTGACACTAGGTAATTGTGTGTCTTGTATAGTCTATTCTTCTTCTTGCTACTCTAGCTTAGTTGTTGCCTTGTCATCTATGTTTAATTCTACTCCTTCCTCAACTATGTCATCATTTTTATCATCTTCTTCATTATCCTTGATCCCTATAGGTTCTTTCTTTCCTTCCTTGACTGTAGTTAACCCATATGTTACTTTCCACATTTGGGTGGACTTCTTAACTACATCTTCAATATTATTTCATAAAATGCTAAAGGCTTTATATTTAGGTACAAATATAACTATATATTTCTTCATAGCCTTATTAATATGTACCTTATTTAGTTTAGGCATCACTTATGCTAGAGATGTTTCACTAATTTGTCTCTCCAAGTTCAGACAATAGTACCATTTTTGCTCAACTCTATCATATAAACTCTTTGGCATTGAGTTGGCAATCTCTAGTGGGGTAGTTTTGAATTTTTTCATCATGGAATATATGGATGCCTCCACTTGATTTTTCTCCACTTTACCTAAATTATCAAAATCAACATGTGTAAATCCTGATAAGTCTACACTATTCTTAACATTTTCACATAAGTTTTCAAGATCTAATAGAGGATTATGACTCACCACCTTAAATTGGTTGTTGTCATATGACTTTGTTTTCTCCTCATTAGATTCAACTTGTGCCACATATTTCCTTCTTGGATTTTTTTGCACTTGACCTCCTTGCTTTCTTTGTTTGGTCTTTTTCTTATCCTTTTGAGTGGTTGCATGTGTACTAGACCTTGTAGTAGGTGTTGTGGGTTTGGCTTGGCTTGGTTTGACAATTTTCTTAGCCCTTGCCATAGGTTATGCCTTGGCCTTCCTCTTCTTCTATTGTGTGGAAGTAGGTTCTTCCTTGACTTCTTCTTCCTTAGCACCTTCAGTGACTTCAATTTCCTCCTCTTCCTGCTAATCCTCTCCCATACCTTGTGTCAAAGCTAGTGGTGCTTGTGTTTGAGAATCTTCTTCCTCTTCATCATTTCTTCTTCTTATTCTTCCTAGTTGGCACCCCCTTCAAATTTATCTTTTAGCTTCTTCTCCATCTTATCCTTCTTCTTTATTATAGAAGCTATCTTAATTTCCATGGTAATTTTGGACTTTTCAAACTCATAATTCCCAAATGCCTTATCATTTTTATCCACCTCTTCTTCAAGTAAAGTTGTTATAGTTGTAGAGGCTTCATCTGCATTGATTTCATATCCTAATGGGTCTCAACCATCTCACCCTTGGTGTAGAGGCTTGTACAAAAGTATAGTCGACATCCACTAGGAAACAAATGTCATCATAGTGTTTCTCTACTAATAATATTAGTATTCTCAACCTCTTCTTCATTAACTGCTTGAAGTCCACAAAGTCTCTTGTTATCATAGATTCAAAATTCTCTCCTAATTGTTCAATGTACTCACTAATCTGTACTGCTACTGATCTATCAGTTTTCCATACAACTGTGCCAAATGTAGGGAATGTGTTTTGCACATAAAAGAACATGCATATTAGAATTGAACCAAATTTTCATTGTGCACTATTTGTCTTTTTGATGGCTCCAAGGTTCTTAACCAGCTACTATAATTATAGCTCTACTATATCATATGTGTGATCTTTCTTAAAAATTTTACATCCCACATCTATAGTTATACAGGGCACACTGTTTAATCTACTAGATAGGTAAAACTTGTGTGATATAACCTTGATAGAAAACTCTATCAATGGATCAGTAATAATATCAATTGTCATGCATTTCTTGTTCCATATAGCTCTAGTGTTCTTCTCAATCACCTCCTTCAAGTCACTTCTCAATGTCTTAGGCCGATCTAGGGTTGGGTAAACAGTAACCCTATGGATTATCCTTTTATTAATTTTGATAGGTTTATTATCTAGCCATTATGAACTATCATGAATTTTCCTAAGCACTATCCTAATCCACTCCATCTTGAATACATTTGAAAAATCTAGGGCTTGTGTCAACCCTTTCTTTTCAACAATTTTCTACTCTTCCTTCTGTTGGCATTATGATACATTTTTGTCATTAGTTACAACACTTATTGGATTCTGAATGCTTACCGAGCTCACACCGGAAACCAAGCTTTACCTAGTTCTCAGTGTTTATCGAGTAATCAAGGTGAACAAAGAAGTCAGTGTTTACTAAGTAATCAAGGTGAACAAAGAAGACAGTGTTTACCGAGTGATCAAGGTGAACAAAGCAATCAGTGTTTACCGAGTGATCAAGGTGAACAAAGCAATCAGTGTTTACCGAGTGTTCAAGATAAAGAAAGGAATCAGTTTTGACCGAGTAAAGATGTACTAAGATGTAACCGAGAACTTCATGATAACCGAGCTCCTGAGGTTATCAAGGAAATTAATTTTTATCGAGCTCAGATAGATATCAAGGAAACTAACTATCACCGAGTCACAAGGTTCTATCAAGTATTTCCTTTGATCACCGAGCAACAGTTTAGATGGAAGTATTCACCGAGTGACATCTCTTCTACCGAGTCTCCAGTGGTTACCGAGTTCAAAACTATTTGAAGTGTTTAGTATGAACCGTGCCTTCACTTCTACCGAGTGCATGATGATGCCGAGTAACGCAGTGGACGCCGAGTATCAGAAGGACACCGAGTCAGTTCAGTGAACCCGAGTTTTACCTTGGGCCGACTTTGTATAGAGATTTGCACTTGTTGTTTTAGCCGACCTTGCATGTATTGTTTTAGCCGACCTTGCATGTATTGTTTAGCCGACCTTGCATGTATTATTTATATGGATAGTATATATATGCAATGTATTGTATCATTCAAAAAACAGTTATGGCAAATGGTAATGAATGGAAATGTGAAAGTGTGAATGTGTGAAAGTGCGAAAGAAATACATGCGTGTGAAAGTATGTGGGCTGAATTGTGAAGATATTCAGCAGGTCTAGTTTTGAAGCAGAAAAGTTTTATCTATCACATCAAGGTGAATCAGAGCATAGCGGATCTTATCAGCAATCAGTTGTAATCAGATCCACTATTTCATTCTAACAGGTGAATCAGTTTTTGCAAATCCTTTAACAAGGTAGACTTAACAATCTTTTGTAAATCTCCTAACAGAGTGCATACTTTATTGTATATTTGGAAATCCTCTAACAAGGTGGATCTAGAAATCCTTTGTGCTCCTAATAGGGCAGATCACCAGAACTGGTCATTGTAAGCCTTAACCGGCCAACTTCATACTGTAGTAATGAAGCTTGTGGGTTTCATCCCCACCCCAGTTTTACTTTCTATTTGGAAGGTTTCTGGGTCACCAAATCTATGTGTTCAAGTGTGGAAAATGATTTTGTTTCATGCTTAAAATAGGTTACTTGGATGAATGATGAATATATCAGTATACAGTTTTATTGTTTGAAATTTTAGAAGTTACTGATTCACCCCTCCCCTCTCAGTAACTTGTCATATCTTGAATATTTCCAACAATTGGTATCAGAGCTATAAGGTTCTCAAGATAAAAGCTTCACAGCTTGAGCAAAGATCAAGGACAATGGAGATATTCAAACTTGACAAAACTATTGAGAATGAAAAGCTAGATCTGAAAATGGCCATGGCTCAACTCAATGAAGCAAAAGAGCATCTTTTACAATCCTTGAAAAGAAGAAAAGAACTTGCAAAGCAAATGAATGACCATCAGTATGTTGAAGAAAAGATTGAAGATCTCTCACCATCAAATAGTTCAGATGAAGCTGACAAAGCAATCAAAGAACTCTTAGAAAAGAATGGATCTCTGCAGGAAGAAGTAAGAAAGCTCAAAAGGGAACAAGGAATCGAGTCTATCAGGCTATGCGAAATCTTGGAGCAAAGGAACAAGGCAGCTGAAGACTTAGAGGTAAGGAATAATCAATCCTCTCAGCTTGAAAATCTTGTAACTCAGTTATCTAATGCAAATGAAGAAATTATGAATCTAAGATCTGAGAATGAGATTTTGAGAAATGACTTAATTACTGAAAGACAAATCAATGCAAGCTTACAAAGTGATCTAATCTCTGAAAAACAAGTCAATGAGAGAATGGTAAAATCTCAAAAAGACATGGATCAATTGAATCTGCAAAATGAAGAAAACTTTCATAAACAAAATGGTAAAGCAGGCCTTGGATACAAGGAAGAAGGTGAATCCTCCAAACAGGGTACTCAAAAGAATCAAAAACCTACTTGCAGCCACTGTGGTAAGTTAGGTCATACATCTAACAGATGTTGGAGCAATGGAAAAGGCAAATTTAATGGAAAATGCTACAATTGCAATCAGCATGGACACAAAGCCAATGAATGCAAAAGGAAACTGAAATTTGAAGGTAAATGTCACAAATGCCAAAAGCAAGGTCATAAGGCATCACAATGCAAATTCAAATCTTTTAATCCAGCTGAACAACTTGTCAAAGCAATATTTGGTTGGGACTACAACACTTGGTGCAGATGTCATTATTGTGGAGAATATGGTCATACTGGCATAAACTGTGCAAGGCATCACCTAAGAAAAAAGGATACCACTGTAAGATGTTATACATGTACAGAACTTGGTCATATATCTAAAAACTGCATGAACATAAAGAAAGTTGAGGATGAGAAGAAAATCAAAGTAGACAATATTCGGAAACAAATGAAGCAGCAATGGATTCCAAAGTCTACCGAGCTAGATAATTCAAGTAATGGAATGATCACTCAAGAGGTGAGTGACTCTCCCATTTCCAATTAAGACTCATCAGGATAAGACCAGGACTGTATCCACAAGCAATATCCTAAGCAGTCCTAGAATGAAAATATGATCAAATCAGTATTTCAGATACATCAGGATCATGGTCGGTACATGACCTTACCGAGCTTAGTCGGGTGCAATAAGGCTTCTTTCACCAAGTTGCACTTACCGAGCATGGTTGGTTCTTCTCTTACCGAGTTAAGGGTGGATTAACCTATTTTCTTTTTGGTCACCGAGTTGCGAAGTTTAAGCCAAGCTAGTGGATGACAGCCTGTCAATCGTAGCTACCTCCGTGCTGAACATTAATGACGAATTTTTCATCAAAAGGGAAGATATCAACATCATTTTTTCACCGTGAATTCGAGATTTACAAAAGAGGGCTTTCAAGCGAATTCAAGTGAGTTGAAGAAATTTTCCAACGAAGTATTCTTACGAAATCTTCTTACTCACCGAGCAACAATGGCTTCCGCAAGCACCAGCAGCAGCAAGGCGAAGAAAGGATCCGAAATGCTTGTGAAGGGAACGGAATGGAAGGCACCGATGTTCAAGCTTGTTCCTGCCATCGCTGAATCACTCGACCCGCATGGAGCTCAATCACAGATTCCTTCAAAGGTACTTCTAATCAATGATATTCGTACTCATTTCAAGTGTACTGTGCAAGAAATAGGGACACTAGATATGGATAGCACCCTAGCCAAGTTATGCATGGATGGAACCCTAAAACCTGAGTTCAAACATTTGGAAACCAAAGGCTTAACCCATATCCCGCATCTGCCAAGAAGTTTCCAAGTGAAATGGGTGAGGTATATCTTGAGCCGAGTACATAATGGTCAGTTGTGGTTGGAACAACCAATTTTGATAACCAAGAAGATGATTCACAAAATCATAGGTCTCCCAATGCTCAGCAAAGCCAAAACCACCAAAACCCTAGGACGGGATGAGTTACAGAAGAAAACCCAAGCCGAATGGGATGGCAGAGGTTTAAAACTCAACAATGTTTCAAATATAGAACTGAAATTTGGTATTTATGTTATTGCATACAAACTGTATAGTTCCAGTAGGATGAATAGTGTACCTTGCGAGGCTATAGATTTGGCATATAAAATTGTAAAGAAAAATATGGAGTTTGACCTAGCTGATGTATTATTAAAACAATTCAATAAAAACATGGAAAGCATAAGGACTGCAAAGACAAACCCTTGTAAATTTGGTTCTTTGCTAGTTTGTTTATTCTTCTATGTACAGAAATTCTTTCCATCCAAAGGTACAGTTGTATGGAGGAAAGATACTCCAATTTTGTATCAAATAAATGAATTCATAGTAGATATGGGTATGAATTTTGACAAAGTAATGGACAATTATTTTGAAGATTTCAAGGAAAGGATGAACAACAGATTCATAATACCTCCAAAACTTGTTGAAGAGTATAAGGATGATGTCTGTTTCATGGTTGACTGTGACAAGGTATACATACAGGCAGTTAGACCCCGAGTTGCATGGGTGAAACCTCTTCCATATGAGGTAAATATTGATGAAACCAGGGATATCATTGAAGCACTGGTAAATGAGCTAGTAGACCCAAGGCAACGAATTTTTGGTACTTATGATGAAGCAAAGGCTAG
Source organism: Cupressus sempervirens (assembly GCA_028749045.1). Taxonomy (NCBI): domain Eukaryota; kingdom Viridiplantae; phylum Streptophyta; class Pinopsida; order Cupressales; family Cupressaceae; genus Cupressus; species Cupressus sempervirens. Next base: position 499,433,242 of record CM053793.1, on the reverse strand, counting down.
AATTGAACTAGAAATCAAAATTCCACAGGCCATCAGCAAAGGTAAAAGGAAAATGGCCAAACTAAAAACTGAAATGAGTTCTCTTATGGTCACCGAGGGAAAAGGTGAAGATAAAGAAAGTGAAGAAGAAAAAGAAGGAGAAAAAGAATCAGAAAAAGAGCAACCGGCAAAGAAGAAAGGCAAGGTAATCATTACCAAGCCCAAGAAGCAGCCTACTGCAGTATTCACTCGAAGAACAAGAAAAGGTATTCAGGAACCTGTATTGGTCAAACCTGCACCTACATTCGAGCAAAGGCTCAAAACATTGGAAGAAGGAGCTGGCATTGCAAATTTCAAGGCATTGAGATTTGAGACAAGGACTGATGCAGAGAAAATGCAAATTGAGGAACTGGTACTTAACAAAATGGGAAAATGGAAATACTCCCCGGACCAGATTGCTCCTCATATCCCTAAAGAACTACTGGAGAGAGTACAGCCAAGATGAGAGTTAGCCACCAAGACGGTAAAACATATATATGAGCAATCCCTGAAGAATCTTCGGCCTAGTCTCACTGGAGCAGAGGTAAAATCTGAATTGAAAACCTATGAAGGTAAAATGATGATCAGATTCCACACTTGTTTAGTTTTGATCAAAGATATAGAGCATGTTGTAAATGATGCTACAAACATGTGGAAAAACATCTATCATCTACATAAGCCCAGTGTAGACCCAGTAGAAATAAAGGATGATGACAGCAGCAGTAGCAGTGATGAATCAGATAGCACTCCATCCATCACAGTTACACCAGGAGAGTTGCATGCAATGATAGAAGAAAAGGAGGAAGAAGACAAAGAGGAAGAAGCTGAAGAGGAAGATAAGGAGGATGATACAGTAAAAATTGCAGCAGCAGTTATTGCATCCCTTCCTCACCCCCTAGAAAAACCTATGACATCATCAAGGTTGGAGTCAGCTTCAGCAGGTTCATCTACACCAGTTTTACCATCTACACCTGCCATATCTCAGCTCCAGGTATCATCAGTGGAAGTGACTACCACTTCATCTACCGAGCTGCATCCCTCTTCGTCTACCGAGCTGCACCCCTTTTCATCTACCGAGTTAGCCTCCTCGACTCCATCATCATCAGTTGGCATTGCTGTAAGTTCTCAAATTTTGACAACTCAAATTTGTTCTACAATTTTGTTGCCATCTACTTCAGGCACAGTGAGCTCAGATACTATATTACCGAGTGTATCACCATTTTTGGCCAGCACTCAAATTTTTGACCCTGTACATACTTCTATTGGCACTCAAACCTCAAACATCCCAGTTTTTACTGCTAGTCCTTCTATCTCTACTGTTGTGTCTATTCCAAAGGTCAAACCAGTCATCCCAGAAGTCAAACAAAAGCAACCATTAAGACTTATGATCACTGGAAAGGAAATTCCTGAAGATATTGACTTGGACACAGAGATAGTAATTCCAAAGATTGACTTTGATAATGCTACCATTGAAGAAATGAGGTATGCTAGTCAACTTATTGAGAAAAAGGCTACTCAGATGCAGTTAAGATCAGAAAGGGATAAGGAATATAGGATAATTGAGGAAGCCTGGAACATAATTACTGAGGCTATAGGTGTTGATGTTGATACTTCTCAACACATTTTGATTCAACTAGAAGAGGCAGTTAATAAATTCAATGAAGATGCCTCCGGACAAGAAAAGCTAATTGAGTGTGCAGAAAAGAAATTTGATAATAAGGTATTAGGGCACATTGCCTAGAACATTGCAATAAATCAGGTTGCATTAACCTCAGTTTTGGCAGATATGGAAAATTCTTTTAATAATGTAACATCTCTTTTTGCTAAACTTTGTGATGTTACCGAATACACTAAAGGAATAAGAGAAAAAATAAATAAAATTGATGAAGATCTGAAGGTAAGTGCATAGAACTTGAAGCTTGACCCCAGTTCAAGCTCATCTCATCACCTCAAAATCAAATTTTTGTCAGAGAAGCAGGCAGAGCTGTTGAGGGAAGAGGCAAGGATCCGATCTACATTGATAGATATCCAAAACATGATCCTTCCCATCATGGATTCAATGCAGAAGCATATTGCACATTCAAAGACATCAATCCATGATAATAACTTCTCCATTGCAGATCATGTGATTGAACTTTCGGCTGAAATTCAAATAGCTCTTTCTACCTGCAAAATTTTGCAAGAGAATTGGGATAAGACTCTCCAGCTTATTCTCCAGGTACATTCAAAGTTCATCTCTCATTTTGGTGTTTCCATATAAGTATATATATTCTTTATTCTTTGGCATTATTGTCAAAAAGGGGGAGCTTATTGTTGGATATGTATACTATGGGTGAATAAGTGTTTTCAAAGGAAGAGATATACAGCTCATGTAAATAATCTATGTACATTCTATGGGGGAGTTGTATATAAAAGCTATTCTATGGGGGAGTTGTATATAACGAAGCTATGTATATTCAGAATCAGTCATCAGCATGTCAGATAAATTTTGTCTCATAAGTGTTTTTGTCACTAATGCCAAAGGGGGAGATTGTTGGCATTATGATACATTTTTGTCATTAGTTACAACACTTATTGGATTCTGAATGCTTACCGAGCTCACACCGAAAACCAAGCTTTACCTAGTTCTCAGTGTTTACCGAGTAATCAAGGTGAACAAAGAAGTCAGTGTTTACCGAGTAATCAAGGTGAACAAAGAAGACAGTGTTTACCGAGTGATCAAGGTGAACAAAGCAATCAGTGTTTACCGAGTGATCAAGGTGAACAAAGCAATCAGTGTTTACCGAGTGTTCAAGATAAAGAAAGGAATCAGTTTTGACCGAGTAAAGATGTACTAAGATGTAACCGAGAACTTCATGATAACCGAGCTCCTGAAGTTATCAAGGAAATTAATTTTTACCGAGCTCAGACGGATATCAAGGAAACTAACTATCACCGAGTCACAAGGTTCTATCAAGTATTTCCTTTGATCACCAAGCAACATTTCAGATAGAAGTATTCACCGAGTGACATCTCTTCTACTGAGTCTCCAGTGGTTACCGAGTTCAGAACTATTTGAAGTGTTTAGTATGAACCGTGCCTTCACTTCTATCGAGTGCATGACGATGTCGAGTAACGCAGTGGATGCCGAGTATCAGAAGGACACCGAGTCTGTTCAGTGAACCCGAGTTTTACCTTGGGCTGACTTTGTATAGAGATTTGCACTTGTTGTTTTAGCCGACCTTGCATGTATTGTTTTAGCCGACCTTGCATGTATTGTTTAGCCGACCTTGCATGTATTATTTATATGGATAGTATATATATGCAATGTATTGTATCATTCAAAAAACAGTTATGGAAAATGGTAATGAATGGAAATGTGAAAGTGTGAATGTGTGAAAGTGCGAAAGAAATACATGTGTGTGAAAGTATGTGGGCTGAATTGTGAAGATATTCAGCAGGTCTAGTTTTGAAGCAGAAAAGTTTTATCTATCACATCAAGGTGAATCAGAGCATAGCGGATCTTATCAACAATTAGTTGTAATCAGATCCACTGTTTCATTCTAACAGGTGAATCAGTTTTTGCAAATCCTTTAACAAGGTAGACTTAACAGTCTTTTGTAAATCTCCTAACAGAGTGCATACTTTATTGTATGTTTGGAAATCCTCTAACAAGGTGGATCTAGCAATCCTTTGTGCTCCTAACAGGGCAGATCACCAGAAGTGGTCATTGTAAGCCTTAACCGGCCAACTTCATACTGCAGTAACGAAGCTTGTGGGTTTCATCCCCACCCCAGTTTTACTTTCTATTTGGAAGGTTTCTGGGTCACCAAATCTGTGTGTTCAAGTGTTGCAAATGATTTTGTTTCATGCTTACAATAGGTTACTTGGATGAATGATGAATATATCAGTATACAGTTTTATTGTTTGAAATTTTAGAAGTTACTGATTCACCCCTCCCCTCTCAGTAACTTGTCATATCTTGAATATTTCCAACAACTTCAACACATCATTATCATAGAGTCTATTGTATGCCTCTATAATCTCCATGTCACCAATGCAACCAATTTTATAGTTATAGCATTTTCTCACATCTTGCACCATTAAAACATTTAGTGGTGTCATAGATAATGCACCAGAAGGGTCTTTCTTGTAAGAAATATCAGAAATAGCTTTGAAAATCAATTGCTGAACTAAATTATTCACTAATTGGACATTCAAAACTTCCTTTCCCTCTATATTGTTTGAACTTGAAGCCATTGAGTGAAACTAGGATTTATGAAAATATAAACTTCATAGCTTGTCTCTTGATAAATACCTTATTAGATCAGATGAAATCATGTGGAATTTTTGCTTAGATATTTTGCAACTACTTTCAATGGATTTCCAGATCACCTTCTGGTCTCCTCACTTTTTCTCAAATTTGAAATAATATGAAATGAGCTAAAATCAATAAAATACCCTTTGAAACTCTACAATTAATGTTGAGTCCTTACATAGTTGTAATCTTGGCATGAACCAATTTTAGGCTCACTCAAAAACTATTACAATCTTGGCATCTTCTAGCATTTTGCTTGGCACACATGGGAAATATTTCATGCTTGGTAGCAGCATGAAAAACTGAAAGATTTATCTTGGATTTCTAATAACATCTTGCATCTTTATTCATGCTAATGTAATATTTTTAGTACTAAGTCCTTTGGAACTAACAAATGATATAACCTTATGAATATCAGTCCTATATACCTCTTGATTGCTTAGTTTAGTGAGGTGTAATCACCTAACCGATTGGGTGAAGTTATCCCTTCTCTATTTGGTGTGCTGCAATAATCTTTCTTCTACCATGTCTTGTTCATTTCATTTTTGATATTCTCAACATCTGCATTGCATTTGCCTTTTTCAAATTCACAACTTGGTGCTTTTGACCTTCTTGGGAAATATCTAGAGATGTAACCAGTCTTAAAATAGCTAAAATATGTGATTTGACTCAACCACCTCTTATAGTCACCTCTAAATCACATTTTAAAACAATTCTCAAGATGTCCATATTCTTAACAATAACTATATCTTGTATTATAATCCCAATTCTAAGAGTTTCCATTGTTCCTTATCTTTTTTTTCCTTTTTGATGACCACATGGGTTTGGATCTGCACTCAAAAGCTAAATGTCCATACTTCTAATAGTTGTAGCAATATCCTTTAAATCTTTGTGTGTGCATGGTCTTGGTTTTGCATTCATGTGCTTGATGACCTCGTTTGTTGCATTTATGGAAATGAACCATGCTCTTATGATTGATATTCTAATTTGCAGTCTTGCTTTTGTACACATTAGTAGTATGTCATTTCTTACCACAATTATGACAAGTTGGTTTGGAATTCTTACTTTTTTTGTTCCTTTCTTCAACACTTTTGGATGGCTCTCCTTCTTTAGTGCTTGTGTAACCTAGTCCAGATTTGTCATTATTGGATCTAGGGGATCTCAATAATTGTTCAAAGTACTTGATGGATTCATTAAGCTTATTGAAACTTTCAACAAACTCCTTTTCCTTTTTTAGGTCACTCTGCAATTTCTCATTATACAACTTCAATGTAGTTATCTCAAGGTCCTTGACATTCAATTCATAGTTGGCATTCATCATTTGACTTAGAGTATCCAATTACATGTTGGAGATCTTGGTAGCTTTATTGACTTCTCTTCTAGTCACTTGGCCAAAATTCTTTTGTCTTCTTCAATCATAGTTTTTTCTTCCATGGCTTTCTTCTTCTATTCAGTCACTTCACATAGTAGTATGGCTTCTAATTCTTCCTCTATCTTGAGATTTCTAATTTCCTCATCTTGGGCTTTATTATTTTCTATTAGATCTATAATTATTGCATCAAATTCATTAGAGTCTCCATTTGCAAATAACTTAGTACTGTCTATCTCTTTGTATCGTGTGTCATTCTCCACAATAGCAATTTGTTTCCTTCTCTTCAAGGATTTCTTTAGTTCTTCTCTTGCTTCATTCAGTCGATGTAGAATGAGATGTATTTCAATATCCTAATTCTCAATAGTCTTTCCCAACTTGTAGACATCCATTTCAAGATCTTTCCTCAAAGGTGCAAAGATTCTTTTTCAAAGAACAAGGATTTGATACCAATTAAACTTGTAGCCATAAAACTTTCATGTCACATTCATCTCATACATTCATTTTATGAACTAAAATAACATGTAAAGCATGTATATCTAAAAAATGTAAGCAAGTAGACATTCACACACATATAACACTAGATATGATTACCCAGAAACCCTCCAAGTAATAAGGTAAAACTAGGGTGGGAATGACACCTAAAAATCTTCACTACTATAGTAATAAAGTGTATCCAATGAAGCTTACAATGTTTTGACCATGAAACATGATCTACCCTATTAAAGGCTTACAAAGACTATTAGGTCTCACCCTATTAAAGGATTTCAACAACCTATTAGAAGTGTGCCTTGTTAAAGGACTTTAACTTACAACTAAGTAAGCATCCTGTTAAAGGATTTTAATACATCCTAAAAGGACTACGTTGTTAAGAGATTTTGATTGAAATCACCTATTAAAATGTCTTAGCATTGATTTGGTAGTTAGTACTTGATTGCTTGATAATTGATCACCTCTAAACTAATGTCTTCTCTATCCTTCTTGATCAGATGTCTCTTTGTTGTATGCTATCTCCTTTCCTCTATTTTAATCTCACTTCATAACTCCTTAGCCACCATGAATTCTCTTTTTGCACATGCAAACTTCTCTATACTCTACTTCAACACCTTACACACTCGCTCATAGAGAGTTTAGGGTTTTTCCTCCTTAAGAAGACTTTGGTGACTTAAGGTTAGGTATGAATCTATGATTGAGATTCATCCACTTTGCCACTTAATCCTTTCAATTTTCTAATTAGTTGCAAGTAATTGCATTGGGAACCCAACTTAAGATTCGTACTTATCTCCAAAATATCATAATTCATCCTTAAGTTAGCTAAAAAATGGTTTACATAGTTGTTTATGCCATTACAAATAAATATGTCAAAAATGTCTTTCTTGAAATTTGAAGTCTTTGATGCTTGGCATACACTAATCTTTCTATTATGACTTGACATCTATATTACCCCACATCCACTATTTACTCAAGTCTTGTGTCACTTGACATAGGCTATCCATTTGGCACTTGAGTGACTCAACACATGAGTGGCTTGATATTCACTATGGACTCATCATGCTCAATAATGTACATATTGTTCTTGGCATGTACTACTTATTCAACATGAACTAAGTAAATAACTTGAGTGTGTTGACACTCACTTATCAAAACCAATATAAGATCAACACTAGATGACTCTATCCATCATAGATACTCCCCCATATAGGAAACATCAATATTTAGTCCATAAAATAATAATGATCTATTACACTGGACTGATGCACTCTTGTATCTTCTACTCTAATGTAGGAAGAGGCATAACCCCTAGCATACCTCATAAATACTCAAAAGTCTCTTTAGGAAGAGGCTTAGTGAATATATTTGCAATTTTCTCCTAGTGCTCACATACTCCAATCTAATTTCATTTTCTGCAACTTTCAATCTCAACATATGATACTTAATAGAAATGTGCTTGGTCTTAGAATGCAACATTGTATTCTTAGTTACATATTTACAATGATTATTTTGTCACAATATATGACAACAGGTTCACTAATTTCTATCCTTTTATCCCTTAGCATCTGCTTCATCCAAATGACTTGATTGCAATTATTTGCTACTACAACATACTCTACTTCTATTGTACTTCATGATGTACAATCCTACTTCTTGCTTAACCAAGAAACCAATATTCCTCCAAGAAAGAAGACTCCACCATTGGTGCTCTTTTTGTCATCCATATTTCTTTCTTAATCTACATTAATATAAGCACTTAGAGTGAAATCATTGGATCTATCATATTGTTATCCAAACTTAGATGTTCCCATCAAATATCTAAATATACATTTTACTGTTACATAATGTGTTTCTCTGGGATCAACCTGAAATCTTACAAAAATTCCAACTACATTTTCTATATCTAGCCTTGTGTGAGTATGATATTACAATCCTCTAATCATAGATTTGTAACTTTTCTGCTCAACATTAGGTGTTTCATCCTTTGTAGATAACTTGTGTCCAGTTACTGTAGGTGTTCCAATGGGTTTTCATGTTTCCCAACCAAACCTTTTTAGTAAATCCTTCAAGTACTTAGTCTAAGAAGGAAAGATTCCTTCTTTATTCTATACAATCTACAATCCTAGGAAATAGATCATCTCTCCTATCATACTCATCTTCAATTTTTTCTTCATCTCTTCAGCAAAATTTTTCCTTTCCTCATCATTACCTCAAAATATGATATCATCAATAGATATTACCAAAATCATTAAACATGTCTATTATACCTTTTCTATATCCAAGCTTTGTCAAATTTTTGTCCAACCTTGCATACCAGGTTTTGGGTGTTTGTTGTAATCCATATAATGCTTTCTTTAGTCTACATACTATGCCTTTGTTATTTGTCAAATAAAATCCTTCAAGTTGCTCAATCTATACCTCTTCTTTAAGTTCTCCATTCAAAAATGCTGACTTAAAATCCATCTGATATACTTTGAATTTCTTTTTTGTTGCATAGGCTAAGAATAATCTTACTGCTTCTATTCTAGCCACTGAAGCATAAGTCTTCTCATAATCTATCCCTTCTTGATGTGAGTAACCTTTACATACCAATCTTTATTTTTTTCTTACAACTTCGCCTTGTTCATTCATCTTATTTCTAAATACCCATTTAGTTCCTATCACATTCTTGTCTACTAGCTTGGGAACCAATTCCCATGTCTCATTCTTTTTTATCTAATCCAATTCCTCTTTCATGGTTTGTTTCCAATAATCATCTTTACATGCTTCATTTTCATTCTTAGGCCCAGCTTGATATTTCAAACATAATTATTCATTGACTCTACTACTTATCATCACACCTTTGTATTTTCTTTCATTGATCTACTTAGACAGGTGATTCTTTACCATATTATTTTCTGAAATAGGAGTTTCTATTTCAAATCTTGGCTCCATTGAAGGTTCTAAGCTTTGTTCCTACTTTGGCTCTCCTTCATTCTGTAAATCATTTTTAGTCTCAAGAAATACCTCATCATTCCTTGGCTTAATGACAACATCATCACCTAAATTGTAGGCAACTATTCTCTCTTGTATCCTAAAATTCTCATCAATTCTCGCATTTTCACTTTTCATAATAGTTTTAGTTCTCTGATTATAACATCTATAACCCTTTCTTTTCAATGAATAACCAAGAAACATACCTTCATAACTTCTAGCATCAAACTTACCAATATCATCATCTCTTTTGATATAAAAATTACTCCCAAAATTTTTGAAATACTTAACTATAGGTGAGTGCACAAACAACAATTCATAAGGGGTCTTGTTTGTGTCTTTCCCAACTTGCACTCTATTCATAGTGTAGACTATTGTATTCATAGCTTCTCTCCAAAATGTTTTAGATACATCATTCTCCACTAACATAGCTCTTGTAGCTTTTGCAACTGATTTGTTCCTTCTATCTACAACACGATTTTGCTCAAGGGTTCTCAAAGCTGATAGTTGTCTTTTAATTCCATTTTCTTCATAGAACATGTTAAACTCATTTGAAGTAAATTGTCCTCCTCTATCCAATCTTAAACATTTAATCTACATACTAGATTCATTAACCCTGTTCTTGAATATCTTAAACTCATAAAATACCTTAGATTTCTCTTTAAGAAATGTAGCCCATATCATTCTAGAAAAATTATCAAATAGAATCATAAAAAACCTTTCACCATAAGATCCTTTAGTCTTTGTAGGACCACTGACATCTATGTGTACAATCTCCAATTTTTCTGTAGTGGTAAACTTTTTGCTGGGAAAAGAAGTTCTATTATGTTTAGCCAAAACAAACTCCTTGCAAATTGTGTTAGTAGGCTTTACAATCTTTGGCAAATCTCTAACTGAAAACATTCTACTAGTCCTCACAATATTGTCAAAGTTTATATGAAAAAATATCTTGTGCAATAACCACTAGTCATCTACCTTTGCAATCAAACATGTCATTTTAGTAGGATTCAACTAAAATACATTACCTCTAGATCTAGTTCCTATTCTAATTATCTTTCCATCTTTGTCTTTGATCATGCATGTCTTTTTTGTGAATTTCAATTGATAACCTTTGTCTATAGTTATCCAACACTAAAAATATTGTGCTTCAAACCATCAACACAATATACATCCTTAGTATTAGTTTTACCAAAAGAGTTATAGATCCAATACCTTTAACTTGGCATGCTACATTGTTTCCAACTCTAATAATTCTTCCATCCTAACTTTTGAAGTCAACAAAATTGTTCATATCACCAATCATATGATGTGAACAACCACTATCAATTATCCAATTAGATTTCTTCTCAAATTGCGACACCAAAGCTACCTTTTCTAGGCTTTCTTCTTTAGTTGCCACAAATCCAATTTCATCATCACTAGCACTTAATGCTTGTTCATCAAAATCATTATCTTTATTTTCATACAAACACTCTTCATCCTTTCTAAGTTTGTAATTTCTCTTATAATTTTCTCCCTTTTAGGACACTTAGATGCATAATGACCATATTCATCACAAGTCCAACATTTAAGAATTTTCTTACATCTTTTGTCTCTTCCAACTAGAAGGGATACTCCTTCAATCTTTCTAATTTTATTCAGATCTACTACTGCTAGCAAAATCTCCTCTAGCACTTGTGCTTCTTGATAGACTAGGTTGAATATTCAAGGCACTGAAAGCTATCTCTATTTTGGTCAATTCTCTAAATTGTCTAAGTTCATTCTCAACTACTTCAAGTCTTCCAAGTAATGTCTTCTTTGTGAAATCTTTGGTACAAGATATCAATAATTGTATCATCTGAAATGGTGACTTAAATTGTGGTGTTAGAGTCTTCAATATCTTCCATATAACCTCATTATATTCTTTGGTTCCTCCTTGAGCTTTGATACCTATAGTAATTTTTGATACCCTACCTATATATGTCATTAAAAATTCATCTTCCATCATTTTAGCATCTTGAAACACACAAATCCAACTTTATAGCCTCAAATTCTTAGAATGTGCATCACCTTCAAAACTATTTTCCAAAGCTTTCCAAATCAAATGTAAAGTAGCAAGTGATTTTACCTAATTGTACTCAATTTTAGGGAGTGCAATAAATGGTGAAATATTCTCTCCTACTGCAAAGTTGACATCCATTAGACTTTTGTTATCTCTTGTTGCATCATATGATATAGAAATAAAATAGATGGATATGAAGACAAATTTCCTTCATGGTGATTTGGAGGAAGAGATTTATATGTCACAGCCTAAGCACTACATTGTTAAAGATAAAGAATCTTTAGTTTGTAGATTAAAGAAGTCTCTGTATGGTTTCAAACAATCTTCTAGGATGTGGTACCTTCAGTTTGATTCCTTTCTGTTGTCAATTGGATTTGTAAGATTGAAATTTGATCATTGTGTTTATTTGAGAGTTGAAAATGGTTGCCTTCTTATTATTGCATTATATATTGATGATATGTTGTTCTTTGGCAAGGGTAAGGTTATGATTTATGATTTTAAATCTTAGTTGTCAACATAGTTTGAGATGAAAGATCTTGGAGCAGCAAGGTACATCTTGGGTATAAAAATTAGTAGAGATAGGTCTAATGAAAAACTTTGGTTGAGTCAGAGTAAGTATGTGAAGTCTATTTTAGAAAGGTTTAGCATGGCAGATTGTAGAGCATTGTGTGTTCCTGTTTCTATGGGAACAAAGTTATCTGTAGATGATTGTCCAAAATCACATAGTGAGGTGGAGGACATGAGTAGAGTACCTTATGCTAGTGCAATTGGTAGTCTTATGTATGCTATGGTCTATACTAGACCAAACATTGCCCAAGTAGTGGGACTTCTGAGCCAATTTATGGCTAATCTTGGATAGGTACATTGGGATGTAGTTAAGTAAGTATTTAGATATTTGAGGGGTACATTAGATTACTCCATTTTTTATCATGGTAACTCTTCTAGAGCTCTAAATTTAGTTTGTATTTGTGGGTTTGTGGATTTAGATTGGGTAGGAGATATTGATTGTAGGACATCCACAATTGCTTATGTGTTCACTATATTTGGTGGTTCCATCAATTGGACAAGTAAGCGAAAACCTATAGTTGCTTTGTCTACTACAGAAGCTAAGTACATTGCTACTACTCATTCTTGTAAGGAAGCCATTTCACTTACAAGATTTTGTTCTAATATTGGTGTTGATGTAGGACAAATTACTATTTTTTGTGATAGTCAGAGTGTTATTTTCCTTGCAAAGAATCCAACTATCTATGCTAGAACAATGCACATTGATGTGTAGTTTCACTTTGTGAGAGACATAGTGGAAGATGGAAAGGTAAATTTGGAGAAGGAAGATACTATAAAGAATGTTACAGATGCATTGACAAAACTAGTAGGCACAGAGAATTTCAAATGGTGTTTGGAGTCTATGGGCCTTTCATCCTATAGCAACTAGTTCTTGTTATGTTCTTGTTTCTCTTATAAGGTGTTTGACAAGTGGGAGAATGTTAGGAATAAGGTGTCTCAACCTTGGATAATTCTTATTCTTTTTTTTTTTTTTGTAAATGTATTTTTTGCAAATAATGTAACTAAGTGTGAGTATACATGTCTGGTTGGCATGTTGATGTGTCACTCCACTTGCATGTGTCGGCATCTTAAGTTGTGTGTAAGGAAATCATGACTAAAATGGTTATGATAGATTCCTATGACATGTAAGAACTATCTTTTGAAGATGCCCTAAAAATGGAAAACACATTATATAAGGACTTTGAGGGCTGTAGATAGTTGGGAGTGTGAGTAGTGTATTGTTGGTTGCTACTATGTAAGTCTACCATGTCCTAAAAGAGCTTGCATTGCAAGTGTGTTGTAACCTTTGAGTTGACGATAATACATTGTGCAAGTTTTGGAGGGTTGGGGTTGTTTTACCGAAAGGTTTTTCCCCATTGACATATCTTTGTGTTTATGTGTTTTCTTTCTCTATCTATTTTTTGTATTCATGGTTGACTACAATATTATTATTTACATAATTTTGAATTTGTAATTGTATGGATTTAATAGGAATTTGCACAATACTTTCCTTAAGAGATTAGTGTAGGAAGTTGTTTTTGCACTTGAGTTTCCTTACTCTTTCCTAAATATGTTCACCATGGATCTCCCTAAGTTGTTAAACTTTTCCTTCAAGGATTTGATGCTCTAATACCAATTATTAGAAACAATAGTCCACCAAGATAACTAAGAGGGGCGGGGGGGCGAGGGGCGGTGGTGAATCAATTATCCAACAATTAAAACATTTATCTTCTTTAAACAATCTTAACCATTCAACCAAAGTAAAAAACAACCATAATAAAATGCACATGGAAAATTATACTAGATATTTTGACTAGGGAAACCCTTGATTAGAGGGAAAACCCCAATGGGAGTGATGCCCACAAAATGATGTACTAATATAAATATTTTTTGTTAGAAGATGGACCTTGTTAGGAGTCTATTACAACATTTAGTACATAGAGTCCCTATTGGGAGACTTTGAGTCCTTGTTAGGAGATTCCAACCCTATTAGGAGTTGTGCCAACCCTATTAGCAATTGTAGTACAATGTATGCAAGATGACCCCATTGCCCAAACATGCAATTTCAACTATAAGAAGAGCTCACTGCTCAAACAAGTAATTTGTTGTTATCTTCCTCTTTCTCTATCTAGTCAACTAGATCAATCACTGTCACACCTTGTAGACTAGGTCACAAACCTCAGATCCAAATATTAAACCTTAGATCACTCAGCAAAATCTCGACAATGAAGTTTCCTTCACTTTTGCACTACTCTTCTCAACTTCATGTTCCGCACTCTCTGCTTCTTATCATTAATATAATTCATGTCATGATTGATAAAGAAAAATGTCCTTCCTTTATACCAAGTCCTCAAAAAAATTCCCTGAGTTGGCTATTAGACCTTCTCAATTAATTATTATAGGACCGCATTAAGAACATATTACACTTAGTGATAACATAAAGCTGCCACCTTGCAACTTGAATAACTTTTAATACACACAATATTATGATGAGAAAACTTAGCCACATTACCATCATCATGTCTTCCTTATGTCCTCAACCTCAATCCATAGAATATCAACTTTGCTAAGAGATATAACAAGTTTACCAGAACATGCCTCTATTATCTCTCATAACTTCAGATGGTTAGAATAGTCAACTATCCGTCCATACCAATTTGATCTTTCTATTGTTCTTCTGTCACATACCACAAAAAATTGTAATGTTGACATCAATGACAAACTTAGTCATGAATGTAACATATCACCATAGTAACATATCTACTGTACTCCCCCATAGGAATATCATCAACATTCATGCTTCCAACTAAACTTCTAATAGCTGGCATTTTTGAAAAGTGGTTATAATAGCTAATCAAAGTAACAGTTTGAGAGTTATGGCCTTCCAAAGTTGGGCTACCCAAATTTCTTAAAATAAAGATCAAAGATGTATTTAGCTAACTCTATATGTATTGTTTGGGTTTTTTGGCTCTAGCTATTAATTTTGAGCATCTAGTACCTTCCTAGGTGTCATAAAATTACCTATTTAAGAAAGGTTCGAACATTGTCTAGGACAATCCTGGGTGATATTTCGTGACTTGTCTTGCAGATTAACTTAATGAAGGCACCTATATGGGTTAGCATATTGTACTTGTCAATTTTGTAAATCCACATTTACAGTGTTAAAAAAAGAAGTCCATATTTTGTTCTCACATTTGCTGGTGTTTCTTTATTTTTGTTATGGGTTTATGGTATTAAGAGGAGCACCCTTCACCAAGTGGTACCCAAGCTAGAGTTCTTGAGTGTGTGCAAAAATCACCAACTAAGAGGTAGTTCACACTAGGACCATGGTTTGGGCTGAGCATGTAGATAGATCACTAATTGTGAGGTAGTTTACACTAGGGTTTTAGTAAAAGTGCCAAAAATGCTTCCATGAAGAGAGAATGGTGGAAGAGTTGTAGGTGTTACACCTTGATAGCTCCTTTTTGCACTAATAATAAAATTTTTAATTTTGCAGTGAAAACATTTAAATTATTTGATAGGGTTATGATTATATTGTTTCCATTCATAGTTTAACCCTAGCATATTTGCATGGTCTCCATTATTTTTGATCCCTAACCCTAGGCCATATAAGTGAGTGGGTTTTTATTTTTCCATGCACATTGTTTCTTAACATGTTATGAGGGAGGGTTATCAAAATGTTGTAAGTAGGGGTTTTAGTCTTTTCCAATCTTATGATTGTTAATGTATCATGTTGTCATGAACAAAGTTTTGAGTCCCCCCGATCATACGATATCCTTTGTATAGTATGATTGTAAAGAATTTTTAAAATGGTTTACATCATCATCTTCTCTAATATTATGATGAAAGGTTTATTGTGTTGTCAGCAGCAATGAAATTGGTAGCTATGATACTATGAAGGAGGAACCCACCACCTTGGTATTAAAAATATATTAAAATGTCTACCATCAGATTGAGATGAAATCAAGAATTGTCGCTTCGTCACTATGGAAACATGCACACTCTTTATGTATAGTCAGGTAGCGACTCAATGACACATGTCCCCAAGGATTAGTGGGGCCCAATTTAAGGTGCATGATGCTATGAAAATGGGTTTCTTGTGGGATCATAAGATAAATATAAAGGCATTTTGATGACATGATATTGTGTTGTCGTAAGATCGTAAAGGAGATAAGGGCGAACAACAAGATGAGTTGTTAGAATAGGTGTCTACTTCGTGATTGGATAGAGAAAATGTACGAGTGCTAGGTGTATTTGATGTCAAAGTTAGTGGGACTAGAAAAGGTTTTGTAAGGCATATTGAGCAGCAAATTATGGTCTCCAACCTTACGATGAATGCTTCATCGTAAGATCTTAAGGATAACAAAGGGTGGTTCCCGATGTTACGATATGAAAGTTTCAGGGGTTTGGCATATCATAAAATGAAGTCCAAGGGTGTGTGATGATATGATGGGCCCTCCTTTTCTATGAAATCATAAATCAAAATGTGGAGGTCTTCGATGTTATGATGGGCCCCTTGTCATATTGTTAGGAGATGTAGATAGAAAGGGCTATGATGTTACAGGAAAAAGGATGTCGTGAGATTGGGGAGTTGTTGGTGGAGGGGTTATGATGCTATGGCAAGCCTCTTGTTGTGTGGTCATAAGTCAAAATTTGGGGGTCTATGATGTTACACTGACATTGTATGATTGTGTGGCTCAATACGAATATGTGTGATGCTATGATTTGGTTGGGAGATCACAGAGTTGTTTCAAAGGTTGTAAGTTTGAAGGCTATCATAGGATCAAAAGGTGATTTTAATTGTGCTATGATGTTACAATTTCATTGTAAGATCAGGATGGTTAGGACGTCAAGGAAGGACAATTTGAGGCATGTGATCTTACAGGAAGGGCCTACCTGGGTACAATCAAGAAATGAGATATGGACACTTGGCACTAGTGGATTGGGTAGTATCAGCAAAGGAAGTTTAGAAAGTATTAAAAACAAAATTTAAAGATCTCCAATGCTCAAAATTTCAAATGGTTTAAAGATTTAAATGATTTAAATATTTCTATATAGTTTTGACTATATAATCATTTAAAATTGTATTTTAATGCTCTATTCAATCTAGGAGCCATAATTTTTAGTTGGCCTTAGGGGCATATTTTTTATTAGAAATATGAAGTATAATATACCATTAGAATCAGAAAAGAATGAATTTTCCATTTTTGCAGTAAGATTTTGTGCAAATATAAACTAGGAGAAGCTATAGGCAATTTTGTGTTTCTAGGAGGATTTCAATGAAAGGTTCAAAATTTTGTTTCCAGTTTGGTTTGAGATCAGATTTTCATCATATATTATTTCATCATCATTTATGAGGGAGATTTGATAGTTTTAAAGGAACTTGGAGGTATTTATGTTTTTGGCAACAACACAAGTTCAACTTCAAGGAAAAAGCAGATGTGACTAGCTAAATTGGATTTCAAGGCTTCATCACAGATTTTATTTGTACCCAATATGTTCTCCATGAGATATTTTGCTAATTTCTTTAGGGAGATATATTAGATATTTTGCTACATCATTTATGAATTTTGGTTATAGGTAGATAAAGAAGATCAGTTTCAACAACTTTAGATTGAAGACATTTCTAAGGGGATAGATGTCAATTTCAAATTATAGACCCAGAAATATCTTCTCTTCTATATATTCTTCCTCTCTACTCTTTGTAAGGGTTCCAGTTTTTGGATATTTTTCATTACAATGTAACTACTTTGTGGTTCTAGTCTAGTTGAAATCCTTTCCCATTACTATGATACCATTTTCCCAATGTTCCTTTGTTCTGAGTAGCAGTATTGTATTTCTTTTGAAGCAATGTTATATTACATAGTCATCCTTTGTCTATTTTGTAAGTGTTAGCATGCAGATGATGTATTGGTTTCAAAGAAGTCAATGCAAGAGTTTCATTTCTTTTAGTTTCATTCTAATTCTCATCTCCTCTCTCTGTAATTCACAATGTTTTGTGGTTTAGGGACAAAGTACTTAACCCCTTTTGTAGCCCTTTAAAGCTATATGTCTTATGTGTTTTGCTATTGGAACAAAGAGCCAAGTAAATGCTTAATACATATAATAAGGTTGTTGGATTATTTAAGGAGGATATTATAATAAGTATGAGGTCTTTGTGAACATTAATGTCTATTTGCAAATTAGATAGATAGATCAAATGTCTAGATATATGAGTATATTAGGATATCCATTTGTATGTTAAGGTTTAGTTGATTCCCAATGGATAAGAGATTGATCAGTTTGGAAATTGCACGTCCTCTATTGTTGCATACTCGAGTTATGTTGAGACCCAAATTATCAATTGAATATCTTTCCCTTTGTGTTTAATAATTAAAAGAGTTTTCCCTCACTTGGTTTATTAGGTTCATGTGCTCTATTATTAGCTATTTCATCCATGAATGCTTGCACAAACATAGAAGATTAAGGGATTTTATCTGTTATTTGGATTTAGTTGTATGCCTTTACACTAGTACCATATAAAGAATCTAAGGTCCACCCACCTAGGTCTAGTAGAGCCTAAAGAAGAAGAAGGAATTTTCCTTATAGTTAGCCCAAGATTGCAGTCAAGTGCATCCATGATAGGAATTTACTAACCTTAGATGTATTGGTCTAGTTTCTTAGTTATTTTTAAAACTATTAAATTAGGAACTAACACAACTGAGGGCTTTAGAGCCCTCAAAAGAAAAATGCAAGCATTGGAAGAAAAAATGCATAGATGAATAAGTCTTGCTAGAAGAGATGAAAGTGAGGATGAGGATAATGAAGAAGAAAATCCCAAACCAAAGGCAGTTCTAAACCTAGAGCAAGAGAGGTTTTTTGAGGCCATCTCCAAGATTGGAAAAAGACCTAAGTTTGAGATTCACACATTTTTAGGAAATCTCAACCCATAGGAGATGATCAATTGGATTAATGAATTAGAGGAGTACTTTGAGAATGAAGATATTAAGGATCCTAATAGGGTCAATTTTGTGAAAGTGAAATTGAAGGGACATGCAAAGATCTGGTGATAGGAGGTTCAGTTGGAGAAAAATAGAAAAGGAAAGGATAAAATCACCAGATGAGATAATATGATAGCTAAACTAAAGTGACAATTTATTCTTATGGATTATGAGCTTAATCTATTGAATAAAATGAAAGGGTTGAAGCAAGTGGGAAGATCTATTCAAGAGTATATTGAAGAGTTCTACCAAGTTCTTATTAGAACCAGCCATGCAAAAGCTAATAAGGAGAAAGTGGTCTCTTATCTTAATGGGTTAAGGCTGAGTATTCAAGATAAGATAAGTCTAGTTCAAATGAGTAGTATTGAGGAGGGTAAAAGCACAAACCTGTGTCACCTTTTATAAAGAAACATGATATCAGAATGTGACAGTTCAACATTAACGACAAAAAAAAATGGTATTTGTGTTTAAAATATGAAGATGATGTAAACTGATGAAATGTGTAGAATTGTATGAATTTTATGCCTATAATTTTTATAATTATTTTGACTAAGAATTTTTTTATTTTATTTTATTTTAAACTCCCTTTTTCAACTATAAAAATATAGGATGTAGTTCCTATCATACAAGTATGTGCAAATCATCTTTTTTTGTTCTGATTTGAAAATATTTTATAGATGACATGTATAGCTAGTGAACAAAAAAAGAAATAATTATTTTTGATGTATATTTTCTTTGTTATAAGTACTCAAGTTTGACCTTGTCAGAATCCAATAGTTTTTTCCTCCCATCAAAAATTCGCTATCAAATCTATACCTTCTTGAAAAAAAATTACATATTCATGAAGAGGATTCTCTCCTCTAGTGCTAAATATTATTTTTTAATTTTTTTTATATCATTTACTATTTTTTTCCTTTTTTGAGGGAGCATCTTCTGAAATGTTGAAATATCAACTTATAATATTTTGAGATTATAACATATTATAACTAATAAAAACACTCAAAAATTTATATAATGATGATATTGAATCTGAGATCTATAAAAGGGTATTTTTAGTTTTTGAAAAAAATTGAGTTTTGATAGAGAAATGAGATTTGACAAAAATAGGTTTTTGTATCACAAACGGTGACATAGATCTATGCTTTTACCCAGGAGGCATACTAGTTTTCCCCAAGAGATGAAGAAAAACTAAGCAAGAAGTTTGACAACAAGAATAGTGGAAGAGGTCACAGTGGCAGATTTGGTGGATGATCTTATGGTGGTCATAATGATGATTAGGAGAGCAAGGATGAGGCTAGAAGTAGTAGTTAGAACTAGAGGGGAAACAATATCAATCAATTCCATGATTAGAGCAATAGATATTAGAGAGGAAGAGGTAGAGGACAAGGATGTGGAAGTAGAGACTTTTATGGAAATGTTTTCACTACAAAGAAGAAGGGCATAGAGCATTTGAATGTTCCTAGCACCAAGGAAGGACATATCAAAGAATAATAGGCTAGGCTAGAGTTGCACATGTTGATGAAGATGCTAGATCCTCACATTATGAAGATTTTAAAAGAGGAGAGGACTTAGTTAACAAAAGAGTCATCCTAAGTGGTGAGAATGAAACTGATCAAAGAAGGAGCTTATTTCACACAAGGTGCATATGTGAAGATAAGTTTTGTGATGTGATAATTGATGGTGGAAGCACTGGAAATATGGTATAAAAAATGATGGTTCCAAAGCTAAAGCTGAAGAGATAGAAACACATGTATTCATACCATATTGCTTGGGTGCATGATGACCACAAGGTCATGGTCAATGAGAAGTGCTTAATGAGGTTCAAGATTGGAAGATACTAGGATGAGGTACTATGTGATATCATACCTTTGGAAAAATGTCATATGTTGTTGGGTAGGTCATGGTAGTTTGATAGACATGCTATACATGTTGGGTGAGAAAATACCTACACTTTGACCAAGGATGGGGTCAAATATTAGTTGAAGTTGTTGAAGGATAAATAGGAAAAGGTATGTAGTGTTGCTAGAATATGTTTTGTTGTTGGAAAAGAGTTTCTCAAAGGTACAAAGTGTGAGAATATGTGTTTTTCTATAATTCCAAAAGATAGTAAAGAAAGAAGTAGAGGAGGTACCTAAAAAAGTTGTAGATATGTTGGGAGAGTTTTCTAATATTGTATCAAATAATGTACCTAATGGATTGCCCTAATGAGGAAGATTAGTCACTAAATGGATTTGGTTCTAGAAGCCAATTTTGCAAACAAGATAGCACACAAAATGACACCAAAAAAAAGTGAAGAGTTGAATAGACAAGTTTATGAGTCATTGGAAAAGGGGTTGATTCAAGAGAGTTTGAGTCCATGTGTTGTACTAGTTGTATTAGCACCAAAGAAGAGTAGAGAATGGAGGATGTGCACAGATTCTTTTGCTATCAATAAGATCGCAATCAAGAATAGATTTCCATTACCAAGGATGGATGATATCATAGACTATTTGAGGGGAGCTAAGTATTTCACAAAGATAGATTCTAAGAGTGGGTATTGCTAGATTTGTATCAGAGAAGGTGATGAGTGGAAGATTGGTTTCAAGACAAAAGTAGAACTGTACGAGTGGTTAGTCATTCCTTTTGGGCTCACCAACGCACCAAGCATGTTCATGTGTCTCATGAATGAGGTACTAAAGGAGTTTTTGGGTAAGTTTTTCATTGTTTACCTAGATGATATTTTGATCTTTAGTAAGACATTGGAGGAGAATTTGATTCATAGTCAAAAGGTTTTTGATAAGTTGAGAGAAAAAAGTTGTTGATAAACTTGAAGAAGTACAATTTTTTTAAGGAGTTGGTGCACATGGGATTTTTAGTCTCAATAGAAGGTCTAAAAATGGAGTCAAAGAAATTGAAGGCTATCCTTGAATGGCCTACTCCAAAGAGTGCGATATAGGTAACATCTTTTCATGGATTGGAAAGTTTTTATAGAAGGTTCATAAGAGGATTTGATAGTATTTGTGGACCCTTGACTGAAACAATGAGAGGGGATAGGAAAGAACTTAAGTGAGCTATAGGAGTAGATAAGAGTTTTAATCTATTGAAACATAAAGTTACTGAGCAACCTATTTTAGCACTTCCTAATTTTAACAAGGTGTTTCAAGTAGACTATGATGGTAGTGATACTGAAATAGGAGCTATTTTAAGCTAAGAAGGTAGACCTGTTGCTTATTTTAGTGAGAAGTTGAATGATGCAAAAAGAAAATATTTTGTTTATGATTAGGAATTTTATGTTATAGTTCAAACATTGAAGAAGTGGAGACATTATCTTCTTCCTAAGAATTTTTTTTGTATACTGATGATCAAGCTTTGTAATATTTGAATAGTCAAGGAAAATTAATTTAAGGACATTTGAAGTGGGTTGGGTTTTTGTAGAGTTATACATTTTTTTTGAAACACACGGGTGGGAAGTCTAACTGAGTTGTAGATGCACTTAGCAGAAGAAAAATTTTACTCACATAAATGTAGATAGAGGTGGTTGGGTTCAAGGAACTCAGTACTTTGTATCCAGATGATCTTGATTTTGGTGAAGTGTGGAAGGCTTGTACATAACTTTTTACACTTGACAAGACAAAGTGGTTGGATTTCATGATCCAAGATAGTGTATTGTTCAAAGAAAGCTAGTTGTGCATTCCTAGAAGTTCAATGAGAGATAATCTCATCAAAGAGAAGCATAGTGGAGGATTAGTTGGACATTTTGGAAGAGATAAGACCATAGCTTTCGTGGTTGAGAATTATTACCGGCCACAATTATAGCAAGATGTGAAGAATTCTGTATAGTGTTACATAGTATGTTAGATGGTGAAAGGAGTGATGTAGAATACATAGTTGTATCAACCATTACCTATACTAGAGAATCCATGGGAGGATGTCAGCATGGATTTTGTTCTTGGATTACTAAGGAAACAATGTGGGTATGATTCTAGAAATGTCTATGAAGTGGCATTTCCTGTTGAATTCAATATTTCACTAGTATTTAATATTTTAGATTTATCAGAGTATTATCAAGGAGGTGATGGATATTAAATTTTAGAAGCCCGATGGAGTATTCCAATAGCTAGTTTGGCTTTAAAGACAATTGAGGAGATACTAGATAGTCATATTGGAAAAAGTAAAAGGAACATAACTTATGAGGAATAATTGGTCAAATGGAAAGGGAGGCTAGTAGAGGATTCATCATGGCTAGCAAGGGAGGAGGTCAACCATCTTGGTTTTCCTCTGAACATCTAAGACATGATGTGGTCACTTCTCAAATTATCCTGGGTATCTAATGCTCCTCTCCTAGGTGTAAGAGAAATCTTGCATCACCCAAAAATATTTTCTTTTTAATATTTTCTATTTTAATAAGGACTGATAGCTAGGGTTGTTTCTATTTCTAGGAACTTGCTATTTTTAGTAAGTTTGTCATACGAGCTCAAAATATTCTCATTTTCTAAATGAAGGTTCATTTTAGAGTTATAAATCTGCCATAAAAATATCATTGCTCCAGCTTAAGTATTAGAGAAGTTACTATGGATTTTTGATGGAAAAATTTGCAGAAAAATCTTCAAGCTCACATTGGAGGCCTTAGAGTGCCTAGATGAGGTCTAAAAACTCAATAGAAGGGCACTTGCACAATATTGAGCCTATAGATTAGGAGTTGGCATTTCCTAAAAGTGGTTATAATAGCCAATTAGAGCAATGGTTCAAGAGTTATGGCCTTCCAAAGTTGGGCTACTTGAAATTCCTAAAATAAATGTCAAAGATGTATTTGGTTGACTCTATACACATTGTTAGTGTTTTTCAACCCAGGTATTAAGTTTGAGCATCTAGAACCTTCCCGAGTGGCATAAAATTGCCTATTTAAGAAAGGCCCAAACATTATCTAGGACAACTCTGCATGATAGTTCACATCTTATCTTGAACTTTTTTTTGTTGTTTCTTTGTTTTTGTTATGGATTTATGGTATTAAGGGGAGCACCCTTCATTAATTTTTCTCTCATAGTTGGGAGAAGAAGAGGAATTGCAAATTTAATATGGTTTCTAATGTGGAAACTCAACCATAGAAGATTCCATTAGAGATCAAATAAATTGATGACAATGGAGATATTCTATACATCTCTCAAAGAAGACCATGGGCTCAATGATAAGGCATGTCTCAAGACCCTATCCAAAAATTTGGGAATTTTAATAATCAATGGAAGAATTCTAATTTTTCAAACCAAAATCCTTGGAATCCTTCTTGGACTACTCAATCACAACTCATGTGGAATAACCATCCTTAGAAACAACTTCCACCTAACCAATGGAAACAACAAGTTTGGAAAGCTCCTCCACAAAAACAAAATTGGAAACAACATAATCACAATTGGTAGCCACAACCTAAACAATAGAAAGCCTCACAAAGTCACTAGCAACAATCACCTCATTGGTAGCCTAATCAGCAACATAATGTCTTGAAACAACCCCAACAACAAGCTTTAATTTTTTTCTCCTTGTGTCACCAATACTAATCCACCCAAACAAACTTAGTTACCTACTCAGCCAACACCAAATCTTAATAAAATTCTTGCTCAAAAGAAAGTGTATTCCTCCAATGATATTCAATAATAAACCTATTTAATCAATGATATTCACCTTAGGTATAGAACCAATATTCCAAATTCTAAAGGTACAGTAATAACTAAAGTTACTTGTAAGGATGCCTTGAATGAAGAATCCCTTCTTGCAAGAGTTTTATGTATTCAAGTCTCCCCCATTTCCATAAAGACTTTCCTAATCCTCTATTCCTCTTGAAAATCCTATTGTTGGAGACTCACCCAATTGAAGAAAATGGTAGTAAAAATACCATTATTAGATGCTCTACAGGAAATTCCAGCATATACCAAAGCCATAAAGGAAGCCCTACATAAAGTAACCTAGTATAAAATGGAAGGACCCTCAAACTATCCATGTTATGGGTTAGTTGTCCGACCTCATGTTGAATAAATCTATAGTTCCAAAATATACTGACCCAAGGAGTCCAATTGTCATAGCTCATATCAATGGGGTTTAGGTACATAATTCTTTGCTAGAACTAGGAGCATCCATTAATGTAATGGCTCGGGAAGTACTTTTACACTTGAATATTATTGGTCTAAGAGAAACCCCCTACCACACTTTAGCTTCTTGATAGTTATACTATCAAATCTCATGGTATGATTCAGGATGTCATAGTTACTTTAAATTCTTGGGAATATCTGATGGATTTTGTTCTCTTATCACCTAAAGAAACTTTGTGAGGTTATCTTATTATCCTAGAAGGCCTTGGTTAGCCACTAGAGATTCTTGTATCACTCTTTGTTCAAAAAAGATGACAGTATCTAATGGTTTCACTATTAAGAAGTTAGCCTTATACTTTCTTGCTAGACCACTTTTGCAAGATGATCAAGATGTGTGGCCTAATTTAGGGGATAATGAACCTAGGGTAAATTTTTTAAGTTAGCTCATGGTTATTGATAGAAATAAATTTATGATTCCTCAAAATGATGATGATGTATTCACAACTATACTTTCTAATAAATATGGCGAAGAATATCCTCTATGTAATGACCAGAGTTGTTTATTAAAAATAATTCTTCCTCCTAAAGATACACCCCATTTTCCTATAGCCACTAGCTACCTTCATACCTTATTACATCATGAGATTAGGTCATTCAACTTTTGTGAGTTAGAGATGTTAAATAAGGTGACTAAAGTTGACATAAGCCAAGGTAGGGAGTTGAATGTCAGTAAAAGCCTCTCTTGCCAACCTAGGAAGTATGCTTAAGTTTCTATAGGAAAATTAGTGAGAATTCATGTGAGAGTACACAAATATGAAAGGAGTTGATCCAAAGCTCTTTAATCACACAATTTACATTACACTATAGTATAAACATGTAAGACAACCCCAAAGAAGAGTCAATCCAACATTATGAGATATAGTGAAAGTTGAACTGCAAAAACTTTTGAGTGTTGGATTCATCTATCCTATTTTTGATAGTCAAAGGGTCTCACATTAGATAATAGTTCCCAAGAAAGGAAGAAAATGGAGGTTATTTATAGATTATAGGGAGCTTAATATAGCCACTAAAAAATATCAGTTTCCCTTACCTTTAATTGATCAATTTCTTGACAATTTGGCTAGGAAGAAGTATTTATTTTTCCTAGATCAACTCAGTGGGTATAACTAGATTCAAATAGCACCATAGGATTGGGATAAGACACTTTTACCAACCTTTGGGTCATTTTTTCTTATTCAATACTAACTCAATAAACCTCAGTGATGTATAGGATCATTGTTTTTTATATGATCATAATTATATATGTTATCATCAATGATAAACCTATCATCAATAATACACATCATGAATATGTAAAAGTGCTAACCAGAAGTGTATACTTAAAATAATCCCCCTTTAGAATTGATGGAAACAAATGATGAAAAACCATCATATCAAGCAATTTTCAAAATATCTTCAACATATACAACTACCCTAACACTATCTACATTACTCAATCTTCTTAATATAATTTTCAAAATATCCTCAACATATATAGTTTTGTAGGTTATGATCAGTCTTTCTTCTTTCATTGTTATTTTTCTCTCTCCCTTTGGGTATAGATTTTCATTGTTCCTCTTGATGGTTTTAGGAAATGACATAGGATTATAGCTTTTTATGGTTATTGAAGGGGCTTCTCCTTTAATAGGTTTAAAACTTTTTATTATGATATTTTGTATAAACCTATGTTTACTTAACTTTTCTATGGTTTCTTGACTTTATATAGTTTCATAAACATACTGCTATAGTTAAGACTTATATGATATAAATGGGTTATATATGTGTGTTTATAGATAAGAATGTTTGTTACTTTCTCACTTATAAGGGGTAGGTTCCTGTAGCCAAGTATTGTGAGCAAGGATTGGTTTATGTGTGCATTAAAAGCTTATTTTAATTTATTGGAATGAATATATGCTTTGGTATATTGCATGCATATTAATATTTTGCAAGAACAAGTCAAAGGAAGGAGTGTGGACAAAAAAATTAATAAAAAGGTTATGCAACCACTATGTATTTATGATGTAACTGAAGACCAGGTCAACACAACTGATAACTATCACATAAATCAAGAAATTGTTATGTGAGATATTTTTTGAAATAATTTTTCACTTGAGATGTACTTTATAATGATGTAATTTATTGTGTTGTTGTGTCCTCATTTGTTGAGGCTAGATGTTAGGAAGTTAGTTTTTGTAGTTGCTTTAAATAAAGTTGTTGAATCAAGCCCTGATATTAGTTGAAGGGGAGATTCTAATTGCAATATAATTTATAATATAGACTATCATTTTCTAGTTTGTAATGTTTTATGTACTGATATCAATCAAATTACCATTGTTGTGTTTTAAGTATTTGAGCTTGAATTTGTAATTGTTCACTCATCCAAGGGGTCTCACTTGGTGAGTTAACCTAGTTGATAGAATTTGTTTTCACTATTTTAAAATAAAGTAAGAACTCTATTACTCCTATAGCCACTAGTAATAGAACCATTACTTATCCTTGCAAGAAAGGAAAACATTGTAGAATCATGTTTGTATTTCCATTTACTTCACCTAGATAAGGTTTCTTACACTTCCACATAGATTTAGTATTATTGTTCTTGATTTTGTAGGATAGAAATGACAATTAAAGAGGTTTAAAGTATATACTTTGCAAACATTGTTTCAAGTTTACGTCCTTGGTAATTAAGTAAATGGGTCTAATAAAGAGTCTTGGATGCTATCTTGGATGTCCAATCCATGAGCACAAACCTTAGTTTCTATTTCAATCATTTAACCAAGTATTTTTGGCACCATTTTTAGGGATAGTGTCAATTTAAACTTTTTTTAGGGTAATTTTTGGGGTTTATATGCATAATCAATTATTTGTAGTTTCATTTAAGTCAAACTTATTATTATTTTATCTGTATGCATAGAAAAATATACTATCTTGGAAGATTTCTTCCTCTAAATAATCCATTTAAAATAGAAGAAATTGTGTATCCTGAGAAAGCATACCAAAAACTTGAGGGAAAAGAGAAAGACCAACACCTTGAAAAAGACCATGCTACTCTAGAAGAACCATCATTTGAAAATTCTTTTGTAGCCTACCATGTAAATATTTCTTCATCATCACCTAATGAATTATTAGGCTTGAATAAAAAATTTCTGCCTCTATACACTAAGATAATCCTCTATCCATTGTCAGTTATCGGCAAAGATATTAACCACCACCACCTAGAATGGTACACCCCACCTTTCCATTTCCCATACCTGATCTCGAGGATAACAATAATTTGAAAAGTATTCTCGTATCAAAATTTCCCAAGTTCTATGGCCTAATTATTGAAGACCCTGAGACCTTTCATTTTGAATTTGATATTCTTTGTAGAGGGTATGACTAGACAACCGATGCTCATAGGCTAAAGTTATGTCCCTCTACTTTGAATGAGATCCCCCCTAAGATGGCTCATGAGGTTAGAAGCTAATGTTGTAGTAGATTGAAATGGAATGAATAACTTATTTCTTTCTAAATGCAAATATTATTGCAAAGGGAGTATGGTAGGAGATGATATATTTAAGATGCAATATAAAGAGGATGAGACCCTTGAAGACTATGTTTCAAGATTCCTCTATAACTTGCAAAGGAATTGTCTTAAAAGAATCTTTTCTTAAGGGGTGTTGAGGAGACCCATGTACAAACCCTGGACCTTATGGCTAGAAGAGATATTATACAAATTATGTGGGAGGGTATTAAGAGTTATTGCAAAATATATTCAAGGGATAATGTAAAGAAATGAAGAGGAATTTGTTCTAGCTCTTTGAAGACTGGTGGAGCTGGCATGTCACAATTCAATCTTTCAAATTTGTTCTATTACTTCAAGAAAGACATTATTAACAATATTTCAATTTAGTTAGATACCATGCAAGCTAGGAGGAAACATAAGGAAGTTGATTCCATGTTAGCCAAGTTTTTCTCTCGCTATCAAGAGAAGAAGAGGAATTGAAAATGTAAGATGCTTTCTAATGTGGAAACTCAAACACAAAAGATGCCATTGAAGCTCAAAAAAATTGATGGAAATAGAGATATAATGTACATTTCTCAAAGAAGATGATGGGCTCAATGAAAAGGTATGCCTCAAGACTCTTTCAAAAACTTTGGGAATTTTAATAATCAATTGAAATTTTCTAATTTTTCAAACCCAAATCATTGGAATCCATCTTGGCCTACTCAATCTCAACCCATGTGCAATAACCAACCTTGGAAACAACCTCCACCTGACTAGTCACAACAACAAAATTGGAAAGCCCTTCCACAACAACAAAATTGGCAGCAACATAATCAAAATTGGTAGCCACAATACAATCAATGGAAAGCCCCAAAAGTCACCTCAATGGTAACCTAATCAACAATATAATTCCTTACAAAATCCCCAAAAATAAGCTTTAATTTTGGAACCTCCTACAACTAATACTAATCCACTTAAAACAACTCAATTACCTGCTCGGTCAACACCAAATATGAAAAACATGCCTACTCAAAATAAAGTGTGTTCCTCCAATGATACTCTGACAAAAACCTATTCAATCAATGATATTCACCTTACATATGCAAATACTCTTCCAAATCCAAAAGATCCAGTAACAATTGAAGTTACTTTTGAGGATGCCTTGAATGAAGAATCTCTTCATATTCCACCAGAGTCTCATGTAGTCAAGTCTCCTACATTTCCATAAAGACTTGCCAAGACTTTGTTCCTCCTAAAAATTGTGTTGTTGGAGACTCACTCAATTGAAGAAAATGGCAATAAAAATACCATTGTCAGATTCTCTAAAGGAAATTCTAGCATATACCAAAGCCATTTAGGAAGCCTACATAAAGAAACCTAGTAGAAGATAGAAGGACCCTAAAACTATCCATGTTATGGGTCAGTTGTCTGACCTCATGCTAAATAAATCTATAGCTCCAAAATATGCTAACCCAAGGAGTCCAATTATCACAATTTATATCAATGGGGTTTAGGTACATAATGCTTTGATAGACTTAGGATCATCCATTAATGTAATGACTAGGGAAGCACTTTTACACTTGAATGTTATTGGTAAAACAGAAACCCTACCATACTTCATCTTGATGATAGTTCTACTATCAAATTTGATGGTATGATTGAGGATGTTATACTTACTTTGAATTATTGGGAATATCCCATGGATTTTTTTATATCTTAATACCTAAAGAAACTTTGGGAGCTTATCCTATTGTCCTAGCAAGGCCTTGGTTAGCCACTGCAGATGCTTGTATCACTTGTCATTCAAGAAAGATGAGCATATATAATATTTCCACTATTAAGAAGTTGGCCTTATACTCTCCTACTACACCACTTTTGCAAGATTATCAAGTTGTGTGGCCTAACTTAGGGGATGATGAACATGAGGTAAATTCATTAATTCATCTCATGGTGATTGATAGAAACCCATTTATTATTCCTCAGAATGATGATTATATCCACATAGATATACTTTCTATGAATATGGTGAAGATTCTCCTCTATGTAGTGACCATTAATGTTGATTACAAACAATTCTTCCTCCTAAAGATACATCTCATTTTCCTACAACCACTAGCTAGCTTTATATTGTAATACCCCTAAATTGGCACATTGGTATTCTGAACCAATTTCAGTGCCTCAATCTTACAACATCTATTTGTTGATCAAATTTAGGTCCTATTGTACTAGGCATTTCTGATTCTCGTCATCTCTACTTGAACTAAGTGTCGAATTTAGAAAATGACTAATCTATATTAATCACATACTTTATTTAATTCCTAAATATTGATTGAAATTAGCTAAATTAATCTCCTAATTAAATTAATCTAATTATAAGTCCAAAGTACTTTAATTAAATTAAATCCACCATCTTTAGCTAATACACATAAAAAAGGAATTAAAATACTTTGATTTAAATAAATATATGTATCAAAAGTGTTGAAACTAATTATTTAATTAATTAGAATACTCTATTATTATTTCATGTTTGAATGGATCAATATTTTTTCCTAATTCATCTCACATGAAAAATGAATTAATATATTGATCAAATAAAATATGCTCATTATAATTATTGAAACTAATTATTTAATTAATTGGAAAAATAATTATGAGCACATATTTGAATGGATCAATGTTATCTCCTATTTCATCTCTTTCAACTCCATAAAAAATGGATGACTCAATCTCACATTCAATCTAAACCATACACTCAATTTAAGCTTGACTATTGATGGGGTCTAGGATTCTATAAAAGGAGACCCTTGACCTCTCATTTGAAAGGATGCACATGAAGAGTATTGAATCATTGTTGGATTGATCACTCAATTTATTTGCATTCAAATCTCTTTTTCTTTACATGGTCATCATTTAGACTAAAATGCATTCAGTTTAACTTACTATTCATTTTTCTTAGATTAATTTGAAATTCATTTAGATTAATTCATAATATTTGCATTCAAAACATTAAAAACATAGATTAGATTGCAATTGCATTCATAAATCCTTTGAACTAGTTTGGTCTGATTACTGAACACTCAATTTTGAGAGTGAATAGTAAAACCATGTCTAGTTAGAAGGAAATAAATTGCCTTGTGCAAGCATACCAAATGAATAATATCATATTTATTTTAAGATATTACTGACAAATAATGATCATGTCAAAGTATGTGTGGAATTAGAGGCCCATATTTAACAGTCACATTTCTGGCGCCCACCATGGGGCAAATAAATCAAATTTCTAGCCTCATTTTATTCAGTTTTAGAAATTCTTCATTTTTTTGTTTATACAAAATAGTGAATCCTCATGTGACAGGAAGCTTTCTCACACGAGAAAATGAAAATTTTGTGCTAGTTATTTCACTTCCTTGCATGGTAACTCATATGCTTACATAGTGAAAGTACTTTCTCATGCGACACAAAAAGAATCCTCACATGGTAAATTGCAAGGTCTCGCCAGAGATTTGACATTAGAATAAGGAAACATAACATTTTGAAGTTTGATTCTTTGATGTAACCCCTATTTTAGAAGTATATATTTTATGTTTTCTAATTTTTGAAGCATCTTCATAGTGGTTTGCAAGATGATTTTCAAAGACACCTTGAAATAAACATACAAATAGTACTAACAGTTTGGTTGTAGGATGTTTTGTCAAAGAATTGTCAATCAAAGAAAAAATTCAAACCTACTCAAATAATGTGTCTATTTTCATTCTTTTTAGTACACAAAATAGGGCTTCTTAACTTCCTAGGGCTCTAGACAAAGGAATAGGTGAGTATGCTTTTTAATACTTGGAAGTGATTCCCAAGAGTAAATTAGAAACCTAGATACCTTTGGAAGACAATACTCGATGGAGACAAGAAAGGTAGTGGTTCTCCCAAGAAAATATTTTTATGAAGAGATGATGCTCTTTTCCTTTTAGAAAAATCAAAATCTTAAAAAAAAAAAAGTTTGGATTGATAAGCTAGCTTAGTGATGAATATCTTCTATATGTTTGGGTAAGGTAAGAAGGTAGAGGAGTATGCTCTTTTCCCTTTGGGAAAATTAGAAACTTGGACCCTTGAATCTGAGCTACATTTTGAGTCAACCTTTAGAGGGATTTCTAGAGTGATCCAACCTCCAAGAATGACCTAAGTGAGCATGCACCTAATGCTAGTGATTCCAACTCACTATAATAAAGCAGATTTCTAGAGGGAAAGACTCCAAAGCCATGTTAATTTCTTCTTCTTGATTTTATATCACATATCAAGAAGAGGATCTGTCTATTGCACTAGGTGGCTCCATCTCTAGACTTTCTAGTAAAGTGTGTGCACTTTCAAGTTTTGGTTAGGGTTGTTGGCCTTAACCTTGTTCATGAGGCCACTTGGGATTAATATGACCAGAAGCCTATTAAAAACTTTGCATTCAATTGCTACCCATTTCACCTCTTAAAGGGGCCATAATTTTTGTCCAAGGAGGGGGAAGAATCACTCATATAGATCCTCACTATAGGTATGTATCTAGATGTTGGAAGGTCATATAAACCCCTGACCCCTACCATAATGGTGCTCACTGAATGTATATGTTATTGAGTCCTTAGAATACACCAAAAATATAAGCACCCTCTAGTGAGGTGACACGACTGTGTGAGGTGAATGCATACACGTAAGTTCTGAGACAAAGGTTTTCCTGCCTCTACCATTTTTGGTTATAGGGATAAAAGAGTATCTTTTTTTTCGAGTCTACAAATTGTCCAAACTATCCAAATGAAAAGATTAAGACTCCCCCATCCCTCTGAGTTGCTTTGTCCTTAGTTGGATTTTTTATGATTACTATCTGCATCCCTTGTCTGAAAATAAAATATCTACTTCCAATCCAAAATGATGTCCAAAACTAAAAATGATGTCCACATGTGACTGAAAACTACAAAAATTTTTAGTACTCTATCCATAAACTATTAGAACTTATTAGAATCTCTTCAAATTCAATCAAATCTTATCAGTCTATCATTTACTTGCCTACACTTTTGCAAAATTTTGTGCAAGTAAAGACCTATGTGTCTATCAATTTGTGTTTCCTTGCATGGTACATTGTACTTCCTCACATAGGAGGCTGAGTTTCCTTGTAATAGAATCTACCAAAAAAATGTGAACTAGTCTCAAATTGGTCAAAACATTGTTCAAATTAATAATCTACCATTTCCTCATGCGATTCAACAAAACTTCACATGAAAAAATGCTAGGAAAATTTTTTTTTTTCTCATATAGTCCTGTATACTTTGTCATGCAGTTCTTTCATAATCCTTGAGGAAGCTTTGGTTATTAAACTGTCAAGATTTGTTCAAAATTGGTCTTTCATAGGTCTTTCCTCGCATGGTTCACAAATTTTACTCAACTCAAAGTCATTTCCTCGTGTGAGTCTATAAAGAATTGTCCCAAAATAGTGATATATTCTAAGCTCCCTCACCAAAAATCAATCCAAATCTAGTCTTTGACTGAAAACATTAAGTCATTCCTCTATCTATAACAATTTAAAACTTAGACATATTTCTTAGTTGATCACTTGTGATCTACACACAATCTAGTCACATTACTTTGTTGTCCTATTTTCTCTCTTATGTTTGTCATATCTTGTGTTAGGATAGTCAAAACTCTGAGTTTTTCTATCCATTTCTTTGACTAGTCATACCTAGGTATACAACACACTTATTGAATCCTACTTACTTTGAGACAACATTCTAGTTTGATCCTTGTTCAAATTTAGTTATAAGTCATTGTCTATGACTATTGCAACTAAGAGTGGAAATGTGTTTTCTCCCCATAGGTCGAGATGGGGTAGAGATAGACATAGAAATTATGGTAGAGGTCATTCCTAGGTTTACATATAGCCCAAGTATAGTGAAAGGTCCTCATAATCCATTTCACCAATTGGTCCACCTAGTGCTTGAAGAGTCTTTTCCATAAACTTGCAACAAGTTACCTAGGTATACAACACACTTATTAAATCCTACTTACTTTGAGACAACATTCTAGTTTGATCCTTGTTCAAATTTAGTTATAAGTCATTGTCTATGACTATTGCAACTAAGAGTGGAAATGTGTTTTCTCCCCATAGGTCGAGATGGGGTAGAGATAGACATAGAAATTATGGTAGAGGTCATTCCTAGGTTTCCATATAGCCCAAGTATAGTGAAAGGTCCTCATAATCCATTTCACCAATTGGTCCACCTAGTGCTTGAAGAGTCTTTTCCATAAACTTGCAACAAGTTAGGAATCCATTATTCCAAAAACATTCAGACATTGACAAGAAACCTATGTCTCTAAAAAAAATAGATGAACTTTTATTTGAAACACCTATACAACCTAAACAAATTGAAAACTTTTACACCCCTAGAATGATAGATCAAGATCAAGAAACATAGAAAAATAGTAGGAGACAATGCTAAGAAGACTTCAAAAGAATTGAAAGGATGAAATATCCCTACAACTATATGAATGATTATGGGGATACTAAAGAGATACCTCTAGAAAACATAGAGAAATGTTGTAATGATAAAAATTTCTAGAAAATGATGGAAATCTTACTCCATGATGAGAAAGACAAATATTTCCTCAAACTCGATCAAGAAGGAGAAAACCTACCTCAACACTTCAATGTTGAAACAAGTGTTAGACAAGAAGAGGAAACTAAAAAATCCAAGTTACAAAAACAACTCTAGGCCATGCAAGAGCAATTGGCCCAAATCTTGACAGATAGAGATAAACTGACTAAACAATACACGTTAGACATTATTTTTCCATTTCCTTTTGACAAGGACTTGTACATGCCTCCTTTTCCTAGAGGAGTTGGGATACCAAAATATGACAAATACTTAGAAACATATGATCCCCAAGATCACTTGAGGGAGTTTGGCACTTTTCCTATAGAATTCATGCACAATCAAACATATCTTATGAATTTGTTCCCACAGAGTCTAAGTGGTCAAGCCATGGAATAGCTTCTAAGATTACCTACTAGAATTAAAACATTTGATGAGATTGATAATATGTTCATTTAGCAATAATCACACAATATCCATAGTCAACATAATGGATTTGTGTAACCTTAAAAAAAGAATTGGAGAACCTTTCCTAATGTTTCTCCAAAGATGGCAATGGTTGTATACCAAATACTCAGATAAAATCCTTCAAAATAAAAAACTTGATATCATCATGGATAATCTTTTACCTAATTTTGGGTACAGAATACAACTTCAAGGTTTACATACCTTCAAAGACATGATTACACAAGGTATCTGAATAGAAGAGTTCATGGTAAAGAAAGGTGAATTAGCCCTTCAAAAAGACATCAAACAAGGGTCTACCTCTAGCAAAGATAAATCCAAGTATGTTAATAAAAACTGAGAGGTAGTACATGATGGAGTGGTGGATAATAGCACTCCCAAGCCTTCTAAGGTGGCTCTTAATCTCACAAATAACATCAATTCATCTAAAACCACTTTAAAATGTACTTCAGATAACAAGACATTTGGAAACAAAATAAAGAACTCATCATGGGTTACTCAACCCAAATGTAAATACACACCCCTGGGTGAACCTCTAGACAGGGTCTATAAAACTTTACTTCAAAATCAAATTATTACTCCACTTGGTAATTCTCAACCTTATGATCCACAACCATGACCTATATGGTGGAGTGAGAATTCATATTATGAATACCATCAAAACTAGGGTCATAAAACAAACAACTGTATTAACCTACATCATAAGGTTCGAGACCTCATTGATGATAGTGAAATAGTTGTGGGTGGACGTAATGAGAATTCAAATTACAAATCTTTTAAGGAACCATTTCCACATTATGACAAGGGAGAAATCTCTAAATAGAAGCAATAACAAGGTCAACTATACATATACCAATGATAATAACATAATCAATATGGTTTAGCCTTTGGATTTTGAACATTGTGATGAACCTTTAGACTTCGAACATTGTGATGTTATCAAAATTAAAGGGAAAAATGCCAAGATGAAACATAAGATCCATTTGTCTTTGACATCTCTTCTTGAATCTCCCTGTCATTATGGGAGACCATCTAAAGAGAAGAGATCTTTTTTGGTATCACCTAAGACTAAATTCAATGATGCCTTTGTAAAAGATACTATACCTCTAGAATATGAAGATGAAAATAGAGTCATTTCTACGTGGTTATACAAAGAAGAAATCTTAGCTGATCTCACAATCCAATCTAATGAGATAACTCTTGAAAAGTATGAACTAGGTCTTAAATTGATAAAAAAATTGGGCTATAAAGGAAATAGTCCTATTAAATGTAATAACAAAAGGTTGATTGATCCAATCAAGACAACATCTAGAAGGCCTCAGGATACAATAGGCTTAGGCTTCAAGAAAGTTCCCTTTCATCTAGAAATTAATAAATATGTGCCAGATTTCTAATAGATCATCTAAACTTGAGTCACAAAATGAATTTGATAATCAAGTGGAAAAAATTGATGATGATGATACTTTTCCTTATCCTATTCCACTAGATCTTGCTACATTATTTGTAGAATTGGATGACTTTTTCCCATGTGTTAGTACTACTGATGTTGATAGTGAATCCTTTAAAAGAACTATTGATACTCCCCAAATTCAATAGGAACATGGTGAGTCTAGTCATATTGTAGTTGTTGAATGAATTTATAAAAATCAAGTTGATAATGAAAGTGGAGAATGGGTCCCCATAACTGTTGGAGAATTCTACAGTCTACCTTTATGTATCCCATCTCAAGAATATGAATTTGAGTCTCTATCAGAAGGAACCTTAGACAAGGACATGGTTCAAGTTCATAAAATATGAAAATCAACTCAAAATAGGAGAGCAATCTAGTGTCTAGTTGCATGAGTCTCATCCTTCTAATGTCAACAAGTTTTCAATTAATGTTGTTAAAACTCAAAGGAATTCAAACATACCTTTGGAGAAAATTGAATTAGATCTCAAATTACTTGTCCATGCACTTGATGATTATACTATAAATGCCATCAAACATGCCACTTGTCTTTCACTCACTTATCTTGAGTTAATAGAGTGGAACTCCAATACTACATCTAATGAAGTCCCTATGTTCTAGAATGACTATGCTCTCACCTTCTATCTACATGCTATTGAACTAGTAACATCTTCCACTAGTGAAAAAGTGTTAAGAAGTAGACATTAAATATCTCAGTCATACAATTAAGAAAACAAAGAATAGATGTTTTGATGGTGAAAACCACATTATGGTAGTATTAGAACCAAAAACAGTAAAAGAAAAAGATGTGTCCAAAGGTAAAAACCTCTCTGAGGCACCTATGGATGATATATTTGATGAAATTTCAAGTCACTTTCAAGAGAGATCATCAGTATTGATATAACTAACATAACCTATCAATCTAGGAATTGAGGGACACCCTCATATAATCGAACTTGCATAGTCTTTATGTGAAGAGGAAAAAGAGGAATTTTTAACTTTCTTCTGGGAGAAGAAAGTCAATTTTACGTAGACTTACTTAGATATGCCTAGCTTAGATCCTATTCTCATAATGCATCATTTGTCTATTGTACTAGGGGTGAAAGCTATCAACAAAAACTAAGGAATATGCATCCTCATGTGGTACTACATGTTAAAGCTAAACTAGAAAAGCTCTTGAAAGATGGTTTCATCTGTGCTATTGATTATGTTGAATGGATCTCAAATATAGTCCTAGTCTCAAAACATGACAAGTCTATTAGGGTTTGTACTTATTTTTGAGATCCAAATGAAGCATGTCCCAAGGATGAATTTCCACTACCCAAAATTGATGTTGTAGTGGGCATGATAGCGGGATATGAAATGTACTCACTCATGGACAATTTTTTTGGTTATAATAAAATCAAAATTGCAGAAAAAGACTAGGAGAAAATTTCTTTCACTTGTGCATGGGGTGCTTTTTGCTGGAATGTAATGCCATTTAGTTTGAAAAATTTTGGTACCACATATCTATTAGAGTGGGCTTGTCATTGCACCAAATGATTGATCTATTAATGCCGGATACAACCACTCAACTTATATTACACAAGAGGTTGTTAAGCCCTTGTCATGAATCCCAAGGGGAGTGCTGAACAAATTTCTAACAATCTCCCCCTTAGCATTACTAGAGGGTCTAAGGATTCGAACCTATGACCAAGCTCTGATACCACTTGTAAGAGTGGGGTTGTCATTGCATAAAAAGATTGATCTATCAATGTTCGATACAACCACTCAACTTATAGTACATAGGAGGTGGTTAAGCCCTTGTCATGAATCTTGAGGGGAGTGCTAAAAAAATTTCCAACAATATCAATGAGTAGTTACAACAATCTTTCATGACATGATGCATAAAATGATGGAAGACTATGTTGATGATACCTTGGTCAAAAGTATGTAGAAAAACATGTTGGATACAATGTATTAATTGTATGTTGTCTTTGATGTTACATGAATGTCATATCATTTTCAACCATTATATGTCCATCTCACTCGAGTAGTGAATATAGTTTTCTGTGTCTACCAAGCATTCCTATGTTTGCCTAGTTTAGAAGGTAGTGCCTACTAAGTTCACTTAGGCATCAAAGGAAATGATGCAGAAAGTGCGTGTTAACCGAGTTCACTCGATCAATGAAGGAAAGTTGGATGGAACCAATGCTAATCAAGCTCACTCAGTTGCCAAAGGATTTTTCACAAGTCTGTAGTGTTAACTGAGCTTCTATTGGTTAACAAAGAAAATCATTTATGAGTTAGTTTCTACCGAGCTGGGTCAACTAATGAAGGATTTTCTTATTTTAACATATTAAGTTTAATTGATTCATCTATTGATTCCAGTTGACTAAGGTGATAAATATTAATTATTCTAAGTTATATTTGAGTAGACTTGACATAGTGGAAGATATAAGTATAATGTCAAGTTGTGATTTCAAAGTATGAGTATGAGAAGCTAGAAGATGTTATTTGAAGATTTAATGATGACAAGAGGAAGCAAAATTGAAGGATAAGTAGAATATCCTTGTGGAAAAACAAAGCTATATTTGATCAGGTTGGATTAATTACAAGCTAGAACAAAAACCTATAATTAGAAAATTAGTTGCATTCAAATTAGGTCATGTCATTGTTACTCTATAACCATTGTAGCAGTGATTTAAATCTCTTAACAAAGTTGGCTTAACAACTATTTACAAATCCTCTAACAAGGTGGAAGTTCTTTTGAATTGTCTAAAGACCTCTAACAAGGCCACTCCTAATAGGGTGATTAAATCCTTTAATAGGTTCACACTTAATAGTGTGTCTTGTAACCTTTAATAGGGTTGGCTCCTAATAGGGCTTACTTCAGAAGAGTGAAAACAATAACTAGTTACAATTGGTGGTTTTTCCCAAATTGGATTTCTACATTAAATCTTGGTGTCAAATGTGTTCATGCCATTTCTTTTATGCTTGCAATTTAGTTAATGTAGTAGTAATCATAGATAACATCTAAATTTCATATGCAAAGCATTTATCGAGGTACAACATTCTATATGTGTTTATTGAGCTTCAACAATATTCAGTTTTCAATTTGTATTTTGTATTGGCATCTAAGGGATCTAGGATTTGTTTTAGTTGTAACTGATTCACCCCTCCCATCTTAATTAATCCTCTTATATTTCCAACAATTGGTATCAGAGCTTTCGGTGCTTGTAGAGAAGGTCTTAAGGACCTAAGCTAAAGATTAGGATGTCTTACAAAAGAGATATTCCCAAGCTGAATAGAGATAATTTTGTAGCTTGGTAAGGACTTATGAGGTTACATCTAGCTACCATCAGTGATTCAAGTTGCAAGTATCTTGATGCTGAAGACAAAACTCCCACTAGAACATTATCAGTTGAAGATATTGCTAAAAAGAAGAATCATAATATCATGATGATTGATATTGCATTTTCTCTTCGTTATGCTGAATTTGATGAGGTGAAGGATTGCAAAATTGCTCATGCAATGTGGACCAAACTAAAAGATATCTATGGAGGAGATGACAATTTAGGAAGAGCCAAAGCAGAAAGTCTTAGAGGACGATTTGACCAAATGAAAATATTGAAAAATATGTGGAAATAATCAAGGCCAACATAAGTGCAATCAAAGCATCTAGAGGAGACATTAAGGAGAAAACTGTTGTAAGTAAAGTGCTTAGAACTCTTATTGCTATTTATACAATTAGAGTGTCTACTATTCAAGAGATGAGGTGTGATCCAAATAAAAAGTTAACCTTACATGCTCTTGTTGGAAGATTGACAGCTTTTGAGTTAGATAACTTTGGTAATTATGTTCCTAGTTCAAAGAATA
The DNA here is from genome assembly GCA_028749045.1 of Cupressus sempervirens. Classification (NCBI taxonomy): domain Eukaryota; kingdom Viridiplantae; phylum Streptophyta; class Pinopsida; order Cupressales; family Cupressaceae; genus Cupressus; species Cupressus sempervirens. Next base: position 499,392,557 of record CM053793.1, on the reverse strand, counting down.
TTGAATCTGCATTTAAAGTTAAACTCTCACTCAAAGAAAAGGGTAAGAAATCAAAGTCTAATCAATCAAGAACTAAAGAAAATGGAACATCAGAAGAAATTTCAGAAAAGGATCTTGAATTTGTTGAAGCCCAACTTGCAAGGAAATAGTCCAAAGGAAGAGGAAAGAAAAAAGATAAAGTTCCTCTGATCTACTTTTCTTATGAAGAAGTTGGAGACATTGCTGCTAGGTGTCCAAATAAGGATATCAAAGATGAAACAAAAGCAATAAGCACAAAATCAAGAAGGATTCCAAGAACTACAAGAACTATAAGGACAAATGTAAGAAACCTTGTTTTATAACTAAAGATTTTGATAACAGTGAAGATGAAATGGTATATATTGTTGTGAAAGACGAATCTGATGATGAAGGAGATAAGATAGCACTTATCTCTCATGTTAGAAAAAATGATATATGAATTATTGACAGTGGTTTTTCACATCATATGACTATAGATAAAACAAAATTTGGGCACATGGAATATTATTAATTGGAAACAATGAACCTTGTAACATAAAAGAAAAAGGATGTATTTTATTAGCAAAAGAACTTGTATGTGACAATGCTTATTGGTTGAAGGAATAAAGCATAATCTAATGAGTGTGGCATAGTTGAATAACATTAGATTTAAGGTAAAATTCATGAATGGACATGCCAAACTACTGGATGGAAAAGGAAATCTAGTTGGATCTGGCAAGCAAACAAAAGGTAATCTATTTTATCTTGATCTTCGTGATTGTTCATGTTTTATTGCTCAAGTAGTAGAAAGATGGTTATGGCACAAAAGGCCATGCCATGTGAGCTTTGATAATCTAGTTAAGATAAGAAAACATAGAAGAGTAAGAGGTAGTCCTAGTTTGAAGAAACCTAACATGGGTCTAGGCAAGAATTGCCAAACTAGTAAGATGGGAAAGACTAGCTTCAAAAGAAAAAACTATCAGTCAGAAGAAGTCTTAGAAATTGTTCATATAGACTTATGTGGACCTATTGGAATAAAGAGTTATAGTGGAGAAAAAATTTTCATTCTCTTTTTTGATGACTATTCTAGAATGATGAGTGTGATGTATCTAAAAGAAAAATCAGAAGCTTTTTGAGAAATTCAAGTGGTATCTAGAAAGAGTAGAAAAAGAAACTGGAAAAAGATTGAAATGTTTAAGATTAGATAGAGGTGGTGAATTAATCTCCCATGAATTTAATAATTTTTGCATTGAAATAAGAATCAAAAGATGAGTATCAACCCTTGGTACACTACAATGGAATGGTATAGTTGCAAGAAGAAACAGATCTATCATGGACTATGCAAGAACATTGATGATTGAAAAGAATGTTACTCTCAAATACTAGAAGGAAGCTATCAGCACTGTAGTTCATACCTTGAACAAAGTACAATTGAAGAAAGATTCAAACAAAACACCTTATCAGCTATGGTATGGCTACAAACATAATGTAAGTTACTTGAAAGTATTTGGTAGCAAATGTTATATCTTAAAAGAATCTAGAAAAGGAAAATTTGATGTAAAAGGTGATGAAGGTATATTTCTGGGATATTCCTATAGAAGTAAAGAATACAAATGTTTCATTTTGTCTACTCAAAAAATCATAGAAAGTGCACATGTCAGAATTGATGAGTTTGTAGAAAAGAGTGAAGAAGAAAGCAACAAGGAGCTAGAAGATTACAGAAGATTGTTTTACTATGAACCTGATACCCTACCAAATCTATTTAAAAGAAAAGAAGCTTCATCTCTTGAGTCCCCAAAATCCACAATAGTTATTGAGTTGCAGATAGTGCAACCCGAGTTATAGTCTGAAGGACTCGAGTCACAATCAGAGGCTACTGAGCTAGTTCAAACCAAGTCATAGATAGAAGGACCTGAGCTTGAAACTAAAATTCAAGATGAAGATGGTGGAACTCATCCAAAGACCAAAGACCCTATGTTAGCAAGATATGTCAAAAGGCATCATGCATTTAATCAGATCATTGGAGACAAATCTAATGGAATAATGGCAAGAAGCAAATTAAAAGGTACATGTTTACTTGCTAAATTTGAACCTAGAAGTGTTAAGGATGCTTTGGAAAATGAAAGTTGGATAGAAGCAATGAATGGAGAAATAAAATAGATAGAAAAGAACAAAAATTGGACTATTGTTCCTAGACCCAAGGATAAAAATATAATTGGTACAAAGTTGATATTCAAAAATTAGCTGAATGAGGATCGAAAAGTTTCAAGAAATAAAGCAAGATTGGTGTGCAAAGGCTATTCTCAAGAAGAAGGTGTTGGTGTTTTAAAATGCACAATGATAAAATTTCTAGAGGGAAACATAAATTGGAATCTCTAAGGGTTAGCTACTTTCGCATCTTCAACAATACACAAATTGATTTGAAACAACATAACGAAGCACAATGCTTCCTTCACTTTTGGCTCTACAAAACTAAGGTGGGAGTACCTAGAGATCTTACTGTGTAACCAGTGCAAGCAACCATAGTCTAGAATATAAACAAAGAAAATTAAATCCTTATTTCTCATATTGCCTCATGCAATAAAATAGATCTACAATAGCTAAATGCAAGACAATGCAATTCATATGCTGAGTGAGGGCATCATGTTCTAGCTCTTCAAACATAAAATATAAAGATGATTTTAATTTGATTTGATTTTATGTGGGTGGAGAAAGTGGATGAAAATCAAGTATGGAAAACAAACTAATGATCCTGTAGCTGACCAGTGCCTCATCCATTGGGCAATTCACAAATCTCTCTCATGCACTTTGGATATCTAAGACACATATCCTATGTGAAGACTCTAGATTCATCCATTTACATTGTAAATTGGATATCAATGTTCAATCTAAATCTTATTCTTACCTTATATCCTCCTCAATAAACTTGCAACCCTATTGAATTCCTTGAAGAATTTACATAGCTCCTTGAATTATAAGCAACAATGAAACAACATCCAACCTTAAGGGATACAACTATGATCTAGGCTCTTTGTTCAAAGATCATAAAACATTAGAAATCACTGAGAAAGGAGACAAGATTTAAAATGAAACTCAACACCTACTATTCTTTGTATTGATTTCCTTGAAATAATTCATGAAAATGCATGAAATTGACTCACAAAATACCAAATAAACCATACACCATTTCTGCTAAATTTTTTCATTCCAGAATTTCTTTTCCAATTTCCAACTCCCTACTTTTCCCCAACAACCCCTAAAATGAAAGAGAGAATATATATATAGAATTCAATCGTAACCAAGAGATATTTTCCATCTCCTCTTCCATTCCAAAAAAATCTGATTCTTCAATCATGACTCCAACTTCAATCCCAAAATTCATCACAAGTGGAAAACAAACATTCCTCATAACTGAAAATTGGAGCCAAATTATACCAGAAAAGTATAATATCCTCAAAACTAACCCAACAGACCTTTTACCATGCGTTTTTACTAGGCTTGTAACTGTATTTTTTATTTTCACCAATTTCATTGAGAAGGACCAAATTCCACATTTATGCCAATAACTTGAACTAGTGAAAACCTACTCAAAACTTGATTTCATATTTGGATTCCTCGTCTCAAGATCTTTCCAATGGTATATGATACTTGATATTTTGGATGAAAATATCCCCTGTGGTGGCCATTTGAAGTTTAAGGCTCCCAACTATGAATATAGCAACTAAAAGGAATGAAACTAAAAAATTTAAAATTTTCTATAGTATAAACTATAGAAAGTTCATTTTTTAAAACAAATTTTTCAATCTAGATACTTGGACACTCGAGATGGGGATAAAAAAGAATTATTTTAGAACAATTCTCCTTATACCTCCTAGGGTCATTTTAACAATGCCATGTGTCAAGTTGTGATAGGCTACCTGGTCGCTAGTGGGTCCCATGACTACTTGCCAAATTTCTCAACTTTTTAAGAGGTTTCCATATTGCTACTGACAAATTTTCCCATTTTTTGATGGCGACATGGTGACCACTAGAATCCAGTAGCTTTTTTGGCAACTCCTCTTACCATTCATGTGATGCCACTTGTCATTCCATTATTCATCAACTCTCTGCCAAATTTCTTAACTTTTCAAGATGTTGACATGTCACTACCAATCAAACCTCCCAAATTCCAGTGGTGACATGGCGAACACTAGAATTTGGTGAGTTTTTTGGCAAAACTCCATGTCTAGTCAATTAGTCAAAATTTGTATGGTTACTTCCAGCTGGCCATTGTTGGGTGTTTTTTTTGCATGAGGTCAACAGTACGAATCCATTGCACAATTCCTCTCTTGAAAAGAAAATCTTTTTAAGGATCCACTCCAAGGTTTAGTATTTGTCTTGTGATGTACCAAAATCTGCTCAATAGAAGATAAATGTGAATGTTCACAAGGAGGCCTTTGCTGGTTCTAAAAACTCTTTTATCTCAGAATCAAAGTAAATTTGTTCGCTATCTCAAAACATCACACCAAAAGAAAAAAATATTTTTGTATTTTCTTATTTTTTAATGAATGCAATTCTAACAATGCAGCTACTATGAGGTCCTATTCTAACAGGGGGTTAGTAAAGAAAATAATGAAACTAAAAGCAAATAACTTGAAATTGAAATTCCTAAACAGACATAAGCTACAGAACACAATACACTATGAGTTAAACCTTCAAAGAAATTGGTAGGAAACCAATGAAAACAGGAGTAGCACTTCCTAGAATCCACTGATACAATCGTCGGTGAGAATATTTAACAAATCAAATGATATTTCACTCTTCATCAAATCACAAGGCCACAAAAAGTGTGCTCATGCGAGACAAAAAGCTATGTAGACACAATCGGGTGATCTCTTCTCAAGCTCATTACATCAAAAAAATTCATATATCTATAGCAAACACTAGAATTAAAAGATTGCATAACCAAAAACAACACAATAAGCCTTTGGCTCAATCACAATCTCATGAATAGAATTCACAAAAATATGACACATTCAAGCAAGAATAACTACACTCCAAATGTGAGCACCAAAAGCATAATTTTATTGCATAATAATGGTGGCCTTTGTTACATTTTACAATAAGGTATTTATAAGAAATTGTCTCCTCAATTTGTGTTGAGAGTGAGAGATATCTTCATGAAATAAAATGCTTTTAAAACATTAAAAAAAACTAAATATATACAAACTAACAATCTAATTGGTGCTTAGAGGGACTCCATCCATATTTTATTCATTAATTGGATGCATAAGCCCTTTACATGTCAAAAACAATGAAAGCATGAGAGAGAAAGTAGGAGGCAACCATCAGTCGAAGTGGAAGTGCATGGAGGTGCCAAAAATAGAAGCTAGCCCTTCACTAGGCATGTGTCAAAGTTAACTTGCCATCAAAATATGTTCTTGATGCATGGAAAGTGTTGTTTTTGGAACTGGCAGTCAACTATCGGTACACCTCTGAATTGTAGAGCTGCAAAGCTGTGGACCTCGACTAGGTCAAAATCTCAAAATTTTACTAAGTGTCAAAATTGAAATTCTTGCATCTAGGTTTTGTTCATCTTTATCCCAATACTATGTTTAGATGTTTGCCCTTGAATTTATCTATCATCTTAGTAATCTTAGCAGCATCTAGAAGATCTAAAGCCTCATACTTTCCCTTGACCTTCTGTCTATAGTTGTCCACCTCAATTCGAGTCTCTACAAAATCTCCTAGTTTGGTGTCCAACTCTAATAGTGCTTCCTTTTTCCTAGAGGTTTGTCTAATGTCTTCATCATTAGATGCTTCCTCTAAAGTCTTCTTAAAATTTTCCATGACTACCTCAACTAGCAACAACTTCTCTCACTCTTCATCTTCAAATATATCCAAGCATGCATCACTGTACAACTTTTTTGCTTCCAAAATTTACTCTCAGGCCTGGTCCTTGAGCCTATGTATCTCATCATGCAATGTTTTCATCACTTTATTTCCATCTAAAATCTTCTCTATCCAATCATCTATCATGTCTACCTCTTCTCCAGTATATACATCAATCAGAATGTGATACCTTTTCCCTTTTATGGCTTGTAGAGTTTGCAAATCTCTGCTCCATGCCTATACCTCATCCATGATACTGAAGTCCTCTCTCAAAATTTCCATGATCTTATCCACATTCTCTTGCATAGCATGCAACAACTTCAAACTTCATGTGATTATAGTGACACCTTTATCCTCAAGGTTGTCTTGCCAATCCTGACAAGCTTTCAAAGATGGATTGAGTCATACACCTTTCCCTTCTCTAAGAATGGTATTCAAAGTCTCCTTGGGGCATTTAGGATCAAGAGGACCAATAACTTCAGCTAGATATCCTTTTCGGATCTCAAATTTCCTATGAAGTGTTTTGATTTCAATCTCATCCTATTCCATGTACCTAAGAACCTCTTTGACTCCCATAGTCATCATCTATCGAGATGTATCCTATGTAGGCTTTCCCAACATAATATCTTTCACTTCATAGTCCTTGAGACTAATAGCTTCTGTATCTATACCTTCAAGAGGGTGAGACACTTTTGCAAATAAGTCCTAGTTCCATACGGAAGTGAAGAATGAAAATGGAATTGCATCATGTAATGGAGACTCAGGTTTGTTCAAAATCTCTACAATATCACAAATGTCATCCTTTGAAGCATAGAACTAATGCTTGGCACTTCTCATTATTTCTTTCCAAAACCATCTTGGGATTTGTCTCTCCACAACCTTGGCTCTAGATGATGAAGGGATGTTTTCAACTACCTCCTTCCCTTTCTCACCTTTGTTTAGAGTCTCCTAGTGTGAGGACTCTTCTTCTATAGTCTGGGTCTCTGTAGATCCTATAGTTTGATCCTCAACTTCCTGAGAAGGTTGTTGTGCATATTCTACTATCTGTGCCTCTTTTGATGGCTCATCAGTAACCCTTGGTTCTGGTTGCTCTTGTAATGATGGTTCCTTTTGATCATGTTTCTCTTCTGAACTTGGAGGTGGGGGAGTGACTAAACCCTTATCTACCATCATGACCTATGGTGGAGATGGAGGATTGAGATGAGGACCTTGTGTTTCTAGTGGCATTTGCATCTAGTCTTTCTATTGAAGTTCACTTGTAGCGGTGTCTCTAGTCTTATCTCCAACTAACTCCATACCGATAGGCATGAAATCAAAATCTGGGATGGAGAGAACATCTTCAGCTTGCTCCCTTTGCTCATTCACCCATTACTGCACTTCATCTTCTAAAGAAGAGAGTTCTATAGGTTCTACTTGGGTGGGTGGGGGGGGGTACTCATGGCACTCTTCCTTTTCTTCAATTCTATGGCTTTTGCCAACTGAGTTCTCTGTTCTAAGGGTACTTGTTCTTCCTCCTCATCTAATTCTTCCTCTAGAATGGTCTTAGGAATAGATGGATTAGGCACTAATCTTTTACATACTCTTTGCCTCTTGTTCATTCTAACCTTGATCCTCTTTTGTTTTTGTAGAACAATAAGAGAAGCGGGCTCTTTGTGCACCAGAGGAATGGAGGTCTTTGGAATTTCTCCCTCTTCTTGTTGACTTGATAAAATAGGAGGTAATGGAAGTTCAACCTGGATATGAGAAGCTCCACCATCCTGGGGCTCTTGCGAACTAATTTTTTGTTGCTAGGAGGAGACCTATTCTTCAACATCCTCCATCTAAATCCTCTAAGGAGAGGTTCTCTTCCTCTTTCCCTTCCTCTTTGAAGGGTGGTAGTATCCTACTGGGTGATCAAGTTGGTAGACTATCTTTGGCCTAATAGGAGACTAGAGCACAAAGATAGGAACTATGACTTTCCTTCACTTACCCCTTTCTAGGCAAGCATGTGCATGGAAGATCACTATATCAAGAATTGGATCAAGTGGAAAGGGTTTCTTAATCCAACTCTTTGTCATTTGAATAACATGTCTCACTCAATGATTAATATCATCTCCTTCCTCTCTATCAACTTTTTCATTTAGAGTGGGTCTCTCACCAACTTTATCTGTATTGAATAGGGGATCCAGTAGTTCCTTGGAGTCATGTAGCCTTATCTCATCAAGGATGGTCAAATGGAGAGGCTTTTCTACTAGATACAAAGTCATCCTACAATAGTCTCTGATGTTGACATCATAGTCATTTGTGGAATTCATCGAATGATCTTCAATGGCATCCTCATGATAGAACTCCTTTCCTTCCAGGTTTTCCACTTTACCAACATTGTCAAAGAATGGTAGAGGAGAGTTATACTCTTCAAGAGGGTAGTTCTCCCATTCCCACTCGAATGTTGAGATATCCTACTGTCTCTTCACCTAATATGCTAACGACAAAGATGAAGGCATCATTTACAATCCTATACTCTTTTCTCTATTGTGAGAGTTTCTTCTTCATCAACTAAGGATAGACTATGTATGGCCAAGCATTGGGGTCCTACATACTGCCTTTCTTGTATAACCTAGGATAGCTCATCCCCCTTACTACAAGTAGGTACACCATGTAAAAAGTCATATAGAACTTCTTCTTATCCTTTACTATCCTCAACTGATCACACAAGGTTTTACCTAGAATGGTGGCCCAATCCAGTGGTATCTTTGGATGCCTGATAGTCTCAATGAAGTTGACCATGAATGGAGTGAGATGACTTGTTGTAGGTAAGCCCATGATTTTTCTCAAAAGAATGATGGAGTATCTGATGTCATCCTTCATATATCCTCAAGTCATATCCACTTTGTTGATTGTCTTTCCCTAAGATGGCTTCTCAATGAAGTACAAGGAATGTATGATGTCGATGGCCTCTTGGTGATGATCCTTATACCATCTTTTAGCTACTTTGTAGGAGAGTGGAATGAACTAATCAGCTCTAAGTAGATGAAAACTCTCTTGATGTTGTCAGGTCACAAATCTAAGACCACTTCTCTGGTGATGCTCTTAACTACCCTCTCATCTCCAACAAAATGCCGACATAAGGTCATGATCAAATCAGCTAACTATACCAACACAAGATGTAATGCTACATTCACTAATCTAGATTGGATCAATGCAGACACCAAGGTTGACCTTTGTGTTAGATTTTTGCATACTCTTAGTAATTCTCCTAAGTCTGTTTGTTTCAGGTCATTATCTTTGATCTTAGCATACTCATCATGTAATCTTGATTTTGGGGTCACACCTTGAAATTTGTAAACAACTGGTTTCGCTGCCAACCCGGATGTGAATGCAATCTAATTATGTTACCTACACATCACAAGAAAGAAAATATGATAAGTCATCAAATAGTGAGAAAAATGCAAGCCAGGAAAAAAAAATCCCCCTTCGGGACTTATTCATTTTTTATCTAAAAACTAATTTTATTATATATATATATATATATATATATATATATATATATATATATATATATTTTTTTTTTTTTTAATTCTTTTTTTGTTTTCTTGTTTTTTTTTTATAATTTTTTATTTTTTTTTGGTTTTAGAAATAACACCTTTAAAAAAATAAATAAATAAATAAATAAAACTTGAAACAAAAATGAAAGGGAGGTGTGTACACTAGCGCTGACACATGGCTGCGGGCGCTATTGAATAGGCATAGGTGCACCATGGGGGCATGGAGCCACGCGGGTGTTGCAACTAGCCCCACGAAGGGTGCCACATGGGCACTACGCTACAACACCATGCGGGTGCCACACGAGCATCAAGCTGCAGTGCCATGCAAGCACTACCTATGTGCCATGAAGGGTGCTATGTGAGCATCACACTGCAATGCCATGCGGGTTTTGTACTAGTGCCACAAAGAACATTGGGTGGGCACTGCACAAGTGTAGTGCGCACACGTAAAAGGGGTGTGGCATGTGACTGTTACCATGTGTGCCCATGAGGGCGTAGTTTGGAAGGGGGGAGGGGGAACTCACCTTTGCCTCTTTGAGCTCCAAAGAATGAAATGAAACAAACAGAACAAGGGGGGGTGGGGGTTTATAGCCTCTCCCTCCTTCGTGCAAAGTGTGTGGTGCCTTAGTGCATGCACGTGGGTGAGGAAAGGAGAGGAGAAATTTTTTTAAAATAAAAATTTAGTTTTTTTTAATTTTTAATTATTATTATTATTTTTTTGTGTTTTTTCAAATTTTTGATGCAACTTATAAACTAATTTTCTCTTTTTTGACTCCCAAACTTCGAGTTCGAGAGTCAAATAAAATTAGGGGGTCCCCATTCCTAGTGAGGAATGGAGCATGTGTTCTAAATACCACAACACCATCCAAAAGCTTCACCACACAGGCCACGACTTCCAAAACCATGTGTCTTTTAAGTCATTAAGTGTTAGTGCGTTGGTTTATTTAAATACTTCAAAAGACCTTCCCCTGCTACATGTGGGATTAATCCCTTTGATCTTCCTCTCTAACATTCATCACTCTAAAATAGCGTCTTCCTCTAAACAACTCCCCTATTTTCTTTATGTTGCCGCCTTTTCTTGCTTTGGAAGTGGACTGCAAATCTAATGTGGGAAACTTCCCCTTAATTACTGCAGCCTTCTTCTAGAAGTTTCTATTAGACTCCCCTACCTTGGATTGCCTACTGTAGATGGAATCTCCCCATTTATGTTGTGGCTTCCTCTCAGCATGGACCTTCTATTGTCAATCTTTATGCTTTAAGATGCCAAAGACCCCCCATATTTGGCATGGGTTTGAGATAGAGGGCAAACTCTAAATTTAAGTAATTGATTTACTTAGAAACTTGGACATTCTCCCTCTTCATTTGCCACTACCCCGCATATCATGTATTCAATGGAAACATTTTGTATTTTCTCCCAACCTCAGATTGGTCGCTTCTTTGCATTGGAATAGTCTTCCCTTCTCAAATACTGGTAGCTTTTGATCAAGAGAAAAAGTTCATTTATTACATGAGTGAGACTTTGGTATACCACTCCTCCTTCTAGCAGCTTGGACATTCTCCCTCTTCCTTTGTGTGTGGGTAGATGTTGAAAATAGAGATGTCTTGTTGAGACATTTCTTCAAACAAGGACTTCTGCACAACAAACACTTAGTATAACTTCTTTCCTTTTCAACTGTCATGGACTGATCTTGGTCATTACCACATAGTGACATAAGGGTATCAATCTCAAAAGTGTACATTGAAGCTGCACATTCTAGTGAGCAATGACATTTGGTGCATATGAAATTCCAAAGGGGAGAAAATCAAATCTGCATTAGCACAAAGGCATCAGACACACACCTAGTGCTCCCCAATGGTGAACTAGCACTGGATCATCCTTGGTACATAGATCTTGAGAGGATCATTGGACACATTCATGGATCTAAAATGGCTATGGATAATTTACTTCTTCCTATACTAATCCTCTTAATAGATAATAATTTTTAACAAATGTTTAAATCAGGCTGACATTTTCATTTCATTCTATTTAATTGGATGTGTAACCCAATATACAGCTTATCCTTAAGAAATAAAACATATAATACCTAAAACTATAGCATCACCCTATTCTCACCATACTCAAAAATATCATATATCAATCACTTTTAATCACCTTTATACACTCATCACTTATTATCAATCAGGTGAGATTTAGTCGGGCCCCAAAAGTGGGTCTGGCTAAGAAATTTTCATTTTTAGACAATTGATATTCCAAACTGATCTAATGAAAATTTGACAATGACTAAAAACCATTTGATCACTGAACAATCCCTTTAAAACTCATTTCACATCTTATCCGTAAACTGTCAATTTTGTGCCAAGAGGTCCTTTGACTAGCTTTAAAAACTGACCAAAACACATGACCAGTCTCTAAAATCTGACACATTGATTCTCTATTCCAAAAACTCCTACCTTGTCAAATCTCATCTCATTAAAAATTCTTATTCAAAAGATATTAATTGTTAAAGTTTCCCTCTCAAAACTACTTGCAAGCAAACATGTCAGAAAAAAACAAAACACGTTCATATTTGGCTTTTAATATAGGGCAAACTGACACTTGGGAGTATGAAAACTGGGACATTGGTTCACTACCATGAGGAAAACATGAATCTATGATTAGGGCTCATGAAAAATAATAGGATGCATTTTGCAAGTGGTCAAAATGGGCTATTTAGAATTTGGAGATTGCAAACACTAGCAGAAAAACAATTTTTGCAAATTGAATGAACCTAGGAAAATGTGTAGATCGATTCATCAAGATTTAAAAATAGGCACACTTAAAGTATTTTAAAAGTACAACATAGTGGTATAATCTATTTGATCTCATTTATCATGGATCTCAAATTATGACATCCCAAACAAGGGTTTTGACCAATTTGCATTTCTTGACACCAGTACAAAGTTATAAATTGCATTTGGAATTGCATTCAAAAACTAATCAAATGGATTTATCACAAGCTCAAAATTGAAACATAACATGTCTCTAACCACTAGAATGTAATACATAAGGAATTTTATCATTTTGGTCAACTAGTTCAAGCTTATAACAAGTCAAACACGGCCTCCCAGAATTTTGAACAATTCACATCAGCATGACTACAATAAATGACCAACTTTGAGGGATTAAAAACATAGTCAAACGAATTTGAAACAACTCAAAATTTGAAACATAAGCTCTTTGGTAGGGACACTAAAAAATCCCAAAGTGGTGAGTCATAAAATATTACTTAGTATGAGATATTTAGATGCAAACACGACCTCCTATTGTTATTTGACAGAGAAAAATGCAAAATTGGACATTGCTCAAAATGGGACTTCATAGAATGGCTCGGAATGGAAATTTATCTTCATGCAACACATAGAAATACTAAATGCAAGGTGTTAGAAACATTAAACACCTCTCATGATTTACAAGGACAATCGGATATGCTTGCATTAAAGAGTTCTTACAGGGCTTGATTTTCTCAATGGTACTCAAAATCTGGGCCTCAATTTTAAGTCCCAACAGTGTCTCTATCTGGGGATGGATGTCCCTTATGGGCATGGTAAGGATTTACATCTCTAGAAGAAGCAGACCACACACTTGATAGAAAAATACTTCTCTTGTACAACTTTATTGAAAACAGGAGAAGTACTCCTACTATGGACAAATGATGGCCCTAGGCCACCAGAAAGTTTTCAAAACTCTGTATCTCTATCATATACCTGATTCTCATTGAAATTTTATTGAGGTAAACTAAAACTCTCATTTTCCTTTGTTTCACTAAACACATTAGCACTTTCAATCACTTCGTTAGGCAAAACAAACTATTATCATCATCTTCATAGTACATGTACAAATTAGCATTAACTTCTACATCATGCTCACTATGAAAATATGAATCAGCAAGATCATAATTACTAATATCAAACTGAAATTGATCATCACTAATTGACTCATGGACACCTTCAGCCGAAAGCACAAAATTTTGGTACTCTACTTCATTCAACGAGTTCAATGAATCAATTTGTAACTCAACATGTGCATCTAGATATAAAGAGAATGTAAAATCTGATTTCTTCTCATTTTTAACATCATTACTCCATAAATTAGACTAAACATATGCTGCAATTTCTTCACATTCCAACAAATGATTAGATACCAAATCACAAGAATCACCATAGAATTGCATTTTCACAATATGTTGATCCGTATCAATGTTTTCCTCCAATAACTCATTAGAATGAACCATTTCATTACTATGACTTTCCTCATCATATGAGAAATCAAAATGTATCTTAGCCTCATGAAAACAAGAAGAAAATGAACCAGCAATAGACCTTATCACTACATCTTATTCTTAGTATAGAAGTCATCATGTGAATTAATGTATGAACTACCATCACATACACGTCCAAAACTTGAAAGAGCATATTCTAAAACTGTATCTTCTTCAACATCACCATATGAAAAGGAAAAATGTGGAAAAGCACAAACATCCTTGGATAAATTTGCATACCTTTCAAAATCATGAGCCAACAAACTTGAAATCTCATCAACACTTAACAAGACTTCATCGCTAGTTTCTTCTCCTTGGTTGTGATTATTATTCGGATAGCTTGACACATTTACAACAACAAACTCATTAGTAATGCATTCCAAAAAACTAGAAATTTGATCATCACATACATCTTCTTCCTTAGACAACACCTCAACAACTGGTATCTTAGCACATTCATATTCATCACTAGAAGAAAGATTGTTACACTTTTCCTCTTCTTTATAATCATCATCATAACAAGATGAATCCACATTATGCCTATCATCAAATTGCTGATTATTGTCCTCTAATTCATAAAGCTAAGACTCTCCATTTTCAACATCATTTTTAATAGATTCATTGCTTCATTATCATTTGTAGCATATTAATTTCTATTATCATCGAATTCATTAGCATTCAAGTCACTTTCCATCTCCATGATAAAATTTTTGTATTCACAAATCTTTTCCAACCTTAACTTTTCTAACCAATCAACTAAATATGGTATAAAAATATCTAAAAGTACCATTGGCCATGAATGTTCCTTAGATTTGTAATACTCCTCAAGATTCATAACCACTGATTTAAACTTCATGTAAATTTGAAAATTACTAAGACCCTTAATATTACCAATTTCATATCTTATGTGAACAATGGTATTATTATGAATCTTTCTTTTTGGCCTAGAAATATTTGCACAAACACTTTCAGAACTAGCCTTTGAATCCATCCTTTTAAATTTTAAACTTCTACCTCTATTTTCTTAGTGTTGAAAATACTAAATGGAAAGGCAACCAGTTTTACCATTCAACTTTCATGAAAGACAAATACATGAAACCCAGAAATACCTTTATGTGTTGCTACATGAGATCTTTGATCTACTGATTGGCACTGTGTGAACTTGGAAACCTTCACACCATACATAAAATCTTTGTAGAGCTGCCACCTCCTTGAAGAGGAAAATGCAATCACAATAGTGATTCACCTTTTGAAATCAATTACTTCAGCAAATACAAACAACCACATAAATTATCAATCAAGAAACTTATACTTCCTCTTTCCCAACAATCAAGATCTGCCCATAAATATTGAAAGCCTCTGATATTAAAATAAACCATGCACTGGCATAGAGATTTAGAATAAGTCACCACTTACACTTAGTGAGAATGATTCGAAATAATTTACCACATTTAAATTCTAAACCAGACTTTCAATATGAAAAAACTTGTAGATCATTAATACCTTGAAAAGAGAATACACTTCATAAATTAATTCTTGACTCTGAACTTTCTCAATGATATATGCAAAAATTGAACTAATTGAAGATAGACTTATAATAGTCATATAACATAATTTACAACCAATTCTCACAACATGCTATTTTCCATGAATAAAGCTTAACTGGGAACACAAAATTCAGCAAGGATATGAAAAGAACACCACAATTCCTCACTGTTGTAGAAAATTCTTCGTATTGTATTGAATCCTTTTCAAATTATCAAGGTTTTTCTATCATACAGAATCAAAAAATGCTATTTATACTAGAGATTCTAGTACTTTTAATAATGAATTCTTTCATAGACTCCCTAGCAGAGTCACCATTTTTGTTGGTGTTTTAAAATGCATAGTGATAAAACCTTCCAAAGGGCAACATAAATGGGAATGTCTAAGGGTTAGCCACTTCCCCATCTTCAACGATACCCAAATGGATCTGGACCAGCATAACGAAGCACAATGCTTTCTTCACTTTTGGCTCTGCAAAACCAAGGTAGGGGTACCTAGAGATCCTACTATGTAACTAGTGCAAGAAACCATAGTCTAGAATATGAACAAAGCAGATTAAACCCTTCTTTCTCCTATTGACTCATGCAATAACATAGATCTGCAATAGTTAAATGAAATTCATAAGTTGAGTGAGGGCATCCTGTTCTAGCTCTTCAAACATAAAATATAAAGATGATTTGAATTTGATTTGATTTTATGTGGGTGGGGAAAGTGGATGAAAACCAAGTATGGACAACAAACTAATGATCCTATAGTTGACCAGTGCCTCATCACTTGGGCAATCCACAAATCTCTCTCATGCATTTTGGATATGTAAGACATATATCCTATGTCAAGACTTTGATTCTATCCATTTACCTTGTAAATTGGATATCAATGTTCAATCTAAATCTTATTCTTACGTAATATCCTCCTCAATAAACCTACAACCCTATTGATTTTCCTAAAGCATTTACACAACTCCTTGAATTATAAGCAACAATGAAACAACATATAGCCTTAAGAGACTGCAACTATGATCTAGAATCTTTGTTCAAAGATTATAAAAAATTACAAATCACTGAGAAAGGAGACAATATTTAAAGTGAAACTCAACACCTATTGTTCTTTTTATTGATTTCTTTGAAATAATACATGAAAATGAATGAAATTGACTCACAAAATACCAAATAAACCAGACTGTACAATATACATATGTTTTTGTAAAAGAGAAAAGATGGTGGGAATGAGAAATTGATGGGATGGGAAGGGGGTATCATAGCCAAAGCATAGCTTCATGGTCTAGAACTAGCACATCCCAGATACTATCCATTCGGACTTCATCAATTCCATAAACCATTTTTGCTAAATGTTTTCATTCCAAAATTTCTTTTCCAATTTCCAACTCCCTACTTTTCCCCAACAACCCCTAAAATGAAAGAGAGAAAATACATATATAGGATGAAGGAATTCAATCCTAACCAAGAGATATTTTCTATTTCCTCTTTTTTTCCAAAAAGATCTGATTCTTTAATCATGACTTTAACTTCAGTCCCGAAATTCATCACTGTTCGAAAACCAATATTCCTCATAACTGAAAATTGGAGACAAATTATACTAGAATGGCATAATATCCTCAAAACTAACCCAATAGACTTTTTACCATGTGCTTTTACCAGGCCTGTAACTGTATTTTCAATTTTCACCAATTTCACTGAGAAGGCTCAAATTCCACACTTTTTCCTATAACTTGAATCATTGAAGACCTACTCATAATCTAATTCCATATCTAGATTCCTTGTCTCAAGACCTTTCCAACAGTATATGATACTTGATATTTTGGATAAAAATATTCCCTATGGTGACCACTTGAATTTTCAAGCTCCTAACTATGAACAGAGCAATCAAAAGGCATGAAACTAAAAAAAATTTAAATTTCTATAGTATAAACTATAGAAAATTCATTTTTTAAAACCAAATTTTCAATCTAGATACTTGGACGCTCAAGATGGAGATAAAAAACTATTATATTAAAACAATTCTCCTTATACCTCCCTAGGTCATTTTAACAGCAACATGTGTCGAGCTATAATAGGCCACCTGGTCCTAGGAAAATCCCATGACTACTTGCTAGATTTCTCAACTTTATGGGAGGTCACCATGTCACTACTAGTGAATTCTCCCATTTTCCAATGGTGACATGGCTACCACCAAAATTCGATAGCTTTTTTGGTAGCTCCTCCTCTTACCATTCACATGATGCCACTTGTCATTCCATTATTCGTCAACTCTCTAACCAATTTTTTAACTTTCTGGGAGGTTTCTATGTCACTATCGATGAAACCTCCCATTTTTTGGTGGCAACATGGGGACGACTAGAATCTAGTGATATTTCTAGTGAGACTCCAATTCTAGTCACTTAGTCAAAATTTGTATAGTTACCTCTAGCTGGCCATCCATGGGCTCCACCATGTAGGCCACAGCTTCCAAAACCATGTGTCTTTTAAGATATTAAGTCTTAGTGTGTCAGTTTATTTCAATAATTCAAAAGAACTTCCCTTTCGACATGTGGGATTAATCCATTTTATCTTTATCTCTTACATTTTTCACTCTAAAACAATAGGTGTCTTCCTCTAAATAGCTCCCCTATTTTCCTTATGTCACTGCCTTTTCCTGCTTTGAAAGTGGACTACAAATCTAATGTGGGCAACTTCCCCTTAATTATTGTAGCCTTCTTCCAACAATTTCTCTTAGACTCCCCTGCCTTGGACTACCTCCTGCAAATGGCATCTCCCCATTTATGTTGTGGCTTCCTCTTAGCATGGACCTTCTATTGACAATATTTGTGCTTTAAGACACTAAAGACCCCCCATATTTGGTGTGGGTTTGAGACAAAGAGAGAACTCTAAATTTAAGCAAATTGTCTGCTTCTTTGCATTGGCATAGTCTTCCCTTCTCAAATGCTAGCAGCTTTTGATCATGAGAAAAAGTTCATTTATTACATGAATGAGACTTTTGTATATCACTCCTTCTAGTAGCTTGGACATTCTCCCTCTTCATTTTTGTGTGGGTAGATTTTGAAAATAGAGATGTCTTGCTAGGACATTTCTTCAAACAAGGACTTCTGCATAGCAAACACTTCAACTCCCTTGCATAACTTCTTTCCTTTTCAACCACCATGGACTGATCTTGGTCATTACCACATAGTGACATAAGGATATCAATCTTAAAAGTATACATTGAAGCTACACATTCTAGTGAGCAATGATATTTGGTGCATATGAAATTCCAAAGGGGAGAAAATCAAATCCGCATTAGCACAAAGGCATCAGACACACACCTAGTGCCCCCCCATGGTGAACTAGCACTAGATCATCCTTGGCAAATAGATCTTGAGAGGATTATTGGAATGGATCTAAAATGGTTATGGATAATTCACTTCTTCCTATACTAATCCTCTCAATAGACAATGATTTTTAACAAATGTTAAAATCAAGCTAACATTTTAATTTCATTCTATTCCATTGGATGCATAATCCAATATACAACTTATCCTTAAGAAATCAAACATATAATACCTGGAACTATAGCATCACCCTATTCTCACCATATTCAAAAATATCATATATTGGTCACTGTTGATCACCTTTGTAAACCCATCACTTATTATCAATCAGGTGAGATTTAGTCAGGCCCCAAAAGTGGGTATGGCTAAAAATAAATTGTCTTTGGACAAGTGATATTCCAAACTGATCTGATGAACATCTGAAAATGACTTAAAACCATTCAACACTAAAATATCCCTTTAAAACTCATTTCACATATTATGCACAAAATGTCATTTTTGTGCCAAGAGGTCCTTTGACTAGCTTTAAAAACTGACTAAAACACTGACCAAGCTTTAAAATTTGACACACTTATTCTCTGTTCTACACACTCCTACCCTATCAAATATCATTTCATGATGAATTCTTATTCAAAAGATATTAACTATTAAAGTTGCTTTCTCATAACTACCTACAAGAAAACATGTCAGAAAACAACAAAACACGTTCAGATTTGGGTTTCAAAACAGGGCAAACTAACATTTGGGGGCATGAAAACTGGGACATTGGTTCACTGCCATGAGGACAACATGATTATGTGATTAGGGTAAATGAAAAATAATGGGACATATTTGGAAAGCAGTCAAAATGGGCCATTTAGAATTTGCAAACTTGAAACGCTGGCAGAAAAGCAGTTTTTGCAAATGGAATGAACCTGGGAAAAAGTGCAGACAGATTCATCAAGATTTAAAAATTGGAAAACTTAAATTATTTTTAGAGTAAAACATAGTGGTATAATCCATTTGATCTCATCTATCATGGATCTTGAGTTATGACATCCCGAACAAGGGTTCTGACCAATTTGCATTTCTTGACACTAGTAAAAAGTTACAAATTGCATTTGGAATCGCATTCGAAAACTAATCAAACAGATTTTTCACAAGCTCAAAATTGAAACATAACATCTCTTTGACCACTAGAATGCAATGAAAAATCAATTTTCTCATTTTTTTCAATTATGTCAAATTTATAACAAGTCAAACACGACCTCCTAGAATTCTGAACAATTCACATCAGCCTGACAACAATAAATGACCAACTTTGAGGGATTCAAAACCTAGTCAAATGGATTCAACATGACTCAAAATTTGAAACTTAGGCTCTTTGGTATGGAAACTAAACACTCCCAAAGTGGAAAATCATGAAAAATTACTTGGTGTGAGATATTCAGATGCAAACACGACCTCCTGTAGTTGTTTGACACTAAGGCAAAAATGCAGAATTGGACATTGCTCAAAACAAGATTGCACAAAATGGCTCGGAATGGAAATTTATCTTCATGGAACACATAGATGTATTGAATTCAATTTGTTAGAAATATTGAACACCTCTTAGGCCTCACAAGTATAAGTGGGTACGCTTACATTAAAGAGCACTTATAGGGCTTGATTTTCTCAATGGTACTCAAAATTAGGGCCTCAAATTTGAGTCCCAATAGAAAGTATTGACTATTGCAAGACTTTTTCTTCTGTAGCAAGACTAGAAGGTGTTAGAACTTTACTAGCATATGCAACACATAAAGGATATAAGGTATATCAAATGGATGTTAAATCTACATTCTTAAATGGAATTCTTGATGAGGAAGTCTACATTGAACAACCCGAAGGTTTTGTATAGCCTGGCAAAAGAGACATGGTTTTTAAGTTACACAAAGCTTTATATGGTCTCAAGCAAGCTCCTAAAGATCAATATGAAAGAATTCATAATTAGTCGGTACAAATTGTCTTTCAAAGGACAAATGATAATTGTAATCTATATATCAAGGAAGGACCAAATAAGAAGATTGTGTTGGTAGAAATATTTGTTAATCATACTCTATTTATAGGAAATGATGATTTGTGCACAGCATTTTCAGAAGAATTGAGTAAAGAATTTGAGATGTTCATGTTTAGTGAGATAAAATTCTTTGTTGGATTATAGATACAACAAAACAAAAATGGTATCTACATCACTCAATCTAAGTATATCAAGGAAATACTGAAGAAATTTGGAATGGAAGATTCAAGACTAGTTGGAACTCCCATGTCTACTAGACATAAATTTTCCAAAAATGATGAATCTAAAGAAGTAGATCAGACCTTATATAGATCAATGATTGGGAAATTATAGTATGTGGTACACACAAGGCTTGATATTGCTCTAGCAGTTGCAATAGTAGCAAGATTCTCAGCAAATCCCAAGGAAAATCATATGATGTCAATCAAAAGAATTATGAGATATCTAAAGGTACTAAAGACTATGGTTTATGGTAAAAATTTAGAGGCAATCTAGACTTAAAAGTGTTTACCGATGCTGATTGGGCAAGAAGTCTTGATGATAGAAAAAGCAGTAGTAGAGGAGCATTCTTTCTCGGTAAAAGACTAGTATCTTGGACAATCAAGAAGCAAAATTGTACATCTCAATCCACAGCAAAGGTAGAATATGTAGTAGCAATTAATTGCTCTAACATTGTTTGGTTCAAAAAATTGTTGGAAGGAATGAAGGTAGAGATCAAAAATCTAGTAGTCATATATTGTGATAACACTAGTGCAATCAATATATCAAAGAATCTAGTAATGCATTCCTAAACAAAGCCCATTGCTATAAAATACCACTTCTTAAGAGAATTAGTGTAGGATAAATAAGTCAAATTGGAATATGTGAATACAAAAGAATAGATTGCAAACATGTTCACCAAGCCATTACATAAAGATGCATTTTTGTATCTAAGAGGTAAGCTAGGGGTCATTCCCCTATCTAAAATTCACTAAATGAAGTTTAGTGATGCATCAACTAGAACCTGTTGAAGATCAATTAGTTGGTGTAGAATTGGCAAGGGCATATTGCAAATAAATCAGTACTTAAGGTATATTGGTATTTATAGAGTTATTTTCTTTGGCATGTGTTGTCAAAGAGGGAGAAGTTTACTATCATATCTCTAAGAAATTTTTTGAACCAGAATAAAGTAAGGAATCAAAGAGGGAGAAGTTTTCCAAAGAAGAAGTTTTTTGAAAGAGGGAGAAAGTTCTAAATGAACTTGGTAGCAATTAAAGTAGACAGAATCTAGGGAAAGAAAGAGCTCATACTGACAGAGGGAGTTCTCAAGTCTAAAATCCAAAATTTCATTGTGCTATAACATGTATTTTCATCAATGCCAAAGATGGAGATTGTTGGATACAATTGATTAATTAAGTGTTTTCTTTAATGTTACACAAATGTCATATCATTATCAGTTAGTATATGCCAAGCTCACTCGGGCAATGAAGACAATTTTTTGTGTCTACCAAGCATTCTTGTGTTTTCCTAGTTTAGAAGGTAGTGTCTACCGAGTTCACTCAAGTGTCAAAGGAAATGATGTAGAAAGTGAATGTTAACTGACCTCACTCGTTTAATGAAGGAAAGTTGGATGGAACATTTGCTAACTAAGCTCACTTGGTTGCCAAAGGATTTTTCACGAGTTTAAAGTGTAAACCGAGCTTCTATTGGTTAACAAAGAAAATTGTTTCTGAGTTAGTTTCTACTGAGCTAGGTCGGCTAACGAAGGATTTTCTTATTTTGACATATTAAGCTTAATTGATTTATCTATTGATTCCATCCAACTAAGGTGATTAATATTAATTATTATAAGTTGTTTTTAAGCTGAATTGAAATAGTGGAAGATATAAGTATAAGGTCAAGCTGTGATTTCAAAGTTTGAGTATGAGAAGCTAGAAGATGTTATTTGAAGATTTAATAATGACAAGAGGAAGTGAAATGAAAGGATAAGTAGAATATTCTTGTGAGGCAAAAAAGCTATATTTAATCAATAAGGATCAAGTACAAGATAGAACAAAGATCTTTAATCATCAAATCAGGTCATCTCATTTTTATTCTCTAACCATTGTAGCAGTGATCTAAATCTCTTAACAGAGTTGGCTTAGCAGCTATTTACAAATCCTCTAACATGGTGGCAGTTCTTTTGAATTTTCTAAAGACCTCTAACAAGTCCACTCCTAATAGGGTGATTAAATCCTTTAATAGGGTCACACCTAATAGTTTGTTTTGTAACCTTTAACAAGGTTGGCTCCTAACAGGCTCACTTCAGAAGAGTGAAAATAGTAACTAGTTACAATTGGTGGTTTTTCCCAAATTGGGTTTCCACATTAAATCTTGGTGTCAAATGTGTTCATGTTATTTCTTTTATGCTTGTAATTAAGTTAAAGTAGTAGTAATCATAGATAACATCTAAACTTCACATGCCAAGCATTTACCAAGTTACAACATTCTATATGTGTTTACCGAGCTTCAACAATATTCAATTTTTAGTTTGTATTTTGTACTGACATCTTAGGGATCTAGGATTTATTTTAGTTGTAACTAATTCATCCCTCTGCTCTCAGTTTCTCCTCTTTATTTGATGATACCTTGGTCAAAATTATGTAGCAAAACACTCATCTTCAATACCTAGAACCTACCCTAGATTGTATGGAAACATTTAGTCTCCAGCTAAATCCTAAGAAATGTACTTTTTGTGTTACATCATGGAAGCTACTTGGTTACATTATGTCTACAAAAGGAATTGAGGTGGACCCAAAAAAGGTTCAAGCTATAATGGAAATGTCTCCACCTCACAACATTAGTCAAATGAGGGGTCTACAAGGAAGACTTCAATCTATTGACAAATTCATCTCTCAATTAGTGGATAAGTCACAACCTTTTAATAAGACTTTGCATAAAGGTGTGAAATATGACTAGAATAAGGATTTTGATCAAATCTTAGTGTGGATTAAACAATATCTTGCTAATCCATCAATATTGATGCCTCTTATTTACAAGAAACCTCTCATTTTATACATCTCTACAATAGACTTGTCTTTAGGTATCTTACTAGCTCAAGAAGAAAACAACCAAAAGAAATGAGTTGTTTATTATCTTAGTCATACATTGATATCCTATAAGATGAACTACAACATTATTTAGAAAGCTTTCTTGACAGTTATTTTAGTTTCCCAAAAGTTGAGACAGTACATGCTTGCTCATACTATGTGATTAATTTCAAAGATCTATTCATTGAAGTATTTTCTTACTAGGCTGCTCTAAAAGGAAGGCAAGCTAAATGAATCATGATCTTGAGTGAGTTATTTATTAAATATTTTGAATGGAAAGCTATCAAAGGATAGACAATTGCTGATCAACTAGCAGAAATACCAATGCAAAGTCTTCTACCACTAAACATTGAATTCCTTTGATGAATCTATTTTATTGCTAACACATCAAACATGGGTGATGTTCTTTGATGGTTCCTTCACACAACAAGGATCTAGTGTTGGATTTTTATTTATAACACCATATAAATATTCTTAACCTAAGGCATACAATATTCTTTTTCCTTGTACAAAAATTATTACAGAATATGAAGCCTTAATCAATGGCATGAAAATTCCAACTAAATGAAGGGTAGATGAATTGAATATCTTTGGTGACTCACAGTCATTTATCAATAAATTCAATGATGTTTATCAAACAAAGGATGAGAAGTTGACACCTTAAAAAATAAAGGTCAATGATTTGAAAAATTACTTTGCACATGTCACCTTTCAACAGATTCCTCGAGCAGATAATAAGGAGGCCAATGCGATGACCACTCTTGCTTCCATCCTACAAATGCTAGAAAATGAATTTCAACATGATTTCCTGGTGGAATGTTATCCTACCCTACCTATGATTCACCATAATCCCAAATTATCTATTCTATCATAGGAAATGAATCATCTCACTACCATCATATCTATTCTTACCTATGTGACCAAATAGTTCTAAACAATCTTAATTGGAATGAAAAACATCACCTAATCTACAATGCTTCATGGTATGTCATCATAGCTAATGAATTGTTTAGGAGAGGTCTCAATGGTACACTACTTAGGTGTCTAAAACTTGATGAGTCAAAATGTGCATTAATAGATATATATGAAGGCATTTGTGGATACCACTCAAATGGATTGACACTGGCTCATAATCTTATTAGTGTTGGTTACTATTGGCTAGATATGAAGAAAGAGGAAATTAAATATTCCAAGTCCTACAAATAGTGCTAGCTCCATGGAAATCTAATTCATGCTCCAGCCAAGGAGCTCATTCCTTTCATCACACTTTGGCCAGTTCAACAATGGGCCTTTGATCTACAAGGTCCAATTCATATGTCTTCTTTGAATGGACACAAATTTATTATCACAACTATAAACTACTTCATAAAATGGGTAGAAGCAATTCCTCTTTCTAAGGCTAATGGAAAAACTAGCTCTTTTCATTCTCAATTACATCATTTGTAGGTGTGGTGTATCATCCACCATCATTATTGATAATGGGAGATAGTTTAAAAATAAGGATCTCAAGGAGCTGTGTTTAAAATTTAAAATCACACAACATTGGTCTTCCATCTATCAACCTCAAGGTAATGGAAAAGTGTAAACATATAATAAGGCTATTCTTAAGACCTTGCATCACATAGTCAATAAATTTGGAAGGGATTGGCAACTTTAGATCAATCTAACTTTATGGGCTTACAGAATAAGTATCACAACTCCTATGAGAACAATGCTCTTTTCTTTCGCATATGGAGTGGATGTTGTGCTTCCTATTGAGGTCAAGGTTCCTCCTTCATGAATCTCTTTGAAAGGCCTCATTAGAGATGATCATTACAAAATATCTTAGCTGCAAGAGGTAGAACTACTACACGAACATCAACAAGTGGCATTTGATAATCTATGAGTTTATCGAAAGAGAATGTCTAAAAGATACAATACGAAATTCAAACCACATGAATTCCAAGTGATTGACCTCATATTGAGGGAAACCTTAAGAATTAGTAACAATGGATACAAAAAGGGAAGTTTGAACCTAATTGGCTTGGTCCATACATAGTCGCTGCAGTGTTTGGATTCGGTGCTTATCAACTTTCAACAACTGAAGGAGAATCTCTCATAGAGCTGATCAACACCCTTCAACTAAAATAGTTCTACAGCTAACTTGCTTTTGAAGCTCTTTGTACATACTTAAATTTCCTTAACAAAATATATTATCTTGGTGAAAAGCTAGCAATAGGCACCTTGGTAATAGCAAAAAAGTTTAAAAATATGAAAAATAGGCATCATGGTATCAAAAATAGAATCTCTTCCAAGAAGGTGAAAACCTGGTAAATGGATGCCTCTTGTTTCAAATGCTACATGCTAATGCTACATGCTACATCACATCTTCTAGCTCTTGTACAATTGTTTTCCTACTTTAGTTTGTGGCTCTCTCATTCATACACTCCCAGTTACATTCAAGATCTTGCTCAACACTTACATGGATTAAAACTAGTCATTGTCTTGGGGGAACCACCCTATGGTCTCTTAGAACATCTCTTAAGCATCAGTCACCAATTGTTCTAGTTGTGTCTATCTATTGTTGCTTATTTTACTATTGAGATTCATCTTAAAGAATATCTCTTATGCATCAATCACCAATTGTTCTAATTGCATCTATCTATTATCACTTACTTTACTATTGAGATTCCTCTCAAAGAAGATCTTTTATGTGTCAGTCACTGATTATTATAGCTATATCTATCTACTATTGCTTAGTCTCCTACTGAGATGCTTTTCAATAAAGATTTCTCTTTGAAGTCAGTCACTAGTTGTCCTAACTGAGTTTGTTTACTATCTTCCTCCTACTAAAGAGATTTCTTACACATATGTTTTAAACATCGACACTTGACATCAATCTAATGAAATTAAAACTAAAGTATAAACTTTGACACTGTTTGAGCTATGCTGAGCTTTTCTTTGTTTATTTTTCTTTTGCTTTGTCATTTCCCTTTGAACAACTCAGGGATGTCTATTTTGACTGGAGAAGTAAGGACTGGGGGCATGATATTTTCTTTATTTTCTTCTTGATGGTTTATTTCTAATGATCTGAAGCAACATATAAAAGGTTGTCCACTATAAAATCCTCTATCTAGTGTTGGATGGCCATGTATACCTTAACTCATTCTATATGAACACTTTAGTGAGGTTTGTTCTTATCCTTGATTGTTTGCTTGAATTCTCTATGCTATAGTAAAATATTAATGCTCATCCTTATATGTGAATGTATGGGTCACTATGAGTATACTTAGCACACTTCTATCTTAGATAATGAATGCAAGGGTTGTTGTAGACAAAATACTTACTAATTACTTAGTATGAGAAGGATTTGTTGCATGTATTATATGCTTACACACAAGAAACATGTTGGTCATCCTAGCATTTATGCTTTGATGATTATGTTCACTTGTTACATTAAAAGGGCCATATTTTATGGTCATTCTAGCTTCTTGTGCCTTAATGCTTACATATAATCCTAGAAAAGTAAGACACATGCCATATTCATATTCTCATGATTGGAATTTTAGTGCAAATTATATGACATTCATGGGTTTAACTAAATTCCCTATGATGATAACTGTCTTATGAGTTTATTAACCAATCCTAGGTATTACATCTAGCATAGGGTTGTATTTCATACTCAAATTGCATTTAGGGCATAGCTCTGATTACTTGATTGCACAAACATTTGATTCCTTGGTCAACCTTTCTAACTTTGATGAAGCACCTATCATGAGTAAAAAATGAGAATCCTACATGAGATGTTAGTATATATACATTTTTCATTACCATACCATTCATCTATATATTTTCATGTCATGTCATAAGCTTACATCATATCTCATTCATCAAATTTGCATAATAAACATCCATCTCATCTATGCTACATATCTATATATCATATCAATTTGCATTAGTCACAATCATATAGCTACATATCTCATGTATAAACAATCATAAGAGAAAAAGTGTTACACATAAAATGTTACTAAACAAGAGCTCATATATATATATATATATATATATCAAATGGAGTCAAAATGTACATCGATACAAAAAATGTGTGCTACTTGGGTGTTGTCAATCTAAAAAAAATACAAAATGATGTTGATACATCATATGATACATGATCAAAAGTAAGATAGAAGAAGGAAGACTAACTAAATCCTTATCCTTCATACCCAAGTGGAGGAGGAGGAGGAGGTGCATCTTCTCTAACTGGAGGGCATGTACCCTCTTATGCCCTGGCATACTCTGAAAAATGAGGCACTTGCTTTGCTGCCTCTAGGACTACTCCAACATAAGCCAAATAATGATATGCTTCTCTCGTTGTTTGTAGACAAGCCTCATCCTAGTGCTACTCTAGTTTCTCTCAAAGCTCATGAATTTCTTGATCTTTCTCTACTAGTCATGTGTCTCTAATAGCTAGCTGGATCTATAGCTCTCCCAGCTACCACTATGTTGTCCTCAGTCGGTCCTTGGATCTCCTAAGGGCATCCTAGGTATGTACTAGGATATCTCCACCCTATGGCTCAGTAGCAAGTTGATCCTACATCTCCTCATCACCCACACCCTACTCTATCTATTGTGGAGGCTAACCCTCCACCCTCTATCTCTAAGCATCACCTCTAATGGAATCTAAGGTTCCCATCTCTCCTCAAGATCTCCTCTACCTAAACCCACTACCACTAGCACCTAGATCCACTCTCATCTATTAAGGTGGGACCAAAACTATGTAGTTTGTTTTCTCAAGCCATACTAATGTGGTTATCATGGTGCCTCTTTATACTCAAGACTCACCCCTCCATCTGCTACTACTAGCATGTAGTCCTAGTGGGTGAGTGTGATACTACATACATTGATCATAGACCTGCCTAGATCTAATCTTACTAACCACCCCTTCTTCACCTCCTCGGTGGAACAAGTTTATGCATAATACTCTTATGAAATGTCCTATGGTTGGTTGTATTGCATCCACATGTGTGTTAGTGGAAACCACTCAATAACATGGATTAAATGACCAATTAATGGCTAAGAGGTAAACATATAAGCAAGATACACTTGAGAATTGTCCCATGTCTCTATTTCTTGTCAGGGCTGCCATACCACTACTACCAAATCATCTAACTTAGCTCTCCATTGCTCTGTCTTAACCTATATAATCTGGGTTATTTGCCCTTGATATCTACAAATGTAGGGCTCGAGAGGCTATCCCTCATCCTCAAATATATGTCTAGTAATGGGTAGGTACTCCCATACCTATACCTATAGATCATATACTCTTGCAACCATACTCTTTGTCTCTTTATAGATGATCTCATGGAACATATGGGCTAGTATGCATTGATGCCACCCAAAATATGATGACTGCTCCAACATCCTCTATAGCATCTATTCCCATCCACACTCTAGACCATACTAACCTCTGTTAGGCATCAAGTAACATCTAAGGAAATCTTTGAGCCCCATTATCAATCTATGGGTTAGATTATATACCTAGACTAGCTCCTCCCATAGGATAGCTTTTCCCATGATAATAACATCCTAAAATATGGCCTTCAATGCCAATGTCCATAATCATGGTTGTGTATCATAGTAGATTTTTCGCACATGGAATGGTATCTAGAGTATCATATATATGTCCTCTAGTGTAATGATCAGCTCTCCAAGAGGCAAATGAAAAATGTTAATCTCTAAATAGAAATGCTCCACCAAAGAAGTTAGTAAACCATGATTCACCCACAAATTAGGGGTTTCATAAATATGGGAGAGACTAAGTGTATCAATATGAGTCAACTTAGCAGCATCTAGCTATCTAATCAATGCCTCGATGTTTGGATAGTGTGATCTGAATATAAAATCTGGAAAGTCAACTTGCAAACAAGAAAACAACATCAACATGATCAGTATCCAACCCAAGTACAAACATGGTTTTTCTATACTACTACAACATATCATAGAATCATGCTTTAATGACCAATGATGACGTTAAAAAGACAAACAACTAATTTTCAATGTAAATGAGTCAATTACTCTTAGAATTTTTCAAATAGACTTCACATTCTCACGTGCACAACTCACATCATCACCCAAGGAAACTCTACAACTTGCACGATAAAACATTCTTAGCTGAGGAAACCCTACAAAGTGCACAAAAAAACATTTGGATGTGAAATAGACACATATTCAATGTGAAAATTCCTTTATTTCTAGGATCTCTTGTGTGAGAGATGGGTGTCCCTCACATAAAGAAATCCCACCTACTGCAAAAGAAAGTGACCTAGTGGAAATTCTTCATGCGAGATCTCTTAGAGCCTCACATGAGTAATAGAGTCCTCACGCGAGGACCCTATCTACTTAAGCTTCTTAAAATTCTAAAATCAACAAAAAATGATAGAAATGCATGAAATTCCAAATGATTATGGGGTTTAACGACTACTCACTGGAAGTCCATAGTTTTCTAGATGGTTGTGTTGATTAGATTTCTTGAATTGGTGTGAGTGCATGGCAACCACCATTCTTTCCTCAGAGCTCTTTCTCCACAAAAGACAAATGCACAAATGATTTGAAAAATGACCTTTTCAACCCTTATATAGGTTTTGACCTAATTCTTCAAAGTGCTTTTATGGATGTATAAATCACCCCTCTAGCTAATTGGACTACTCTAAACTTATTTTCAGGATCAAAATAAAGATCTATCACACTTAAACAACTCAAAATCACATTTAAATTTTTTTGGGATAGACACAATTGAATGCTT
This sequence comes from Cupressus sempervirens, assembly GCA_028749045.1. Classification (NCBI taxonomy): domain Eukaryota; kingdom Viridiplantae; phylum Streptophyta; class Pinopsida; order Cupressales; family Cupressaceae; genus Cupressus; species Cupressus sempervirens. Next base: position 499,362,113 of record CM053793.1, on the reverse strand, counting down.
GTGTAGTATATCTTTCTAATACTTTATGAATTTTGAATCATCATCAATTCAACATTTCTCCAAAATTTTCAAAATTGTCATAAAAATTCAACTCTTGTCAAACTTGGTCAACCAAAACTTGAAATTACTCTAAATTAACTTCAAATTTTCTCCATGCTCTTTTGATCAATTCTACTTTCTTTTGAATCTCTGATCAATTCACTATCTTTCAATATTTTTCTCTACATCACTATTCTAGTGTGTCATCTTTCAATTTCTCTCCTGAGAGCATAGGATGATTCTATCATTGACTCTTTCAAAACTAGTGTCAAATTAATCTAAATATAATGTCCTAATTACTAGTGGTGTCTCATCACTCATAGGATCTTTTTTCCCTCTATTTGGCATCATATGCTATCGAATCTTACTTATTGATTAACTGATCAAACTCACAATAATGCTAGTTGCTTGGCCAAAGAAATGGATCAAAATCCTACAGCAATGGGTTGCTTAACCCAAGATTGGACATCTCAAGTGGTTCTTATCAACTCATTTGGACTCATTTAATTTATCAACTAGGGATGTAAACTTGAAATGGTGTTTACAAAATATATGCTTCAAACGTATCTCAACTTAAGAACTACTCTACAAAAATTCAAGTGCTTAAACTATAGGAAATTTATGCTATAGCTGAGAACCAAATCTATTTTAATAAAGCATGAAAATACAATTGAGAATTACTTCAGTTGCCTATACTATAGGAATAGTCCACTAATTTTGTTATTAGTGGTTGTAGGAACAACAGTCTACTTTGATTCTACAAACTAAATATAAATCCTATGCTAACTAATTAGTTCACTCCTTGTGTAGGCCCCCACAGAGAAGTGAAGTAAACTAACTTAGAGGTGAAAACATGAAATGATCTTTTTATTCATAAAAATAAAATGTACATACTAATGAACAAAAATATTATATTTAGTACTTAAAAACTCAGCAACTTCTTCTTTCTATTAAAAAATGACTAACTAAAACCTAGCACCTTTGGAACATAGACTTCCAGTTATTTAAAACACAAACTAGGAACATAATTCTTAGATTCAAGATTCATCAACTACCAAAACAAATGATGACATTGATTATTACAACTGGTGCATTAATTATGGTACCACATAGAATAGTAATTTAGGAGCTCATGACCCTTGAGCTTCCTTTGCTCAAGGTTGGTCTATTAACACGAGCAACTGCTTTGACTCCCACTTGGTTGAGTTGACTTTACTTTTATATCTACAAAATATTAGGACCTCCAAAACAATAACATACATCAAGACTTATTCAAAACATGTTATCTAAATTAGTTTACCCTATGTCACATTGTTGTAGGAGAACTACCCAACCCAACTAAGGAAGAAAAAGCATCATTCTCACTATATAGTAATTAAATGACATATATTTTCATAGCATATTAATTTTGATCCTAAAAAGTAGTTGTGCACACATTTGTCTAAAATCATCATAAAAACATGTTCTTGAACATCAAAATATTTATAAAGTTCGCAAATTAAACTGAAAATGAAATGACAAAATAGACCATATTTTGGTCTCATCATTCCCTCGGACTAAAACTTTGACTTGTCCTCAAGAAAACATGAAATTTTTCACCCTCATAGCCATCCTAAAATCCAAGGCAAAAAATTTTCCTTTACCCCCTATAGCAGTGTTCCAATAAAAACCTTTACTCTCCCTATACTTTTCCCATCTACGGAGCTCTTTTGATATATCAAATTTCTCTAAATCTTGCTAATTAGCAAGCAATGGGGACATAAAAAATGGAGGCTGAAAAGTTAAAGGAATCAAATCATTCTTTCTTTCTTCCCCCAACTTGATATACTGAGGTGCTCACCGGGTGGCCATGATAAAATTCAATAGAGAATGAGATTTTCTCTTCTACAAGTCTTCACTCAATCCTATCCAGCACCATTGATTCACCTGCTTTTCTATAGGAAGATTTGTTTCTACCATAGCTTTATATTCCTGATAGATTGTTTCCCTTAAAGAAGGAATAATTTGAATTTTAGGTTTTGAGTAAGCAATTTTCAACCAGTCATAGTATAGAGTTCCGGCATCCTTGGCCTTAGGCTTGAGAAAAAGTGGAATCTCATACTCTAATTCCCTATACTGATGGGCCTAGTTTTCCCTACTAATTTCATTTTGGATCAGAGACATCAATGCCCTAAGTTGAATATCACCCACATAAGGTAGAGGGTTCTAATCTCTATTATCAATGACTACTAAATTATGTAAAAAGAGTTCACAGAGTAAATTTATGATGGCTACAAGGGCAGCATGAAAAGCTTGGAAGAATTCATGAGGAATATTTAATGTTAAACTTTTACACTGCATTACACAGGTCATCTAATAATTGACAAATTGTCCTTTAAAAAAGAGAGCATAAATAGGAGAAGGAGAGCAATAAGACATTAATTCAGGAATCATGGTAGTGACTTTTGTAAGTTTACCACTTAATTGCTCAATCTCCTCATCCTTTTCAGTCAAATCTTGAGTTTGATTGAAGATAGGTTTTTCTAGGCTCTCTCTCTCTCTCTCTCTCTCTCTCTCTCTCTCTCTCTCTCTCTCTCTCTCTCTCTCTCTCTCTCTCTCTCTCTCTCTCTCTCTCTCTCTCTCTCTATTTTCTATTCTTCCCTCTCCTAAATTAGTTGGTTAGTTAACTGTGAAATAATGCTTAACAATGAAATAGTGGAACCAGGATAGAAAGTAACATGTGTCTCAGGTGAAGGATCAATAGGATCAATTTGCTAGGCTATAGATGCTAAAACATCAAGTCCTTGAGAAAGAATATGTTCAGCAACATTATTAACTACATCAAAATTTATTCCAATGTCTTCTTTGTGAAATTTTTATCTTTGAGGTAGAGGAGAATCTAAAACTCCAATAGATACACTATTGTCATTGTATGAATCTATGGAAATGATAGGTGGCTAGACAAAGGATGTTCTTGCTGTTGCAGGTACACATTCTACACTTTCACCCTCTTCAATGATGGTCTTATCTTCATTAGAAGAAGAGGATTGTTCTTTTTTAATAGCTACATTTTTAAATACAAGGGATTAAAAAGACACACCCTCATTGGGTTTTATAGATGATTGGATCCTTTGAGTTCTACATATAAAGGGTACTTCTGCTACCTTTGAAGCTGTAGGAGGTTCTAGAGATGTTTCCTATACATTCCCCCTTTTCTTCTTATAAACCCTAGGAACTATAGGAGAGCTAGTATTTGCGAAAACTTTAACTTTCCTTTTACCCTTATCATATGTTGGTCCTAACCCAAAGGTAGAAGCTATGGAATTGGAAATTGAGGTTCTATGTGACCTCTTGGGTTTGGTTGAGGAAGAGCCTAGTTTTGGGTTTACAAGATTTTCCTGAGGTTCTCTTTCTTCTTCAACTTGCTTTGCAGGTTTCCTAATAGGGTTTTGCATTTTTTTCAAAAAAATCATCCCAATATATCCCAAGTTGTTCCCTAAGGGCTTGTTCTATGATGAGCTTAATAAAATAGAGGTGTGAAACATCCTTCAGGGTTCCTTTTTGTGTTGTGCTGGAGTGACGCTTTTTGACAAAATATGATACATAAAATGAGGAACATTCAAAGGGCAGTCATCATGACTTAGGAAGCTCAAAAATTTGAAATGTGTGGCATGCAAATATGAATGTCTCCTCTCACAAGTAAAATATCTCATAATATAAGTAGCACATTCATTAAATGGTTATGGTAAAGATTCTGATTGCACTTTGTTTCTGGTCTATCTGAAGCCATGGGTCTGTATGCACTATAAATCAGGCTCTAACCGAAACTAGGTTTAATGCATCTAAAAACTACTCTCTTGCCAGCAGCAATACCATTACATCTGCTGCAATTTTGGGTGAAAATGGAACCCTTACTCTTCTGACTATAGCAAAACCATCCCTCAACATTTGCAAGAATTCTAAGGCAAGCTTCTCATTCTATGCAGGCAGTTTGAACATGTAATTCATCCACCCCTTAGCTTGAAATATAGGTAGGCAAATTGGGTCTCCCAACAATGTTGTATGGTCAAGTGGTTCTCTTCTTAACAAACCACTCCCCATTGTTCCTCTAGAGTGATTATAGGAATAATTTAAAAAATGAAAAAACTTGCAATAGATGAGAAGACAAGTGATAGTACTTGTTTTAAGAAACTGATGTTTTTAGCATTTAGGATCACTTAATTTTGCATTAAGTACCTTAGCTAGAACTCATACTTACCAACTTGTGAAAATTGTGCAACATAAAAGGTGACTGTCACATCACATTATTCTCTTATCATGATTTATGGAAAGGATGCAATATGTGGCGACACATAAAGAATATCATAGACATTTAATTATAACAAAAAAATGAAATATAATACCCCTCCTCCCAACTAAATTAGGCAATAACTCCTACAATTGCTAGTGACAAAGGTAACTAAAAATAGAAAAACACATTAAGAATTTTTTTTTAACTTGAGTATGCATATGGACCTATTAAATTGTGTTTTCATTTGATACCATCATGCAAGTTGATGAAGGGTGAGGTGAGGTGGAAAATGAGAAAAAGTAGAGTGAGCTGGAATTATTATAGAGAAAATACTTTCACAAAGAAAGTAGTTTATTACGATGAGTGAAATGCTTTTAGAGAGAGGATAAAAAATGAACGAGAAACTCATCTGCAGTTACTGTAGGAATTGTAGGATCAATAAATGGATGGAATTGTTGCAATAACTCTTCACGACTAGATGACTTATGGTAGAGTTTTAAGTGGTGTCCATTAACAAAGATTTTGAAGCAAATAGGATCAATGGTAGAGAGTTGCACTGCACCATTCTCAAACACAAAAATGATTTTGTACGGTCTAAGCCAATGGGTTTGGAATTTTCCTAGATTTTTCTAATAATACAAATCATATAGGAGGGCCTAGCCTCCAATAGAAACCTTCTTTTCATGGATGAACTTATCATGTCACTTCTTTCGCTACTGTTGGATTATCTCTATATTGTGCAAGGAAAATTTATGGTATTCATTAAGGGCATTCAACTACAGTAACCTATCTTCTTGAGCCTTTGAAAGATCAACATCTAGCTCTAAAGAAAATTTTAGAGTCTTGTGTTCAAATTCTATAGGCATGGAAGAAAATTTACCATAAAGTAATTCAAATGGGGTAAATCCAGTGGTGCTCTTCCATGTAGTCCTATAAGCCAAAATTTCTTTAGGAAGCCTGGTAACCCAGTCTCATTTGTGAATAGTAACTATTTTAGTGAGGATTACTTCTATCTCTCTGTTTGTGGTTTTTGCCAAACTATTAGCTTGAGGATGGTATGGGGAAGATGTACCATGATGGATCATGTACTTCTTCATGAGTTCTAGAATCAAATTTGATGTGAATTGAGCTCCTTGATTTGTGAAAATTTCCCTAGGTACTCCAAATTTGGTGAATATGCATTCATATAGAAAATCAGCTACTTTGTGATCTCGTACATGTGTCATAGCTTGTGCTTCAACCCACTTAGTTGCATAATCAATACATACTAAGATGTATAATTCTAAGAATTTGCCTAAGGGCAAAATTCACCCAGGAACTAAGAACTCAAACACAAGCACATAGTAGACCAAAGAGAGAGAGTATGATCAAAATGACAATGTATTCAATATACCATTCAATGTAATGTAAAAGTACACTAGGAGTGCATGTATATAAAGGCCTCTGAGATGCATCTAGAATGCCTCGTAATCAGCACCATGAAGTTTCATACAACCAAGAAAATGTCCACCAGATATGGGTTATCCTCCATTAAGCACAAAAGTAAGTGCGGCGATGAGAGGATAAGCCTACAAGGGTGTGGCATGCAAAATAGTGTTGTAGACACCATGTGCTTAAATAGAGTTGCATACTCCTCTGTTGTCAACATGACAACTCAAAAGGTGTGCAAACTCCTAAGTGTCTCACAAATAAAAATAATTAAATAATTAAATAATGCATTAACCTAAGTAAACTTAAGTGTAATAAGTAAATACTTATTTACACCAACACCCCCCCTTAAGTGCAACTTAGGGGAATTCCCTTAAGCTTATGAACTAGGATGAAGATGCATAATGGGTCCCGGCACTAGGCCATATTAGGTACCCATGTACATAATGAAGATGCAAATCTCCCATAAAGCAGGGAAGGGGGGAAAACCTCATGGGAAAAACCCTCCCCCAAAAAGAGAGATAAATAAGGATGCATCAATGGATGGAGTAATCAAGACCCCCCCATTACGACATACATCTGGTATATACAAAAGAGAATGAGAGAAGGAAGAGAGACAGAATAGGCTCCCCCCCCAAAAGAAGAATGCCAACAAGTGAAAGTCGCTCTGATGAAGAAGCTGGTCCAAGAATGCAGAAATTTTTTCCTCCCCTTAGGAAGAAACAATGGCAAAGGTACAATCCTAAAGATATGTGTTGGCCCTAAAACTTGCTCAAGTATCCCTGTACTAATGTTGAAGTTCACCCCTTCCAACTGTGCTAAAAAGAATAAATGTAGATCTAGCAAGGATGTCTGTTGAACCTGTTCCACTAAACCATCTATCTCCTCAACTGACAAAGAGACCTAAACTAATTGTTGTTCATAAGGATCTACAATCATGCCAACCTGTGAAGATCAATCATGTAGAGAATGGACATGAGGGTCAGAGTGAGCCCTCACAACAATTGTAGAAGAATCATCATCAATGAGAAGATGTAAGTCCTCAAGTCTGTCTCCCAAGTCAAGTGAAGCCGGAGCTAGAAGATGAGATGTACCATGATGTGTTGGACCTTTCACTATGGACATTTAAGCACATGGACTAGACTAATGTGACCTCTCACTACAACTATCAATAAAACCCCATGTGTCTAAACCTATTGAAGCACTATCACATGTGTCACTATCAGTTTCCACTGTGTATGATGTGCAGAGAGGAGTAGAGGACAAGGTAGGAGAACTTTCCTCAAAATGTACATCCTTCTCCACAAAAATCTTGTGAGTCTCTAGATCCATCAGTCTGTAAGCCTTCACATTATCTTCATACCCAATGAAGGTACAAGGCCTAGGTGTCAATGCCTTGCAACTCCTAGAGGATAGGTTTTCCCATGTTGGACAATTGAAGACTCTGAGGTGACTCACAACTAGTTTTCTGCTGCACCATGCCTCAAAGGAGTCTTGCCATTTAAGGTTGGATGAGGAGACCTATTAAGTATGTGAGTAGCATTGCTAATGGCTTCAACTTCAAGTGTAGGATCAAGAGACTTGGCCTTAATCATGCAACTTGCCATGGTCTTGAGAGTCCTAATCCTCATAGCTGCAACATCTTTCTTGTGCAGACTGAATGTAGGTGAGTTCTAAAGATCAATCCCCTCAATTCTACAAAATTTCTTAAGTCTTATGTCTATATATCTATTCTCATTGTCCACCCTTAGTACTTTGATGGATTTCCTTGACTTGTGTTCAACATGAGTCTTGAAGTCTTGAAGCTTCTGAACCACTTCATTCTTATGATGAAGGAAGAAGACCCAAGTGAATCTTGAAAAGTCATCAACTAATGTGAGTATATAGCGACCTTGGCTGATTGAAGTTACTGCAAAGGGTCCTACTAATACCATGTGAACTAGCTAAAGAAAAACTAGATCTCAAGAAGAATTCCCTTTATCATACTTCTCCTTGAGATTCATATCCACTGAACAAGATGAACATTCTCCCTTACAAAAGTTGATATTAGGTATACCTTTGACCATATGTTTAGAGAAAAGTTTCTAAAGAGAGCGGAAGTCAAGGTGACCGAACCGCTTATGCCATAAGTTTATGTTTGAAGTAGAGAGAGTTACCAAGGCTTGGGAAGGACTCTTAGGCACAAAGTGGGAGAAGGAATAAAGCCTCTTGTCATCATTGACTTTCCCCACTACTATCAATGAATAATCTTTAAGACTTCGCACCATCACTGAATCTGGAAGGAACTCAACCTTATGACCATCTCCAAAGTGGGTGATTTGGTAAACTGATAGGAGATTGGAGCTTAGATTTGGAATATAGAGAACATCTTTGAATTCCCCATCTCCATTTCTATATGTACTTTCCCTTCAACTTCCATCTTAGTATCATCTCCCACGAAGATGTGTGGCACCTTTGACTGCTTCAATGAAGAAAAGTCTTCCCTTGAAGAACCCATGTGGTAAGAGGCACCTAAGTCAAGTATCCATTTTGAAGAAGAACTTGATTTTTCCATAAGTGCTTGACCTTTACCCTTCGAAGAGGTAGGAGTAGAATCCTTGGAAGTACCTAGCACTTGAATCTTGTTCTTCTTGAGTAGATTTTCTAACTCATCAATTATTTTTGTCTTGCAATGATGCTCCTCATGATTTGACTTTTTGCAGTATGCACAAAAGAGTTTGTCCTTCTTGTCATTACTTCCCTTATTGTTTGAAGAAGAACCATCTTGTTGAGAGGAGGATTGTTGTGTTTTCTGCTTCCACTGCTTCTTGTTCTTCTTATTTTTTCCCCCTTGACTAGATTTGGGATCATCACTAGCCACCAAGGCTTTGGTTTTAGATGACTTGAGAAGTCCAAAATCCACCAAGTGAGATTGTTCAACAATCAACATGTTTTCAAATGCATCAAAGGAAGGCTTCTAGTAAGCAGATCCCATGGTTAACCTGAGTATTAAAACTCAAAACAAAGTTGGCGTACTCAGAAGGTAGCTTCTTCAGGATGTGATGAATCAATCTATCATCTTTCATGAGATTTCCACAATCTTTAAGAAGTGCCCTATACTCATTGACTTTAATGATATAATCCTGAATTGTGTCATAATTCTTAGGATCCAAGAGAAGTAGATCATCCTAAATCTGAAATCCCTTTTCTTCATCCATTTTACTATACAACTATTCAAGTTTGTCCCAAGCTTCTTTAGATTCTGGACAACTTTTAATGTGAAAGAGAAGATCCCCATGTACACAACTCTTAATTACTCCTAAAGCTTGTCGATCTTGATTTTGCCAATTAATGAGTTCTTTAGCATCATTAGGTTTGGTAATTGTACCATCAACATAAAGACTATATCCTTTTTCCATTAATCTACTCCATGCAATATCTTTCCATGTAGAATAGTTGCATGAAGTTAGAGGAGGACATTTAAAACCCATGATGCAAAAATGAAAAGAGCACAAGATAAAGACACAAGAAACACAGTACACACCCCCCTTTTTCACTCAATCAAAAGACCCCCCCAAAAAGGATGTTGTTGGCACTTTATAAGGAGTGCATTTACAATGAGCCACTTGCCAAAATGAATAAAGTGGACTTTCTAATTTTTCTTTTACAACTACCTTATGCGGCTAAAATCTGTCACTTAAGCACTGTAGCTTAGTTTTACAACAATTCTGAGAAAGAATGAAAGCTTTACAATGTCAAAGAAGGCCTAATTCTGAAAGTTAAAAATTGGTACACACAACCCTAGAATCTAACTTTAGATCTAGAAAGTAGACAAAAAAATACACACTTTCAAAAAAAAAACTTTAAAAAGTGACCAGATGTGGCCATATGAAGCTTCTGAAGTTGCAAAATGCAAGATTATGTAGGTACAGTCACCAAAAAATGCAATTTTGCAAAATTTGTGCACCAAAACTAGAAAAAAAAACCACCACTAAAAATTTAAGAAATTCTACCTGATTTCAAAAAAAATTACACCTGAATCGAAGTCTGAATGTCCGAGTTATGGGCTCGCAAATTCAGGCTACCAAACTGAAAAGCAATCTGAAGAGGGGTCTGGAAGAAAAACTGTAATGCTAAATTTGACAATCAAATAGCCTTCAAATTTAATCCACAAAAAATGTGATGTCAACAAAAAATAACCCTTGGGTGACATGGCAGATGACTACCATCCGTACTATACAGACTAGTACATGTGTCAAAATGTTGGTTGTCCATGTGGCAAATGTGGCAATTCTAGAAAGTAGGTGCTAACATGGGTTTTTGGTGGACCAAATGTCCATGTGTTCATCATGTGGGATCTATTGTATGAGAGTTTAAAAACTCACTAAAAAATGTGCTCGAATCTACAAAGACAAGCGCCAGAATCTCTGCATGCGGGAGGATGCTGACCTTGACGTCGGAGAGATGGGAGCAGTAGCGTTAATTCTGTACGTGGCTAAGAAACTACTCTCGCACCAAAAAATGTGTGCGCATCCACTTGGATTGATAGTCCTCATGCCAAAAAAATAGATCACAAGCGGGAGAGACGTGTCTTCGGGTGAATTAGTTGCCAAAAATTGTAGACGACGGAGAATGACTGTGACTTGTGTAGGTTACCAAATCTTTAATTGCTAGCTGAAAACTATGAACGCAACTGTTAGATCTCATGGGAGCATTGTCAAAAAATTATGCAGACTGCATTATTCAATTCGTTTCTTGAGACTAGGTAGTGCACAGGGGTTTAGATCTACGATGCCAGAATTTGTGAAGATGCCACTAGGAATTCATCTCGCATGCCGAAAACCTCCAACGCGGGTGGGGTTTTACACTACAGGGATCCACCAGTCACACCGGAAATAGTCCAAAGCCCACTGGAAAATAGACCCTCGATGCTGGCAGTTTGACTATGGTGGGGTTTCATATAAATAATCCCACATTCAGTGTGGGAAAGTGCTTTGCACTTTATAAAGCTATGAACCTAGGATAGCTTCACAAATGAGCAGGCTACCCATGGAGTGGTTGAAGCATGATCGCTAGTGGAATTTAGTGCCAGATTTGGCAGGTACAGCCTCTGCTGAGTTGCAGAGGTACAACTGTTGTCCACGTATTGACAAAAAAGACCCCGAATTTAAAATAATTAAACCCTGTGAACAAATATAAATACCCTCCAAAAATGGCAAATCCAAGATGTCACTGCCCGGGTCTGCTAAAAAAATTTCTCTGTCAAAAAATAAATCTGAATAATTTTGACGAAAATTACAGAGAAAAAAATTACAATTCTAAAATTAAAATAATCAGATGAATAGAATGACCATACCCATACCGCAAATTGGGCTTCCAAGTTTTGATTTGCAAAAAAAAAATTGCATCATGGTCAACTTTGGGCCAACATAGGCAAGTTTATAGTCAATTTTCACTGGTTCAACATTCCGGACGCAATGGCGAGGTCAGATCAGGCTCTAGATGCTCCAAATTTTTACAGCACTCCAAATTTGGGCTGAGGTGATGAAGCAAGCATGGTCTTGAATGGCTATGTGATGAGAAAGTCTCTATGCTCTAATACCATGTAAGAATTTGCCTAAGGAAAAAATTCACCCAAAAACTAAGAACTCAAACACAAGCACATAGTAGACCAAGGAGAGAGAGTATGATCAGAATGACAATGTATTCAATATACCATTCAATGTAATGTAAAAGTACACTAGGAGTGCCTGTATATAAAGGCCTCTGAGATGCATCTAGAATGCCTCATAATCAGCACCATGAAGTGTCATACAACAAAGCACATGTCCACCAGATATGGGTTATCCTCCATTAAGCACATAAGTAAGTGTGGTGATGAGAGCATAAGCCTACAAGGGTGTGACATGCAAAATAGTGTTGTAGACACCATGTGCTTAAATAGAGTTGCGTACTCCTATGTTGTCAACATGACAACTCAAAAGGTGTGAAAACTTCTAAGTGTCTCACAAATAAAAATAATAAAATAATGCAAAATAATTAAATAATGCATTAACCTAAGTAAACTTAAGTAAGTGTAATAAGTAAATACTTATTTACACTAACAATAATTTTCTATGAGAAGAGGGCTCTAATGGACTGAAAATTGATACCCCATTTGTCAAAACGTGTGACTACCATCTATGGCTACAAAGGCATTTCATCAATTTTAGTGGGCCTTCCCATGCATTGCCTCGATCACATTTTCTTGTATAATTTTTTGCATTTTTGTGGAGAGTAGGCCAGTAGTATCTAGTTGTTAAAATCTTGTAGGCTATTCTTTTTGCTACAAAATGACCCCCACATGGTTCATCATGGCATGCCCATAGGATGTCATAAGTTTCACCTTCCCTTACACACTAGCAAGTTACTCGATCTAGTCTAGTGTAGAACATTAATCCAGGTATCCATGAGAAATTAAAACTATTTTCCACCAAGAGACGGCATTGCTTGGGTGAAAAGTGTGGTGGTGTACTTCTTGTAGCAAGGTAATTTGCTATATCTGTGAACCATGGGTTATAACTTTCTTTTGAAAATAGATGCTCATTAGGAAACTTATCATCTATGGCTACATGATCATTAGGTACTTGAAGTCGTGATAGAAAATTTGCTACTACATTGTCTCAACCTAGTTTATCTATTATCTTCACATTAAACTCCTACATGAGGAGTAGCCAACATGCTAGTCTACTAGAGATAGTAGGTTTATTCATCAAGTATTTTATAGCAGAGTGGTTAGTGCAGACAAAAACCTCATAGCTTGTGATATAATGCAAAAATTTATTAAGTGCATACACAATAGCAAGCAATTCTTTTTCAATGAGAGTATAATTCATCTCAACACCCTACAAATTCTTACTAATGTAATAAATGGCATGCTCAATAATACCTTCTTTTTATCTGAGAACTGCCCCTAAGTTAGATGCATCAATATGAATGTGGAGGGGTAGCATCCAATCAGGTCCTCTAAGAATAGGTGTTGTTGTCAAAACATCCTTCAATTGTTGGAATGTTGCTTCACAATCTTTTGTCCACTCAAATTTATCTTGCTTCTTAATTAGGTTATACAAAGGAGCAACAAGCTTACTAAAATCTTTGATGAATCTCCTATAGTATCTAACATGTCCAAGAAAGCTTCTAACATCTATTTTCTTGGTTGGCATTGGTAAATTAGTAATGACAACAATCTTTGTTTGATCCACTTGAATTTCAAAAGAGGAAAGGTAGTGCCCAAGAACAACTCCTTCCATCGTGAAATAACACTTCTCACTATTAAGAGAAAGGTTGTATTCTTGACACATTTTTAATACCTTCTCCAAGTTGGCATGAGCTTGTTCAAATGTGTCACCATAAGTGGTGAAATCATCCATATAGATCTCAACACAATCAGTAGCTATGTCAAAAAATATGTTAAGTACTGCTCACTAAAAATTTGTAGGTGCATTACATAATCCAAATGGTAAGAAAATGTTCACCATGGATAGGTGAACATTGTCTTATCTTTATCTTCAAGAGAGATCTGAATTTGATTATAGCCAATGAAACCATCTAGAAATGAGAAATATCTATTTCCCACTAGTTATCTAGTACTTGATCAATGAATGGAAAAGGGAAGTGATCCTTTTTAGTGGTTTTATCAAGCTCCCTATAGTCTACACATACTCTCCATTTCCCCACCTTTTTTTAAATAATAACTAAAGGTGACACCCACTAGCTATCAGAAATAGGATAAATAAATTCAACGTTAAGAATTTTTTGTAACTCTACTTTGACTATATCTTTTAATGCTAGATTTACCCTCCTCTAGGGTTGTCTCACTGGCTTACATTCTGAGTTGATAAATATCCTATGTGTACAAAGACTAGGATCTAAACCCTTCGTGTCAGTATAGTCCCATGCAAAGGCTTGTTGACTATCTTGAAATAGTTTAATGATACTTGTCATCTAAGATGTAGTAAGTTCATTGTTGATATTTAGCTCTTTCTCTATAGCAATCTCTACTTTCTTTACCTTGTCGATCATTAAAATCTCCGCTATTGATGGAGATTTAATTTCATGGAGTAATAATGTATGAAGGTAATAAGGTGCTTTAGGAGATTGAGGTGCATCACATTTAGGCAATATAGTTTGCAAGGAGCTGGCAAGATTTTTAGAAGTAGACTCCTTGAAATCATACTAATTAGTAAGGATTGCTGCTAGTATATCATCTTCTTCTTGGGATACAAAAAATGGGTTTCTTTTTAGCATCATGAGCTATTGAAAAAAATTAACTTCTAGAGGATCATCACCAAGATCTTGCTAAGAAACTTGGTCAAGATCTAGTTGAGGTTGTGCAGGAGAGTATAGAGTTAACTTTTTAGTGTTGGTACCATCTGATATTGTCATTTTTCCTTATCAGCATGCAATGCATGGATCTGTAGTGGCCAACCATGGTCTTACTAAGATTAATGGATATCCTCCAAGGGTGCCTCTTAATGACAACACAACAAATTTTGAAGGAAAATATAAGGAATTCAAGGTTACAATGATATCTTATATCATACCATCAGGTTTGATAGTTGAATTTTCTACTAACTGAAGTATTATAGGAGTATCCCTTAATACAATAATGCTAAGTCTTAACAAGACTTCTCTAGTCATGACATTAATTGATGCTCCTATATCAATCAAAACATTCTGAATTTGGATGCCATTTATATGTATGGTAACAATAGGACTTCCTAGATCAGAATATTTAGGTGTGAGGGTTTTACTCAACATTAAATCATAAAGTTGTCCCAACACATGGATAGTAGGAGGATCCTTTTTCTTTCTAGCAAACTACTTGACACATGCTTCCTTTAAAGTTTTATTGTAAAGGGGAATCTCCTTAAGCACATCCAATAAGGGAATCTGTATAGTTATTTGCTTAAGTTGGTCTAGGAGATTGGTTGCTACAGGATTTGGTTTAGTTGGAGCTACACAAACTAGCCTTTGTAGAAATGGAGGAGTAGGTGCTTGTATAGATGAGGAAATTGGAACGCCCATTGGTTGACTTGCTAGAACATTTTTAGTATCAATGACCTTAGTTATTATAGGTCCTTTAGGTGCAGGCAACTTGATCCTAGACCTAAGATGAATATCATTGATCTACAAAGAATAAGCCTATTGCTTGTTGTTGGGATTTGGTGTTGGTTGAGTAGGAAGTTGTGGTTTCTTTTTTTGGCTAACATTGGTTGTAGGAGGAAAAGGCATCAGGGATTGCTATTGAGGTGGAGGCATCAAAACTTGCTGCTAAGGTGATTGGCTAGGCCCCCACTAAGGTAGTTTTTGCCAATTCTCTTGATAAAAAGGTTGTTGATTAAGGCCCCACTGAGGATACTAGTTATTTTATTGAGGCCATTGAGTATTTTACTAGGGATATTGAGGTGGTTGATGGTAGGCTTGATTATACTTAGGTTGTTGGTTGGGCCAATTATTGTTCCAATTTTGTCTTTGCGGGACAAAATTTGGGGGAATATTGCCTTGTCACTAATTACTATAATAACCAAAATTATTTAGAGGGTCTTGCGAAATACCTTGTCTTTGAGCCCATAGTCATCTTTGAGCAACATAAATCACTTATCTTGTATCTTCATCAATTTCTTTGAACTTAGTGGGCATTGGTTGTGCATTCACTGTTGCAATGGTCTTGCATGTGCAATTCTTCTTCATTTCTCTGCAATGAGAGAAAATGTTAGTCAGCATAGCATCAGCTTCATCCTTTTTCCTTCAGGATTACATGGTATCCAATTGAGTAGAAATATCATTAATGATATCTTTCTTGAAGTCAGATTGTAGATTAGATAACTCCATCTTTGATACTCCCAACCCACCATTGGTCTTATGTGGTAGGCTCCTTAGTCCTCTACCTTTCTTCACAGTAGCCCTTGAATAGTTCTGACATATCTCCTTGATGTCATTCCAAGTTTTTTTTGTAACATCTCCTCCAACCATTAGGTCCAGGGCTTCCATGCTTTCTTCTTGCAAACCTCTTAGAAAAAGATGCTTTTTAGATTCTTCATTTAAGCTATGTTATGTATTTTGATGCACATTAAACAAGAATCTGGAAACATAGTCTTCCAAGGTTTCACCCTCCTTATGTGACATTTTAAAAATACCATCCCCCTTCATAGCTTGACCTCTACAATATTCTTTATATTTTTGAAGAAACAAATTACTCATTTCAGTCCAATATGCTATAGCATTTGCACCCAACCCCATGAACCATCAAAGAGCAGCCTCCTTTAGAGTAGAGGGAAACAATTTCAACTTATGGGCATTAGTTGTGTAGTCATAGCTCCTACAGAGAATGTCAAATTCAAAGAAAAAGGTTTCAAGGTCTTCTATAATAACACCATATAATTTTGGAAGTGTAGCAATAGGTATGTTCATCAAATTTTGGTTGCCTTATTGAGGTGGGATAAGAAAAAGAAAGGTAGGAACAACCATTCTTGGAGGAAGAGGTGGTTTTTGATAGATAAAAATGACTAGTAGATTATCTTGATATTCAAGATCATCAAAAATTTCAATCAAGTGGGGTGATTCTTTTGATTCAGCATGAATGTTAGCAAATGGATTTTCAAAGGGTTTGTCTTTGTTGTTCTCTCCTTGGGTTCATCTAGTTTAGGTTGAAAATCATTGAATGGTTCTTCTTAATTATCATGAGGAAGAAATCTCCCTAAGTGGTCTCTTCTTCTATGAATAACATGCTTCTTTACTACTAAACTCTATTCTTTAAGGAATAGAAATACAACTAGAAAGACTAGTTTGAATTAACACCATCCTTGGCAATGGTGCCAAAAATGCTTGGCCAAAGAAATGGATCAAAATCCTATAGCAATGGGTTGCTTAACCCAATATTGGACATCTCAAGTGGTTCTTATCCAATACATTTGGGCTCATTTAATTTATCAACTAGGGACGTAAACTTGAAATGGTGTTTGCAAAATATATGCTTCAAACTTATCTTAACTTAAGAACTACTCTACAAAAATTCAAGTGCTTAAACTACAAGAAATTTATGCTAAAGATGAGAACCAAATCTATTTTAATAAAGCATGAAAATACATCTGAGAAATACTTCAATTGCCTATGCTACAAGAATAGTCCACTAATTCTATTATTAGTGTTTGCAAGAACAACAGAGTCTACTTTAGTTCTACGAACTGAATATAAATCCTATGCTAACTAATTAATTCACTCCATGTGTGGGTCCCCATAGAGAAGTGAAGTAAATTAACTCAAAGATGAAAACCTAAAATGATCTTTTTATTCATAACAATGAAACATACATACTTATGAATAGCAAGATTATATTCAATACTTAAAAACTCAATAACTTCTTCTTTCTATTAAAAAATGACTGACTAAAACATAGCACCTCTAGAACACACACTTCCAATTATTTAAAACACAAACTAGGAAAAAAATTCCTAGATTCAAGACTCATTAACTATCAAAAAAAATGATAGCATTGATTATTACAATAGGTGCATTAATTCTGGTGCCAAATAGAATAGTAATTTAGGAGCTCATGACCCTTGAATTTCCTCCACTTAAGGTTGGTCTATTAACGTGAGCAATTGCTTTGACTCCCACTTGGTTGAATTGACTTTTCTTTTATATACGCAAAATATTAGCACCTCCAAAATAATAAAATACATAAGGACTTATTCAAAACATGTTATCTAAATTAATTTACCCTATGTTACATTGCTAGAGGAGAACTACCCAACCTAGCTAAGGAAGAAAAAGCATCATTCTCACTAATCTGTAATTAAATGACATATCTTTTCACAGCTTATTCATTTTGATCCTAAAAAGTAATTATGCACACATTTTTCTAAAATCGTCATAAACATCATGTTCTTGAACATCAAAGTCTTTAGAAAGTTTACAAATTAAACTGAAAATGAAATAACAAAATAGACCATATTTTGGTCTCATCACTAGTCATAGATCGATGGATAGGTATCGAGGAATTCTAACCCTAGCTCCTAAGGATTAAGCCTCATTCTCAAGATAATTCTATGAGTCATGATTAGGTCATATTATCTTTTATGGACGAGTATTGAGGTGTTCTATCTCAACTCTGGAGGATTAATCTTTGTTCTGAAGATAATACTAAGCTTTCTTTCAGTCATTGTTTAATGGACAGGTATCAAGACATGCTAACCTTGACTCTTGAGAATTAAGCCTCATTTTGAGGATAATTCTATGAATCATTATTAATATTTTCATCTTTTAATGGATAGGTATCGGGGCATTCTAACCCTAACTCCTGAGGATTGATTCTCATTCTCAAAAAATCCTATGAATTTGAATAATCTTTGTTCTAGAAGACCACTATCTAGATGTTTTATCTAGACTCTAGAGGGTTAAACTTAATTCTAGAGATAACCCTAAAAATCTCATCAATTGGTTTCTCTGTTTTTAATCTTAGTTCTTGATCTATACTTTAGACTTCTAGTTTCTTTGAATCAACGTGTTTCTCACACATTTATTCAAAGAGGGGAAAATGTAATACCCCTAAATTGGCACATTGATATTCTAAACCAATTACAGTGCCTCGATCTTACAACATCTATGTTTTGATCAAATTTAAGTCCTATTGTACTACGCATTTTTTATTCTGATCATCTCTACTTGACCAAAGTGTTGAATGCAAATAATCACTAATCTATATTAATCACATAATTTATTTAATTCCTAAATATTGATTGAAATTAGCTAAATTAATCTCCTAATTGAATTAATCTAAATATAAGTCCTACGTAGTTTAATTAAATTAAATCCACCCTCTTTAGCTAATACACATTAAAAAGGAATTAAAATGCATTGATTTAATTAAATATACATATCATAAGTGTTGAAACTAATTAATTAATTAATGAGAATATTCTATTATGATGTTAGGTTTGAATAGACCACTATTCTTTCCTAATTCATCTCATATGAAAAAGGAATTAAATATATTGATTAAATCAAATATGCTCATCATAATTGTTGAAACTAATTATTTAATTAATAAGAAAAATAATTATGAGAACATATTTGAATGGATAAATGTTATCTCCTATTTCTTCTCATTCAACTCCATCAAAAATGGAGGACTCAATCTCACATTCAATCTGAAATGTACAATCAATTTAATCTTGGCCATTGATCAAGTCTAGGATTATATAAAAAGAGACCATCGACATCTCATTTGGAAGGATGCGCATGAAGAGTATCAAATCACTCTTGGATTGATCACTCAAGTGCTTTGCATTCAAATCTCTTTTTCTTTACATGCTCACCATTTAGACTAAAATGCATTCATTTAGTTCAACTTACTATTCATTGTTCTTAGATTAATTTAAAATTTATTTAGATTAATTCATAATCTTTGCATTCAAAAATATCAAAAATATAGATTAGATTGCATTTGTATTCATAAATCCTTCATACTAATTTGGTCTAGTTATTGAACTCTCAATTTTGAGAGTGAATAGTAAAGCCCTGTCTAGTTAGAAGGCAACTTATTACCTTGTGCAAGCATACTGAATGAATAATCTCATATTCATTTTGGGATGTTACTAACAAATAACGATCATGCTGAAGTGTGTGTGGAATTAGAGGCCCACATTTAACAATCACACATACATTGTTATGTCATGAGATTAGGCCATCCAACTTTTCTAAGTTAGCAATGTTAGATAAGGTGACTAGAGTTGTAGTCCAAATAGGGAGCTAAGCCAATAAAAGCCTTATTATTGCTAATCTAATAAAAACTCTTAAGTTTCTATAGGAAAATCAACAAGCATTTGCATGGAACTAAATAGATATGAAAGGACTTGAACCAAATATCATGTACTCGCATAATTTACATTACAATAGAGTAAAAACCTATAAGACAACCCCAAAGAAGAGTCAATCCAACATTGCGAGATATAGTGAAAGTTGAACTACAAAAACTTTAGAGTGTTGGGTTCATCTATCCTATTTCTAATAGTCAATATGTCTCACCTTTGGTAATAGTTCCCAAGAAAGGAGGTAAATGGAGGGTATGTGTGGATTATAGGAAACTTAATATACCCACTAAAAAATATGAATTTCCCTTACCTTTTATTGATCAAGTTTGTGACAATTTGGTTGGGAAGAAGTATTTCTCTTTCCTAGATGAATTCAATGGGCATTACCAGATTCAAATAGCACTAGAGGTTTAGGATAAGAAAAATTTTACCTACCCTTGAGGTACATTTTCTTATTTAGTACTACCCTTTGGATTGTGTAATGCTTCTGTTACCTTTCAAAAAAATTTGATAAGTATTTTCTCTAACATGTCTACTGAATGTATGGAAATCTACATGGATGATTTCATTGTGTGGATCTAATTTTGAAGAAGCTAAATCCTATTTGCATAAAGTTTTGAAAAGATGTCAAGAACAAAACCTTTTATTAAATAGTTAGAAATGTTATATGATGATGGAGGAAGGGATTGTGTTAGATAATTACATTTCTTCTAGTGGCATCCAAGAGGATCCTTAAAAGATAGTAGTGATTAGCACTCTGCATACACCTAAAAAAAACAAAGATGTTAGAAGGTTTCTTGGGCATGTTGGTTGCTATAGGAGATTCATAAAAGACTTCAGCCAAATAGAAACTCTATTATATAATTTTTTGAAGGACTCTAAAATTTCATGGGATTCAAAATATGAGAAATTATTTCAGCAACTCAAAGAAGTCTTGACTAAAGAACCTATACTCAAAGGTCCCAATTGGAATATTCCATTCCATATTCATATAGATGCTTCATATTATACCATCTAGGTGTTGTGTTAGGCCAAAAGGAATAAAATGTTGAGCATGCTATCTACTATATCAAGAAAAATTTGCAGGGGATTGAATTGAATTATACTATTACAAAAAAGGAATTTTTTCTTGTTATTTATGCACTTAGAAAATTTAGACATTGCATCACTAGTTATAATATTGTTGTGCACATTGACCATGTTTCCATCAAGTGCCTCATGAATATGCTTTCCATTTCAAGAAGACTAGCTCATTGGTTATTGCTTAAGCAGGAATTTGGCATTAAAGTAATAGATAAACAAGAAAAGGCTAATGTAGTTGTAGATTTCCTTTTACAGTTACACATGCTTGATGATCCTACAATAATTGATGGTACCTTTCCAGATGAGCATTTTTTCTCTTTGATTGCACAAAATCCATGGTATGTTGACATTGCCAATTATCTCATCACAAGGAGAACCCTAGCTCATTTCTCTCCTAAGGATGGAATCATACTAGCTGAAAAGAGTTTCAACTTTTATTGGATAGATGGTTGCATATTTTACACTAGACTTGATCAAGTTTTGCACAAATGTCTTAAAGAAGATGAAACTTATGATATCCTATGTGTCTGCCATGATGAACCATGTGCAGGGTATTTTGTAGCTAAATGGATGACATTCAAAATATTGACAACTAGTTATTATTGACCAACTCTTCATAAGGATCCACCAAAGTACACCAAGAAATGTGATAGATGTCAATGAACAAGCATACCAACTAAATTAGATGAAATGCCCCTACAACCACAGGTAGTTGTTACACCATTTGTTAAATGGGAAATAGATTTTGTTGGACCAATAGACCCTCCATCCAAAGGTAAATCTTACATTTTGGTATGTACTAATTATGTGAGTAAATGGGTTAAATAAAACCCTATGAAACATGCTAGGGATAACTATATTGTAGAATTATTGTATCAAGTCATTGTTATAAGATTTGATATCCTTAGAGAATTATTGACTAATTAGGGAGCCCAATTTATATCTCATATCATTAATGCACTTATGAATGAATATACTATTTGGCATGGTAAATCATCTCCTTACCATCCTCAAGCTAATGGTCAAGCTGAGATAACAAATAGAGAAATGGAAAAAATTTTGACAAAGAATATTCAAATACATAAGAAGGACTAGGAATCCAAGCTTCTAGAAGCTTTATGGGCATATAGGAAAATATGGAAGAAAATAATAGAATTCACCCCTTCTAAATTATTCTATGGGAAAAAAACTATGATGCCAATTGAGTTTGAACACAAAACACTCTACACTAAATTGGAGCTCAACATTGATCTCCATAGTGCCTAACAAGAACACATCTTGTAGTTGAATGGACTCGATGAGTTTAAGAAATCTTCCTTGAATAATACAGAGTTAATTTAAAAATATCACAAGAAATGGCATGATAGATATATTAAGGATACAAAGTTTAGTGTGGATGATTGGGCACTACTCTTTAATTCTAGATACCAACATAACCTAGGCAAGTTCAAAGCTAGATGGTTAGGACCATATGAAATCAATGCAGTGTCTGATAAAAGAGTTGTGAAATTGTCCACAATTGATCCTGTCATATTCAAATTATTGGTAAATGGTCATCGACTCAAAATCTACAGTAAACCCCAGAATAAAGCACAGTTCTTGCAATAGTTCAAATTTGTTGAATCTCACATAGCCAAGGTACCCAAGTCATCTACTCAGCATGCTCTATCTCTTTGACTCTAATAAAATTTCATAAAAATTTCTCATTTTCTCCATAATAAATCCATCCTACCTTCTATTTATACCACCCATCCACCTTACTCTCACTTCAACATTCATCTACCTGCACTTCAATATTTCATCCAACTTTACTATCATGTTAGTACATGCAATTGTACATACTTACTCATTTTTCAAATGGAAAGAAAATTAAATGAGCTTGTCCTTTCTTATTTTGATGCTTGATAAGTTAATATGATTTACTATGGGTGATCATTTGAAGATATGTCATATCAGAGGTTTTAAACTCATTAAAATGATGTGATACTTGTAACCTTCCTTTTAAAAGTATGGAAACAAAAGTCATTTATGGAATGAAACAAAGAGAGGTAAGCGTAATAAAATTACATAATATTATGTTATGGTATATTATGAGATGATGATAGTTGTTTTAAAGATTCATTCATTTTATGCGTGCTATCATTTCAAAAAGTGCTCTATAATTTTTTTCAATTTACCTTTCTATTTTTTTCAAATTCATGTTGTCCTTTGAGTGATATCTTGTTAACCTAACTATGGGGGGAGATATAATACAATATGAACCCATAATTTATAATATTATCCTCTAGGATAATGATTTCTAGCCATTATTTCAAATTCATGGATGACTTCAGTATTTTCAGAGGCTTACAGCTTTGGATGAGGAGATTGCATTTAGGTTCATGAATTCCTTAAACAATGGGGTAGCCATGGTAAAAAGGACTCAGGGTTGAATATAACCAAGAAATAATCACAAAGGTCTTTGGGTTATCATAGGAAGGTGAATTTTTTGAAGAAAACATGGACCCACATTTAGCAAGAGCACAATACACCTTGTATACATACAAACCATTGAAAATGGATAGAAAGCAAGGCACAAGGTGGGTATCTATTCAATAACCCTATAATCAATGTTTTTTATTTATTATTTAGTACATTACATGTGAGGGAAGGAATAAGTCGTTATACAATATTCATTTCAAGCTTCTGAGTTGTTTGAGGCATGCCAACAGACCAGTCAACCTTCCACATTTCCTACTTAGTCTTTTGAAGAAATGAACTACATTTGTTCAAGGTAAGCTAAATTTAGTCTCGAACCATTATTTGACTAAATTACTCATTAAGAGAGCCCTAAGTCAGAATTATGCTTTTTCATGGGATGATTTTCTTTTAATGAGTGATTTTTTTCCAACAATTGGAGGAGATAAGGGGCTTAAGAATAGGAAGAAGGGTTGCTACAGTAACCAAAACTATCAAAGTTGTAGAATTAAATATATCCATTGAGTCCTCATAGAGCCCTAGGTCATCTAGTTAGAAAAAAGAAGAAGGTGGTAGAAAAATCACCAATCTTTCCTATTGAAAGGAAAGGAAAATAAAAACTTATGACTAAAGAGAACCCTAACTCACCTTAATCACAAACTGGTGTAAAAACTAGGTCTTCTATAAGTAAGGGTGAAAACCATGAGGAAAAGTAAGCAAATCTCTAAATGTTCTATAGATAATCTTTTGATGAAGTTCCTTAATCATATTGTAGACACCCAAAAATTGGCAAAGACCTTAAAAAACACAATTTTTTATCAAATGATGCAAATTAAGGATCAAATTAGAGGAAAACAACATACTTTCAAATCAAGGATTACATCAGGTCATTAATCAATCAAATCTCCTATCAAATAAAAGAGGACCTAAATCAACTTTAAAAAGAGGGAAAAAATTTCACAAAATCATAAAATGAAATTTTAAAAAAAAAGGAAAAAGGAAAAGAAAAAAAGTTGAAAATAAAGGGAATGTTTATTAAATCAATAAAAGCCATTTATCCTCACAAAAGTGAAATTCCTCCTTTTTATATTTAAAAGAATTGGAAAATCCTCTTTTATCCTCACAAACTAAGTTTTTTTAAAATTTCCTCTTGGTACCTTATGAGATATTTATAGTTTCACCATTACCCCCTAGTCAAAAGTGAAATCTTGACCTTCTGAAATCCTATAAATAAGAGGGAAATCCAAGAGCAAAGGGGACCCAAGTTTGATGCATCTACATTATAGGCATATTTAGAGTTGTCATGTTAGCATTGTTATTATAGTCAATTTATGTCATTTTAGTATCCTTTTAGGATTGTTATGTTGTTCATTTGATATCATTTAGCACTTGTTTAGTCTATCGCATGCATATATCATAGAATTCTAGGGTTATTATACTTGTGTAATATGTATTCTCATATAGATCTTGCATATACATTTGTAGATCCATATTCATAGTATACTCCCATTCTAGAATTGTCACTGAGATGTTGGTTTGAGAGATATCTTAGCAATTGTAGTTAGGGGAACATGGGATGTTCGTAGAGTCTCTATTTGAAAATAATTTCTTGGGTCTAGATTAGTTTGTTGTCATTCTATTCACACTTTTCTCTAAGGTCCCATGAATATGTGTATCCACCATGTACAAATTGGCACCCACTGTGAGGCTTCGTCTTAAAGCCTCTCTGTTTTATAAATTTTCTTACTAATTTTCTAGTTTTATTATAGATCTGCATTTTTCTCTAGTTTTTTGTGCAGATCTAACCATTACAAGTTCTACAGCATTTGGGAAGCTTTGTAATAAGAACAAAAAACTTTCAAAGACATTCTCAAGCTCATGAAGACCAAATCTACAATTTCCCTAACATTGCAATGCTTTTAAACACTATTTTAATGATTTTGCATAGTCTTTTAACTCATTTGAATTGTTTTGTAATACATCTAACATTTTTTGTAGCACATTTGAAATATCCTATAGCATATTTGCTAGATTTTTTTCGTGTATTTGCATTTTTAAATAATGTATTTGACTAATATTGTAGCACATTTGCACCTTTTTATAATTTATATGCTATTTCTATAGCACATCTGATCAGAGTTGTAAAACACCATATCTAACTTGCAGATTTGATTGTGGGGTGTTTACAAATCTCTTCTAGTCTGGCAAGAACTCTTAGGCTACCAAAATCATAGAGTAGGAATGAAGACCCTCAAAAATGTGGCTAGCCTTTGCTAGCATCAAACCAGGTAAGTAGACCTAGACCCTCATCAATTAGATTGTAGCATTTATAAATTCATTATCTAGTTTAAGTAGCAAGTATGATCTTGTTGCTTTGATTGGACGTAGGTCTATGCTCTCAATTCACAAGAGTTTATCAGAATGTCAAACCTTTTGTAAGGGTTGGTAACAATCAAAAAAGGAATGAACAAA
Organism: Cupressus sempervirens; assembly: GCA_028749045.1. Lineage (NCBI taxonomy): Eukaryota > Viridiplantae > Streptophyta > Pinopsida > Cupressales > Cupressaceae > Cupressus > Cupressus sempervirens. The sequence continues at coordinate 499,336,532 of CM053793.1, read as the reverse complement.
CACTTAGCTTAATTAGGAGCCCCTTTCTATTACATAGTTAAGGGCTTGGAATTTAACAAACCTTGTGCATCATGTTTGGGAGATCAGAGTAGTAGGGATATGTTCTCACTCTCTTAGAGTGATCAAACTCCTAAACCTTATTTTGATTTCTAGTTTTCTTACTTTTTACTAGGTAGATTATTTGGCCATAAAAGGGCTCTCCCCTGAGATTCACCTTAGTAGGGCTGGTGAGAGGGAACAGCTTCTAACTTGCATTCTTAATTGAATGTAAACCAACTTTGTTCAACATATAGCCTTCCTCTAGTAGTCTTGTAAGAGATTGCACCAAACCTCCTTAGCATTGGTGGGAAGCTCTTTATCACAAAGAGGTAAATTTGAACATCATTGGTCAAACACTAAAACCCAGTAGTCACCAACCTTAGACAACCTTTCTAGGAAGCCATTTCTTTTATTTTCTAGGTATGTGTGAGTTTATTTCGTTGTCATTTCTACTACAAGTGTGTTTGGATGTGTCTACTTTTAATACATAATAATATATCAATCTTTTAGATCGCAATCCCTTCGAGAAGATGCAACTGCAAACTGATACAAAACCAAGCTCAAAAACTACCAAATAACCTGAAAAAACATATCCAATATTTAAAATAGTGTATTTCACCTTTTTTGTAATGCCTTTGCAACTTGAAATAGTGCATTTCAAGAATTAAATAGTACATATAACCTACAAAACAACACCTAGTGAACCATAAAATAGTGCATACAACCATTAAAATAGTGCATTTAAGACTTCCTATAGCACATTTGAGGAAAATCCTAAAACAAATTATATCTACACATGCAACTTTCACAAACAAATAATAGATTTGGATACCCTTTTTCCTTATTAACATTCTGCCAAACTTAGAGATTCTAAAATTGGCCATCACCTTTCTTCAAACAAGAAATGTTCTAACTCCAAAAAATATTCTCATCTAATAGTTACTATTATTTTGGCCCCGAATATCAAGTCAAAAACAAACCAAAAACACATGTACATTTCTTACCTGACTTCAGAAGCCTAAATTTTACTATCATCAACATTGTCAAACATTCTTTTCAAACATAGTTTGTTGCTTAATGAACTATGGACTAAAATAAATCATCACATTTTCAAAATGAAAATGAACTAAAGGAATCTCGTCTACATCTCATGCCACTACAAAAAACCAATATAACTACAAAATAGAAACGATCACCTATACAGGTGGGTGCCAAAATAGTCAAGAGAAACATCAAATGCACATAATCTCCAAACCTCAGTGAGCCTAGTACACCCACCAACTATTCACCAAATACAACTACCAATGAATCACCCTTGTTCAACCAAATTTCAAACCTCTTTTTCAAAATGGGTTCATCCAACACATGGGATAAGAAGAGTATCAAAACCAAAATTGAGGATTTTCAAAAAAATCTTGAGCTTGTTGATATCATGGATAAAATACTTGAAAGACATAAAGAACATTGCATGCTAGCCTTAGCACAATAAGGTGCAAAATTACCATTTGAATTTGACATAACAAACCTTAAGCGGGACAAAGAAGAATCACCATTGGATGTTGTTAAACAAAAACTACAAGACTTACAACTAGAAATGAAAAGGATGAAAAGAGGGAAGATCCAACTTGTAGAATTTAACCTCGAGAAGGTGTGCCCACTCCCATTTGAAAAAACTATCACCTTCACACCTTTCTTGCAAGATCTACAATTACCAAAATATGATAAGTATTTTGGTACATCCAATCCTCAAGATCACCTTAGACAGTTCTATACTCTAAGTATGGATTTTTTCTATGACACAACTTACCTAATGTGACTATTTCCTAGAAGCCTAGGAGGGCAAGACATGGAGTGGTTCTCCAAGCTACCTTCAAAAATTAAGTCTCTTGACCAATTGGCCTTAGTCTTCATAACACAATATTCATATAATATTAAAAGGGAAGTTACCATAATTGATTTGTGCAATACCAAACAACTCCTCATAGAATCATTCAAAATCTTATTGCAAAGGTGGAGACATATTTTTGCCAAGTACCATAGAGACATCCTAGACAAGGAAAAGACAAACATTTTTGTCAACATTCTCTCAAAACCTGTGAATTACTCGCTCCAACTCCAAGGGCCCAAGGACTTTAAGACTATGTTAGAAAATTTTGCTAAAGTAGCAGAAACCCTAATAAATAATGACATCATTAAGCTATCAAAAGATGGCAAAGGTTTCTCAAACAACTCCTAACAAACACACAATCCATCTAACCAGTTAGTCGATAAGAAAAATTTGTAGTAGATAAATAACAACAAAAACATGGTCAATGAGGGGGTGGTTTAACCTCATCATGTTAAACAACAAACTCAAACCCCTCCAAACCAGCAATATTCTATCATCAATAACACCAATGTGAATACTAGACAAAACACACCTAGACAAGATGATGTTCATCCATTTTACCAATGCAACATGACTACCCCTTCAATGTCCAATCAACAAGTAGCCTATAATCAAGATCCTCCTCCAAGTGGATGCCAATCTTTTGACATACCCAAGGAATACACACCCATCGATGTGGCTTACAAGAGTGCATTGCAAACACTATTAGTAAACAACCTCATTGTACTCCCTAAGGCCAAGCCCTATGAACCACAAGTTAAACCAAAATGGTGGAGTGACAAGCACTTTTGTGCCTATTGCTGAAACAAGGGACACTTAACAAAAAAAATTTATGCCCTTAAAGGGCCTATACAAAAATTAATCAACAATGGAATTATTGAAGTTAATAACCTTCGTAACAATTAAGACCACGCAACCTTCAAAAGCACTTTCATTAGCCATGAGAAGGGTGAATCCTCCAGAGTAAATTAGAACACACCTTCCCATGATAAAGTTAATTATGCTCATCATTATGATAATACCATTAATATGATCTTCAATTTTGATGATGTCATAAATGTGATTGTAATTAAAGAAAAACATAAGAAACAATCATCAAATGCTATTACTCATGGTTAAGCCTCCAAATTCATTCTACCAGGGCCCATAAATGGTTCAAACCATGCAACTACAAGTTCCATGGTAACCAAATACAATCTAGTTAACCTGTTATTGAAAACTCCTGCCCATGTTTCAATCTTTGAACTACTACAAATATCACTTTAACATAAGGAGATCCTTACCAAATTTTTAGTGCCAAATGATCTAGATGTTAGTAGACTCCAAAACATGGTAAGCAACCTTGTCACCCCTCATTGCATGTCTTTTTTAGCCCAAGATGACATGTCAGCCATTCATCCACAAAAATCTTTGTTGCACATTGAGGTATTTATCAATAGAAACAATATCAAAAGAGCCTTGGTTGATGGTGGGGTAAGCCTAAACATTTTCACATTGAATTTGGTAAGATCCCTAGGGTACACAGAGGATGCTATGGACCCCAAAAATAAAATCACAATTAAAGCATATGATGATGAGGAGAGATCCTCCAAAGGTAGGGTCATTCTACCAATAAGGATTAGCCTAATTGTAAAGAAAACTATTTTTCAAGTCTTAGATTTGAAATTGACCTACAAAATCTTATTAGTAGTCCATGGATCCATGACATGTAAACCATTCTTTCCACCTACCATTAATGTTAAAATTGTCTTACATAGATTAAGAGCTGACCATACAAAGGATCAAAACTATACTCACTACTGTAACACTCTTGTCCCTCACAATAGGGGAGAGGTAAAAATTCCAACATAAATAGAAACCTCCACATTCACTAGGAAAGACAAAAACCACTTATCTACATCAACTAAGGGTAAAGATAAAGTTGGTTGTTCTAGTTCTTCCATTCCTTCACCATCATCATCAAAAGGCCCTAAATAGTCACATTACAAGGAAATGGATAGGCTAAGGAAAGAACTTGATAGGAAGTGTAAGTTGCAACACAAAGGGGTAAGAAAGTATTCAATCTCATTATTTGATCCCCCACTATCTTTGAGATCTCATGGCAAACCATCTTCAACCACTAGGCCTTATCATGCACACTTTGTCAAAGAAAGTGGTGTACCTTCAAGTTTCTTAGAGGAAATCAATGAAAAAATACAAAATATTTACATCTCCCCTCATCTCTATAGAAATGGTTTTGATCTAATGAAAAAGATGGGATACATGGGTGATAGCCCTTTAGGGAAAGGAAGAGGTATCGTTGAACCCCTCGCAACACAATTCAGGTCTAACAAATCAAAATAGGGATAGGATATTCAGGAAAAGACAATACAAGGACCATTTCTAGATCACATCCCAAACATGGTTATTCCTCCCCCTCTACCTTGGTATGGGTACCCAAAAAAAAGATGGCAACTACCAAAAAGAGACCGACACCATGAATGTGAATTTTTTTTGGGCCATGCCCAACACTATAGTCGAGATATGGTTGACATATGGCCGACATGTTGTAACCCTAAAATGACATAAAATAATTGTATAAAAGGGCTTAGGGTTAGGTATTTTTTCATTATGTTGTGATGTAAAATTAGTTCTTGTGGTTGTATTGAGTTGTAAGGGATTACGGATTGTAATCAGGTTGTATTCACTGGATCATAATAATATCGGACTGGCTATTTAGTGGACGTAGCCCAGGGATTGGGTGAACCACATTAAATCTTGGTGCCTTGTGTTCTTTTCTGTGTGATTTATTATTTTTTGTTATTGGTTATATTTCCATGTAATTGTTATTTTTTGTCTATGGTATAATCCTAACAAGTGGTATCCAAGACTAGTTGTTTTTTATTTATCCTCTATAGGAAAGTTTCATGGTTGAGTGGAAGTCTCACGATTGAGTGGGAGCAATGGTAGATGAGGGTAAGTTGAAGTTTGATAGGTTTAATAGGTAGAACTTCCAGTTATGGAAGATGCAAATGGAAGACTATCTATATCAGAAGGATTTATGGAAGCCATTGGAAGTCAAAGCCAAGAATCAAGGAACTATGTCAAATGATGAATGAGATCTTTTGGATAAAAAGGCACTTGGAAGTATTCAATTATGCCTAGCACCGTCAGTGGCATTTAATATTACAAAAGAAAAGATGACAAAAGAATTGATGAAAACCCTAGCGACACTGTATGAAAAGCCCTCTGCTTCAAACAAGGTATTTTTCATGAAGCATTTATTTAACATAAAAATGGTAGAAGGTGGATCTGTTACAGATCATTTAAATGAGTTCAATACTATTACTAGTTAGTTATCTTCTGTGGGTATCAATTTTGAAGAAGAAATTAGGGCTCTTTTGGTTTTGTGTTCTTTGCCTAAAAGATGGAATGACTTGGCAATGGCTGTGAGTAATTCTGTTCCTAGATCTAGTATCCTAAAATATGATGATGTGATTAGTGTTATTTTAAGTGAGGAAACTCATAGGAAAACCTTAGGTGGATTTACATCAGGAAGAGCTTTGAATGCACAAAGCAGGGGCAAAATGACTGAGAGAGGAAGTAATTCTAGAAATCGTGAGAAATCAAAAGGAAAGTCAAAGGGGAGGAGGTCTCAATCAAGAGGACCGAATGACTACAGGTACTATGGGAAACCAGGGCACAAAAAAAAAGATTGCTAGAATCGAAAGAAAAATGAAGGAGATAAATCAGATGGAGACAAGGAGGCAAATTTGGTAAGTAACAAATCTGAAGAGGATGCTTTGCTTCTATCATTAGAAATTTTTGATGATTCATGGGTATTAGATTATGGTGCTTCATTTCATGCTACACCTCATAGAGGTTATTTCATTGATTATGTCCAAGGGGATTTTGGGCTTGTTTATTTGGGGGATAATGAACCCTGTTAGATTTTTGGAAAGGAAAAAATTAAGATTAAGTTATAGAATGGGAATCATTGGCTACTACATGAGGTAAGACATGTTCCAAGGCTAAATAGGAATTTAATTTCAGTAGGGAAACTTGGTGATGAGGGTTGTATAGTTACTTTTAATGATAAAAATTGGAAGGTTTAAAAAGGTTCCCTTGTAGTAGCAAAAGGTGTGAAAGTAGGCACCTTATATCTTTGTACAAGTCATATTGTTCCTTCTACTTTAATTGTTTTAGAGAAAAATGAATGTTTAGGAACAATTGTTGTAGTTGAGCAAGGAGAACAACTAGCTGTTGTAGAGTCTGATACAATGTTATGGCACAATAGACTTGGGCACATGACTAAGAAAGGTATGAAAGTACTTCATTCAAAGAAAGTTTTACCAAGTCTAAAATGTGTTAATATGGATTTCTGTGAAAGTTGTGTGTATGAAAAACAAAGAGAGTGAGTTTTACAAAGATTGGGAAGAAAAATAAAAGGGAGAAATTAGAGCTTGTGCATACCAATGTATGGGGACTAGCTCAGGTATCTTCCCTTGGTGGCTCCCATTACTATGTTACATTTATTGATGACACAACTAGAAAATTATGGGTTTATTTCCTTAGATAGAAATTTGATGTATTTCAAACTTTTAAAAAATAGAAATTCTTGGTTGAAAATGAGACTGGTAAGAAATTAAAATGTCTCAAATCTAATAATGGTGGTGAGTATTGCAATCATGAATTTGAATATTATTTCTCTACTAATGGTATTCATAGACAAAAAATTGTTCCAAGGACTCCACAAGAAAATGGAGTGGTTGAACACATGAACATGCAAGGAGCATGAGGTTGCATGTTGGGTTGCCCTCATACATGTGGGCAGAGGCTATCAATCCTATTGTATATTTGATTAATAGAGGTCCCTCTACTCCTTTGGGCTATGGTATTCCAAAGGAGGCATGGACTGGTAAGATGGTGAGTTAATCTTTTCTCAAAACCATCGGTTGTGAAGCATTTGCTCACATAGATTCTGAAAATAGAACTAAGCTAGAAGTTAAGTCAAAGAAATGAGTATTTATTGGATATGGCATTAATGAGTTTGGTTATAGGCTTTGGGATTTTTAAAATCATAAAATTGTAAGAAGAAAGGATGTCATATTCAATGAGAAAGTGTTGTACAAAGATCTATTGCAGCAACATGAGAAGAAAGAAGATGATTATGTAGTGATGGGCGATACTCCAAAAGCTTATGTTCCAACCATTCCTCATGATGTGGAACAACCACAACAAAAAATACCACACACATTGGTGACTATTAGATGATCAACAAGGAAAATTAGACCTCCACAAAGATTTTCTACCTCTTTGTATTCTATTTTACTTACTGATGTTGGTGAACCTAAAAGTTATGATGAAGTTGTGCAAGTGGATACTAAGATTCAGTGGGAGTCTGCAATGAAAGATGAAATGGACTCTTTGCTGAAGAATAGGACATGCGATTTATGCAAGTTACCTGGAGGTAAAAAGACTATATAGAATATGTGGGTATATAGGTTAAAAGAAGAGGATGGAGGTAAGAAAAGATTTAAAGCTAGGTTAGTTGTAAAAGGATTTGCACAGAAAAAGAGAATTGATTTTGATGAGATATTTTCTCCTGTTGTTAAAATGACTTCTATCCATATTGTTTTAAGTCTAGTGGCTACTGAAGATTTGCATTTAGAGTAGCTAGATGTTAAAACAACCTTCCTTCATGGTGATTTGGATGAAGAGATATATATGGCTCAACCACAGGGATTTTTTGTCAAAGGTAAGGAGAACTTAGTGTGTAAATTGAAAAAAAGTTTATATGGCTTGAAGCAAGCACCTCGGCAATGGTATCTGAAATTTGACAATTTTATGCATGAGCATGGTTACAGTAGGTGTCATTCAGATCATTTTTTCTACTTTAAGAGGTTGGATGATGATAGCTACATTATTTTATGTTTATATGTTGATGATATGCTTGTAGCTGGGTCTAACATGGATCACATTAAGGGGCTAAAAAGGAAATTAGCACATGCATTTGCTATGAAAGATTTCGTGACAGCAAAACAAATCCTTGGTATGAAGATTTGAAGAGATAGGAAAAATAGAACATTGACACTATCTCAAGCTGATTATGTTGAGAAGGTGTTGCAATGTTTCTCTATGGAGAATGTTAAAGCTGTCAGTACACCTTTACCTAGTCATTTGAAATTGACTAAGGAAATGTGTCCTAATACATAGGAAGAGGAGGACAAGATGTCCAAGGTACCCTATGCTTCAGCTGTAGGAAGCTTGATGTATGTTGTGGTATGTACTAGGCTAGATATTGCACATGCAGTGGGAGTCATTAGTAGGTATATGAGTCATCCAAGAATTGAGCATTGAAATGTTGTCAAATAGATTCTCAGATATTTGAGAGAAACATCTAATAAGTGTTTACACTTTGGGGGCTCTACTACTGATTTACAGGGCTATGTTGACTTAGATTTGGCAAGGGATATTGATACTAGGTAGAGTACTATAGATTACATGTTTACTATTGGTGGGGTAGCTGTGAGCTGGGTTTCTAGATTACAAAAGGGTAATGCTTTATCCACTACAGAGGCAGAGTATGTAGCTACTACAAAGGCTGCCAAGGAGATGATATGGCTTCAGTTCTTCTTGCAAGAATTGAGACATCCATTGAAGGATCATTATTTGTTCATAGATAGTCAGAGTGCCATTCATCTTGCAAAGAATTCAGCTCTGCATTCAAAGACCAAACACATACAGTTGTGGTACCATTTCATTTGGTCATTTTTGGAGGATGGATGGTTAAAGTTGGATAAGATACATACCAATGACAATCCACCAGATTCTTGACAATGGTAGTAACAAGGGAGAAGCTGAACTCCTCTTCAACTTTGGTTGGTCTTCTAGACTGAATATTAATAAAAGAACAGTAGAGTCCAAGGTGGTTTGATCCAGTGGGAGCCCCATATGCTAGTGGTATTGCTATAGCATTAGTCTCCAAGTGGGAGATTGTTGTTTAATGTGGAGCTTGATCAGTCCCCAAGTGGGAGATTATTAGTTTGTGGTGACTGATCAAGAAAGTACTATACATACTTCATAAATTCTTTGGGGTTTAGGGCATCACCCCGAAATTTTTTTTGGGCCATGGCCAACATTGTAGCCAACATATGGCTAACATGTTGTAACCCTAAAATGGCATAAAATACTTATATAAAAGGGCTTAGGGTTTGATATTTTTTCATTATGTTGTGATACAAAATTAGTTCTTGTGGCGGTATTGAGTTGTAAGGGATTACGGATTGTATTCATTGGTACTATGGATTGTATTCATTGGATTGTATTGAGCTTCAAGTTGTATTTATTGGATCGTAATAATATTGGACTGGCTATTTGGTGGACGTAGCCCAGGGATTGGGTGAACCACGTTAAATCTTAGTGCCTTACGTTCTTTTCTATGTGATCTATTATTTTTTGTTATTGGTTATATTTGCATGTAATTGTTATTTTTTGTCTATGGTTTAATCCTAACAACTCAGAAAATACACACGTACTCAGTTTACACTAACAAATATTGAAGCTCAATAAACACTGAAATAACTTGACAATTGTTTATCATGAAAAACTTAAGATATTATTTGTGATTGATCTTACTTTAACTTAGTTGCAAAAACATCAAGAAAATAGCATGAACACAATTGAAACCAAGATTTTAACATGGAAACCTAATTTGGGGAAAACCACCAATTGCAACTAGTTACTAATTTTCACTCTTCTAAAGTGAGCCCTATTAGGAGCCAACTCTATTAAAGGTTACAAAACACACTGTTAGGTGTGACCTTGTTAGAGGATTTAATCACCCTATTAGGAGTGGCCTTGTTAGAGGTCTTTAGACAATTCAATAGAAATACCACCTTGTTAGAGGATTTACAAATATTTGTTAAACGAACTCTATTAAGAGATTTAGATCACTACTACAATGATTAGAGAGTAACAATGAAATGACGTAATTTTTGATGCAATTGAATTGCTAATTACAGATCTCAATTTTGGCTTGTATACTTGATCCTTCTTGATTGAATGCATCTTTGCATCTTAACAAGGATATTATGATTATCCTTCTAATCCACTTCCTCTAAGCATCATTAAATCTTCAAAACTTTCAATCCTCAACTTGACCTTATATTTATATCTTACACATTGTCAAGTTGAATTGAATATAACTTAGAATAATTAATATTCATCTTCTTAGTCGGCTAGAACCAACAAACAAATCAATTGAACTTAATATGCCAAAATAAGAAAATTCTTCATTAGCCGACCTTGCTCGGTAGATACTAACTCAAAGCAATTTTTCTGTGTTAACTAAGTGAACTTGGTTAACATTGCATATTCAAAAGGTTCCTTTGGTAACTAAGTGATCTTACTTAACACTGGTTCCATCCAACATTTCCTTCATTAGTTGAGTAAGCTCGGTTAACACTCAACTTCTACAAACTTTCCTTTGCTGCCCGAGTGAACTCAGTAGACACTGTGTTATGAACTAGGCAAACTTTGGAATGCTCAACAGACATAGGAAATTATCTTTAATGCCTAAGTGAGCTCAACATACACTAACTAGTAATGATATGACATTTTGTGTCCTATCAAAGACAATACACAATTAATCAATTATTTTCAACAATCTCCCTCTTTGGCATTGATAGCAACACAACATGTCATAATACAATGAAATTTTTAGAGCAAGAATAAAGTAAGGAACATATCCTTAGTTTCATTTTGATTCTCATCTTTGAGAACTCAACTCCCTCTATCAGTGTGAACTCCCTATACCTTTAGTTTCTTCCTCTGTCAGCAAAACTCTGCCTTCAACATCTTCTTTTGATAGCAAATTCTCCCTCTTTGGTATCAGACCAAGTTCTTCTTCATTAACATCAAACAAAATTTCTTTTGATATGACAGCCAAACTCTCCCTCTTTGACATCTCATGCCAAAGACAATATTTAGTGAATTTCAATGTACCTTATGTACTAATTCATTTTCAATGTGCCCTTGTCAATACTGCATCAAATGATTGATCTTTAACATGCTTGGGTTAATGCATCACTAAACTTTATTTAGTGAGCTTTATTTAGGGGAATGACCCCTAATTACCTCTTAGATACATAAATGCATCCTCAGGTAATGACTTAGTGAATATGTCTACAATTTTTTCTTTAGTATTCACATATTCCAATCTTACCTCTTTATGTTGTACCAATTCTCTCAAAAAATGATATTTTATAGCAATGTGTTTTTTTTTGGTATGCATCATTGGATTCTTTGATATATTAATTGCACTAATGTTATCATAGTATATAGCCATTGGATCCTTGATCTCTATCTTCATACATATCAACAGTTGCTCAAACCAAACAATATTAGAACAATTAACTATTGCTACCACATATTTTGCCTCTATTGTGGATTGAAAAATACAATTTTATTTCTTGCTTGTCCAAGACACTAGTCTTTTACCAAGAAATAATGCCCCACCATGGGTGCTCTTTCTATCATCAATACTTCCTACCCAATCAACATTTGTGAATGCTTTCAAATACAAATTGCCTCTCTTTTTGTACCATAAACCATAGTCTTTAGTACATTTTAGATATCTCATGATTCTTTTGATTTCCATCATCTCATTTTTTTTGGGATGTACTAAGAATCTTGCCACCATACCAACTACTAATGCAATATTAGGCCTTGTATGCACTACATGCTATAATTTTCCAATCATTGATTTGTATGTGGTCTGATCTACCTCCTTGGAATCATCATTTTTGAAAATTTTATGTCCATTAGACATAGGAGTTCCAAATGGTCTTGAATCTTCCATTAAAAACTTCTTTAGTATCTCCTTGATATATTTAGATTGAGTAATGTAGATAACATCTTTCTTCTGTTGGATCTGCAATCCAATAAAGAATCTAATCTCACCAAACATAGACATCTCAAATTTTTTACTCGTTTCTTCTAAAAATGCTTTGCACAAGTCATCATTTCCTATGAATAAAGTGTCATCCACAAATATTTCTACCAACACAATCTTCTTGTCTAGTCCTTTTTTGATATACAAATTGTTGTTATCATTTGTTCTCTAAAAAAAAATCTTTATCAACTAGTTATGAAGTCTTTTATACCAATCTCTATCAGCTTGCTTTAGACCATACAATGCTCTGTATAATTTTCAAACTATATCTCTTTTATTGGGATCTACAAAACCATAAGGTTGTTCTATGTAGACTTCCTCATGAAGAATTTCATTCAAGAATGCAAATTTTACATCCATTTGATAAGCTTTAAATTCTCTATATGTTGTATATGCTAGTAGAGTTATAACACCTTCTAATCTTGTAACAATAGAAAATTTTTTGCCATAATCAATACCTTCTTCTTGATAATAACCTTTACATACTAACCTTGCTTTGTTTCTGGAAACTTCTCCATCTTCATTTATCTTATTTCTGAATACCCACTTTATGCCAATTGCATTTTTATCCTTGGGTCTAGGAAGAAGAGTCCAAGTTCTATTCTTCTCTATCTATTCTATTTCCTCATTCGTTGCTTCAATCCAACTTTCATTATCCAAAGCATCTTTAACATTTCTAGGTTCAAATTCAGCAAGCAAACATGTACCTTTCAATTTATTTCTTGTTATTGTTCTATCTAAATTGTCTTTAATGATCTGATCAAGGGCATGATGCCTTCTGACATATCTTTCTAACACATGTAATTTATATTTGAATTTTTTCCATTGACTTCTTCATGATCTTCTATATTAAGCTTGAGTCCCATTGTCTACGACTCGGGTCCATTAGACTCAGTTTTCTCTAGCAATAACTCAATAGCTTCTAACTGCAACTCGGCTCCTTCAGATTGTGACTCGAGTTGCATTGGATGCAACTTGGTAGCTTTTGGAGATTTTGGAGACTTGGGAGGTGAAGCTTCCTAACTTCCAAATATATTTGGCACTATATCAAGTTCAAAGTAAATCAATCTTCTGTAATCCTTAGGTTCTTTGTTGCTCTCTTCTTTACTCTTTTCTACAAACTCATCAATTCTCACATGTGCACTTTTGATGATTTTATGAGTAGAAAAATTCAAAAATTTGTATGATTTACTTCTATAGGATTATCCTATGAATATTCCTTCATCACCTTTGACATCAAATTCATCTTTCCTGGATTCTTTCAAGATATAAAATTTGCTACCAAATATTTTAAAGTAACTTACATTAGGTTTGTATCCATACCATAGTTCATAAGGATTGTGATTTGAGTCTTTCTTCAATTGTAATCTATTCAAAGTATGCATTGCAGTACTGATTGCTTCCTTCCAGTATTTGATTGCAACATTTTTTTCTATCATAAATGTTCTTGCACAATCCATGATGTATTTGTTCCTTCTTTCAACCATGCCATTGTATTGAGGTGTACTAGGGGCTGATACTTGTCTCTTAATTCCTTTTTCAATGTAGAATTCATTCAACTCATTTATAATAAATTCACCACCTATGTCTGATCTCAAACATTTCAACTTCTTTCCAATTTATTTCTCTACTCTTGCTAGATACCACTTAAATTTTTGAAAAGCTTCAGATTTTTCTTTTAAATGCATGGTAGTCATCATCCTAGAATAATCATCAACAAAAAGAATGAAAAAGTTATCTCCAATGTAACTCTCTATTCCAATAGGTCCACATAATTTTGTGTGTACAAGATCTAAGACTTCTTCAGAGTGATAGTTCTTGCTTTTAAAACTAGTTTTTCCCATCTTACCAATTTGACAATTTTTGCATAGACCCATATCAGGTTTTCTTAGCTAGAAATACCTCTTACTCTTCTATTTTTTCTTATCTTGACCAAATCATCAAAGTTTACATGACATAATCTTTTTTTCCATAACCAAATTTCTGCTATTTGAGCAATAAAACATGAACTTTCACTAAGATCTAGATAGAATAGATTACCTTTTATTTTTTTGCCAGATCCAACTAGATTTCCTCTTCCATCTAGTAGTTTGGCCTTCCCATTCATGAAATCTACCTTGAATCCAATGTTATCCAACTATGCCACACATTAGATTATGCCTTAGTCCTTCAATTAAATAAGTATTGTCACATCTAATTTCATTAGATACATCCTTTTCCCTTTATGTAATAAGATTCATTGTTTCCAAATCTCACACTACCACCATAATGTTCTATGTTTTCAAATTTTATTTTATCACCAATCATATGATGTGAGTAGCCACTATCAATAATCCATGTATAATTTTTCCTAACATAAGAGATAAGTGTCATTTATCCCCTTCATCATCAGATTCATCTTTTACAATAATATATACCATTTCATCTTCACTGTTATTAGAATCTTTAGCCATAAAACAAGTTTTCTTACCTTTGTCCTTGAAGTTTTTGAATTCCTTCTTGCCTTTGAACTTATTGCTTTTCTTTTCATCTTTGTGCTTTCTATTTGGGCACCTTGGAACAATGTGATTGACTTCTTCACAAGAGAAAAAAATTAGAGGAATCTTACCTTTGTACTTTCCCTTGCCTTTGGAATATTTCCTTGCAAGTAGGGCTTCAACAACTTCAAGGTCACATTGTCTAAACTTTCTTCCTCTTCTTCACTTTCTAATTGATTGGATTTTGATTTCTTATCCTTTTTCTTGAATTAAAACTTGGCTTCAAATACAAACTCAATACCTTTGGAACTAGGGACATAGTTATCAAAGTTATCCAACTCAAAAGCTATCAATCTTCCAACTAGAACATCCAAAGTTATATTTCTATTTGGATTACATCTCATTTCTTGAATAGTTGATACTCTAATTTCATAAATAGGAATAAGAGTTCATCAATGTCTCCTCTAGCTTCTTTGATTGTGTTCACACTTGCTCTAATTCACTTAACATATTTTGCAATGTTTTCATCTTCTCTCATCTTCATCTGATCAAATTGTCCTCTGATACTTTCGACTTTAGCTCTTCTTACATTATCCTCTCCTCCATATATGGCCTTCACTTTGACCCATATATCATAAGATATAGTGAAAATTTTGACTTCATCAAACTCAACATAATTAAGAGTAGAAGCAATGTCAATCATCATGATGTTATAATTTTCTTTTTGACTATTTGTTCAACTGATAATATTTTTGTACGAGTCTTGTATTCACTATCAAGATATTTACAACCTAGATCACTAATAGTTGCCAAATGTAACCTCATAAGTCCTTGCCATGTTGCAAAGTTGTCTCGATACAACTTGGGAATCTCTCTTCTGTAAGACATCCTAATCTTTAGCTTTGATCATTGGAACCTTCTTTGTAAGCATCAAAAGCTCTAATACCAATTGTTAGAAATATAAGAGGCATAACTGAGAGGGGAGGGGTGAATTAGTTACCACAAAAATAAATCTTACATCCCTTAAATGTCAATACAAATCAAAACTTAGTAAAATAGAACTTTATTGTAATACAGCAAATACATAGGTACTCAGTTTACACTTACAAATGTTGAAGCCCAGTAATATCATGAAAAACTTAAGATATTACATGTGATTGATCTTAGTTTAACTTAGTTGCAAACACATAAAGAAAATAACATGAACATAATTGACACCAAGTTATTAATTTGAAAACCCAATTTAGGAAAAACCACCAATTGCAACTAGTTACTGATTTTCACTCTTCTGAAATGAGCCTTGTTAGGAGCCAACCCTATTAAAGGTTATAAAACATACTATTAGGTGTGACCCTGTTAGAGGATTTAATCACCCTCTGTTAGTGGTCTTTAGAAAATTCAATAGAAATGCCACCTTGTTAGAGGATTTACAAATAGTTGTTAAGCCAACTCTATTAAGAGATTTAGATCACTGCTACAATGGTTAGAGAGTAACAATGAGATGACCCAATTTCTAATGTAATTGAATTTTTTATTATAGATCTCAATTTTGGCTTGTATACTTGATCCTTCCTAATCGACTGTATCTTTGCATCTCAACAAGGATATTTTGCTCATCCTTCTAATTCACTTCCTCTAAGCATCATTAAATCTTCAATTGTATTCCACTTTCAATCCTCAACTTGACCTTATATGTATATCTTACACATTGTCAAGTGGGCTTGAATATGACCTAGAATAATTAATATTCGTCTTCTTGGTCGGCTAGAACCAACAAAAAAATCAATTGAATTCAATATGATAAAATAAGAAAATACTTTGTTAGCCAACCTTGCTTCGTAGATACTAAATCAAAGTGATTTTCTTGTGTTAACCAAGTGACCTCAGTTAACACTACATATTCACAAAGTTCCTTTGGTGATTGAGTGAGCTCAGTTAACACTAGTTGCATCCAACATTTCCTTCATTAACTAAGTGAGCTTGATTAAAAATCAACTTCTACAAAATTTCTTTTGTCACCCAAGTGAACTCAGTAGACACTATCTTTTCAACTAGGCAAATTCTGGAATGCTCAGTAGACACAAGAAACTATCTTCAATGCCTGAGTGAGCTTGACATACACTGATTGGTAATGATATGACATTTTGTGTAACATCAAAGATAATACACAATTAATCAATTGCTTCCAACAATGACTCCATGATAACACCATTCCCTTTGACCTCTCAAAAAACCAAACACATAATTTCATTTGATAGACCTTGCATTACACTTTGGTGGATGATACACTATATAAGAAATGTCTTGACGACACTTTATTTAGATGTCTTGAAAAGGATGAGTCTAGGGTCATTATGCAAGAAATCCATGTAGGCATTTGTGGGTCACATTCCAATGGGTTTACATTGGCCAAGAAAATCCTTAGGATGGGCTACTTCTGGCCAACCATGGAAAAGGATTCTATTAACTATGTAAAATTTTGCAAGAAGTGTCAAATCCATAGCAACCTTATTCATGCACCAGCACAAGAACTCAGCCCTTTGGCTACACCATGACATTTTTATTAGTGGGACTTTGATTTTATTGGATCCATCCACCCACCTTCCTCTAGCAAACATAAATGGATCATCACCACAACTAAGTATTTTACCAAGTGGGTTGAAGCAGCACCACTTGTAGACTCTATTGCAAAACAAATATATTCATTCATATTAAACCATATCATTTTTTGGTTTTGCATACCTCATGCCATCCTAATGGACAATGCCTTGTATTCTATAAATCAAATAGTTGACAAGTTATGTAAGAAATTTCACATTGTACACCATTCATCGTTAATCTATTATCCCCAAGGCAATGGCCAAGTAGAGGCCACCAACAAGAACATTATCAACATTCTTAAAAGAACTATCAATGATATTGGTAGAGATTGGCATTTACAACCAAACCCTTCCCTATGGGCCTATAGGATGAGTTTTCAAATTCCTATAGGTGTCACACCCTTCTCCTTGGTTTATGGTTGTGAAGCCATTCTTCCTTTAGAGGTTGAGATCCCATCCTTGAGACTTACTCTTTGTGATATCTTATCAAATGAAGACTACAAGGTGGTTCATCTACAACAACTAGAACTTTTAGAAGAATATCAATGTATAATGCATGAGCATCTGAAACTGTATTAGAATAGGTTATCCAAACACTACAACAAAAAGGTCAAACCCCATGTCTTTCAAATTGGAAACTTAGTTTTTTGGGAAAACCCTAAAAAATAGAACAACTAGGGAAAAGAAAGGAAAATGGAAGGCCAATTGGATTGGTCTTTACATCATCACAGAATCCTTTGGGACTAGTACTTATAGACTCTCAAATTGTGATGAAGAGGAACTAGCAAAAGTTATCAACAACAACCATCTCAAAAGGTTTTATGTCTAAAGCTTTGAGGAAGCACCCCATTGCTAAAAATACCAATAAAAAAATCAAAAACACTAGAAAACATTCAAAAAAAAAAAATGGTACCAAAGGAATGAGAAATATCACCTTTGGTTTAAAAGGAGTGAGAGATAATACCTTTGTACTTCCTAAATAACACATGTCATTCAATGTAGTGAGACAATGAGGAATGATTCCAACAACTCTTTGTGAGAAATTTTTTTCTTATTTATGACCTCCTCAGTTCATCTCACCACACTACCTAGCACAATTGAGTTAATTTCACACATAGCCAATTGAGAAACACTTATGGGTTCTGCTTTAATGGTTTCTTAGCATCAAACATAGTTCACCATAGTAGAGACAGCCAACAAAACAACAAAAAAGGGAAGACAAGAAACTCAGAGGAAACATGGAGTCCGATTATGTTCTAAGATATCATAGACGTGAATTATAGGAAAATCAGTGTGCATCTCAAATATTTTCCATAGCCAATAGCCCCTGTCATGCATTTTAGTTTTCATAAAATTTATTTGAAGTCCCCAACATCCCTTTTGGCTCCATTATCTCACATATAGCTCATTGAGCCTACTTTTAGCCTTTTTAGCCCATTTTTAGCCTTCCTAACTCTTTATGTACTCTTGCAAGGTCCTATTTATCTCCCTATTCCAAAAAATCTTAGTCACATCCTCATTCCACTCCCAGCAGTTCAAAAATTGTCAAAAACACTCAAAAATATCTCAAAAATATCAAAAACAACCCAAAAATTAGACCAAACAATAACAAGCTCATCTCAAACAGGCTATTTAATTTTTCATAAATTATTTTTCAAATTGATGATTTATCAATTTCATGTCAAGCTGGTGTCTATCTATAATTGTTGCTCCTTCGAGATAGGTTTGCATACCTTGACCAATTTTATATGAAATCAATGGTGAAGCCCACTATATTGTAAAATATTCAAATATTTTATGAGATATTTTACTGCCCTATAACCTTTGGCAAAAAAAATAAACAAGTGCATCAATTGATTAAGAAGTAGCATAGTTATATCTTGAAACATCGTGCTAGGCTTTGGAAAATCTAGCACAATGTGAATAGCTAAAGAAGTCCTGATGGTGCCCCTTTTCTCTCCTCCTTTTAAGAATGATAATTCCCAATAGATTTATATTCTTATTTATGTTTTATAGACCATGATTAATCCAACAATATTTCAACAAATATATCAATGCTATCCTAAAAGACCCAGATATCCATCAAACTCTTTGATTGCCATCTAACAGGAGCTTGAAATAAGTAAGTGTACGTTTGAGAGACCGCAAGACCCTCAAAAACCTCTTCTAGTCCCCCATGCTTTTTCAAGGCCCCATTGCACCTTTTTAGGCCTCAACACCTTTTCAAGGCCCCATTAGCATCTTTTTAGGCCCCTAAGATGCCTTTTTAGGCTCAAACACCTTTTTCTAGGACTTGTTTCACCTTTTTAGGCCCCTGCACCTTTTCCAAGGCCTAAGCACCCTTTTTGGGCCCTCAAGTGCTTTTTTAGGCACCCAAATAGCCTTTTTAGGCCCTCAAGAACCTCTTTCAAGATCCTATTAGTGCCTTTTAGGCCCAAACACCTTTTCATAGGCCTTGAGCAACTTTTTACAGGCCCTGCGAGTATCTATCTTGACACACACCTAGAGAAAGATCAAAATGTTTTCTTTCAGCTTGCCAGTAAAGGCTATCAATATATATAGAATTGTGCCTTGCAATTTGTGGTGTATTACTTCCTACTTTTTCACCTTGAACACCATGACTCTCCAAAAGTTACACAAGTTTGTACTCTTCTTTCATTGAGAACCCAGATTGACATTTAGTTCCCACACATAAGTGAAGATCATGTTTCCTTTACAAATCTTGTTGTTCCCACTTTTATGGAGCTTGAGAACCTTCCAAATATTTGCAAACATTCCAAAAAAAAGTCAAATATTTACAAAAATTCTAAAATCATCCACATATTCCTCAAAATGCCAAAAATAGCCAAAACATCTCCCCAAAATATCAAAAACAAATATCCAACATTTTCAATCATGTTGTTCATTAACATAAGCACCAATTACCCCTTTTTCTTGCCACAAAAAAAAACACACTTTTTTATTCTATTATGATGGTAACAACAATATTACATCCCAATGACATCTAGTGAATCATTTATTCTGGCCTCCCTTGGGGAGGTGGCGAGAAAAGATGTCCAATCAAAAGCATTTCCATAGACCCAATCCTAGAGGATGAAGCCCCTAGTGTCAATCCCCCTCGCACCCACACAACATCCATGGGAATTGGAAATCTCCCACTACACAATTGGGCATTTAGTAGTTGTTAAATTATCTATCTATAAATTGAGTCTCTCATCACTTCTCATTTGGGAGGGACTAACGATAAATCCCCATATAATAGGCTGCTTCTTGATGCACTTTCATAGTCTGTTGCATACCCCCAAACATATTTTCCACTAGCTTATTTATTCTTGGTACTATGATCACTCGTTAGGCCACATCTTGCTCCTGTTGCATTTGACCAGTCACCATTCTCTAGTGCTCCACATCTACTATTGTAACTGCCTCACCTTTGACTCACTCAATGTTAACTACTCTTGTAACTACAATGATAGGGTGTTCAATTTTGTAATTGCCTCTCTAAAAGAATCAGATTGAGATTGCAATAACACTAGTTCATTTTGTGCGCTCTCCTAAACCATTTGCACCATTCTCAGTGACTCTAGTAGTCTTTGCACTTGTGATTGCTCTGCTCACAAACTTGCATCATTTCCCTCTTCTCATTAATGTTCAACTCGTAGTTATGCTTCCAGTGACTACACTCAAGCCCATTCTAAATTCACCATCACCTAGAGCCACTTCACTTATATTTGTGCTCCATCCTTGCATGCTTTCTCCATCAATCCTAGCAAAATTATGACTTCTTATTCCACATTCTTCACCCAAACTCTCTCTGAAACCAACATTTTTCATAAGCTCTCCATTTCACTTTTCAACTGCACTTCACCCTCTGCCTTTGGCAGTGGCTGCATTGCACTCAATCCACCCCCCTCCTCTTTTGTCAAAATTTTCCCCAGAATTCTGAGGCTAATCAACTAGCTTATCGCACTTGTCATCTCACCCACGCTAATGTCTTCCACCACTCTTTGAGATTTTTCTATGGTCTTTTTCAATGAGTCCATCTCCCCCACCTTTGGTACTACCTTTGACAGACTCTTCACCCCAAGAAGACTATTCTTTGCCTATGTCATTAGTTCATCACGCAATACCACCTACAACATTGCACTCCCTAACAACATCATCAATGTTAATAATGGCATTTCTTCCACCTTGACTCTTGAACCCTCAAGTTGTGCTTTCATTAGTCCCACATATCTTGATTCACCCCACTCATGAACTAACAATTGAATTTTAGACTAATACACTAGTTCCATTAAAGTCCACTAAATGTTCTTTGCCCTCTATCCTTGTCTCATCCATCCCCCTAGCTAACATCACCCCCTGTTGTGATTGATCTAGTGAGTCTGACATGATTTCATTCACACACTTACTAGACTTTTCAAACTAGCTAAGCAATTATGTTGTGCCCTTAATTGTGCTTCATTTCACTTGCATATTATCCATTTATTTATGGCCCTCACTTGCCACACCTCCCACTTCACTAGCCTTTCCACATATCCACACTCTGTATCCTACTGCACCAATACTAGGTATACTAGTCGCTCGACTCTAACATTTAGACATCCCGATCCCCATTGACACATAGCTTTTGTCATAATCACCAGATCACATTGTTGAATCACCACTAACACATCCCACACTTTGTTACCAGACTCCTACAATAGTTAAAACCATAGAGAATTGAACAAACTTGATACTATTGCACACAACTATCAACATTGTTGGTCCACAAATTATGGTTTTCCTACTATTATGAGCTTTTAGTACCTTGATGATGTACTTGACTAGAGATACCAGGATGAAGCCATAATATTTTATTTTCCTTTGTTTTTTCACAATTTTCTCCAATGATCCTCTAATTTTTGTACATTATTGGTGTCCACTTGTAAGTGCCTCCTCTCATCTAGAAGACCATGTGTACCTCGACCAATTTTGTATGATATCTTAAGTGAGGTTCTTTATCTAACATGTGACTATTTGCATGCATGTTTTCATATGTTGTGGCTATAACTTTTGTTCTTAATAGTTGTCTTATATTTCATGTACATTGCTTATGCTTGGTTGTAGCTCTCGGTGTGATACAATATTCATATCACCATAGCTGAGTTAGTGGTGGTTGTACTAGGTCACTTTTTACTAGACACTCTATGATGATAGTTAATTCACAACTCTTTACAAAAAGTGACAGATAGTTGCATTCATTTAGTTTTCATTTTCATCTTGGGTACCTTAAAAAAAAATGGTTGGCACAAAAGTCAGGATAACACAAACAAGCCTTAACAAAAGCATTCAACAAAATGGTTACACAATTCAGGGACAGCTATCAAAAGGCACAACACAAAACAACATCATCCTACATTTTTTGCCACTCGATTATTGTGGACTTTGTCTCATCCTAACACCACCACTATGCATTGCACTTCATTCACTCATACCATCCATTCCACCCATTACATTATGTGACCTTTGAATCTCAATTCTGGTCACTATTTCCTCCTATTCCACCTTATTCCTCATTACACCATATCATCTATTGCATTGTGTGACCATTGAATCTCAAACAATTCCAGTCCCTATTAATCACATTATTCATTATATTCTATGCATTCACTCTTCTCACTAGGATCTTGAGGTTCCTTTCTGGCTTTCAAATATCAAAAGTGGAATTGCACCTCTTTACATCATTTCATCCTTACCATCATTTTTTAATGACACTTCACATTTCATTCCATATCATCTATTGCATTCCTCATTTGCATTTCATATTCCTTCTTATTCATTTTCATCTTTATTCCTATTTTTCTATCATTTCATATTCACTACATTAGTTCATTTTTTATTTTTTATTTTCATGCTATCCTTCCATCACATGCCATCTTTGTTACATATCACACATCAGACACTTGCTTCTTATTTTTATCATATCCTTCAATTTTTTAGTTTCATTTGTATCATTTTCCCTCTTCTATTTTATCTCATTCTTATCATTTCATTTTCATGTCTCATTTATGCATTCCATTTCCTCATATTCCATTTCATTTCTTTCATACATTTCATCTCATTTATCCTTTCATGTCATCACATTTCATTAACTATCATTTGATTTATCCACTACATTTGTCACTTCATTCATTTTAATATATCACATTTTATCACATTACATTTCATTTTGTCACATTGCATTTCTATATAATCACACTTCATTTCATTTATGCATTTCATTACCTAACCTTTCATTCACACATTTTATCACATTACATTTCATTTCATTATCTATGTCTTCTTTATTTTATCCACACATCATATCACTACATTAATTATCCACGTTACATCAACATCTACAACTACCATATATATTAAATCACCACACACATGCATCCATCCATAACATCATATATATAAATTCCATGATACAAAAATTGCACAAGTCTAAATATCCAAAATCTTGAATAGCCACATATCAAAAGATTGAATCGTCAACGTCAACATCAACATGTCATCATCAATAATGATGCATATGATAAAGCCTTGATAATAGTGCAATACAACATGATACATAGATCAACCCTATGTCTCACCACCTGCATCATATGTATGTGTCTAATCAGGAGGTCCTTGCTCACTGGGGGTACCGTTCTCATCTCAAGGAGTCTTCTTTATTTCCAATGTCATCAAAATAGTTATGACCATCTAATTAATAGTATCCCCATCTATCCTCAGTGGTGGTGATGCTGGAGGTCTCAGTGTCATCACAACTATAAATGCTTATATAGTACTTGTTAACTCACTCATTTGTGCTTCCATAGAACTCATCCAAGCCTCTGTGCCTAATGACCCAACTAGTCTCTCTAGCAGTAGTTATTCATGTGGCAATATATGTTATTGCCCCTATGGCTATAAACCCTGTGCACCTAGAATCAGGACCTGTACACAAGGTCTCTAGTGATGAATAAGTTGCACATCATTTGGCAATCTAGCCTTGACCTTCTATGTCCTACTTTGACCCATATCATTTTCTAGTTGGCTAGACCCTGCACTACTACTTTTCCCCCCTCACAGTCACCCTACCTTGGCCATGAACCTCTCTAGTTCTCTCCACTACTACCTCCCTCGGCCTTTGCACTAGGCCCCATACAATAATCCACCACTATGGTACTATTGCTACTCGACCTTGCCCTCCATATCTCCACCATACCCTAGCTCCCCCTCTGGCTCGACGCCACCCTCTACCTCTCCCCAGACTGCCATCATCATCATCAGCACCTCCTTCAGTTAACTCCTCATCAATACCTGGAATCACCTCTACTGGATCTATATATCTCAAGAATGGATTCTCATGGAACCATTGTGCATAATATCCCTCCATTCCCACGTCTGCCTCCCCATCTCTCAATTCCCATACCTATAGTGTCTCTATCATCTACAAAAATGCCTCTTGGTAGGCCTCATACTCTAAGTTTGGCCCCCATATTTGCCTCTCTAATTGAACTTTCACATAATGTGTCGATCCCTATGGCATGCCTTGTCGCCGACCAAACTTTCTCACTACTCTCTTGAAGAAAAATCTCTTGATTACTACAAGAATCTAACCAAGTAAAAATCTCAGATAAAAGAAGTATACTAGCTCATCATCATCCTTGGCCCATGCCTTGGTAAACTTGTATAGCTCCATATGACCTCATCCAGGTCATCCAACATCCGTTGCCAATACTCTGTCCTACCCAGATGGGGCTACGTGATCACACCTGAATAAGTATGTGTATGAAATATCCTATGGCCATTGACGAACACATATCAACCATATAATAGGAAGATGCTCCCATGTCCATATCTATAACAAGACAACTCTTGTTGATAGTGAAGTTACCCCTAAATATACCACTTGATGCAAGTCATGCTAGAGATGAGCTGAATATGAAGCTCTGCCAAGAAAATCCTCATGGCCTATCGATCATATCCTGGATAATCTAGACCCATCCCATAAGACATCCACGTCCTCGCCTATCTGGCAACAAAAATCCACCTATCAATTTGACAAACACAATAGGCAATGACTCATATTGTAACATCTGAAACTAGGACACACTAATGTCACCAATTTTGTCATCTCCAAAAATGTCTTTGAAAGTTGTCCCATCTATTGCCTGATCATAATACGCCCGGTCTCCCATAGTCAAGATCTTGAGAATCCAATATACATCTTGTGGAGATATTGTCATCTCCCTAGTGACATGTGGAAAGTGTTGTGGTCTGAGTGCCACTGCTCAACCATAGTTGTCAATAAACCTATGTTCACCTAGAACTGAGGCATCTATAACAAATAAGTGAATCCACATCTATCAATCACCTATTGATTAGCTGTAGACAATCTACTAGTCAACTCCAATGGTCATGGGTAGAATCCCTACACCATGAGCTTACACCCACGTACCTGTTTCATCAAACAATCACAACACCACAACATTTTTTATCACAATTGATCACCCTGCATCAATCAAATATCAACATCTATCTATTCAACTAATGGTTCTATCTTGGACCAGTCCTTTGTCCTACTCTATATCCTAAGATGGACATGTTCATTGTTCCCTACTTTGTATCTTGAGAGGGGCACTATTTTCTACCTATCCAATATCAACTAATTGATCCTACACATCATTCTGGGACTGACAGCTCCTTATTGTTTTCCTTGTTATGAAAACCTGCTATTAGATAGACCCATTATCTAGCTTATTGTGTTATCTTACGCTCAATAAATGCTACACAAACTATTTGCGCTATTCGAATCATCATATGCACTACGAAAATAGTCAAAAAAGTTGCAAGTTTAACTTGTGCTATTTCATCAAGCATATGTGTTGGTTTATCTATTTTTTGCACTATGAAAATCATATGTGTTATTACACTTATCAAACCTATTATTTAACTCAACAGATGCGCTATGAAACACAATTGCGCTACTAAATTTCTTTTATGCGCTATAACATGTAGACACACTAAGACAATAAGCATATGTGCTATAACACAATCTTCTAATTGGGTATTTCTCATTAACATGACTCAATAAACCCTAAATATCAAAGGCATTATTTCATACTTCATATGCACTATACAATACCACGTATGCGTTAAAAACCTCAAATGTGCTATGTATAGATATGGATGTGCTATTTGTTTTGAGTATGCATTATTTCAGCATAAACCTAGGGTTTCAATATGTTATTCATCAAAAGCATTAAAATAATGTAAAAGCGCTAAAAAAAATATCAAATGTGCTAAAATGGTAAACATAAGCATTCACAGAGAACATCCACACAAAAATTAAAAATACATGTAAAAATACACAAATCTTAAATGATAGAGGATATAGATGACTCACTGGGGTACCATAGTCTGTCAGATGCTCATACCTATGACCCTTCTCAAACTTGTGCTCTCACAATGGAACCACCATCCTCGCCAGCTTAGAGCTCCAAGTCACCAATAGTAAAAGGGAAGTGTAAAAATAAAATGGGAAAAATGACTTTTTGACTTATTTAAACCTCTTTTAGGGAACTTTATGACATTTACAAACATTATAAGACCTTATGACCCATTTTCACGAACTAGGTATTCTTCAAACATTGCATATGCAACTTATAATTAAATTTCCTATCACATGTTTCGAAAATAAAATTGGACTCTCGATCATTTTCAACATCCAATTTTCCAATTTCATTTATGAGGTGACAGTATACCGGGGCATCAAAACAATTTTCAAATATAAAAAAAGTTCTACCCCAGTGAACATTTTAACATCAAATCAAACTGGGGCATCCAATCAAGTTATCCTAAATGAAGAATTTTAAAACATCAGTTATTGAATCAAATATCAAATTATCAGCAATCAAACATGAAATTATTAGCAATCAGGCATCATATCAACCTCAAGTCAATAAAACACCATCAATCAGACATTTAGTCATTAGAATTTGACCTAAAGATAGAAAATCAGACAATCTTTGAACCAATATGCTTTGCATATTAGATTAAAGAGGGGCATTTGTTGTTAGAGTAAATAATTAATTAATTTTTAATTATTTATTCTATTACTTAAGCTTACTTAGGTTAATGCATGTAGTTGAGGTTAGTTGTTGACAACACGGGAGTTCGTTCCCTTTAGCATGCTTATCTTTTCCACCTCTTGTGGATGTGTGCTTAGTTGTCAACCTTATCTGCTACCTCATTCCAGCTTGTTCTACAAGCTTCGATGAGGCCTTTTTATTTGGTCTCTCACTCATTGTAAATTCATTCCAATTCCATTTTCACATAGCAATTATAATTTCCTATTGTGAAATATTCTTGTGCGGTATTTGCTTCAATCTCTTTGCTCCCTAGGTTTCTCTTCAGCAAGTTATTTGCATTGCAAGTGATCTTGGCTCATTATCGAAGTCAGATTCTCAACTCCTACATGGTATCAAAGCCTCCCTGCTGCTTCTTGTTCGAAGGTTTTTTTGAAGTTGTAATTTGGAGTCACAAACCCTAGTTTGTTTGTGCAATTTTTCTTCAAATCAGGGGTAGAGAAAAATTTTGGAGCATTTTCAACCCAAACAGACGCTGCCATTGGATCCAAAAGGCCGTTTACAGCTAAGTTTCATATAAAACTTTTCATTTTTGGCTTTAGGCATTTTTTTTGGAAATTTTTTGGCCTCCTAAGTAGCCGTACGGATGAACAGAGCAAAAAAAAAAAAATTTAAAATCTTTTTAAAAAGCACACTGTTGCAGCAGCGCTCACCCGCCACCACGGGGCCACCCGCGTGCCACCAGCGTGCCTCCCACTCAGCACTCAGCTGGCGACTCCTGTTGTAGCACCACCAGAGGTTCCTGCCACCAGTGCGCCACCAGTGGGCAACTCGTGCTCTGCCAGGGATAGCGGTGCCGCTGGGTTTACCTCCCAGGCGCCACCGCCACCAACGGTGCTCTCATTTTTGCCACTCTGCGGCCTCTATGCCAACTGACATCATTTTATAGGCTGCTAACATCATCTTTCTAGTGACAGATTTTTTTCTGGTGACATCCTCCTGACGGGTATACGGGTGTCAAATTTAACACAATGTCTGTAATTTTCTAGCAAGGTGCAATTTTGGAGCAACAATCAATTTTTTGGCCATAACTTGAGCATACGGAGGTCTTTCTTCGATTTGAAAGAAGTGTCAAAAAGCTGACTCAAACACTGAGACATTGGTGCTAGTTTTGTAAGATTCCAAGTTTGTTTGAGCTCTCATTTTTGGTGTCAAAGTCGAGGCTTTTGTTTCTTCCTATTCTGCATCAACAAATCCAGGTTCTTTTCTAGTTTTTTGCTTTCTATAGTTGTTTTTGTGGTATTTGAGGGATATTCTTATATGTTTGTGGGGGGGGGGGGGGGTGTCTTTCGTTTCTGTAATTTACTTCAGTTAAGACCCTTCTACTTCTGTCGTATTCTTTCTCTCAATGGCAGATCCATATGTGACCCATCTCACACCACACAACTACCACACTTGGAAGGCACAGATGACTAGGCTTCTCATGTCAAGAGGTCTATGGTCTTGTCTGGATGAGAATTAGCCTACTCTTATGCAACCTTTTGAAGTTCTACGGCACAGGAACAAGATGTATGAAGCCATGGGACTAATTGCACTCAACATTTTAGATAGTCGGCTATTTCATCTGGATGGTTTGACTACTCCATGGGCTTATTGGCAAAAAATTTAGACTTTGTTTCAATAGGTGAATGAGTTTCGAGCACTTAAGTTGGATGCAGAATTGACTTCTTTGTCACCAAGCAACTTTCCCACCATTGAGGACTTTCTGATGAAGTTCAAATCCCTATGTGTAGTTTTACAGGGATGTGGGAAGAACAAAACGGATAATGAGTGCATATTTTTGATACTCTCAAAGCTGAAGATGCAGTATCAAGTTTTTTCTTCTACTTTCTACTCCACCATGGATGCCTTTGGAGATAGACATAGGATGCCTAAATTTGAGACATTTTGTGATAGGTTGACTAGGGAACAGGTAAAGATCCAATAGGTGGATGGCTCTGGCTCTTCCAGCCAAGCATTGTTGCTTAAAATTCTAAGGGGAAATCAAAGAAGAAAGGTAAATTGAAGAAAGACACATCAAAATCTGAACCTAAGCCTCTAGCTAATCCTCCAGCAAACCCTCCCAAGGGTAAAGATTCTTCAAAGTCGGGTGAGTCTACCTTTATGACCAAGAAGAAATCAAGTGAGAACTGTAGCTTTTGTGGGAAAGAAGGACATTCAGTTTCCAGGTGTTGGAAATGATTAGAGGCTTTAGAGGAAGCCATGAAGGAGCATCACATTTCAGCTCCTCAGTCTTCATCTCCACCTGCAGGGAAAGGTCATGCTCTTTCTGCATGAGCTATGACTTCAATGCCTTTATCAATTCTTGATTCCGGGGCTTCTCACCACTTAACAAACACTCCTAAGTTGCTTACTTGACTTGCTCCTTGTGCCACCACACAGATTGTAGTTGGGAACTCAACACAACTTTTAGTTTTGGGTTTTGGCACTGTTGCTTTGGCCGGGGGCTCTCTATAGGATGTACTTTGTGTTCCTGATATTTTGATGAACCTTCTGTCTATCTATCAGATTTGCCACTTTGGCTCTGGGAAGATAGTCGAGTTCTCACCACATGATGTGGTTATTTGGGACTTGCATGATTTGGAGATGATTGTGACCACTTGGAGTGTTGACTCTGCATCACGCCTCTATAGATTTGATGGATTTGAGTCTTCTGATGACATAGGTTCATGTTTAGTTGCACATGCAGATTCAGTAAGCAGACTTTGGCATGAACGTTTTGGGCATGTCAATTACAGATATCTTCAGTAGATGAGCACACAGGTACTTGTTCTTAGGCTTCCCCAAATTTCTTGTCCATATGGTGTTTGTCAAGGATGTGCACTTGGCAAGCAACATAGGGATTCTTTTCCACATGGACAAGCCACTCGTGCTTTAGCACCTTTGGAGTTGATTCATAGTGACCTCATGTCATTTCCTACTCCTTTTTTGGGTGTTAGATATGTGCTTACATTCATTGATGACTTCTCTAGATGCACATGGGTGTACTTTCTTAAGTACAAGTATGATGCCTTCGACTCATTTTGAGTTTTCAAGGCACTTGTAGAGAAGCAGTCTGGGCTTTCTATTTGGAAGATACACACGGACAATGGGGGGGAGTATGTGAACCAGGCTTTCAGAGATTTTTGTTCTGAGCATGGTCTTTAGCATCAGCTTTCAATGCCCTACACTCCTCAGCAAAATGGTGTGGCCAAGAAAAAGAACAGAACCCTTCGGGAGATGGCAAATTGCATGATTTAGTCTAGGTCCATGGATTCATGTTTTTGGGCAGAGGCAATCAATTGTGCCAACTACATTTAGAATCGGATGCCTCATAAGGCACTTCAACATATGACTCCTGAGGAGGCTTGGTCCCATGTCAAGCCTGATGTATCATCATTTAGAGTTTTTGGGAGTACGACATATGCATTTGTACTTGATACTCAGAGGAAAGCAATGGAATCGAAGAGCCGACGATTGATTTTTTTTTGGCTACTGCGAGGATGTAAAGGCTTACAAGTTATTTGATCCTGATTCCAGAGAGGTCCTATTTTGACGGGATGTCCAGTTTGATGAGATCCCTCTTGCAGTTCATTCCTCACCTCCAGTGCCTCCTCCAGCTCCCACTACTCCCTCTTCATCTCCACTTTGTTTCATGAATGATGAGGATGATGATCATGGTGATCCCGATATACCTCCACCACAGGATCTTCCCTAAATGCCTAAATGGGCTCAAGCTACTGTTGAGGCTGCAGGATCTCTAGCTGGTGACCCATCCACATCCCATTGCACCTGTTCTCACACTGCAGGTTCCAGTCTACTCAGTCATGTTATTAGTACTGATCCTCAGACATTTGTGGAGGTGATAGGACATTCAAAATGGGATAGTGCAATGGAGGAGGAATATTCTTCTTTGATGAAGAACCACACATGGGATCTTTGTTCTCTTCCCAAGGGGAGAAACCTAGTGTGTTGTAAGTGGATTTACCACACTAAGTATGCTACTGATGGTTCTATTGATAATTATAAGGCTCGTC
Organism: Cupressus sempervirens; assembly: GCA_028749045.1. Classification (NCBI taxonomy): domain Eukaryota; kingdom Viridiplantae; phylum Streptophyta; class Pinopsida; order Cupressales; family Cupressaceae; genus Cupressus; species Cupressus sempervirens. Next base: position 499,305,415 of record CM053793.1, on the reverse strand, counting down.
TTGTTGCGAAGGGTTTTTCACAAGTCAAGGGTGTTGATTATTCTGAGACATTTTCCCCTATCGCCAAGATGAATTCTATCCACCTTGTCTTATCCCTCGCAGCTTCATAGGGATGGTCAGTTTATCAGATGGATGTGAAAAGTGCCTTCCTGCATGGTGATATCATAGAGGAGATTTATATGGAGCAGCCTCTAGGTTTTGTGCAAGATCCCACCTTGGTTTGTAGGCTTCAACATTCATTGTATGGTCTCAAACAAGCCCCTAGAGCTTGGTATGAAAAGATGGACTCATTTCTTCTATCTACAGGCTTCACTCGCTGCCATTCTGATCCCACAGTGTACATTCAGCATCTTGGTGATGAGATTTTGATTCTTGTTTTATATGTTGATGATCTTATCCTTACAGGTAGTTCATCATCCATGCTCCAAGATGTTAAGTGTGCACTAATGGACCAGTTCGAGATGACTGATCTTGGTTTGCTGCACTACTTTCTTGGTCTTCAGATTCATCAGTCTCCCACTGGCATTTTTGTGTATCAACAGAAGTATGCTCTTGACATGCTTCGTGGCTTTCACATGCTTGATTGTAAGGCTGCTCCTACACCATTTTAGTCGGGTGTTACTTTGTCTACCTCCTGCTCCTCATCTATAGTGGATGCTACTATGTATCGACAATTGGTTGGTAGCCTGTTGTACCTGACACACACCTGCCTTGATCTTTCTTTTGCGGTTGGCCTAGTCTCTCAATTTTCTTAAGACCCTTATGAGAGTCATTGGCAAGCTGCCAGGTGTATTCTATGCTACATTCAGGGCACACTCATGTATGGTATTCATTACACTACGGGGACTCCACACATTGTTAGCTACACTGACTTAGATTGGGCCGGTGATGTTGATGATTGGAAGTCTACTTTTGGCTTTATGTTTTTCCTTGGCTCTGGTCTCATCACATGGTCATGCAAGAAGTAGCATGCTCGAGCACTTTCATCCATAGAGGCTGAGTACAGGGCCGCAGTTCTTGTTAGTCAGGAGGCTTTATGGCTTCGTCAGTTGATGACTAAGTTTTGCTTTCCTCCTTATCGTCCCACTATTTTGTGGTGCGATAATCAGAGTGCCATCCACATTTCACACAACCCGATGGAACATCAACATACCAAGCACATTGAGTTGCATATGCATTTCATCTATCAGTTGATCCAGGATGGTGTTATTGCATTGGAGTACATTCCTACCGCCGGTCAGGTTGCAAACATCTTCACTAAGCCTTTTGCATTGCCTCGCTTTCTTCAGCTACAGTCAATGCTTGGGGTTATGGAAGTTGTCCTTGGGGGGATTGGTTGAGGCCTTCCTTCCTTCACTTCGTGTTTTTTTTCACCATGTTGTTTTACCTCTTTTTGGGGGAGAGTTTTTCCCAAGTGGTTTTCTCTCTTTCCCCATTTTACAAAGGTTGCATTTAGTTGCATTGTACTTGGGTACCTAAAATGGCCTCGTTGTCGGGACCCATTTTGCATTTTTTCCTTTGTTTTGTGAGCTTAAGGCATTCCCCTAAGTTGCACTTAAGGGGGGGTGTTAGAGTAAATAATTAATTAATTGTTAATTATTTATTCTATTACTTAAGCTTACTTAGGTTAATGAATGTAGTTGAGGTTAGTTGTTGACAACACGGGAGTTTGTTCCCTTTAGCATACTTATCTTTTCCACCTCTTGTGGATGTGTGCTTAGTTGTCAACCTTATCTCCTACCTCATTCCAGCTTGTTCTACAAGCTTCCATGAGGCCTTTTTATTCGATCTCTCACTCATTGTAAATTCATTCCAATTCCATTTTCACATAGCAATTCTAATTTTCTATTGTGAAATATTATTGTGTAGTATTTGCTTCAATCTCTTTGCTCCCTAGGTTTCTCTTCAGCAAGTTATTTGCATTGCAGGTGATCTTGGTGCATTATCGGAGTTGGATTCTCAACTCCTACATTTGTAGACACCCAAAAATTGGAAAAGACCTAAAACAACACAAATTTTGATCAAATGATGCAAATTAAGGATCAAATCAGAGGAAAATAATTGACTTTCAAATCAATGATTACATCAGGTCATTAATCAATCAAATCACCTATCAAATCAAAAAGGATCTAAATCAACATTTAAAAGAGGAAAACATATCACAAGATTATAAAATGAAAGGAAAAAAGGAAAAAAAAAAAAAGGAAAAAGTTGAAAATAAAGGGAACATTTATTAAATCAATAAAAGCCATTTATCCTCACAAAGGTGAAAATCCTCCTTTTTATATTTAAAAGAGGTGGAAAATCCTCTTTTATCCTCACAAACTAAGTATGTTGGACTTTTCCTCTTGGTGCCTTATGAGATATTTAGAGTTTCACCATTACACCCCAATGAAAAGTGAAATCCTAATCTTAACCCAACCCCTTTTGAAATTCTATAAATAAGAGGGAAATCCAAGAGCAAAAGGGATGCAAGTTTGATGCATCTGCACTATAGGCATATTTAGAGTTGTCCTGTTAGCATTATTATTATAGAAAATTTATGTCATTTTAGTATCCTTTTAGCATTGTAATGTTGTTCATTTGATATCATTTAGCACTTGTTTAGTCCATTGCATGCATATATCATAGCATTATAGGGTTATTATACTCATGTAATTTGCATTCTCACATAGATCTTACACAGACATTTGTAGATCTACATTCATAGCATACTCCTGTTCTAGAATTGTCATTGAGATGTTGGTCAAAGAGAAATCTTAGCGATTGTCGTTAGGGAAACATGGGATGTTCGTAGAGTCTCTATTTGACAATGATTTCTTGGGTCTGGATTAGTCTGTTGTCATTCTATTTGCACTCTACTCTAAGGTCCCATGAATATGTGAATCCACCATGTACACATATGCCTCTAAAATTAATGAAGAAAACTATAAACATGATAAGGTTGAAGAATTGGGAATAGGTTCAGAAAATGTGCCACAGGATCTTGGTTAATCTCATGAAGATGTTGTTCATATTAGGGATGATAGTAGTGATAATGATTCTGATCATGGTAGCTTCATTTTTTGAAGTAAAAGAGAAGATCCTCAAACTGTGTATGAATTTGATAATGATACCATATTTGTTTCTAGTAACAAATGAGAAAAACCTTCAAATGATGACCCACAAAATCTTGATGAATATTTTCCTACAGTTAATGTAAGAATTATTGAACAAGTTGTGGAGCAATTGGTAAATGAAGGTTTAGAAACCTTAATATAGGTTGATGCAAGGAAGAAATAATAGGAGAGAAAAAATAACACCGAGAGAAATAGAGAAGTAAGATGAGATGGAGAGAGAGGTAGATATCAAGGGAGTGAAATACTTGGGGAGAAACAAGATAGAAAGATAGGGAGACACCTTGGGAGAAGAAATATGTGAGATGGGTATTCAATGAGGAAGTGAGAGATCTAGAGGGGGAGAGAAAGAAAAAGGAGAGATGTAGATAGATGACATGTATTCATGTTAGGATATGATTTATAGCCTTATGATCTGGTATGTTGCATATTTAATTTTTGGTGTGCCATTTATGGCACACAATATAAATAGGATATTTTACACATGTTGTTTACCATATATGTGTAATGTCCCCACTGTTAGGGTTAGGTTGGGACAAGGAATACCTACAAAATAGATATTAAAATCATAGTAATAATGAACATAATTATACTATTCTACCCTCTATCTTAAACCTCAACCTTCAAAGCATCTCCACAATGGGTTTCATATCCCTTTATTCTAATTATGTAAAGTTTTTCATCTCTAATTTCTTTTTTAACTATGTCTATTTTTTGTCAAAAACCAATGAGTACTATTTCGGGCATAGATTTTGGCTCATTTATCAATTTTTGAAACAAGTTACGTTTTTTGAAACTAGACTCCATTCTATACACTTAGAATTTTATTTTTCTTTTTGATTTGTTTTAAACTATTTCTAGGGCGAACACACTCAAATTTCATTTTTTAATGTCCACTTCAAAAATTCACACAAAATTACTCTTTAAAAAAAAAGCGAAAAAATCCAAGATGAACTATGTGGTGTTAGCTAACTTCTCACAAAAGTTAACATTTTAGTGGGAGCATGCTAGATATTATCTTATATTTTTCACAAAAAAATAGAATTACTTTTTTGTGCTCCCCCTTTTTTAAGGTATTGATCTCCACCATTTTCAAAATAAATTAGTAGTTAGACAATAGATCCGAAGTACTCAAACTCTCACTCTTGTTGCATTGTCAAATTTTGAGTTCAACTATCTTCAATATCTTGTCAAAGTTCAAGGTTTCTCGATTTCAAATAAAAAGTGGCTTCTTATACCTCTTTTTATCATCTTTGTGTGTGCACTTGAATATTGGCCTAGATATACCAATTAATGCATATATTGTAACAAACTCATTTTTGGGTGGACAATCCATGCATCCATCTTCACAAACTTGCTCCCATGTTTAATTAGTTTTGAAATAGTGTAAAATCTCTTTCAACTTGGGAGATTTTACAAACATTACCAAACAGAAGTTTTTGCAATGATCATGTTTGCTTAGATAAAAATAGAGTCCAAAATGCCATGAACAACACATTCCCTCCTCCCTAAAGAAAAGGGAAGTTCATGTTCTTGCGCACACCTTCAATCTTTAATAAAACACAAATTTAGAAGGAAAACAATATTTCCATAGTAGGGGCTTGTAGATTACTCCAAGAAAATTTATTCAATTTTAATATCATCCATAGTTATATTCTTACCTAGTCATCTAAATACAATATCTATGACCAATGCTTTCTAGAATTACCTTGTTGTCTCACCTAAGGAAAGTGTTATGGTTTTGGTTTCACGTGAAAAATAGGCAAGCCATTTAGGCTTATGAGAAACATTTACCCCCATTAAAAATTGTTCCCTTCTCATTACACTCATAAAAACGTGAACCAAATTGTCACACTTCTTATGATTTCAAGGATTTGAAACAAAGAGTATAAGTGTGCCTAAATAAGTTTAGGAGATCTTCATATTTCTTGATTAATTCAAGAAATATAAACAAAATTTATGGACATGCTTCAATAATTTTAGACATGCTAATGATTTGTAAAGATAGTAGAATGCGTTATTGAAATTACTCTTCTTATTTCTAACAACATTCTTCTTACCCTTAAATTGTTTGCTCACTAACTACATCTACCACTAATCATGCTTTCTTAAAAAAAATCCTGTTACAAGAAATTAAAGACCTTCAAACTTTTCCTCTTGTCCTCACTTCATCCTTTTGTTATCATTTCTTTAATCCACTCCTACCTTTGCACATCACTCATCTTTCTTTATATTATTATTATTATTTGATATTGTATTTACTCATGTATTTAATACAAATATCAAACATACAAGCTAATAAAATTAAATAATTATATAAAAATCAAATTGAATATTAATTTATTTTAACTGAATAAAACATGTTCAAATAGTGACACATGACCTGAAAATCTATATAGATATTTATTTATATGAATCATTATTGAAGCTAAGGACGCGAAACAATCAGTAACACAATCAATTATTCACAACACGACGATTTTCCAAGTAAAGAGTAACGATATTGATTATCAGAACTGGTAAACAATAACAGCTCTGAAAGTCTCAGAGAAGTGGCTGTTCTGGATTGGAAACAGAATGATATTAAATAATGGAGTGTTCAATTTATGATGAAAGATAATCAAAATGTATAGAAGATAATCATGATCGTCAATGAAATAATAGTTAATCAACCGAGAAATAATGATTATTTAATAAAAAATTATAGCAGAGAATCATGATCAGCAAAGAAATAATAGATAATCGGAAATAACGACTGTAAGTCGAATCTCTAATTATCTTGCTTAATAAAAAATGGAGTATGACAGATTATGGTGCAAAGATAACAGATTACTTAATCAAAACTTATAACGTCAGAGAATCATGATCAGCAAAGACGATGACAGAATAATCATATTTATATTTGTATTCCAGCAGCCAAACAGGCCAACAGAAACTCTATAGACTTAGAGGAGTTGAGAAAAATGAAGGCAGAAAAGCTATGATTATCAAGGAAATGGCGGATAGAGTTTAAAATAAGAATACGAATTCATTAGATTATCGTAGACTTTTATTTCGTGACATCATTAGATTTTTTTAAGCGACTACAATAAGACGAATGAGAAATTTCTGAGCAAAACAGCGGATTCATTGATTAGATTTTTGAAGATTACTGTAGGCTATTTAATGCCGTGACATCACTCAAAAAATATTCATTGATTCATTTAGAAGCGCCAAAGAAAAGACGACGGAAATTTCTGGACAGAACAGCAGATTTATTGATTTGATCTCTTGAAAATTACTGTAGACTGTTTAATGAAGTAACATTAATTCATTCACAAAGCGTGGAAAAGAAGACGACAGAGAAATTCCTGAGCAAAATGCAAGCAAACTAAAATTTGGGAAAACTGGCATTGATGGACTATGACAGACACTGCTCTGGTTCTCCATAGGAATCGTGATTAAACACAATAACTATCAATAAGGATTGGAATTCATTGATTAGATCTCTAAAAAATTATCGTAGATTGTTTCATTTCGTGACATTATTAATAAAATTAGTTATCATTGATTCATTTACAAATTGTGTAAAAAGAAAACGGAGAAATTTCTGAGCAAAACACTATCAAATTTAAACGCCACTCTGGTTCTCCATAGCAATTGCAATTAAACACAATAAATATAAACAATCATTATTGTAGATTGTTTAATTTGGCGAGATCGTTCAAAATATTTGATCGAAAGCGTCAAAAAATAAAACGGCAGACGAATTTCCGAGCAAAACAGGAACAACTTAAAATTTGTGAGAACTGGCATGGATAAACTATAACAAACACTGCTCTGGTTCTCCCTAGCAATTGAGATTGATTAAGCACAATAAATATGAAGAAGAATTGAAATTCCCTGATTAGATCTCTAAAAGGTTATCATAGCTTGTTCCATCTCCAGACTAATTAAAAAGTTATCATTGATTCATCTAGAAAGCGTATAAAAAATAGACAATAGAGAAATAATTTTATGAGAAAAACACGACAAAATAAAATTTGTGGAAACTAGCATGGATCGACTACAACAACCACTGCTCTGGCTCTCCATAGTGATTGAAATTAAATACTAACAAATATGAATGAGGATTGTAGATTGCTTAATTTTGTGAGATCATTAAAAATATTTGATCGATTCATTCAGAAAGCGTCGAAATAAAAGGAATGAGAAATTTCTGAGTGAAACAGGGACGATTTAAAATTTGTATTAACTAGCGTAGATTGACTGAACAATCACTGCTCTGGTGATCCGGGTGACCCGTGGCTATTGAAATTAAATACACTAAATATGATTAAGGATTATTGTAGATTGTTTAATTTGGTGAGATCGTCAAAAATATTTGATCGATTCCTATTGAAAGCCTGTGAAAGAAAGAGAAATTTCTTAAAAAAACAGGAACAACTAAAAATTTGTGGAAACTATCATGGATTGACTATAACAAACACTGCCTGATTCTCCAGAACAATCGAAATAGAATACAATAAATAAGAGAAATTAATACAGAAATTTGAGCACTAGTTGGCCAGGATCAACTAAGCCAAATCACGGTGCACATGGAGAGAAGGGGCGAGGAAAGAAAAGTCCGAAAAATTAACCGAGAAAGCCGGTCTGTCGCCAGACCGCGTTTCGAACTCGGCTCATGTCTCTGCCCTTCAAAGTCCGTCCGACGCCATGGAAGACCGAAGTCGAATTCATTTGGCTGCGAGCCTGCTCACGAGCCAGGTACTCATGCGGAGGAAGCTTATCATCCCCTTCGTCTTCCTCCTCGTCACCGGCGGCCGGGAAACCGATCGGGTTATTTTTCCGATGATCAATTCCCAAAATCTTGCTCCAGTCAGGGACATTCACAGGAGCGGACTGGTGCATGAGCATGTGCCTACTGCCATTATTATCTGCAATTCTAACATTAACGTTCCGGCTCGCCGAAGGCGAAGCCACTTTGAAAGATTTCGAGGTTCTGGTAAGAGGAGAAAACCTAGATCGGACGGCAGAGTCCTCAAAGGCGACAGAAAGGCCCCCGGTTTCAAACCCTAACCAGCGCTGCTGCGGCGGAGGAAGCTGCGTCTGCGGCTGCATCGGCAGCTGAGGCTGCACCTGCTGTTGCTGTTGCTGCTGCTGCAGCTGAAGCCTTATTCCTCCGCTTCGTGCCGGGGATTCGAACCCCCGACCGACGCCTCCCAAAGTTTCCTCCTTGACAGGGGATTCCTGCCAGGGATTCGAACCCTCGACCCAAGCGTCCCACACATCTTCCTCCCTGAGCTCGTTCAAATCCCCTGCTTCGGAAGGCGCAGCAGGACTAGAAAGATTATTGTGTGGAAGGCTCCCGAGGAGCTTCTCGACGCGAGAGCTGGCGCCAGCCCTGAGCAAGCCCTCGGGGCTCATACTCACACTCATGCTCATCTTTGTCAACATGTTTTCTCAACGAGCAAGCTCCAAACTCCAAGCTCGAAGGTAAGGTTCTCACCTGCGCCTTGATGGCGGCTCAATAATACCTGGAACACGATATAAAGGCGATCCGAGCTCTGCGTCGCTATCAATGGAGGCTGGGCCTAAGTGGCAGACAGAGAAGGCAGGCGCTGGGGCCCAGGAACACTCTACTTCCGGACGGCAAATGGATGAAAAGACGTGCAGACAAGACGAGAAATCTGATTGGAATTCTTCATGAAAACCCCGAAATTCTCCTTTCCGATCGCTTCCATAGCCAGGCTATAAATGCTTTGGGCCTCGTATTGATCCCCTGTTTTCCACCCGCCATGGATCTCTACTACCCTTCACAACTCGTACAGCTCCATAAGGACATTGCTCACGCCCTCTTTTAATACACTCCCCTGAATCCTCATTTCATTTCATTTTCCATCATTTCGGTTAATTTCGTTTCTTCCTTTCGCGACTGCCTCAATTATTCAGATAGGGACCCTTCGCCGGGTTTCACTTCGCCTCATCTTCACAGAGGATGAGTTTTTTACTTGCTTTGGTCAGACGTAGGGGTACGTATTACTAGTCATTATATAGTTAACTTCGCATAATTGTTGTATATCTTGAACGATATATTAATTGTGTCATTTTCTTTTGTTGTGTTTATATGCAGGTTGACTGTTTATAACTATTCTAGTTTCAAGATAGCTTTGTATATCTCGTACAGTACATTGAACTGTGCCATTTTGTTGTGTTTATTGTCTTTGTATGCAAGTGAACTCGTTATATCTATTATTCTACTTTCACAATCGCATATTGTATATCTTATACGATACATTGAATTGCAATATTTTCTTTTGTTGTCTTTGTATGCAAGTTAACCACTTATAACTATTATTCTAGTTTCTAGACAAATTTTGTGGATCCCTTATGCGTGTAAGGGTCAAAAAGTGTCATTTCAAAGTAATTCTTTATTACCTCATTACTCATTGCTTTCACACACACACACACACATTACACAATTGATTCAATATTTTTACATAGAAGCCCTACTAATTGTTATCACCTAATTTAACAAGATTCAACAAATTATATGCACAATCGATCAAATATTTGTATGCCAATGATCAAGTAATCACACACTATTAGTACAAATCAACTCTCAGAATCGATCTAATAACTAATCATTTTTTGAAAAATGGGTGTTTATTGTCTCATGGATAATTTTCTAGTGGTCTTTTATTTACAAAATGTGATTTGTGGTAACTAGCATATGGGCAATGATTGTTACTCTTCCCTTAGTCCATCTCAAGTAAGGTTAGAGAACCTTATTCATTGTATGAATCCACAATATTAATATGAAGCTTTAGAGTCTTGAACACATTAGTCTATAGAGATTGTGACCTTGAGTCAGTTGACATGAACATCAATGTTAATGTGCAAATTTATGAGCATAATCTAGAGAAATAAGTCACTTAGCATGAACATTAACAATATCTAACATTAAGGTTCAAACCTATAAGCACACTCTAGAGCATTGAGTCACTCTAGCACGAAAAACAACAATGTAATGTTAAGGTTCAAACCCATGAGCACATTTATAGCAATGAGTCCCTTGAGATTTATGTCAATGTTATCAACTTTAAGTTCAAATCCATGAGCACAATCTAGACCCATAAGTATAATCTGAAGCACTAAATCACATGTCATAAATGTCAACAACACCAACATTAAGGTTTGAATTCGTCAACAAAATATAAAGCACTAAGTCGCATTTGGCATGAATGCCAACAACATCAATGTTAAGGTTCAATCCCTTAAGAACAATCTAGAGCATAAAGTCAATGGACAACACTACAAAGATTCAAACCCATGAACACAATTTGGAGCACAAGTAACTTGGTATGGACAACAATAATATCAACAGGAAGGTTCCAACCCATTAGCACAATCTAGAGCACAAAATCGCTTAGCATGGACGCAACAACATCAATGTTAAGGTTCAAACCCATAGGCACAATCTAGAACACCAAGTCACTAAACATAAACACAAACAATTCCAACATCAAGATTTAAACCCACGATCACAATTTGGAGTAGTGAGTCACTTGGCATGAACACCAAAACCATCAACATTTCAAGTTCAGAGTTATAAGCTCAATCTGAAGCACTAAATCACTTGACTTGAGCATCACCAACATAAGGTTTCAAACTATATGTGCACAATTTGGAACAATAAATCACTTGCATGAACATAAACAACATAAATCTTACAATTTGGAACACTAAACCACTTGAATGAACATCGACAACATAAATCTTACAATTTGGAACACGAAACCACTTGCATGAATGTTAAAGTTCAAACTCACAAGTACATTTTTTATTTATTTATTGAAATAATGCATATATTACAGAAGAATAATACAAGGAGGGCAGCAAGGATTGTCGTACTAAAATAAATAGATGACACATGCCTGAACACAAAGGAAGGCAACTTGCGAACAATGCCAAAAGAAACAACCTATACCAAGCACTATTGAGAATGACCAAACATTGTTTACAACTTAAATTTAAAGTAGTATTGTAGCTAGGTAGAATAGAAGAAATCTTTCTTATGAACTCTGAGCAATTGAATTTTAATACTGTCCAACAAATTTCTAATCTTGGGCTGCTATTTAGAGACCCCATGTAAATAAAAACATAGAGAAGTAATTAGAAATAGGATATCTGAGTAAAACTTTAGTAATTCATTCCCTTGTTGAATTGGCTGATTAGAGAAAATAGCCAAACACCTGCATTTCCAAATATTAAGCAAAATATTGTGTCTTAAAGAATTAGCAACCACATTATCATGCACACTCAGCCCCAGAATAGCTGATCTCCAACTCAAGCCATGATCAAAAACCATAGGCAAGAGAGAGAAGGCAACCCTCCATTTTTATTTGGCAAATGGACATTCCCAAAAAATATGCTTTAAGTTCTCAATACCACGACAGAATGGACAAGTATTAGGTTGAATCATCAAACATTTCAACATGTCCCCTACAAGAAGTTTGAAATGAAGGATCTTCCAAGCCAACATTTGTGCATTGGCATCAGCACGAGATCTCCAAATTTGCTCACTTAGCCTCCTCCATGTCTTCTCACAAAGTCTACATTTCCATTTTTTATTTAGTCTTGGATTCAAAGGCATCTTGGGAAGAACGCATAGATAAATCCTCTTAAGAGGGAAATGATAGAAAGACATCTTTGTTAATCACACCCAATCCTTGTAGAAATTGGATTGAAGAGGGGTACAAAGTTTGATAACAAGTTCTGCAGGCACTAGTGAAATCAGAAAAATAAAAAACTGCCTAGACTTGGAATTCAAATGAAAAGTAGCCTTGGATTGATCCCAAGGAAGCCACTCCAAGGAGTGAAAATCCCATATGTCACCAAATTTTTTTATCCCTTTTCTGAATAGATAGTGTGCCTGTCTAGGGGAAGCAACATCAAGATGTTGATCCTCATATTGAATTAGCCTGTTCCACCAAATGGACGAAGAAGAGAAGCTAAACCCATGCTACAACGAATTAACTTTCCATCTTAAAAATTTAGACACAATCTTCCAATCTTTCCATATAGACTGAAGAGGGAAAGAAGCCTACAAATTGAAATAAGGAGCAAGAAGAATTTTATCAATCCAACTAATAGCAAACCATTTCTTTTTAACTGTAGTCTGGGAAATTCAATGTCGAACCAAACATTTCCAAGGTTCATCACCAGAAAAAATCCTTACAATCCATTTGGTAGCCAGACAAATGCCTTGTGTCCTAGGATCAAGAAGGCCCAAACCACCTTTGGCTTTAGGCTGAATATAGTGGAGCCAGGAAGAGTAAATGAAACCTGCTTTCCCATCCCAATTTAACCACAAGAATTGTCAAATGATTTTAATTAAATCCTCATATCCTTTCTTGGAAGGCATCCAACAAGAAGAATAGTCGACATGGGAGGCCAAAAAAATACTATTGACAACCTGAACTTTGCCAACTAATGACAGAAATTTGTTTCCCCAACTCCACAATTTAGTTTTTAGCTTTGAAAGAAACCAATTCCACATATCAAAAAGGGGGACTCCCAAACCAAAGGGAATGCCCAAATAGTAGATGATCTGACCATGTTTAATGTGATTCCATTCTTTTGGAATCCAAGAAGGGGCAAGATCAGACCTTATAAAAAAGAAATATGTATTATGATGTGCAATCTTTGAGTCGGAAACTGAGCCATATAAATCTAACACTTCCAGCACATTGTTTATCTCCAATTCAGAGTTTTGAAGAAAGAGCATGTTGTCATTAGCAAAGTGAGAGTTGAGAGCAACCATATTATTGGGAATTGAAATGCCAGTAATCAGGTTCATTTGATGGTATGTGTGCAACAGATAACCAAGAGCATCCACAGCTACGACGTAGAGAAAGGGGGCTAAAGGATAGCCCTGTCTAATTGACCGTTGAAGAGGAAAATAATCAGTAAGTGCACTGTTAATAACCAAATGTGCATTAGCATCTTGAAACAACATATGAACATGCTTACATAATTTAGGACCAAAGCCCAACCACTGCAACATACTAAGAATAAATCTCCACTGCATTCTATCATAGGCTTTATCAAAATCCAATTTGACAAGCATTGCATTTTGGCTTGTTTGTTGGGCCCACTCACTAACTTCCCAAGCCAACATAAGGTTATCAAGAATAAACCTTCCACTGAGGAATCCTATTTGCTCAGGTTTGACAATTTCTTTAACTATAGGTCTTATCCTTGTAGCTAGAGCTTTAGCAATAATTTTATATGAAGTGTTAAGTAGGGTAATTGGTCTCCATCCTACAATAGTGTCTTCATTTTTACCTTTGGGGAGAAACTTCACTAGACCTTTGTTACTATTGGGACCTAGGGAACCTTGTTGAAAGGCCTCTAAATAGACTCGATGAAAATCCTCTTTAATATGAGGCCACATGGCTTGATAAAACTCAACTGAAAGGCCATCAATTCTAGGGCTTTTGTGAGGGGCCATTGAGAATACAACACATTCCAATTCTTCAATGGATAGAAGACGCTCTAAGAAGCGATTGTTCTCAATGTTCACTTTCCGAGGAATATAGGGCTTAATAGTATCTTCCAAAATTAATTGAACATCCTCCCAATGAGAATCTTCAACAAACAATTTCTCATAAAAACTATGAAAAGATATTCTTGATATCATCAAGATTAGTATGAATCTGTCCTGAATCATCCTGGATGGCCCCTATATATTCCTTTTTGTGCTTATAATTTAGATAGTTAAAAAAATATTTGGAGCCCCTATTCCCATCTTTGTACCAATGTAATCTAGCCTGGATTTTAGCTTCTTGACCCTTATAAACATCAAGTTTGCGAAGTTGATTCTCAATCATGGTGATAAAGGATTGATATTTGCGATTACTCGGATTGGAATTAAGCAATTTTCGAGTATGTTCCAATTTCCCTTGGAGAGATTTTTCAATATGTTTTCGCTGCCAAGACATCCTTCTACCAAAGGCACAAAGGAATTGAACACATTGGGAGATGGCATGGTGCCACCAATCTCTATATGATTCACCATCTTTGGGTTTAGGAAAGGAATTCCAAATGCCCACAAGAGCAGTCAGGCATGCGAGATTTTTAAGATGGGAAACATTAAGCTTATAAGGTAATTGATAGTGATTACAATTATGCTCAGTCCCCAAAATGGAGCAAATGATAGGGAAATGGTCAGAGAGAACTGTAGAATAATCCACTTTAACTAGGATCCCATTGGGGTCTTGGTTCAAATGCAAATTGGGGGAAATGTAAAATCTATCTAATCTACTCAGCTTCCTTTCAAAACCAAATCTGCAATTAGACCAAGTATACCAGTTTTGAAAGTGACTGTAAGATTTACTATGGATAGGGTCAATAACCCCAATAGAGTTACGACATTGTAACTATTTATCAAACTCTTCATAACTCAACTTTGCATGGTTGGTCCAGCTACGATCAGTGGAGTATTCAACCATATTGAAATCCCCTCCTATAACCCAGTCACAATCACTATATTTTAAGAAACATTTTGAACCTTATTGATCATAACAACCCCACCACCAGCCCCACTTAACCCTCACACTTAAAATCAACTCCCACCCAAAATTAAATAATTTATTTAACAATAATAATAATAAATAATCTACAAGGGTAGGCCCGAGAGCTCCACTAACGTTTCGTCCGCTTGCATATCATTTCCCTGGATTTGGTGTTCATTTGCGTCACACGAAAAAGAAATGAAGAAGACCCAGAAACGACTGGGTCCCACGCCGGGCCGCCCCTTGTCTCTCTAAAATCACTGTCCAATCAGAACTCTCGTGGCGGGCCCCACGCACTCAACTAAATCCTGGTACACTCACGTCAGCAAAGAATCTCCGCGCAGCCATGGGACCCACACAAGCCACGTGGCACTATATTCCTGGACCAGCACAGTATCTTAACCTTTTTTTGCCACGTAAGGCCTGACACTGTTCCTCAATTGGATCGTATATAACTGGCCTGACCCAATGGGACCCTCCAACGTGTCACTGGTGGGTCCCATGTGGGCCATGCCTTCCCATCCGTATTTCAAATTATTATAGAGCGAAATTATTGTGAAAATGAAGTGAGCGGAGAGATTCTCCACCAGTCAAGTGACGGGAAAATTCCCCGTCGACCATTAATGTGTGGTGGCCCACTGAGAGACCAAAATTTCATTGCACCTAGAAACCACACAAGAATATTTGGTTTAAAAAGCAAAATTGGATTCTGATGGTGGGCTTTTGCTCTATTAGATTTTGAAAGCTATATTCACCTTTTTTTGTGTGTGGTTGCTAAGTATAAGCACATAGTTTTCATTATTTTTAATGGAGATTAGAGGCATTATGGTTTAAAAATTCAAAGATTCTAAAATACCATTATTGCACAACAACTCCCCATTAATTCAAAGCTATTTTATGAATATGCTTCAATCATTTTCTTTCTAATTATGCTCCTCCTTTTAGTGGTGGTTGAAATTTGTAGACAAGTTTTATATTGATTGTAGAAATTGTAGAAAACTCCACTATCACACCCATCACTTTCACAATTGTTCTGTTATACTAGGAGATTACTATCATTATATTATATTAAATGTCTTATTATATAATAGTTTGTGATATGGTATTTTACAATTACACGTTTGATATTAAAACTTCTCAAGAATATCTTATATGAAGATGATTTTAATTTGTTAAGAAGAGTTTGGCATTTTTATGTTCTTGGTATTTACAAAATCAATAGGATTCTTGCTTTTTTAGGACACTTGTGGGCCTCTCTCGACTTTAAAAATTATTTTAATCTTGTGAATTATAAAAGATAACTTTTATTTATTTGTGAATATTTTGCTATTTTAAACGAAGAAATCTATAGTCTTTATTAAAATCTTTTATTCTTTCATGCATGCATGCATGATTACAATATTAAATAAAGACATTCTTAGCAAAATGGTTAGGTCTAATATTAGCCTTTATATGTGAAGAACATAAGGTTAAAGTGAGTGTGAGAATTTTAAAAGAATTTTATCATTTTTGTGTCCTTGGTATTTAAAAATTTTACTATCTTTATGACTTTGGCGAGAGTTGTGACTTGCTCACGACTTCATAAAATTGGTTTACTCTTTAGATTGTTAGAAGATAGCTTTTATGAATGAATGAATGAATGAATGTTTTACTATCTTTAACATTGAAATTAATGAAAAATATATAAAATTTTATCTTTTCATTTGGGTGTGGTTTTCTTATATTAAATAAAGAAATCCCTAACATGATAGTCGAATCAGGAAAAAGAGTATATATATAAATAACATAATGTTTATAAGAATAGCATCTTTTAATCATTTGAGTAAGTTTTAATAAGACTTCGCTCTAAGATACAAACTTTATAATATAATTTTTAAATGTACTCTTTATATTAAAAAATAATAATAATTTATATCTGCTAAAAATATTTTATAAATATTAATTAATCTCTTAAATAAATATAATTATCTTTTATATTTTTACATCTTACATTACAAAGTCATCTCATTTATCGAATGTAGATAATTCAATGAAGATTATTGCAAAGAAGACATTGTTTGGAAGGAAAGATTTTAATTTATAAGCTCTATATTTGTATATTTATTTTTTCAATCATGATTTTTTATAGCTATTTGTGTATGTTTTTTATTAAGTAAAATAATTTTTTTACAGGAGTTCCTAAAACCCGCCACTTACTTTAGATCAGAGTTAGTGCTTAGAGTTTTTGATACAAAAATTGTGTTAAACACATAGATTCAAAAAGCCAAATGAATAATACCAAACACAATATATCATTTTAGAAGGTTAGGAAACATACTTAGCTTGATAAATAACTAGTATTTAAATACATACATGCACCTACGTGCACACACACACATAAATAGTTAACATCAAAATAAAGCTAACATTTTAGGTCTAGCAAACAAATAACAAAAAAAAAAAAAGGCTAGACCCAGTCAACAAACGAAAGCAAAAACCAAAAGGCCAAAAGCTAGGGAACAAGCAAAAACTAGGAAGTGTGATCAAGGGACAAGTTCTTTAGCCAGCTCTTGTTTCTTTAACTCTATCTCTTCCTTGGCCTCAACCTCATTGGTCTTTGAGTGACTATCTTCTTGAGAAGCCTCCTCATCCCTCTTTCTCTTTTCCACTCTCCTTTTTTTGCTCAGGCTCTCCCCCTGCAAAGACACCACCTGCTTGATCACCCTGGTTCCCTCTTTGTCCTTATCCTCCATCCCCTTTTTATTTTCCACCATCATCTCGTGCAACTGAATGATGTTATTGTTTAGCCCTTTAATAATGTTAAGGCTCTAATTGGTCAAGCTGTGAAGCGTAGTCTCCATCCTTTCCACCCCTTTTTCAATCTCTGAAACCCTGGCCTCTAGTTTGCCAATTTTGACATTGTCACCCTCCCCTCCCGACCTTTCCTATCCCTGCAACCTAAACTTAATTTCCTTAATTTCATGAAATATCCATTTATGGATCAAAAATTATCCACAAGCCTATTTTTGGCATTGTTCAGGAGGTTTAAACCCATTTCCTGTGCATTATCACTAAGAATCACCATGTTTGGATCAATAAGATCTTCCAAATGAATTTTTCCATCCCTTCTCTTGAGCACCTTTGGGTTAATATGTTCTTTGAGAAGCCCTATCTTCATTGTACTTGCATGGAAATTCCTCCATATAGTTTTCTACGCTTTTTGTTTAGAGAAACCGTAGTTTTTACTATGCCCTCTTCCTCCTTCCTCTCTTTCGGAGCTTCATAAATTCTCTCCTTACCCTTTTTGCAAGCGCTCTTAGCTTCCTTCTCCCCTCCTCTTTTCCTTTTAACTAAGATCTCCACCTTCCTACTTGCTTGTGCCTTACTAGGTCCATCCTCTCTCACATTGTCTTCCCTGTCCATGTCAATCCCCTCTTCCTCATCATTATACTCATTCTCTGAATCCTCCTCCTACTTTATCCTTTTCTCTGAACCTCTCCTTGGCTTCTTTTTGTTCTTCTTATCCATATCCTTCATGATTTTTGCCACCTCCTCTTCTTCTCCTGAGTGCATACCTGCACTTATCCTCTGTGTCTGACAGGAGGTAGGAGCTCTCTATTTCTTTGGATGAAACCGCCTTCTGGGCAACAACCCTTCCACAAGTTTGAGCTTTAAAATGATCATATAATAGTAATAACAAACCCTCATGGAAGGCAAGGTTAGAGTACACTTTCTTCTTATAATCCATTATACTCTTATTAGTAGAGAAAAACAAATAGTAGGGAATGAAAATCTTAGTTCCATTCTTGATATTATTTAGAATAACAAAATGGTGGGTTCAAATCCTATCAAACCTATTGTCGAGCGTAATGTAAGAAACAATTACCCTTAGGGAAAACCTCCACAACTTCTTAATAGAAGTAGGATCATAATAGACACCCATCTTCACAAGATCCTCCATTTCTTTTGAGTCCTTAACAAAATCCTTCACTGCATTTAGGGAAATTTTTCTTGTCTGTATAGAATTTAATGCCCTGGCTAGGGGATTTTATCATCCTAGAAATAACCCCTTTATTGATATAAAAATCCATCCCATCAATCTTCACCTTCCCCTCTCTCCATGTCTTCACCATTAGGTTAATAATCTTTGGGTCCCAGCCATGAAATTTTTCAATGAAGGATGAGATACCTTCCTCCCTCAATTTCTCCCACACCTTTGAATGCCTCTTCCACTTCTCAACTTCTCCCTCCAACTTCCTTCTATGACTCTCCCTAACCATGTTGTTGCAAATAAAATAATAGAGACTCTGAGCTTTCCCTTCTCCTAGCACTGAGACCTAGTTTTTCACCCAAAACCTATACTTGACTCCGATGTCGGAAAATAAAAAGATTTAGCATTTACCATAGCCCTTAATATCACCCATAAAACATGCCAATAAACTCCCTAATTATGATGCCTCTAGATCGGCTCGTGCCAAACTCTCATTACTTTATAGGACAATTTTTTAACATTAACTACCATAATTGCACTTTAAGTTGTATGTTTTCCCCTAAATCCTTTCTAGTTTAATAATGCTTTTTGCATCCGTCAGCAAAACCTCTCCACTTGTCCATCTTTGTGACGTATCCCTCCTTACTGCCTCATTTTCCATCCAATCAACAACCATATTACCTTCACAGTAAACATGTGACACAAAGACCTTTTTGAAGGAAAGAAAAATATTTTTCATTTCCTCTATCATATTCTTTATACTCCATGTTGGAGGGTGTTCTCCCCTTAGGCATTTAATAATGTTATTTGAGTCCCCCTCCAACCAAAGACAATTGACCCCAACTTATTTAGCTAGTTTTGTTGTTTTAAGGGCAACACTAGCCTCTACATAATGGTTAGTTTGAAAACCCAAGGGGGAAAGTAACCACCGCAATCCCATACCCATGACTATTTCTAATCACACCTCCACAACCCACCTCTCCTGGGTTGCCTTTGGCTACACCATCAAAGTTGGCTTTGTGCCAACCTTCTAGGGGTAAGGACTAGGAACACTCCTTTCTTCTTGTCTGAGAATCAATAGTTCTATCATTAACACCTACAAAAGGGTTAGCTCCTTTTATAAACATATAGTTTTTCAAAAGGGCATTTTGAATTTTACCAAAAAAATTCTAGTTGTTAGGTTAGCATATCTAAAGATTTGATTATTGTGTTCCTTCTAAATACCTTAGCCAAAATGAGGCAAGGCCTGTTTACTAATATTTTGGAGCCCAGAACCCCTCCAAGAATTTTCCCACCACCTTAAGAAATCAATAGATGAGTTGGGGACACACCAACTCATCTGGAAAGCTTGACTAAATAAAGACCATACCTCTCTAGAGAAAGTACAATGTATAAATAGATGATCCACCATCTCGACCTAGTTTTTGCAAAGGACACACCTATTAGAAATAGGATGTCCCCTCTTGCAGAAGTTGTCAATAGTTAAAATCTTGTTCTGGAGTAAAAGCCAAAAAAAAATGTTGATTTTAGGGGTAAGACCGGGGTACTAGGCTTTAGCCCATTCTAGTCTCAAATCCTGCTTCATAATAGCTTGGTACCCCAAGGCCACCGAATAGGTTCCATCCAAAGAATTCTCCCGAAAAAGCTTATCTTAATCCTCATTCAGAACCACAAAAAGAAGAATAGTCGTAAGGGGTTTAAGGTCCATTGAAATGTTAGATAGATCCCTCCAGCCCTTGTCTTGTCTGTAATTTGATACAAATCTCCCAAACCTCTGGATGCAAATGTGGACCATCTCTCAAAATCAGGGATGAAATAAGAGGCCCCTAAATTAGCCAATTATCCTGCTAGAAAAGAGTTTCCTCTCCATTCCCAACACACCATTTCACCCCACTATTTGCAACATCTCTTGCACTTAGAGATCCATTCTAAATATTATATCCCTTTCGAATTGATTCACTAAAAAGAAAGTTTCTGATTAAAGTTCTCCAAAGATATTTATCTTTGATGATGTCCCTCTATTCCCCTTTACTAGAAAAGATTCTCCAAACTTGTTTAGCTTGGAGGGCTTTGTTGAAAGGATGCAATTTTTTTATCCCCAAACCACCATTCTATTTTGGCAAACACATTATCCCAAGCCACCATGTGTAAACACTTGTTTCCTTCCTATCCCAACCAAAGAAATTTCCTCTGGATCTTCTCCATGTGATCCGCAAACTTGCTAGGAATTCAAAAAAGACTCAAAGCATAGGTTGGAAGGTTCTGAAGAGTAGCTTTGACCAATTGAATCTCACTAGCTTGGCTAAGAGTGACTCTCTTCCATCTAGCTAGTTTTTTGTTAAACCTGTCTAATATGTTATTCTATAAAGAATATGGGGGCCTTAGACCCATGAGGAGGCCCAAATAGATTGAAGGAAGACTTCTTATATCACAGCCCAAAATAGCGACAATCTTCCTTTGACGTTTTGCTAGAGTATTAATGAAGAAGACTAAAATCTTGTTCTTGTTGATAAACTGCCTCAAGCCCCTAGGGTAAGAGCTCAAAATCTTTTTCACCACCCTGGCTTCACCAACTATGGCACTCCCATGAATTATAGTATCATCAAAAATTTATTGGTGGGAGAAAACTAGGGGTCTAGAAGATGGTTTGATACCAGTCAGAGCACCCAAAATTTTATTAGCAGAAATCACTCTTCCAAGATAGTCAACCAAAATTATGAAGAGAATGGGGGAGATTGGATCCCCTTGTCTAAGACCTCTGGAAGGCTTTAGAAAGGCCAAGGGGTATCCATTAACCATCATAGCCAAGGAGGTAGTAGTCACCAACTGGCCAATAAGTTTGATAACCCTTGAATTAAACCTAATGCCCTAATAACTTTGAAGAGAAAGGTCCAATCCACACAATCATAAGCCTTAGACAAGTCAAGCTTAAGGAGGAAACCTTCTCTCTTACCTTCTTCCAAAGAGTGGATCACTTCATGGACAATCATAATAGAATCCAAGATTTTTTGCCTCGAGACAAAACTAGATTGTTGAGGAGCTATAATAAAGCAGATAACCTTGATGATACTTGAAGCCAACACTTTGGAAATAATCTTATAGAAAGAGTTACATAGGCTGATAGGTTTGAATTGGTCCATAGAGTCTTCCCCTGCCACCTTAGGGATAAGCACCAGGAAAGTGGCATTAATCTCCTTGAGAAGACTTCTAGCACCAAAGAATTCTTGCACCACTTTAGTTACATCCTATTGAACCACATTCCAGAACATCTAGAAGAAAAAAGATAGAAACCCATCCGGACCTAGGGATTCTTTCACTGCTAAAGAGAAAATAGCTTGTTCCACTTCCTAAGGTGAGGGAATGACCCCAATCATCTCATTCTCCTCAGGTTGGATCAAAGCTGGAATGTTAGATAAGATTTTTAGTTGATCATGTTCCATTAGATTTGGGTCTTTCACAAGTAGATTAGTGAAGAAGGAAATAGCCTCACCAACTATTTCATCTTCTTCTTTGAAAACCTCTTCTCCCTTCTTGATGTTGCTAATTTTGTTATGGACTTTGTGCTTCAAAGAAGAGCTATGGAAGAACCTAGTATTCACGTCCCCCTCTTTCAACCATACAACCCTCAACCTCTATTTCCAATAGGTCTCTTCTTGACTAATAACATTTTGAAGCTTAGACAAGATAGATTTCTCCACCTCCATCCTCTCTTCATTATACCCCTCCTTCTGAATAGCATCCTAAATGATAATTAGGTCCTCTGAGATCCGAGCTTTGGAGTGAAAGATATTACCAAAATTTGACTTGTTCCACTTTCTAACATTCAACTTCACATTTCTTGGTTTCTTATCTACCTTGAACATAGGAGATCCCTCAATATGGATATTCCACCACTCTGAGATATGGAGAAAAATATTTGGGTGAGAAGTCCACATTTTCTCAAATCTAAAAGGGAAGTTATGCTTGATATCAATATGATCTAAAGTGAGAGAAATAGGTGAGTGATCTTGGTCATTAACCAAAGATTACAAAAATAAGAAGACATCTAGTCTAAGAAGATAAGAGCCCCATCCAAGTGAACATGGATACAATCCCTTCCCACTCTTCTATTACACCAAGTGAAGAGACCTCCCTGAACATCAACATCTAGATAGGCCAAATCATTAATAAAATCTGAGAGGTCCATCTGACTATCCAGATTTGGTGGCAAACCTCCATGCTTTTCATCCTCCCTTGAGGGGGTGTTGAAGTCCCCCATAATAATACACATTCCCACTTGGAATCTTGATAAAACATTCTTAATTTTAACCCAATAATTATTCCTACCATTCTTAGTGTTAGGAGCATATACATTCAACAAAAACTAGGCTTCTTTATTTTTAATATTTTCAACATGAATGAGGAGAATATTGCCTTCATCATAAACAACTTGAGACTTAAAGTAAGAGCTATAGAGGGTAAGTAGACCTCCCAAAGCTCCTTTTGAATTCATTGTAAAACCCTTGTACTACTACTAAAAGAGATTCTTTCCACTACCTCCTTTCTCATTTTGGTTTTTTGAATAAGGAAAAAGTCAGGCCTATGATCCTTAATCATATTTATGATAACCTCTTGTTTATGGGCTCCATTTAGCCCATTTTTGTTCTAGGATAGGACCTTCATTTCTTCTTTGTGAAGCATATCTCTGGGATGGTCCTTTGGCTCACATTTGCTAGGTTCCTTCTAGTCTCCTCTTTCCTATTTTGACTATTACTATTCCTTCCAGGAGTCTTAGGTCTTGCTCCAACATTAGCCTTAGCTCTGCTTCTTGTTGTGGCTAGGGACATTGGAGATGGGTCCTAACTTTTATTTTTCCTAGTTATAGTTGTCCATTTCCCTTGGCTTTCATCAATACATATCGCAAACAGAGCCTCCATATGAGTAAGTTTCTCTGGTGAAGAGAATCCAACCATTTCCACCACTTTAGAAATCTTCCCTAGAGAGGCAATCCCCATACTGAGATTATCACCTCCATTGAGTATTAACTCTCTTGAGAGAGCTGCCTCCTCCTTTTCCTCCCTGACTTGGATCTTAGAAGCATAAGAAATTTCCTTTCCTACTATTGGTTCAAGACTCTCTTTTCTAGGATAAACATTTTGGATAACTTCACCCTTAGGGGATGACTATTTATGAGAAATATGTTAGCAAGTAATACTAATCTATCTAGAAAACAAAGCATTAACTAGCATAAAAGACATAACATATATGAGAGACAAAGTGAAACCCTCAAATGAGAATATGAGCCATGGAATGGCTCTCCCAATGAGGATAGTTACTTGATTTAGGGATGAGTCTATTTGATAGGATTTGGGATGTATGCTCAAGCTTCAAACTAGCTTCAATGGAGATTTTTGGGATTTTTGGTGTGGATGCATGCAAAAGTATGGATTTGGCTTCAAAATGGCATTATAACTTTACTTGATGGATTGTGATTGAAAAGGCTTGGGAGGGGATTCAATTTATAGTAGGGTATAATTTAGTGGCTAATATTCGTAAATTGGCTAATTATAGAATTTTTTGGCTAGTATATTGGCTAATAATTTAAGATTTGATACAACCTAAATCACCATAGTTTTGTAAAATTCAATTCTAGAATATTTAAAATCGCTCAATAATTTATTTTATTGAAAAATTTTAACTCAAATATTCGCCACAATATTCGTTACATGAATAGATTTGAGTAACCTAAATATAATATATTATTGGAGAAATTAAATTGAACTGACCAATAATTATCATAATTATTATTTAATTTAGGGATATATCACCAATATTTATTATTCACTATTGATTTAAAGTATATGCAACAATTCTCATAACATTCCACAAGGTAAAAAAATGTTCAATTTTGATTTGTAATATTCCATGGTGATTAATGAACTTTCTATTATTATAGAGATTCGTCGATATTTTATACAAAAAAAAAATTATGATTCAAAAATAATCGCCAAAATTAATCATAGTTAGAATAAAAAATTGAGATTTTTGCCAATATAAATAATTTTGTTTTTTCAAAATAATGAAATATTCGCCAATATTTTATATCTTTTTTTGGAGGTGGCTTTCTTAAATTTTACCCTAATTTATAGGCTAAGGGCTTGAGAGATGGAGGGCTAAGATGGAAGGAAAGATGAAATCTTAAGGAGGACTAGGATGCACTCAAAAGGGAGCACGTGGATTGTGCTTGTTTAGCACCAATCAGGGAGTGACACATGTCACAAGGTGAGTGGATGGAGGAAAGGGGAAGGATGAGTCAACAAAGGAGGCTTAAAGGATAATATCTTCATAAAGACCCTTCATCATGGCTTGTAAGAGCTTGTAAGAGTCTTTATGGCTTTTGTAAGAGCATTCATTGTTGGGTGGTTGGGATATTTTGGAGGGAGTTGAGATTGTTGACTTTCCTTGGCTTAAGAAAGTCTTAAGCTTGCTTAGGGAATGTGACAACATTAGGGGGTGGATTAGGCTTGGGTTTTAGGATTAGATTAGGGATGTTAGAGATTTGCAAGTGGATGGCATTCATGAGGGTGGGTTAGTTAGTGACTAAGCTTAGTTAGTATGGGTGGATGGGGTGGATTAGGCTAAAAAGAGGGTTTAGGAATAAGTTAAGGGTTATTAGATTTGAGAGTTTTATTTATCAAATAGGTTTATTTAATAAATGGGGATTTTGGAATTAGATAGAAGAATAGGATTTAATTGATAAATAATAGGTTATTTGATTTATCAATTAGGACTATAAATAATTAATTAAATTAATTAGCTAGAGGATGGCAAATGATTAATTAAATAGGAATTTAATTAATGATGCCTTTAGAGATAACTAAATAGGATTACCGAAGCGATGTAATCAAATTTAGGTGTCTACAATGATTGCTTCAAATTTTCTAGAACCTTTGGCCTAGTCGCCATCCTTTGCTTCTCAGATACTGGCCTTTGTGATTCCTCACAAAAAAATTTGGTAAATGCTAGTTCTATCCCTAGGCCTTCCTTTACCACCAAAGTAGGAGCAACCATCGGTTCCTCCTGCTACTACTTTAGATCTGAATCTTTATTAGAAATTCCATTTTATTTCCACACTTTCTCTCCCTCTTTCAAACTATCAGTGCTATCCTTTGTTAGTCCCATTGCCCTAATCTTATTTTGGTTCTATTTTTTAGTTTTCTCCTCTAAGACCCTAGGGAAAATCTTAACCACATGGTCCACCTTCTTACAATGGAAATAGGCCAATGAGACACTTTCAAAATCCAACTTTTGAATATGGGTTCCTAGCTTTGGGTGTAGGTACACCACTTCTGGCATATCTCTACCCTCACTTACTCCAATGCATATTCTTGCATAAGTTAACTGACTCCTCACCACCGTAATAGGGTTAATGGATAAGAGCTCCTCAAAGGATTTATCTGTTTCATTGAAATCATCCTTGTACCAAAATTACATTGGAAGTTCTAGTAGTCAGACCCAAACATGAGCTTGGACAAATAAAGAATCGTTAAGACATCCTTTGAAGTCCATTTCTGTAGTGTTAGCATCAAACATCCAAAGGACCAGGATCTAGCACACATAATCCTTGTGAGATCCTCCATATAAGAGAACTCAAAAGAGAGGAAACCCGTAGCCATAGTTGCTATCTCCATGTGCCCTTTCAATTCCCATTTATTTCTCACAAAAGTCCTCACAATATCAATATTTGGCCTTGGGCCTATAAACTTCCTAACCAGAGAGGACTTTATTGAAGCAATGTTATGGTTTACCAATTCATCCAAGATTTGAATAGTGAACATACTCTTTTCTTTGCCTGAGATGTCTTTGATCTCTGGGAAAGAAGACTTACCTATTGGTTTAATCCCAAAGAGAGAAGACCATTTCACTTTCAAAACTAAGTCAGGGATCCTCTACTCATTCTTCAGGCCCAACAAAGTCCTTCTAAAGTCCAAAACCTCCTTTCTTGGGGCCTTCCATGATTCCTGTGGGCCCTATTTCCCAAGGGAACAATATTCCCCTAGCCTTCCTCCTCCTGGAAATCCCCAAAAACCTTCTCTACTCCATCCTAGACAAATCCTCCTGTTGCTGAATTCAAATTTCCAATCTCTCCAATTCCTACTCCAACACCTGCTCCCTCCCTGCACACCATGACACTTTGTATATTTAGTTTGTTATAAGTACTCAAGTTTGACATTAGCTATTGTGTATGTTAAGTATTATATATATATATTCATTATACATTAAATTAATTAATATTATTAATTTACATGTGTATAATTAATTTGTAAAAAAATTACATGTTATGAAATCTTTCTTTAATTTGAGAACTTATTTTGACAATAGAAAAGTGAATGTTTACTATAGGAAATATGTCTACAAAATTTTTAAAAAGAAAATTATACTTTCTATATGAGGGTATATGATAAAGTAAAAGATTAAATACCTTACTACATTGCTTTTAGTGACAAGAAATGTCCTATATCTTTTTTCAAATCTCAATATGACACTCTATGAACTATATCATTCATACAAATTGTAGTTGTCCAACTTGGAGATGATTCATTTTAATTTGTGCATTTCTTTTGGTTGTAAAAGTGATACATCAAATATGTATATTTATTAATAAAACTTTAGTTTTGGAAAGAAACTTAACAAATTCTCTAGATGTCTCAAAAACATGTTGCCTCATCCAATTGTAGTCAAATATTTATTTCATAAAAAATTGCAACAAAGCTTGCTAAAAACCATCATTTTTATTCTTGCATCACCATCTTAAACTTCCAATGTCAACCCTTCCAACATCAACCCTTATTTCTCTACCCGTTTGACCATTCAATTTTAACCTTGATTTTGTTTTAATAAAAGTTGGAAGAAATAGCTTTTGAATAGTGAATAAACTCTTGCATCTTAAGATAGCATGTTAATTGACTTGAATGCCATCCCAAAATTATTTATAGATTTTTTTGGTTCCACTAGTTGATTTTCTAAAATCTTCTATTTATGTTACCACTTCTTATGCTAAAAACTCTAGGTTAGTTGTCAATGAACAAGAAACAACTACAAATTTAATTTCTTCTACACTTTTGATTATGCGAGAGCAATGAGAGGGATCCTTCACACATGCATACTAACTTACTCAATTAATTACTTGAATATTGTAAAAACTAGAGATAGAGATAGATAGATAGAGAGAGAGAGAGAGAGAGAGAGAGAGAGAGAGAGAGAGAGAGAGAGAGAGAGAGAGAGAGAGAGAGAGAGAGAGAGAGAGAGAGAGAGAGAGAGAGAGAGAGAGAGAGAGAGAGAGAGTTTGGCTTGGTTATTGGATGAGATGCATTGATTCTAAGAACATATAGTTTAGCCTAATTTGGCTTGGTTATTGGATGAGATGCATTGATCCTAAGAACATATAGTTTAGCCTTTTGATATGGTAACTTACAATTACAGGTCACTCATCCCAACTTTTAGAGAAGATCCCACATCAAGATGAGTTTACAAATTTTAAAAGAATCCATTATTTTTGACCTCAATGTTTACAAAATTTATAGTCTTTATATTCTTGACAAGAATTGTATGTTTCCATTGAGTTCATAAATTATTTTTATTTCATGGATGTTAAAAGATATTTTTATTTTGTTCATGAATGTTTTACTATCTTAAGAAAATAAATATGTAGATGTTATTAAAATATTTTGGTTTAGAAATTGGTGAAGAAAAAGTTGGCACTAGGGCTCTGCAACTTGGATGGTATAGGCACCCTCCAAGAGTATGATTGCCCAACACCCATTGATTGTAATATCCCCTAAATAAAGAAATGTAAATCACAATTTATATCTCTAATTATTTACTAATTAAATGGTTAAGAAAATAAAAATATACTAATTAGTAAATAAATAACTATTAATTAGCAAATCAATATATAAATATCAATTAATAGTTAAATAAAATTTTAAATAAATATATTAATACCTATTTACAGTAAACATAATATTAACAAAGTATTTAAGATGTTAGTAATTAAAATATTGTAAAGAAAGGGTGACACATTGAATGCCACATCACTGAGTGACATAACCAATGGTTTATGTGCTTGTAAGTACCAAGCATCTTTTTGGGAAATATGGTAGGGATTAAAACAACTAAAATAAAAGGAGAGGGGATAAAATATAAACCTAATAAAAGAGAAGAAAATGAAAGACATCACAAAATATCACTTTAAGCTATAATTATACTATAATGCAACCTCATATTAAGGGAGATTGAACTCATGTGAATAAAGGAAATGAAAAAGATGATTTAGCTAGCCATGTGAGAACTAATAATGCTTTTTTGGAGAATCCATAAAATAACCAACATTCTGATGAAGATTTAAGTCACCCATACATGGGAAAGAATAAAGGAAGATAAAGATGAAGACATAAAAGGTAAAATGCAAGGTATGGATATAACTTGTTATTTTATTTTTATTATATTAATATATTAAATAAAGTATTATGTTGTTTCATATAAATTTGAAATAATACAGTTCTAAATTAAATGGTTTGATGAATGATTTGTTATCAATATAAATAATTTGATAAATAAAGGGAATAAAAATATGCATATGCCTTAATCATATATTTGTATAACTTATAATAATTATGTTATTTTGAGGATAGACAATATTAGTATTATTGTTTTTATTATGGCAATTACTTATAAGTATAATAATCATTATTATAAAAAAATTGTGAATATTATTATTTCCAACCAATGGATGTATCCTAATAGAAGGTGGGTGTCAATTTTCTATAAATATTTGTGAAATGGGCTTGGACCTATAAACTTAGAGGGAGTCCATAGAAAGTGTATAGGAAACATGAATAGCATCTATAACCTTTAATTGTAAATCTAAATAATATTATCATTTGATAACTAAAATAACTAATATGAACATTTTAATTGATTAAATAAGTATCTATAATAATGGACCCTAAAAAGGGACATTATAGTGGTATTAGAGCGTGATCTTGCCATCTTGTAGGGTCAATAAAATTATCAATATTTCAATCAATAAAAACATCAAACTATTGAATACAAGTAATTTATTATCAAGATGAAAGAGGCAGAGTAAATCTCTTTAAGTTAGGTAGATTCCAAGATGGGTAAGGACATGGGTTCCAATGCCTTGAGGAAAGATTCAAAGATGGGTGAGGACATGATTTTGAATGCCTTGATGAATGAGTTCAAGATGGGTAAGAACATGATTCCAAAAGCCTTCAAGAAAGAGTCCAAGATGGGTACGAACATGCAGTCCTAATACCTTGAGGGAGCCTACTCATAGATGAGTATCTAGCACCTAACGATAATGAAATTTTCCATCCTCAAATGAGGTCATGTAAGAAGAATAAACTAAGTAAGAGAAATCTTGTAACTACTAATTTTGATACATACTAATGTTCCTCAAAGAGACAATTAAATGAATCAAGTACAATAAAAATATATTGGAATATTTAAAGATCAATTATACATTATGAATTCTTTTGATCAAGCTACAAATCATCATTATGATTGTCTAATCATTAAACACAAATTGATTGATAAATCAATCTTCAATCTTACTTTCATCATTCTAATTGACATACAACAAATCAAAGTGAAGCACTCATAGTACTCAATATAAGTACACTTAATTCCATCTTAAACTATCAATTATATCATTTAACTCAAATCCAAAAATAGTACGAGGCTCATAGATTGATTATCATCTAACCAATGAAATGAAAAATTATAATTGCTTGGGGACAAGCAATTTTGAGCAGGTAGGATTGTAATATCCCCCTAAATAAAGAAATCTAAATCATAATTTATATCTCTAATTATTTACTAGTTAAATGGTCAAGAAAATATAAATATATTGATTAGTAAATAAATAACTATTGATCAAAAAATCAATATATAAATGTCAATTAATAGTTAAATAATTTTTTAATAAATATATTAATACCTATGTACACTAAACATAATATTAACAAAGTATTTAAGGTGTTAGTAACTAGCAGTTGCATGTTTGTGTACATGCAACAATAAGCTGATAGAAATATATACATGTCACACCCTAAAAATTGTTAAATAATAAATAGACTATTAATAAGAAAAACATAAAATTCTATAATTTTTTATTAATAACTATTTTCTATTAAGACTAATATTTTATTTTATTTTTTCACATAAATGTTTAACTAAAATAGTAATAAAATTATTAACATTTTAAAAGATAAGGTAGACTTCAATATAGCTTATATAAATATGTTGGTTGTAATTTAAGAATTGAAATTGGATCATCTAAGAAGAAAACATTCATTTGTTGTATATTACTTATTATATGCATTTTTATAAAAATATGTTTTTATTAGAATTAGAGGTTTAGTAAATATATTAGAGATAAAAAAAAGTGATTTTTATTTATTTAAATATTTTTTTTATCATCAATTCCTTATCCAACCTCATGTTCTATTAAAGTTCTACTAAAGTTGTGGTAATAAGTTCTATTAATTTTTTAGGAAATAAATATGTATAAAATGTGTTGTTAAATTTTTTTATAATAGAAGAAAAATAATATATGCATATCATGTATAATTTAATTTAGATATAAATTTAATTTATATTAAATTTTAATTTATGAATATTTTAAAGAAATTTTCCTTACCTCATCAATTAATTCATTTATATTATTTACTTTTGAAAATAATTAAAATAATAATGTGAATAATTATATGCGTTCCGTACCAAAATATCTTTTTTATATTTTTGTACTATTCTTAAACTTGGATCTCAAATGATTATGTTATTATAAAATTGTGATACATGTTTTCAAATAGAACACCCTCCAAATAGAACACAATATAACTTATGTTGGTTGTAATTTAAGAGTTGAATTTTCATCTAAGAAGAAAACCTTCATTTTCTTACTATATTTGTTTTTTAAAATTTGTTTTCATCATAATTAGAGATTTAGTATTCGAAATGAAAAATAAGATTAGAAAAAAAGAATATAATTAGTAAGTATTTTTTATATTTTTAAATTATTTTTAATTCTATGTTCTACTAAAGTTTTGGTAATAAATTCTATTACTTTTTTAGAAATAAATATGAATGTAATGTTTTGTTAAAATTTTGTATAATAGAAGAAAAATAAGCATATTTAATATATTTTAATTTAGATAGAAATTTTATTTATAATAAATTTTAAGTTATGAAAACCAATATTTCTTATCTCCTCAATTAATTCATTTAGATTGTTCACTTTAGAAACTAGTCAAAATAATAATGAGAATAAATATATAGGTTCCCATATTAGAATATTTTTTTATATTTTTCAATTATCCTAAAATAAATCCCATGAAAATGGTTTATGTGTTTGCAATATGTATTTGTCTCATTTCCATGGTCAAAGTTAAATTGAGAAAAAATTGTAAAATACTTACAACAAATGTCAAACCTAAGTCTTGGTGAAAGCACAAATTTTTGAAGGAAACAATTTATCTTTTATAAATAAAAGCTAATTAAAATCCATGAAAGTAGGAGAAAAAAAGAAATTGGAAAAAAAATTAGAAATATAGAGTATAGTGTGACATTTAAAAAGTGAAAAATAAAATAGTAAGTTTTATTATAAGCAAACATATCAGAAAAATATAAAAAATGAGAAGGATTGACAATTTTCCAGTGAAATTTACAAAAACCGGGAGCAAAGCTCCCATATATAAACCTATTGGCTTAACTATCGGCTTAATTAAATATTGTAAAGAAAGGGTGATACGTCGAATGCCACATCACTGAACAATGTAACCAATCATTTATGTGCTTATAAGTGCCGACTATCTCCTGAGAAATATGGTAGGAAATAAAATAAAAAAAATTGTTCTGAGCTTAAAAGGGGAGGAGATAAAATATAAACCTGATAACAAGAAAGAAAATGATGGACATTACAAAATATCTCTTTAAGCTATAATTATACTATAATGCAACCTCATATTAAGGGAGATTGAACTCATGGGGATAAAGGAAATGAAAAAGTTGATTTAACTAGCCACGTGAGAACTAATAATGCTTTTTGGAGAATCCATAAAATAACCAACACTCTAATGAAGATTTAAGTTAGCCATACATGGGAAAGAATAAAGGAAGATAAAGATGAAGACATAAAAGGTAAAATGCAAGGTATGGATATAATTTGTTATTTTATTTTTATTATATTAAATAAAGTATTATATTGTTTCATATAAATGTGAAATAATATAGTTCTAAATTAAAAGGTTTAATGAATGATTTTTTATATGAATCAACTTGAATAATTTAATTAATAAAGGGAATACAAATATGCATATATCTTAATTATTACCATTATTAGGATAGACAATATTAGTATTATTATCATTACTATGGCAATTACTTATAAGTATTTTAATTATTATTATAAAAAAATTGTGAATATTATTATTTTCAACCAATGGATATATCCTAATGGAAGATAGGGTCAATGTTCTATGAATCTTTTTGAAATGGGCTTGGACTTGTAAACTTAGAGGGAGTCCATAGAAGGTGTCTAGGAAACTTGAATAGCATCTATAATCTTTAATTGTGAATCCAAATAATATTATCATTTGACAACTAAAATAACTAATATGAACATTTTAATTGATTATATAACTATCTATAATAATGGACCCTAGAAGGGGAAATTACATTGATGCAATGTTGGTTGAAGGTTTATTACAATGACTTGAAAATCTCTGGGTATTATTCACTCTTTTGTTAATGCAAAACTTTCAATTGCTCCAACAAAAATAGTTATAGAGGCTAGTTTAGTTAGAATATCCTTAGCCCAATATTTGAAAAACAATCATGTTCTTCCTTTATGGAGCCAAGTTCGTGTAGGAAAGGAAAAGGTCTAGCGACGGAGGAGGACAAGAACAAACTCCATGTAAGAACCCATCTTCTTCGATGTGTATTCTCATTCCTAATTCTCAAATGTAGTTTTCCATTTAAGATGAGATTTTTAGGCTTGAAAACTCTACCATCATTCTTGTTGTCCAATACACTAATAAGCTCCCCTCAAAGACCCTTTTGAATGAGTGGCTTCATAACAATTGGAACAAAAGACTTTTTTTTTGCTTTTCATTTCTTAGGATTATACATAAAGGATTTTTTTCACCATTCTTCAAACACCTGAAGGCTCATAAGCATATTGTTAGTAAAGAATTTTGGAAAATTTAGTTTTCTATGTTTAAGGCTATCCCTTGGTCTTTGGAGGCCATTAATGTTGAAGTGCTAGCCCTCTCCACTCCTTGTTGGGTTGTTATGAGTAACCTCCCATCATTTCTATACAAATTTATTCCTCAAGCTCTTGAGCCCATTGGCAAGGTCATCAAAATAGATAAATCTTCAATTCTTCTCCTCCACACTAATGTCAGAATCCTCATTGCCATTGACCTAGGTAAGGAGTTTCCCAAAGAAGTTGTCTTCACTATTAGTGGCCATTGTTACTCTTTTCCTTTTACCTTCTTCATTGGCCTCAATGCATGTTTTATTTGTAGGAAGGAAGGACATATTCAAAAATACTTCCCTATCCTAAATAGGCATAGTCAAGTCCAGAGGCCTACATGATATAGTGTCTCTAGTGGTAATGCATAGAGAGTTGAAGTGCCTTCTCAAAATATTGACCCTATTCTTATATCTAAGAGCTTGTGTGTAGAAATGGACCTGTTACATCCTTCAAAGCCCTAGATGTGGAATCCCTTCATTCTTCCAAGGAGGCTCTTCTTGATATTTCAATTCCTAAACCTAATTCTTCCTTGCTTGGCTTGGTTCCTCCTAAGCCCAAACATCACACCATGAATGCTCAACAAATAGCGGTTGAGATAATTAATTTTTTTTTTGACATAAATTCAAAAATTGAGATCAATTCCCTCATTTCCTCATCCCCTTGAAGAGGTTGAATCTATCTTGGATGGAGGTCCTAAGCCCCCCTCACCTGTGTATGCTCCAATTGAGAGTTTCAATATGGATATTGTTGGAGATTTTGTCTTCCTTGTGGCTAATATAACCTTGAATGGTGATACATCCTATGAGGGCCTTGAAGCTATCAAAAAATTATATGAAGTAGAGGATATGCTACACAAATTTGATTGTGTAATAATCTCAACATCTCTCCTAGATCCTCCTCCTTATAAACTAGTGGATTTGTCTCACATTGCTAGATTAGCATCAGTTATTCAGGTGCTTGATCTTAAAGATGGTGGCAATGAAGTTGTAGACAATGACAAAAAGGATAAGAGTCTTATTGGCCAAGTCGTTAGGATGTAGAGGGTTGACTGTTTTTGTTTAAGCAAAAGAAAAAAAACCAAAAAACCTAAAAGAGGATATGTAAAGAACATTGGGGAGCTAGGTATGGAGGGTAGTGCCAAATCAGAAGCTGAGAATTCACAATGGATGTTTGTGGTTGGAAACATGACCAATAAAGATTACCAAAAGAATAGTTCATAGGGTTATTTGTTTCCCAACCTTAGAATGGCCTAAGACCCTACACAATGATTCCAAAGAAATCATTGAAAGGAATATAGGAGCCAAATGGAATAAGAGGGGTATGACTATAGACATTGTAATTGATGCTCTTTTAGATTTTTCTGTCAGAGTAATATCCCACAAATTCTACCAATCCAGCAGATTGAATAGTGTGCCATGCCTAGTTGTTGATGTAGCCTACAAACTGGTAAAGAAAGATCACACATATGATCTATCAGAACTTATGTTGCAGCAAATAAATGAAAACCTAGGAGCAATAAGGAGATCAAAAGGTGCTCAATGCAAATTTGGTTCAGTTCTTATGTGTATATTCTTTTATGTTATGGAATAGTTTCCTTCTATTGGAAATATGAATTGGAACCCTAATAGAATTGCA
Organism: Cupressus sempervirens; assembly: GCA_028749045.1. NCBI lineage: Eukaryota > Viridiplantae > Streptophyta > Pinopsida > Cupressales > Cupressaceae > Cupressus > Cupressus sempervirens. Next base: position 499,269,817 of record CM053793.1, on the reverse strand, counting down.
ATTACACAAATCAATGAGTTCATTGATCAGATGGGTGAAAATTTTGAGGCCCAAATGACAAGTTATTTTGAGGATTTTAAGAAATTTATGAAGCAAAAGGTGAGAATACTAGTTTCCCTAGTGGAAAAACACATAAATGACACATTTCTCTTGGTTGGCATTGATTATACCTACATCTAGGCAGCAATACCAAGAGTAAGATGGCTAAGGCCATTAGGATATGAGCTTGATATAGATGAAGCCTTAGCAACAATCATAGCATTGCTTGCAGAAGAAATAGATAAGGCAACTCCTCTCTTTGGCACATATGATGTTGTCAAATCAAAGATTGAAATTGAATTGAAGATAGCCTCTATTATCAAGAGGAAAGATAAATTAGCAAAGAAGATAAAGAATAAATTTGGAGCAAATATTGAAGGAGAAGTATGTGATGAAGAAGAAGAAGTAGAAGAAGAAGAAGGTGAGAGTGGAGAAGAAGAACAACAAGGGCAAGGCCAAATAGAGTTGACCCAAGGCTTAGGAGAAGACAAGGAGGAAGGTGCTGAGGAAGAAGAAGCCAATGAAGCACCTACACCAGTTGAGCAAAAGAAAAGAAAGGCTAAAATTCAGCCTCCAACTCAGCCCAAACCCAAGAAGGTCACTAAGCCTACACAAGCCAAGCCAGCTCCAACAACAAGGCCTACTACAAGGGCATCCACACAAAAGGCCAAAGAGGCAACAAAAGAAAAGAAGAGCCACTAAAAAGCCTCTTCAAGAGCCAAAGAAAAGAAGAAAGTATGTGGCATAGCTAGATATTTATGATGAAGAAAGAACAGAGTTAGAGGACCACAACCAATTTAGATTGGTAAGCTATCCTCCTAAGTCTGCAATTGATAAACTTTGTGAAAAGATTACGAATGCAGATTTGAATGCCTTGAAAAAAATTGATTTCAATAAGTTAAATAGAGAAGAACAAAATAAAAAAGAGGAATTAGTAAATGCCATGATGGCAGAATTCAAAAATACACCTCTTGAACTTGACAATACCATGCCCAAGGAACTATATGAGATAGTTGAGAATAAATGGCATTATTGTCTGAAAATGGAAAAGGAGATTAGAGAATCTACCTTAGCTCAAGTAAAGCCTAACATGAAAAAAGGTCAAATAAAAAAGGCTAATAGGAAACATGGTGGAAAATTTGCACCTACGTATAGAGCCTTCAACATCCTACAAAATAAAATTGAGGATGTAGTAAATAAATCTACACAATTGTGGAAAACAATTTATAAAATAATTGATGACAAGGAGGAGGAAACAAATAAGGCTGAGGCTAGTACCAAGGAAAAGGGAATAGAAGAAAAGAAAGGAGAAGAAGAGAAGCAAGAGGAAGAAAAGGAAGCAACAACAAGAGCTGATGAAGAAAAGAAGAAAGAGGAGGAAGATAAGAAGGTTGAGGAGGACAAGAAAAAGGTGAAGAGGAAGGAACACAAAAAGAAGAAAATATGGAAACAATTGAACAACAACAAGAAGAGGAATAGAGTGTGGAAGACACACAAATGCCACCTCCTATCCCTCCTCATGTAACCATTACACCTATAGATACAATAACTATTAAGGATGTTCCTAACAATTTAGCTCAAAACATCAATCCCCTAACTGCAGAAGATCTCTCCAAGATCCTTCACCAATCCACTCTACAGGCACAGTCATGCACAAGCCCTATATTGATGAGTGTAGATGAGCTATAGAAGGTAGTAGTAGAACCACAAAGAGAAAAGGTGAAACAAAAGAAACCACCTTTCACCTACATAGCTACTAGCACTAAAATTTTGATGCTTCCACCACCTCCAGCAATAGGTGATACATTACAAAAGCTAAGCATAGAAGAAGGGACATCTGATGAGAAGGAGGATCCACCAAAGGAAAAGGAGCAAGACACTATTCAAACATTGGTAGAACTACCAAAGACTGGCACTCCTACAAAGACCCTTCAAAAGCTGACCACTGAAGCCACTCCTTTGCAAATCTCAACTCTAGGCTCAAGCTCAACCAGAGTGGCTACGGTACTTCATTATGGAGACCTTGAATTAGATGAAGACATAGTAATACCTACCTATGACTTCAAGACCATCACTATGGCTCAGATCACAGAAATGCAAGATGCTTTAGATAGAAGGAAGATGCACTAAATAATCAGAAAAGAGTACAAACATAAGCAAGCACTACATGAGATTAAGGACATCTTCATGGATGCCTTCAACTTGTAGTCACTAGATGAATCAAAGCCCATAATGGAGCAACTATCAGATATAGTTGACTAGGTGACCAATGAAGACCAAGATAGTAATGCTAAACTCATGGAATGGTTAGAAAGAAAATTTCAAGGAAAGGTAAATGAAAAGATATCAAGTGGTATAGCACTTGAATAGGTAGAGTTGGCCAAGAAAATTGACAAGGTCAAAGCTATACTTGAGAAAATTTTCTCATTGTACAAGAAGCTATGTGATTTTTCCAACTTCACACAAGAAACAAGTCAAAGGATATTGAACTTGGAAAGAAATTTGAAGATTTCTAGCATGCAACTGCCAAAAGATCCAACTCAAAGTGAGAAGCATTTTGCACAATCGCTTCACACTCAAAGGGAGTTAGCTATACTCATAGCAGAGGAAGCCAATATAAAGGCTAAATTAATGTAGATCCAATCCTCCATCACCCCACATTTCAAAGTCCTCCACAAGGACCAAGTATATATATAGAAACAGTTCTAAAGAAAGATCCTAATCTTTCTACACTCGATGGACTTGTACACCTTGTTGCAGAGGCTGCCATCCAGCACAAGTCACTTGACATTGCTTTGGAGAATTGGGATGCAGCTCTGAAAATCATAATGGAGGTAAACAATACATTTTTGGAAAAATATGGTATTAATCCTTAGAACCCTTTGACATTAGTGTCAAAAAAGGGGGAGATATAATATTTTGATGAAGATATCACTAAGCAGGAGGATACTATAAATTTTGATTACATTCTTTTGTTCATTTTGAGAATAAAAAGGAAAGTTTGTAGATAGCCAAAAGGGGGAGATATAAAATTTTGAAAATCACATGGAAGATAGCTCTATTCCATATAAGATCTGATACAAAATTGAAGAATTCCATAGCTTTGATATATCAGATATAGAACACAGGTACAAAATACAGGAACAAGGCAAAAGATAAAGAGTATCAAGCACATCAACATAGAATTTTGGTTTAAAGAATGAATAAGGCACAATAAGCTTAGGGGGAGTTATAATGTATACTGTTCCTTACACAATTTTGAACAAATTTTTAAATTTTGAATATATGCCAAGCAGAATGAAAAATGTACTCATAAGATCAGTTCAATAATGCATAGTTAAGTGTTTTTGACACTCATGTCAAAGGGGGAGATTTTTGGTCTTAGAATAGTTTTGACATTCAAGTGTCAACACAATTAACTAATTTCACTATACATGCCAAATACACTATGTATGATGAGCTATAGTATGTGCCAAGCTAGTATTTCAATAGGTGCCAAGTAAGCAATAGACGCCAAGTGATATATAGGTGTTAAGTCACAATTGATGCCGAGCAAGTGAGAATGCTTCATATGCCAAGTGAGACAGAATTATACATGTGTCAAGCAAGACAAAATGTAATAGGTGCCAAGCAATCTAGGATCAAACATGTGCCAAGCACTAGTAGTCTAGTATGTGCTGAGTAACACAAAATCAACATATGAGTTTGTGCTCTCACAAACTTAGATGTAAATCATTTTTGGAGCTAACATAGAAATATTTCAAAGGATAACAAGGATAAGAACAAATCTTTTACATTTTCTATGCAATCAACATGCAATCAATCAGAAAAATGAAAGAGGCATGTAACTAATGAGAAAAATGCAAGGAACAAGTAGGAACTTAAGATTCAATATGGATCGTAGATCCATAACTAACCCTAAGTCTTCACAATCTTTAAAAGGAGGACAAAAACCCCATTGTGTGTGTGGAAGAAAACAAAGTATGGGGAAAGTATAGTGAAACTCAATGTGAAGTGTGCAAGACTTAGAGGAATAGAGCAGCAATTACACATCTAGTTGATTAGAATAGGACAAGGGATAAGAACAAAGATTAGATCAAGCAAGGGTCACATCAGTGAAAGCAGATCAAGTGCTTGAATCTAGCAATTAAAGATTGCATATTGATAGGTTTATTATTCTAATACTTTCTTGCCATTGTATTAGATGTTGGAAACCCTATATTGATAGGCTAGCTTAATAGCTAGGTGAGAGAACCTTTGGAGAAGGTAATTGAAAATCCTATTGAATTAGGTGGGTTTAACAACCTATTGTAAATCCTTTAACAGGGTGACACTTCATGTAAAGTGTTTTGTAAATTCTCTAACCAGGTCACTATTGACATAGTGTAAAGCCTTTAACAAGGTAGGCCTTTCATAGGGCAGACCATCAGAAGTGGTCAAACAATTATTGCTATAGTGATTTTGTGGGTATCATCCCCACCCCAGTTTTACCTTCTTATTCTTGGAGGGTTTCTAGGTTACCAAATCTAGTGTTATGTGTGTTGATGCATGTGTTTATTTTATGTTCATTTAATATGTTTACTTGTATGTAGTTTACTTTCAATTATTTGTATTAAAGGAATTGAAAAGGTTAAAAGTGGTGTACTTCTTATTCACACCCCCCCCTCTTAGAAGTACTCTTCCATTTTGAACATTCCAACAATAGCTTTGACAATTTGTTCTACTAGGTTTCATTTCTTGGTCTTGCACTTTGAAGATTTCTATCCTTTTTTGTTGTAGTTGTGACACTTTCCTTCAAACTTAGGTTTCTCTGTGCATTCACTTGCTCTATGTCCTAGTTTGTTACAACTATAACACTTTCCACTAAACTTTGATTTACCACTGCTTTGACACTTGTTTGATGTATGACCTATTTTTCCATAATGAATACATGTAGGCCTATTTTCTTTTGAGCTCCTTGCTGAGAAGATTCACCTTCTTCTATGTATCCTAATCCAACTTTTCCTTTGTGTTTAAATTGAGTTTTCTTATCCAGTTGATTCATACTTTCTTCTGAATTCATTATCCTCTCATTAGTCTCCTTCTCTATGCTGAGATCATTTTTCAATCTTTCATTTTTTATCCTTAAGTTGCTAAGCTCTTGATTTCCATCATTGAGTTGATCAATTAGATTTGTTTGTTGAAGAGATAGTTGATTAATTTCATTGTCCTTTTCTTCTATTTATTCATTAGCTTTTTTTTTTGTTCCTTAAATTCACATTATCTAATTGATTGAATTTATTTTTCTCTTTTCAAATTTTTGAATTCTTCATGAAGAGTAAGATTCTTTTCAAGTAGATTTGTGATTACTACATCAACTTCATCTAAACTTATTTCTCAACAAATGTCTTCAATTCTTTCTTCAATTAGAGATTGTCATTCATCTATGCTGCAAGATCTTTTCTTCTTTTCAAGGATGGAGAGGGTTTCTCCTTTTCTTTCTTGAGTTGATCCATGGCTAATTGTAGATCCAACTTTTCATTTTGAATAGCTTTCTCCAGTCTATAGTCTTCTATTGCCTAAGATATTTTCTCAAGTTGCTAAACTTCTAATGTGAGAACCAAAAGCTCTGATACCAATTGTTAGAAATGTAATATAGTTTATGTGACTAAGAGGGGAGGGGTGATAAAAATTTAAACTTAATTCACCAATTAAACCATCACCACATAATTTGATCTAGTTTCATGCATGAAAGAATGAAAGAAATTAAACATTCATAACACTTTGACACAAGATATGGTAACCCATAAACCTTCCAAAATAGAAAGTAAAATCAAGATGGGGATGATACTCACAAGATTTATGACTATAGTATAAAGTTGGTCTGTTGAGGCTTACAATTGACCACTTTCAGTGATTTTCCTTGTTAGGAGCAATAAGGACTATTAGGTCCACTTTGTTAAAGGATTTACAAATATACAATGAAGTATACACTCTCTTAGGAGATCTAGAATAAGACTATTAAGTCCACCTTGTTAGAGGATTTTACTAATGCACCTATTAGTATGAACTAGTGATTGATCTCTAATCTACAATTTTGATTTGTTGAATGAGGTTCCTTGAATTGCATTGATCACGTAAATGTGATAGATAAGTCTTTGCTATTCCTTATACTACTTGTAGCCTTCTTCAATTCACACTCATTTACTTCTTACTTGTTCACATAAATTATGCTTTCATTTGGATATGATACACTATATTACATATATATCAATCCAATTGATTACCTTCTAGGTTCGGCTACAATATCAAATTCATCATAATCCATAATGTCAGCCTATTGTTGTAACTCGGGTTCTAAAGACAACTCAGTGATGTTTTGAAACTCAAAAAGCATTGTCAACACTCAACATACTTTGGCACTTAGTTGACATTGAAGCTCGATCCATATTGATCACTTCAAGTAGTAGGAACTTGGTCAACATTTTATGACTCGGTGAACACTAAGAAACTTAGTATATACTAAATCACTCAGTTGACACTACATGGCTCAATCAACACTAAATTCACTTTGTTAATATTATAAACTTTCTCAGATACTCAGTAGACACTATGAAGCTCATCATGAATTGTAATCTATTTGATTGGTCAGTAGCAACTGAAATGAACTGACTAAGTGTTTTGTTAATAAACAAATTGACCTTAATGTCAACAAGATGTATTAGATAACTGGGGGTTGAGTCAATGTCTAGTTATCCTACACACCTTTCAAACATTTTAGTATCAATACAACTTCATAATTATGAATAAAAATAACTTGGTGATCTAATTCAACTTCACAATTTAATCTTGTTATCAATTTACTCCAAACTATTAACTTAATGTTTTTATTTTTATTGAGTATTAGAAATATAATTTTTCTCTAACCTTATTGTTACTAAGTTTCAATATTAAGTAAATATAATAAAATAACTTGAAACATAACAAAATTTACACATTTGACACGATGATTTAACATGGAAACCCTATAAAGGAAAAAACCACCTTGGATTGACAACATAAACAAGTTACTCTTTTGAAGTGAGCTCTACTAGGATCCAACCTTGTTAAAGGGTTACATGTACATTTTTAGTGTAACTTGGTGAGAGGGTTTTAAAATAAATATCATCTAGACCTTATCACTCCTTGATCCTATCTAAAGAGTGGTCTACTCAAAGGACTTACAAACATCACTGATCGATGTTACCATATAGGATTTCAAAGATTTGTTAGATCCACTTAGTTAAGATATTTTTCTACCACAATAACAAGAAAGTAAAAATCAAATGATCTAGAAGATTTAACACTACCTTGCTTATTTAGCTCTTTTTTCTTCTCTATCTTCTTCCTTCTTCGAATATCTACTTGGATGATTCACTTCTTCACACTTTTAGTTTTCTCAAACTCTTCTTAATCTTCCTTCTTCTCTACTCACTTCATCTTGCTTCTTTCCTTCTCAAATTTTTTTTCACTTCAATCTATTTTCTCTATAAATTCCAACAATGATCAACAAGAAAAACTTTTTCCAACTTCTCCTTAAATAGTAAACTCGCCGCTTCCAAATTTTTCTAATTTTTTCCACTTAACCACATCTATAGATCTCAAATTCATTGTACTTAGTCATATTTTTCCATTTGTTGATATTGTAACAAACCTTGACTCATGCATTTGAACTTATTGAACATTCTTTATTTTTACCAAAATTCAGCCTCAAATTCAAAATTTCTTAACTTGTCCTTGCATCTCATACTCAGTGAACATTACATTTCACCCAAGTAATACATGATTACTCAATTAAAACTGTAGTAACTTGAGCAATATTGTACTACTTTTACCTTGTCACTTGGTGTAGCTTGTATAGCTCAGCGAATACATAAATTTCATCATTACATTACATAATTACATGATTGTAAAAGAAAACCCAACATTATATTATCATTGTCCAACTCATTCAAGTGTGCATTGAGTACCACACTTATCAACTCTATCATCACCACACTTTCTTCAAATCCTCTTCGTCAATCAAATGATATGGAACTCTCCTAAATTATCCTAATGTCTGGCTAATTAAGACTTTGTTGACATCAATGATAATATAACAATTGATATGACTCTTTTACATACATTCATAAGATTCTTTATTATATCATCGATTGGGGCTAACAATCTCCCCCTTTGGTATTGATGACAATACATAAGCATATGATTTTACATTACAAAACATTACATAAGATAATTGTTAGAGTAATAAAGTATTTCTTTATTAATTAAATAATTTTGATTTAATAATTAAGTCACTTATTATCTCTACTTTATTAAGATAAACTTTAGGCATATAATAATTAATTATTTTAATAATTATTATCATGGAACTTAGTTTAGTTACCTTTTAGAGTTTTGATCTCCTTTAATAAGGATTGATTTTTCTTTTAATTTACATTCATGAAATACAATTGTAATCTCTTGTTTGCACATCAAGAATGTTTCATCTTTTGTAGATCTATGAATTCCATTCTCCTTAGCTTTTTCTTCTCTCTTTCTATGATAGATGTTTGTACAGAGGTGATTTTTGGGAGATGTGGGGTTGATCTTTCATCAACTTCAACATGGTATCAAAGCTTCAAACTTTCATGCCCATGTTCTCTTCATGAGAGGTTTGGCTTTAGTTTTTAGATCTGTTATTTTTTTAGAGTTTTTTAAATATTGGATCTAGGGGTCACTTTTTTTGGTGCATTTTGAGCCCAAATGAACCTCACCATTCGAATTTTAGTGCCCCAAAACTCCCATTTCCATATAAAATTTGTCCATTTTGGACATTGTTGACTCGTAAGACAAAAACAATTGCCCCTTGGCATGGGCACACTTCTTAAGGAGTGACTTATTTTTTCAAAAAAACAAATTAGAAAAAGGAGATTTTCAATTTTTTTTAAAGAAATAAAATTTTAATTCCAAGAAAAAGAACTTACTAAAGTGCATGCCTTCACATGAAGGGCTTTCTCAAAACAAAGGTAAAAATTTTTATAAAAAAAGTACATGCCTTCACATGGTCTTTTTCAAAAAACAAAGTGCATGCATGTCATAGGCTTACATCAACACCTACATGCCTTTTCGAAGATCCACTTTGCATAATCAATGACATGTGGGAGAGGTATTTTTTGCTTTTGATGACCAAACAGTTGTAAATTTTAGATGTGCTTTTGATGATTTCATCACTATATCATGCCCTTTTACACATTCTTTCACCTTTTTAACGTACCTATGGTTTTTGGGCATAACTTGCCCTTCTAGGCTCTATTTTTGGCAAACAAAATATCATTGGAAAGTAGGTATTTTTCAGTTTTGATGCTTTATTGATGGCTTTTCTACTGTCAAATTCAAGAATTCTTTTTTGCACTCTAGAAGACATATCTCAAGTATATGATATCTAATTTACAAATTCTTTATATCATTGGAAAGGTCTTTCTATACTCTTTCCAGTGATGCTGGTTGTTTTTTCATATTATGCTCCAGATACATTTTTTTTTTTTTTTAATACATTTTTACATTATGGTGGATATCTTGGTTGTTTCAGGCCTAGGGATCAATTTTGTTGCTTTATATGATTTGTCACTAGTTTTACTATCTATTGTATCAACCTTATGTCTCTTTTGGTCTTTGTAGACATATATTGTATGCACTTTTGCAAATGCACTAAGATAAAGTGTCATATTCTTTCTATATTTTTATTTTAGTTTATTTTCCTTATTTTGCATTTTGATTCAAGTAGTGTCATTTGAGGGCACTCATACATATTATTGTATTCTTGGGGTTCATTATATCTTTTTCCTTATTATACATGCACTACTCTGATTAAAGTTCCATGGGTGGTTGATGTTTTCCCTTTGTTTGCTATCTTCCTTTATCAAGGGAGTTTTCCTTATGTTACATTAGCCTCATGAAGTGTTTGAAATTGATCAACTCAGTACACACATATGTATTCTTATGTGCATCTTGATTCTGGTTCCTTCACATGCAGTTCTTTGGCCCATTTTTTAAGTTGCCTATCACCTCACCCTTGTCTAAATTAGGAGAGGTTTTTCTATTGGTTCATATGTTTCCTTGGTCCAATGGATTGAGTTATGTATTCATTTTTTGTTCCAATTTACTAGGCACATACAATGGCTATGTACCTATGCATTTCAATGAGATGGATCATTTACCATATAGACACTCTTCTTTTAGTTCCTACTCTAGATGCATCCTTCCATGTTCAATTGATCATCTCTTTATGTTTTGGTATTTCATGCCTTTTGTATCATCAATTTCAATTATTTTCCTCACGTGCCTCCTAATTTGAGTAGTGTCTTCATAGAACACTTATATTTATTATAGTCTTCTCTACTTGGTTAGGTTCTATTTTAGTAGAGGTTATTTAGATCAACACTTACTTTTTGATAGATCTTTGCAACTTCTACATGCTTCAATAATGTTCTACATGATCATTCTTTTTGTTCCTATCTTTTTGGACATTCTCTAGTTTGGAGGCTTTTGTAGTGCTCTTCTAGTTATTTCAAAATTCTTTTCATCTCTTTTTGGAGTAAGGTTTTTCCCATGTGGTTTTCTCTATTTTTCCTCTTTTAAGAGATTTGGTTGTGCTTGGGTACTTCATCAGGTTTTGTTACCGAAACCAAATCTACTTTCAGTAGTAGTTTTTAGGTTTATAGCTTCTCCCTTAGTTTATCTTAAGGGGGGATGTTATAGTAACAAAGTATTTCTTTATTAATTAAATCATTTTTATTTAATTATTAAGCCACTTATTGTCTCTAGTTTTCTTAAGCTAAACTTTTGACATATAATAATTAATTATCGTATTAATTATTACCATGCAAGCTAGGTCAGTTACCTTTTAGGTTTTTTATCTCTTTTTATAATAATTTATCTCTTTATAATTTACATTCATTTAATACAATTAAAATCTCTTTTTTGTACATCAAGAATGTTTCATTTTCTATGGATCTGTGAATCCAAACTCTTAGCTTTCTTTTCTCTCTTTTTGTGATAGACATTTTCATATAGGTGATTCCTGGGAGATGTGGGCTTGATCTTTCATCAACTTCAATAATGATCAAATGAATGCATTGAAAACAATACAAATTTTTAGCTCTAGGTTCTCATTCTAGTTCTCTACAAAAAATTTCATCATCAAGCATACTCGGTCTATTCCTTCATAAAAAATAATCTTCAACAATATTCAAAATTTCTCCCTCTTAGGGTATGATCTATTTATGTTCAATAGTATCTTCATTCTTCCTCAACTCTGATTCTCTCCCTTTGAGTATTCATTCTCTCCATCTTTATTTTTTTTCATTTTTCTCCCCTTTTCAACAATCTCTCTTATTGATTCTCTCCCCTTTTCTATTGATACTCTCCCCTTTTGACAAAAATGAAAAAGGTAACTATAAGTTCCAATGTGAAACTTATAAAACCTTGTAGTTATTTCTTATACCTTGCATGTACTATTTACATAAGTTTTGTCTTTATCATTTTCACAACTTCAAAATGGCTCCTAAAGTGTGAGCTCTTGCATCAACTCCATAAAGATATTTCTTTTTCATCCATGAATCGATGCAAAATGCATCTTTACTTTGTGAATTTTGGATAGGGGGAGGACCCCCAGTTTACCTCTTAGATAATCAAAAGTATTCTTAGGTAGTGGCTTAGTAAATATGTATACAATTAGCTCATTAGACTTCACATATTCAAGCCTAACTTATTTGTCTTGTATTTTCTTACTCAAGTAGTGGTACTTGATTGATATGTGCTTTGACTTTGCATGCATCACTAGATTCTTTGATATATTTATTGCACTAGGGTTATCATAGTAAATAGTAATAGGCTCTATTATCTCTTCTTACATTCCTTCCAATAATTTCTTAATCCAAACAATCTTAGAAAAATTAATTAAAGAAGGAACATACTCAGCTCTAGTAGTAGATTAGTAAATACATCTTTGTTTCTTGCTTGACCATGTTATTAATCTTTCTCCTAAAAAGAGAGCTCCACACTTGTGCTTTTCATATCATCAATATTACAATCGTAATTAGCATTAGTGTATACTTTAAGAGTAAATTTTCCATTCTATTTATACCATAATCCATAATCTTCAGTCCCTTTAAGATATTTGAATATCCTCTTAACATAACTCATGCGTGTTTTCTTTGGATTAGATGGAAAGCTAGCAATAATTTCAATAACATGTGAAATATTTGGTCTACCATGCACAATATATTGAAGTTTACCAATCATTGATCTATATTGAGCTTCATTTACATCAACAACAATATCTTATTTTGACGCTTTCACTCTAGTCACAATAAGTGTACTAATTAATCTAGACACATCCATTGCAAATATTTTCAAGATTTCCTTTACGTATTTAGACCAAGTCACATATATACCATTATTTGGTTGATAAACTTGTAAACCAATGAAAATTTTGATCTAACCAAACATTTACATCTCAAATCCTTTACTCATTTGATCATAAAATGATTTATAGAGTAAGTCATTTCCACCAAATATAATGTCATCCACAAATATTTTAGCAATCAACACCATATTCTCAAATTCATTCTTCAAATATACATTACTATTCTCACTTGTCCTAGAAAATCCAATTTTAATCAAATAAGAGTGCAACCTTTCAAACCATGCATTCAGTGCTTCCTTCAATCCATACGGTTCCTTGTTCAACTTGCAAATCAAGTTCTCCTAGTAAAGTTCAAGAAATCCTTCTTGTTGTTCAATGTAGACTTCTTCAAGTATTCTATTCAAAAATGCAAATTTCACATCCATTTAATATACTTTGAATTCCTTCTAAGTAGATTAGGATAACAAAGTTCTAATAACTTCCAATATTTCCATAGATGCAAAAGTCTCACCATAATATATTCCTTCTTCTTGGGCATAACCTTTGCAAACTAGTCTTTTTTTTATTCTCACACTTCTCCATTTTCATTTGTATTTTTTCCAAAAATCCACTTTGTTCCTATCACTTTCTTGTCTATAGGTCTTAGTAATTTCCATGTGTTTTTGCTCTCTATCTAATCAATTTCTTCATTCATAACATTTACCCAATCCTCATGTTAAGGTGCATCTTTAACTATTTTAGGCTCAAAATCAACAATTAAACATGTAATATCTTTCACCTTACTTGTAATGCCCCACCTAGAGATCCTTTGAACACGGATTCAATACAAGGCAAGAATTTTTTTATAAGTATGAATGCACATGACAACACCATATAGGGATCACAAAGATTGCAATGGAAGACTTCACCAACAAACCCAACAACCAATGGATCTCCAAATGCTGCAACCTAACTGACACAACCAAACTGAAGAACAAAAACCCAAGATGACATCAGAACACAAAATATCCAATTTGTCAAATCATGGAACCACAAGCAATCCTAAAGTGTACTCAAAAGTCCAAATTGCATTCTATGAAAAATAGCAGAGAGGCCCCCCTATTTTTCACACCAGAAAATATCAACTAACAGTCTCACATGAGGAAGTAGCTCTTCATGTGAGGAAGTACATTGAGCCATGTAAATAAACACCATCTCATGCAAGGACATGCTTGGCTATATAGCCAAAACACCCAAACTAGTGTGGGGTTTTGGACGATGATTCACCATAAGTTGTATGAGGAAACCCAACACACCACATGAACATTTACATTCTCGTGCAAGAAAGTACAATTTCATGCTAGGATACAAATCATCAAGCCAAAAAACATAAAGGTAAAAAGCTAGGAAATAAATATCCTCCACATTAGGGAGTATCAGATCCACATTTCAAGACATAGATACTAAAAAACAATAGCTATTAGATTGATTTGCATCTAACCATCTAACATAACAGTGAAGGGAAATAATCAAAAGCAACATCATAGTGTACAAAAGCAACATTGCAATGTGCTAAATTAACAAACTAAGTGTGTGATTCCTCCCAACCATAATATCATCATGAGACCATTGTGGGTCCTAGCCATCCCCCGCACATAACATCCCAAACCACCAACTAGATTGTCAAAACTATCTTATGAGGATGTCACTACTAACACATGCTACAACATAAGAATAAGGAAATTGAACATGCTAAAAGTAAAACATTAGATATTTCATTAAATCAACCACATCATCTATCATATGCTAAACATCATACGAATAGGAAATCTAACATGCTAAACCAATAAGAAAAAGATACTCCAATGAAGCAATTCACATCATCTAATTATATGCTAAAAATCATAATATAGGAATGTGTTAAATAAACTAGCATTATCTAAACATGATATCCAAGAATTCTAATGAAAGCATAAATCACAAGAAATCATACTCCAAAACTTGAAGTACCAAGTGAAAACATCTAGCAATAGTCATACTAGGACAATAGACCATCTTTGTACACCAGTCCCCAGTAGTGGTGAAGGTAGTTACACCTCCCAACTATGTGGAACCCATAGGTCTACTCTCATCATGCTGATGGAGAAAATGATCCAACCATAAACACACATAAAGAAAATGTCCATGGCTAACACTCACGCCAGATAGTTACATGATGATTGAAACCAAAAAAAAAGAAAATTCATAAACTATAGGTCCTGGTCAGACACTCAATGGGCTATTAAGTAGGGGTAGATATCACACAGAGTCACTTGGAATCAACAAACCTAAGCTCAAATCATGCATTTCAACTCCTCAATGGAGGGCCCCAGACATATGTTTTATTATCTTAAGTTTTATTACTACCTAGTATTTTCTTTAGTTATCACTTAATTAAAACTTCCCTTGCCGACCCTTTGGGAAATGGTCACCAAATTGCAAGATAGAAGCCCCCTCCATATGCTACCCTACCCTACCCATGCTCATCCAACAATGAGTGTCCATAGGGCATGCATATTCCCAACCCAAGCCTAATAATCATAACTTTTGGCATGTCCATAGAAGATCAAGCCTCACAAGTCACCCAAAATATGTATGTGCATGTACTCATGTGTGGTGCACCACCATAACAAAGATAATAACATAGAGACTAGATGAGAACACAAGAAAAGTATCACTCAACCAAAAATAACCTCAAGAGGATAGATTCTACATGATTCCCAAGAAACAATAAAACTATACACCATGAACTCACTCAACCAACCTCAATTTGGGAGGATGGATTCTACATGAATCACAATGATGCAACAAGACCAAACATCATGAACTCACTTAACTAGCCTCAATTTAGGAGTATGGATTCCACACAAATCATAGTGTCCACGAAATAATAACAAGGGTCCAAAGGAAACCATAACACTAGGTATAAAATTACTCAAGTGAACAAAATGTCAAGAGTATGGGTATGTCACACATCCCAATGCAAACATACAAGTGCAATAATGGTCTGATTGACATCCTATAAATAATTCAAGTCCATGACTGACATCATGTTAAGAAAACGTAAGAAAAATGGGTGGCATGCAAACCGAGGTGAACAACCTCAAAACTCAAAAAATTTAAAATTAAAACCCATTTGGTCTTAGGGCACAAAAGCCAAAAATATAAAATAAAACCTAGGTTTGGAGTCTGTATGCAAAAATGGCTAACCCCAAAATCGTAGAATTTTCTTAACAACTTTCATGACAATGTGAACCTCTAAATACACAAACACGCTCACTAGTCTAATCACAAAATGAAAATGAGTTCGGATTTACTAATCACCAAAAGGATTAATTTAAAAATTAAATAAGATACATCAACCTTTTAGGGATAAAATTGGTAAATATGAATTGCTGAATCACTAACTCCATGTGCCACTGCCAGGGATATAAATCCTGCACTATAAACAATGTGATCAAGGGTAGTTGGATATAATAACATAGCTAAAGCAATACATGCATTAAATCACCTAATTTAACCATTGATTTAACTATACTAAAATAATCTATTTAC
The DNA here is from genome assembly GCA_028749045.1 of Cupressus sempervirens. Taxonomy (NCBI): domain Eukaryota; kingdom Viridiplantae; phylum Streptophyta; class Pinopsida; order Cupressales; family Cupressaceae; genus Cupressus; species Cupressus sempervirens. Next base: position 499,253,778 of record CM053793.1, on the reverse strand, counting down.
ATCACTCATGTTCACACAAAGCATAACAATGCAGGAATGAAGTAATTAACCATAGCATTAAATCCATCACATATCATAATCAGAGATATGTCCAAATATCAAATAATTAGATATCATCATAAAACATACTATAATCTCAAAATGACATCATCATGCAATTATGATCAACTGAAAAACATAGTAGTCTAACATCTATGATACTAAAATCAAGGTAGAACATCTGACCCTCAGCTCATCTCAAATGTACAACATAACATGAGTAACACATATCTCTCGAATCAAAATATAACAAGGTAAATATCGGGAGCACATAACCAATGAATCCAATATGGACAATCCATTTCTAATTATTTAAGCATTTAATAATAGTTGTGTAAATGACATTAAAAAGGCACTTAAAACACATAAAAAAACACAGTCATAAACATGACTAGCCACTACTACAGGAACATAGTCCAGTGTAGTTGGGTAATAGTACATAGTGCAATCTCTGCACACATCTTAAAGTAATTACTGAACAATCTCATGATACCACATCGATCTTGGTGACCACTAGCACAAACCTCGGTGAACATCATAATCTCATAAATCAGCCATACTCATAATCAAATCAACTAATATAGTAACCTAAATCCAATTACCTCAAGGGTGTAGACACTCATGGTCCCAATCACAATCCATTCTCAAGGAGATATCAACAAAGTTGCATCCATTAGGATGACTTATAGAAATAAAATGGGAAAGACACTATATCATCCCCCCCAAAGATTGGGATTACTCCTGGAAGCCTGCAATCCAAGAAAAGAAACCAAAAATCACCAAGAGAAAATTCAAAATCAAGCAATAGGGATGGCTCACTAACTCTTTCACAAGTCTAACCAAATCACTCCAAAATTCTCAAACCATCATGTCAACCCCTAAATAGGTCAACGACAAGAGAATAGGTGTCACATTGACACATGATCCTCCAACAAGGAACCTCCCATGTGCTAGGAAAACCCATCTAGCCATATAGTCAACAATAAAAGGTAAGGAAAAACCCTCTCTACCTTGTCCATAGGTGCCCAACTACAACATGCACTTACTACGTGACTACAAAATCAGGTCAAAATACTGTGCACTTTCAACAAGAGTTGGGACTCATGGGGAATGATCATCCCAACTTCCTAAGAATACTATCATGCCACACATGAGCATCCTTGAATCGATGTAAACTTAGCCTTTGAACATAGGGGATGATAGTTTTCAATAAAAGTGCACACTTCCAAAAAGGGTACTCACCACTACTAACCATTAAGCATAGGAGCACTTAGTCTCTAGGATTGAAAAAGCTCAACTATCACTAGGAACTAGGGTTACATAACCCAACCAAACAAGATATCACCTTTCCACAAGATTGTAAAAGATGTCATTAGTGGACAACATTAGTTGAAAAAATAATGTATACCAACTCATAAGATGGTAATATGCATCTAAAAATACCATGTCCCTCCAACATCATGCTGGGAATACTACACCCAACCTACTGCTAAACTCAATCTCTAGCCTCAAGCCAGTGGTCAATGAGAAACTTGACTGAGACAATCCTTGAAGATATAAGGTTAGGGAGAAGAAACTATAGAGTATTAGGATTGAGAGGGTGTCTCTCTCAACCTTTGTACTAAGTCAGCCCAAGATGTGTTAGGGAAACTTACAATTCCACCAATCATCAAAATACTCATCCAACACTAACTCAGCTAGTGGCATATCCATGCTAGCATACTTCATTAAGAGAGAAAAGGATACATAGATGCACCAAAGTCAACATCCAAAAGGAGGATCTAGACTCACCAAAAGACTAAGTCAGTATTGAATGACAAGGCAACATCTACCTCAAGCAAGGAATGCTCATAGTCCATACCTCTTCTCACAAAGGTGGGACGATGCTATAGGAAACACACCAACCCAAGCACAAATCCCAACAAGTACCTAGTATATTAGGAAGACTTATTAACACCTCCCTAAGAATAACATGAAGGGTTAAACTTCTTCAATGAGCATGATGCAAGGAAGGGATGAACCAAAGGCTCACCTAGCTATCCAAACCACCCTATAAGAGTTAACACAATGGAAGAAAACACAAAGAACATCAACCAAAGGAGGAAGAAGAGTGCAATAATTTTATTGATTCATTAAAATATCTTAATACATGCCTAGCTATAAGGCCTTTTAGGTTATGACCAAATACAAATACATTCACATTCAATGATCCAATAATAAATCTGCACTTTCTAGTTTTGCTCTACAATCTCTTCCCAAAAGACATACCTACCTCTAAGCCTAAACACTTTATATATACTTGCCAAAACAACTTATATATCATTCTAGAACATTATGTCAGAGGAAGGCCAAATCAACAATGGTATGGGTACATCCCAAGAAAAGATCTTAACATAAATGTCACGATCAAAATAAATCTCGCAAGTTAGCTCATAGAAATTACTTCCAAATCCTAACACTTCACATAAACAGAAAAAATTGGCACATGAAGGGTCACTTAGCATACATTGGGTAACTTGGCACATGAAGAGTCACTTGGCATAGACTAGGTAACTCGGCACATGAAGGAACACTCGACACCAAGTGCTACAGTAACTCGACACTAAGTGCTATAGTAACTTGACACTAACTGAGTGATGTAGTAACCTGACACCAACTAAGTCATCCTCCCCAAAGACTAGGATTACTCCTAGAAGCTTGCAATCTAAGAATATAAACCAAAACACAACAAAGAAAAATCAAAACTGAGCAATAGAGATGACTCACTGACTCTTTCACAAGCTCAACCAAATCACTCTGACATTCTCAAATCATCATGTCAACCCCCAAATAGGTCAACCACAAGAGAACAGGTGTCATACTGACACATGGTCCTCCAACAAGGAACCTCCTATGTGCTCAAAAAACCCATCTAACCATACAATCAACAATAAAAGGTAAGGAAAAACCCTCTCTACCTCATCCACAGGTGCCCAACTACAACATGCACCTACTATGTGACTGTAAAACTAGGTCAAAATACTATGCACTTTCAGCAAGAGTTGGGACCCATGGGGAATGATCATCCCTACTTCCCAAGAATACTATCATGCCACACATGAACATTCTTAAATCCAAGTAAACTCAACCTTTGAACATAGGGGATGATAATTGCACACTTCCAAAAAAGATACTCACCACTACTAACCATCAAGCATAGGAGCACTTAGTCTCTAGGATACAAAAAGCTCAACTATCACTAGGAACTAGGGTTACATAACCCAACCAGACAAGATATCACCTTTCCACAAGGCTGCAAAGGATGTCATTAGAGGACAACATTAGTGGACAAAATCATGTATACCAACTCATAAGATGGTAATATGCATCTAACAATACCGTGTCCCTCAAACAATATGCTAGGAATACCACACCTGACCTACTACTAAAATCAATCTATACCCTCAAGCCAATGATCAATGAGAAACTTGATTGAGACAATCCTCGAAGATATAAGGTTAGGGAGAAAGAAACTACAAATTATTAGGACTGAGAGGGAGTCTCTCTCAACCTTTGCACTAAGTCAGCCCAAGATGCATTAGGGAAGCTTACAATTCCACCAATCATCAAAATACTCATGCAACACTAACTTAGCTAGTGGCATATCCATGCTAGCATACTTCCTTAAGAGAGAAAAGTATATAGAGATGCACCAAAGTCAATGTCCAAAAGGAGGATCTAGACTCACAAAAGACTAAGTCACTATCAAATGACAAGGCAACATCAACCTCAAGAAATGAATGCTATAGGAAACACAACAACCCAAGAAAAAATCCCAAAAAGTACCTAGTATATTAGGAAGGCTTATTAACACCCCCCTAAGAATAACATGAAGGGTTAAACTTCTCCAATGACCATGACACAAGGAAGTGATGAATAACTAGGGCCAAAGGCTCACCCAACTATCCAAACCACCCTATACGAGTTAACACAATAGAAGCAAATACAAAGAACAACAACCAAAGGAGGAAGAAGAGTGCAATACTTTTATTGATTCATCAAAATATCTTCATACATGCCCAACTATAAGGCCTTCTAGGTTACGACCAAATACAAATACATTCACATTCAAAGATCCAACAACAAATATGCACTTTCTAGTTCTACTTTGCAATCTCTTCCCAAAAGACTTACCTAACTCTAAGCCTAAACACTTTATATATACTTGCCAAAATAGCTTACCAATCATTCTAGAACATTACATAAGAGGAAGGCTGACCCAAAAATGGTTTGGATACATCCCAAGAAAAGATCTTAACATAAATGTCCTGATCAAAATAAATCTTGCAAGTCGGCTTGCAAAAATCACATCCAAATGCTGAAACTCGGCATAAATAGGAAAAATTAGCACATGAAGGGTCCCTTGGCATACACTAGGTAACTCGACATATGAAAAATCACTTGACATACACTAGGTAACTCGACACATAAAGGAACACTCGACATCAACTAAGTGCTACAGTAACTTGGCACCAAGTGCTATAGTAACTTAGCACCAACTAAGTGCTACAATAACTTGACACCAACTAAGTGCTATAGTAACTTGGCACCAACTAAGTGCTACAGTAACTCGACACCAATTAAGTGCTATAGTAACTCAACACCAACTTGTAGAATGAAAAAAATGGGCAGGATGACAAGGCAACCTAGGATACTCTTGCATCAAACAACTGAGGTTGAAAGAAATGATTCTCCTGAATCATTTAGATGTCACAATATGAGTTGAATCCAACTCAGATTGAGAAATCCATGAAGCATCTTCAATAGGCCTATTCTTCCACTTCACGAAATATTCATAGTAATCTTTTCCTCTTGTGCTCTTTCCAACTCTCTGATCCAATATCTATTCAATTTCCTCAATCTGCTTCTTAGGATAATCTTCTGATACAACAACTTCATCATCTGACTCATGATACTTATACAAATTAGAAATATTGAATATAGGAGATATATCAATGTCATCAGGCAACTCAACTTCATAAGCATTACCACTATCAAACTTCTTCAAGATCTTACAAGGTCCAAATTTCTTCATCTTTAGCTTACTGTATGTTCCAATTGGGAATCTTCCTTTTTTTAGATGAATCATCACCTCCTCACCAACTTGAAAATTATGATATCTTCTAGACTAATGAACATTCTCCTTATACTTCTAATTACTTTGTTCCAACCTCAACTTCACTTCCTTATGTAAAGAATCCATAAAATTAGCAAATTCTTCTCCTCCAGTGCTTCTCTTTTCTTCACCAACAACATCTCTCAAATCTAATACTCCTCTAGGATTCATTCTAGTAACAATCTCAAAAGCTGTCTTCCTTATACTCCTATTCATAGAATTATTATATGCAAATTCAGCTTGTGTCAATACCATCTCCCAATTACTTGGCTTATTCCCAACTAAACATCTTAGCAAATTACCCAAGCTTCTATTTATAGCCTTTGTTTGTCCATCTATTTGTGGATGGAATGTAGAACTAAACTTCAATTCAGCAACCATTTTCTTCCACCAAGTCTTCCAAAAATAACCAACAAACTTACTATCTCTATCAAAAATAATGCTTCTTGGTAATCCATGCAATCTCACAATCTCTTTAAAGAAAAGTTCAGCAACATGTTCAACATCTGATGTCTTCTTACATGGTATGAAATGATTCATCTTAGAAAATTTGTCCACTACAACAAATATGGAATCATACCCCTTCATTGTCTTAGGTAATCCAAGAACAAAATCTATACTGATGTCACTCCAAGGTTTCTTAGGAATAGTAAATAGGTGTATACAAACAAGTATTTTGACTCACTCCTTTTGCAATTTGACAAACTCCACAACTCTTTATAGATTTCTAACCATCCTTATAAATTTTTGGCCAATAATACTTGTCTTTCAACAAACTCCATGTCTTATCAATTCCAAAATGCCCAACCAATCCAAAACTATACTTTTCCTTAATCAGATCCAACCTCATAGAACTTCTAGGAATACACAACTGAATGCCTTTGAACAACATAAATTCTTGAATGAAATATTCATCATAATTACTTATGTGATCTATCAGATTTGGTGCTCTACACTCTCTCCACACCTTAGAAAAATCAGGATCTACATCATACAACTCTTTCATTTCATCAAAACCAAGAACTTCAACCTTCATTTCAGTCAACAAAGAATGTCTTCTACTCAATGCATCAACAACTTTGTTAGTAACTCCACTCTTATTCTTAATAAAAAATGTGAAACTCTGCAAGTACTTAATCCACTTCATATGTCTCTGATTGAATTTATGTTGACTTCCCAAGTATTGTAAAGCTTTATGATTAGTATACAACACAAACTCCTTAGGAATTAGATAATGTCTTGACTTCTTCAAAGCTTGAAAAATAACATAAAATTCTTGATCATACATAGAATACTTCTTTTTGGAATCATTCAACTTTTCACTAAAGAAAGTAATAGACTTACCTTCTTGACTTAATACAGCTCCTGTTACATTACCACTTGCATCACATTCAACTTGAAATACTTTGCTGAAATTAGACAAAGCCGATACAGGTAATTCAAAAATTTTTTTTTTCAAAGTCTCAAAACTCTTATCAAATCCATGTGTCCACTTGAATTCCTTTTTATCTCCCCTCATTGTTTCAGTCATAGCATTACAAACAACACTGAAATTCTTTATAAACTTTTTGTGAAAACTAGCCAAACCATGAAATGATCTTACCTCACCCATATTCTTAGGTGTAGGCCATTCCAAAATTGCTTTAACCTTCTCAGGATCCATCTTCAATCGATCAGCTAAAATCACAAATCCCAAATACACAATCTCCTCTTGCATAAAAGAACACTTTTTCAGATTAATTAGCAACTTTTCATCTTTCAACCTCTACAATACTTGTCTAATATGCTCAAGATGTTCTTCCTTAGTCTTACTGAATATCAAAATTTCATCCTAATAAACAATCACAAACTTACCCAAGAATCTTTTCAGAACTTCATTCATGAACCTCATGAAAGTACTAGGTGCATTAGTCAAACCAAAAGGTATAACCAACCATTCATACAAACCATATTTTGTCTTCAAAGCAGTCCTCCATTCATCACCTTCTCTGATTTTGATCTGATGATAGCCACTCTTCAAATCAATCTTGGTAAAGTACTTTGCTCCACTCAAACAATCCATTATGTCATCCATCCTCGGCATAGGAAACTGTAAGAATTTGGCTTAGGCCAGAATTCACCCAAGAACTAAAGAACTCAACACAAGCACACAGTAGACCAAAATAGATAGAGTATGATCAGAATGATGATATTCATTCAATAACTACTTAAGAGTACACTAGGAGTACTTGAATATAAAGGCCTCAGGAGAGCTTCTAGAATGCATAGAAGTTATCATCATGATATGCCATACAACTAGGCACATGTCCACCAGATATGGATTATCCTTCATTAAGCACGGGATTAAGTGTGATGATGTGAGGATAAGCCTACAATGGTGTAGCACACAAATTAGTGGTGTAGACAACATGTGCTAAATGAGGAGTGCTGATAATTGTGTTGTCATCATGACAACTTAGTGAATGATGCATACTCCTATGTTGTAGACACCATGTGCATAATTAGAGTTGTGTAACTCAATGAGAGTTCACAAACTCCTAAGTGTCTCACTTAAAATAATAATTAAATAATGTAAAATAATTAAATAATGCATTAACCTAAGTAAAACTTAAGTAAATGTAATAAGTAAATACTTATTTACACCAACACCCCCCCTTAAGTGCAACTTAGGGGAATGACCTTAAGCTTACGAAATCTAGGATGAAATGTAATATGGGTCCCAACTACTAGGCCATGTTAGGTACCCATGTACATAATGATATGAAATCTCCCATAAAGTGGGGAAAGAGAGAAAACCTCATGGAAAAAACCTTCCCCCAAAAAGAGAGATAAAGAGGATGCATGGATGGATGGAGTAATCAAGACCCCCCCATTTTGACATACATCCAATATATACATAAGAGAATGATGAGAAGAGGAAGAGAGATAGGATAGGCTCCCCCCCCCCCCCCCCCCCAAAGAAGAATGCCGAACAGTGACTGCTCCGATGAAGAAGCTAATCCAAGACTATAGAATGGTGTTGCTCCCCTTAGGAAGAAACAATGCCAAGGGTACAAGTGAGACGCTTTTGCTGTGTGTGGAAAGAATCAGATGGATAAGTGATGTCTCTAAAACCTGTTCGACTGGTTGAAGAACCTATCCCAAAGAACTATCTGTCTCTACAACTGATGAAGAACCTTGCTGCAACTACTGATCATAAGTATCCACAATCACTTCAACCTGTGAGGATTCATCATGTAGAGAATGAACAAGATAGTTTGATGGAACCCTCATGACAACTAAAGAAGGTAGTTTTGCATCAAGAAGAAGAGGAAAGTCATCAAAATTGTCCCCCAAATCTGTCACTAAACCTATATCTAGAAGATTGAATGTACCTTGCTGTTCTGGACCTATCACTGTGGTGATGTATGCATGGGGACTGAACTGATGAAGTGACGTCTCACTATATCTATCAATAGAACCCCACGTGTGTAAATCTGTTGAAGCACTATCGTATCAATATCTACACTATATGATGTGTGAAAAGGAGTAGAGGGCAAGCTGGGAGAACTTTCCTCAAAATGTACATCCTTCTCCACAAATATTTGATAAGTCTCTGGATCTAGAAGTCTGTATGCTTTCACATTGTCTTCATAACCAATGAAAGTACAAGGCCAAGATGACTGTGCCTTACATCCCTTGGAAGATCTCTTTGTTGATGCAGGACAACCGAAGACTCTAAAGTGTGTCACAATAGGTTTTTTTCCACACCATGCCTCAAAAGGAGTTTTTCCATCTAAGGCTAGATGAGGAGAATGAATAAGAATGTGAGTGGTGTTGGAAAATGAAGATGTTGTAACTGAGAGGGGAGGGGTGAATCAGTTACCACAAAAACATTTTCAAAAGTCCCAAAGATGCCTTAAACTTAGTTGCTGCTGCTACAAAAATCACTGCTTAAAACTTGATAGGTGTTTAGTTAATTTATGAAGCATTTACTGAAATAAGTGACTATGCAAAAGAAAGTAATCATTAACACAGTAGACACCAGAATTACGTAGAAACCCAATATGGGAAAAACCACTAGCAACTAGTCACCAATTTTCACTCTTTTGAAGTGAGCCCTGTTAGGAGCCAACCCTGTTAAAGGTTACAAAACACACTATTAGGTGTGACCCTGTTAGAGGATTTAATCACCCTGTTAGGAGTGGCCTTGTAAGAGGTCTTTTGAACAATTCAACTGAATTGCCACCCTGTTAAAGGATTTATGAAATGGCTGTTAAACCAACTCTGTTAGGAGATTTTGGAATCACTATTACAATGGTTAGAAAGCAACAATGAATGATCTGAAAATACATGCAACTTATCTTGCTGAATACAGATCTCAGTTTTGCTCCACAAGATCCTTACTGATCAAATATATCTCTGCAGCTCCAAGATTTCCCACTGCTCAATTCTACTTAGGCACACGCAAGTCTCTTCCTTGCACTTCCTTGCACTTTTTGTATATTCATTCTCTCCTCTACTATTTTTTTCATCTTGAGCACCTCTTTATATATTATTCATAATACCAGGTCGGCCCAACCAACTTGTTAAAACAATTCCAAAGTTGGCTTGCCCAACCAACTTGACTAAACATATTCTAAAGTTGGCTTGAACAAAAAAACTTTCACTGGCCGACGCTGCTCGGTCAATATAGAACAAAAACTTCCTTCCTGTGTTAATTGGCAGAACTCGGTAAGAACTACAATTACTGGGGAATTCGGTAAACCTGCCACTTCCTTTGGAAACCGACTGGACTCGGTAAAAGCTGTCTTCGACTACCGAGTGAGCTCGGTGAAAACTCGGTTTTCCTTAGCTTACTGTGCGAACTCGGTTAACACTAACCGTTCGCTACAAAATCCTTTGATACCCGAGTGATCTCGGTAAGAACTAAACTTTCCTTAGCTTACCGAGTGAACTCGGTTAACACTAACTCACCGTGTGACATACAAGAACGCTCGGTATACACTGCAAAAGGCTTTTACTGACCGACTGAGCTTGGTAGACTCTGTAAACTGTTTTCCTGGTTGATAGAACTCGGTAGACTCTGTCTGATAACTGATATGACATTTGTGTAACATCAAAGACAATACACAATTACTTAATTGTATCCAACAATCTCCCTCTTTGGCATTGATGGCAACACAACATGTCATAGCAGAAATGAAATTTGAAAGCAAGTCTATTGCAACACAACACAATTAACAATTCTCCCTTTAAGATAGAGAACTCTCCCTCTTACAGTAATCTCCCTCTATGAAGAAATTACTTAATCAAATTTCGGATTTCGAAAAAGATATGACAGTAAAACTCTCCCTCTTTGACAACACATGCCAAAGACCATCTAATTTCAAATGAATTTCATTGTACCTTTAGTACTGATTCATATGCAATATTTTCTTGATTTGCTGCATCAACTGATGATTGTTCAATTTTGTAAGAGCTGATGCATCACTAAAACTTATTTTAGTGAACTTCAGATAGGGGAATAACCCCTAACTTACCTCTGAGATACAAAAATGCATCCTTAGGTAAAGGCTTTGTGAATATGTCAGCAATCTGTTCCTTTGTATGTACATATTCCAATCTGATTTCCTTGTCCTGCACCAATTCTCTGACAAAGTGATACTTGATTGCAATGTGCTTAGTCTTAGAATGCATTACTGGATTTTTAGATATATTTATTGCACTTGTGTTATCACAAAACATGACGACTGGTTCCTTGATTTCCATCTTCATGCCTTGTAGCAATTGCTTGAACCAAACAATATTAGAACAGTTTACTGCTGCAACAACATACTCTGCCTCTGTTGTTGATTGAGCTGTATAGTTTTGCTTTTTGCTTATCCAAGAAACCAACCTCTTTCCAAGAAAGAATGCACCTCCACTTGTGCTTTTTCTGTCGTCAAGGTTTCCTGCCCAATCAGCATCAGTAAACACTTTTAAGTCTAGGTTTCCTCCAAGTTTATACCATAATCCATAATCTTCAGTTCCTTTCAGATATCTCATTATTCTCTTGATTGCCATCATGTGATTTTCTCTTGGTTTGGCTGAAAATCTTGCCACAATTCCAACTGCAAGAGCAATATCTGGCCTAGTATGAACTACATATTGCAACTTTCCAATCATAGATCTGTACAATGTCTGATCTATTTCCTTTGAATCATCTTCTTTGGTAAGTTTTAGTCCAGTACACATGGGAGTTCCAACTGGTTTACAGTCTTCCATACCAAACTTTTTCAATATCTCTTTGATATATTTTGCTTGAGTGATGTAGATACCATTCTTGTTCTGCTGAATTTGAAGTCCCACAAAGAATTTGATTTCACTGAACATTGACATTTCAAATTCCTTGCTCATTTGTTCTGAAAATTCTTTGCAAAGATCATCATTCCCTGTAAAAATAGTATCATCTACAAATATTTTTGCCAGGACAATCTTATTTTCTGGTCCTTCCTTGATATACAAACTACTGTTATCATTATTTCTTTGAAATTCAATTTGAATAAGATAGCTATGCAATCTTTCATACCATGCTCTAGGGGCTTGTTTCAGACCATACAATGCCTTGTGCAATTTGCAAACCATGTTCTTTTTATCTGGATCAATAAAACCTTCAGGTTGTTCAATGTAGACCTCTTCATCTAGTATACCATTTAGAAATGCTGACTTGACATCCATCTGATAAACTTTAAATCCTTTGTAGGCAGCATATGCTAATAAGGTTCTAACACCTTCCAATCTAGCAACAGGAGCAAAAGTTTCTCCATAATCTATGCCTTCTTCTTTAGAATATCCTTTGCACACTAATCTAGCTTTGTTTCTTGATACTTTACCATTTTCATCCAACTTATTTCTGAAAACCCACTTTGTACCGATTACATTTTTGTCTTTAGGCCTGGGTATAAGAGTCCATGTTTTGTTTTTCTCTATCTGCTCTATTTCTTCATTCATTGCTTCAATCCAATTATCATTTTCTAATGCATCTTTGACAGTTCTAGGTTCAAAATCAGAAAGTAAACAAGTACCCCTCAACTTACTTCTTGTGATGGTTCCATCAGATTTATTTCCAATGATCTGATCTGCTGAATGATGTCTCCTGACATATTTGGCTAGAACAGGTTCTTTTTCTTTTGGATGATTTTTGTCGTTATCTTCTTGCATTTCTCCTCCTTGCTCGGTTTGGTCTGGCTCGGTATCAACTGGCACGGTATGTACCTGCTCGGTTACCTCAGGCTCGGTAATCTCTAACTCGGTATTTTCTGATTTGGTAGATGTTGGCTCAGTAGATGTTGGCTCGGTAGATGTTTTCTGCAACTCGGTTAGTGATGACTCGGTAGAAGAAGATTTCTGATTCTCAGATGCAGTTGATATTATATCCGAATCACTGAAGACAAATCTTTTGTAATCTTCTGGTTCTTTTCTGCTTTCTTCTTCAGTCTTTTCTGCAAATTCATCAACTTTCACATGTATACTTTCTATGACTTTGTGAGTAGATAAGTTTAAGCATCTATATGCTTTACTCTTACATGAGTATCCAAGAAATATACCTTCATCACCTTTTACATCAAATTTTTCTTTTCTAGATTCTTTCAAGATATAACATTTGCTTCCAAATACTTTCAGATAACTTACATTGGGTTTATAGCCATACCATATTTCATAGGGAGTTTTGAATGAGTCCTTTTTTAACTGTACTTGGTTTAAGGTATGAACTGCTGTACTGATAGCCTCCTTCCAGTATTTGATAGCAACATTCTTTTCTATCATCAAGGTTCTTGCACAATCCATGATGGATCTATTCCTTCTTTCAGCTATGCCATTTTGTTCAGGTGTACCTGGTGCTGAAACCTGTCTTTTGATTTCTCTTTCAATACAAAAGTTATTAAATTCATGTGAAATAAATTCACCACCTCTATCTGACCTTAGGCATTTCAATCTTTTCCTTGTTTCTTTTTCTACTCTTGCCAAATACCATTTGAACTTTTCAAATGCTTCTGATTTGTTCCTTAGGTACATGATGGTCATCATTCTTGAATAATCATCAACAAAAAGAATAAAATATTTTTCACCAGTATAGCTTTCAGTTTCAATAGGTCCACATAAGTCAGTATGCACAATTTCTAATAAATCTTCAGACTGATAATTTTTGCTTTTGAAACTAGACTTACCCATCTTTCCAATTTGACAATTCTTGCATAAACCGACCTCTGGTTTCTTTAAATCAGGAATGCCTCTCACTTTCTTGAATTTGCTTATCTTTACCAGATTGTCAAAATTCACATGACATAATATTTTATGCCATAACCAACTCTCTTCTATTTGAACAATAAAACATGAATGTTCATCAAGTTCAAGATAGAACAAGTTACCTTTAGTTTGAATACCAGATCCAATCAGCTTTCCTTTACCGTTCAGCAGTCTTGCTTTGCCTTGGATGAATTCTACTTTGAGTCCATTGTTGAGTAACTGTGCCACACTCAATAAATTGTGCTTTAGTCCTTCTACCCAATAAGCATTATCACATACAAGTTCCTGGGTTAGAATGATTCTTCCTTTTCCTTTGATGCAACAAGGTTCATTGTTTCCAAATCTTACACTGCCACCATCATACTCTTTAAATTGATCAAACTTTGTTTTATCTCCAGTCATATGATGTGAGCAGCCACTATCAATGATCCATGTATCATTCTTACTTATGTGAGAGATGAGTGCCATTTCTTCATTGTCAGATTCATCTTTTACAGCAATTTAAACAATCTCATCCTCTTCTTCATCATTAGAATCATTAGAATCTTTAGCCATAAAACATGATTTCTTACTTTTATCTTTAAATGATTTGAAATCTTTCTTACTGTTCCATTTATTATCTTTCTTTTCATCTTTATCTTTCTTGTTTGGACACCTTGCAGCAATATGACCGACTTCTTCACATGAAAAGCAGATTAGGGGTACTTTACCTCTGTATTTACCTCTTTCTCTTGAATATTTTTTTTGCAAGTAGGGCTTCAATTACTTCAAGGTCACTGTCAGAGCTCTGATCTGATTGATCTTCACTTTCTGACTGAGATTCCTTCTTCTTTTTGCCTTTGTCCTTGAGTGAGAGCTTGGCTTCAAATGCAGACTCAATGTTCTTTGCAGCTAGAACATAATTATCAAAATTATCTATTTCAAATGCTGTCAATCTTCCAACTATGGCCTCTAGGTTTATCTTGTGATTGGCCTCACACCTTCTTTCTTGAATGGCTGATACCCTGATGGCATAAACTGGAAGTAGAGTTCTAAGAACTTTACTTATGACTGTCTCTTCACTAATACTTCCTCCAGAAGCTTTGATAGCACTGACACATGCTTTAATTCTTTCAACATATTTGGCAATATTTTCATCTTCTTTCATTTTCATCTGATCGAACTGTCCTCTCAGACTTTCAGCTTTGGCTCTTCTGACATTGTCATCTCCACCATAGATCTCTTTCAGTCTTTCCCACATTTCATAGGCAGTAGTGTAGTCCTTGACATCATCAAACTCTTCATAACTCAAGGCAGATGCAATATCAATCATCATAATGTTATGAGTCTTCTTTATAGCAATGTCATTGACTGATAATGTACCTGATGGTTCTACAAATTTCTCATCAAGATATTTCAGACCAGTGTCACCAATGGAAGCTAGATGAAGTCTCATTAATCCCTGCCATGCTAAGAAGTTGTTTCGGTTAAGCCTTGAGATTTCCCTCTTATAAGACATCTTGATCTTTGGCTTAGATCTTTGAAATCTTCTCTTGCAAGCACCAAAAGCTCTGATACCAATTGTTGGAAAATGAAGATGGTGTAACTGAGAGGGGAGGGGTGAATCAATTACCACAAAAACATTTTCAAAAGTCCCAAAGATGCCTTAAACTTAGTTGCTGCTGCTACAAAAATCACTGCTTAAAACTTGATAGGTGTTTAGTTAATTTATGAAGCATTTACTGAAATAAGTGACTATGCAAAAGAAAGTAATCATTAACACAGTAGACACCAGAATTATGTGGAAACCCAATATGGGAAAAAACATCAGCAACTAGTCACCAATTTTCACTCTTCTGAAGTGAGCCCTGTTAGGAGCCAACCCTGTTAAAGGTTACAAAACACATTGTTAGGTGTGACCCTGTTAGAGGATTTAATCACCCTGTTAGGAGTGGCCTTGTAAGAGGTCTTTTGAACAATTCAACTGAATTGTCACCTTGTTAAAGGATTTATGAAATGGCTGTTAAACCAACTCTGTTAGGAGATTTTGGAATCACTGTTACAATGGTTAGAAAGCAACAATGAATGATCTGAAAATACATGCAACTTATCTTGCTGAATACAGATCTCAGTTTTGCTCCACAAGATCCTTACTGATCAAATATATCTCTGCAGCTCCAAGATTTCCCTCTGCTCAATTCTACTTAGGCACACGCAAGTCTCTTCCTTGCACTTCCTTGCACTTTTCGTATATTCATTCTCTCCTCTACTATTTTTTTCATCTTGAGCACCTCTTTATATATTATTCATAATACCAGGTCGGCCCAACCAACTTGTTAAAACAATTCCAAAGTCAGCTTGCCCAACCAACTTGACTAAACATATTCTAAAGTCGGCTTGAACAAAAAAACTTTCACTGGCCGACGCTGCTCGGTCAATACAGAACAAAAACTTCCTTCCTGTGTTAACCGGTAGAACTCGGTAAGAACTACAATTACCGGGGAATTCGGTAAACCTGCCACTTCCTTTGGAAACCAACTAGACTCGGTAAAAGCTGTCTTCGACTACCGAGTGAGCTCAGTAAAAACTCAGTTTTCCTTAGCTTACCGTGCGAACTCGGTTAACACTAACCGTTCGCTACAAAATCCTTTGATACCCGAGTGATCTCGGTAAGAACTAAACTTTCCTTAGCTTACCGAGTGAACTCGGTTAACACTAACTCACCGTGTGACATACAAGAACGCTTGGTATACACTGCAAAAGGCTTTTACTGATCGACTGAGCTCGGTAGACTCTGTAAACTATTTTCCTGGTTGATAGAACTCGGTAGACTCTGTCTGATAACTGATATGACATTTGTGTAACATCAAAGACAATACACAATTACTTAATTGTATCCAACAAGTGACACTTGAGATTGCTTTGACTTCTAATGATGGATCTAGAGTCTTGGCATGAATCATGCAACTTTCCATAGACTTAAGAGTTTGGATCCTCAAAGCTACAACATCTGTCTTATGCGAATTGAATGTTGAAGGAGTCTGAAGATCAATGGCCCCATGTTTTCAAAAGTCCTTAAGTCTTCTATTCACATCCATGTTTCCATTTTCCATGCGGAGTACTTTGATGGCTTTCTCGCATTTCCATTCTACATGAGCCTTGAAGTCTAGAAACTTGTCCAACACTTCATTCTTGTTATGCAAAAAGTAGACCCAAGTGAACCTTGAAAGTTCATCAACAAAGGTAAGTATGTAGTGACCCTGGCTGAATGCAAAAGGACCTACTAATACCATGTGAACCATTTGTAGAACACCTGTTGCTCTAGAAGACTTCGCTCTTTGTAACTTCCCCTCTAGATGCATATCCACTGAATCTATTGAACATTCACCCTTAAAAAAGTTGATTTGAGGTAGACCTTTCACCATTTGGTATGTGCAAAGTTGCTAAAGATAGCGGTAGTCAAGATGACCATATCGCTCATGCCATAATTGCATGTTTGAATTTGATTGAGTTAACAAGGCCTTTGAAGAAGACTTGGGTACAAAGTGAGAGAAAGAGTACAACCTCTTGTGATCATTGACTTTCCCCACTGCAACCAAGGAATCCTCTTGAAGACTATTCACTTTTACTGAGTTAGGAAGGAACTCAACTCTATGTCCATCTCCAAGGTGAGTGATTTGGTAGATTGAGAGGAGATTTGAAATTAGGTTTGGAACATAGAGAACCTCTTGAAACTCTCCATTTTCCATCTCCATGTTTCCTTTTCCTTCAACTTCCATTTTTCTATCATTCCCCATGAAGATGTGCGGCACCCTTGAGTGATTCAATGAAGAAAAATCCTCTTTTGAAGAACCCATGTGATATGAGGCACCTGAGTCAAATATCCATTCTTTTGAAGAGTTTGAATTTGCAATGAGTGCTTGCCCTTTGCCCTTGGAATCTGAAGAAGATCCCTTCTTATAAGCATTAGGCAATGGAACATTATGTTTCTTCATGATGTTGGTTAACTCATCAATCTATTTGAGATAACACTCATGCTCTTCATGACCCAATTTCTTGCAATAAGCACACTTCTTCTTCTCCTTATTGTTGTTGTCCCCTTTCTTGTTGGAATTTGAGGACTTGCCTTGTTGATTTGATTGTGGTGTTGTCTTTTCTGCATCCTCAGATTTACTCTTCCATTTCTTCTTACCCTTTCCTTTATTTGAAGATTGTCCAGCTGAATGTTGAGAACCCTCATTTTCCACCGATGCTTTGGACTGAGGTGATTTGAGAATCCCCATTGATTTCAACTTCTTTTCTTCATCATCCAATAGTTTTGCATATTCATCAAATGTGCCTTTCTTGTAGGCAGACCCTAAGGTAGTCTTTGAGGTGTTAAAAGAATATACAAATGTGGAATATTCAGATGGTAGCTTGTTATGTATGAGATAGACCAGTCTGTCATCTTTAATAGAACTCCCACAATCAGTAAGCTTTGTCCTTAATTAATTCACCTTAATGATGAAGTCCTGTATTGAGTCATACGACTTAGGATCTAAGGAAACAAGCTCATCTTCTATTTTGAAAATGTCCTCTTCAGACACTTTACCATAAAAGCTTTCGAGGGTATCCCAAGCTTCCTTGGATGTAGTACATTTCTTTATTTGATAGATGATCTTATCATCTACCCCCAAACATATATCACCTAGGGCTTTCTTATCCATGGCTACCCAATTTGAAATATCACTTGCAAACACATTATCACCTATTGGTTTAGGAAGAACCATCTACATATTGTGAAACTCCATTATGCATTAAGTGATACAACATTTTGATTGACCACGAAGCATAGTTATGAGGAGTTAATTTAGGAAACTTTTAGTTTCCCATAATGCAAAAAATGAAAGAAAATTGTAGAAAAGAGAGAACGCAACACCAAGAACACCCCCCCTTTTCACTAAATCAAGAAACCTCCCCAAAATAGATGCTTTGGGAACTTTATCAGTAGTGCAATTACAATGGGCCATTTTCCAATTTTGGCCTTCATGGAATTTTGATTTTGCTTGTTGCAACCTCTTAATGGAGTACAAATCTAAAACTTTACAATGTTCTACAATACTGAAGCATTACAAAGAAAAGAAAGGCCCTATTGCTGAAAGTGAAAATTTTGTCCACACAACCCTATAATCTGATGCCAGATCTAGAAAGTAGACAAAAAAAATGCACTTTCAAAAAAAATGAAACATTTTTTCGACTCCAGATGTGCCCGTACAGAGCATTTGAAGTTGTAAAATGCATGATTATCCAAGTATAGTCCCAAAAAAATGCAATTTTTGAACAATCCGTGCACCAAAACCAAAAAATAGCTGAGCCACTAAAAAATTTAGAAATTTTTTATGCAATTTAAAAAAAATTGCACCTGATTTTGAGTCTGGATGTGCAAGTTATGGCCTCTTGAAGTCAGACTGCAAAAACAAAAATCAATTTGGTGAAGGGTTGCATCAGCGAATGAAAGGATTAAATTTGACAGTCATACGACCGTAAAAAAAGTTCAATATTTCCTTATTTTGATGTCCAGACACGCATCAATTTTAAGGTCATGAAATTGATGATATCAGCAAAAGTCAAGCCTGAGATGACATCAGCTCCTTTGTTGTAGTACAAAAGCATACAAAAATGCTGACTGTGATGTATGGACTGTACAAATTATGATAGCGTTTCTGCTGACAGGGCCCACTGGATGCTGAGTGGATATTGATGTCACTACTGATTGGGAAATGACTTGGCTTAACACGTGGCTGCTACAATTAGTGCCGAGTTGGACATAACTGGGACTGTAGGGTCCACTATCCATGTGTTGAAGTCTAATTAGTGTAGGTGTCTACATGGCAGGGAGTTGGTGGAAGTCACTACACAGAGGATGTGTGGTAGATCAGACTGTTCACAGGTCACCAGAGGAGGTTTTGCGCTTGCCAGATTTCATTTTCCTTAGCAAAATTATTGGGACTTTAATCCCACATTGAGCAGGAGAGTGCTAAAAGCACTGTATAAATGGAAACTCGCAAGATGCCTAATGCAAAGAGGAAACACCAGAGTTTGGGCGTGGATGCTGGATGTTGTGATCACCGGTTGGAGAATTTCGGTAGTGGAAACATTGTGCCAAGTTTTCGGTATGGCCTGGAATGTTATCTTTCCACCTTGATTTCATAGAGTACAACCTCCATAGATTTGCAGCGGTATGACATGTTATTAGAGCATGCCAAAATTTGATTAAAACCTTGCGAATAAATACATATATCCACCAAAAGATAGATAGTCGAGCTAGGGTGTCATTGCCCAATTCGGCAAATTTTTTTTTTCTCTGCCTGGTATTAAATTTCAAAAAAATAATTCCAAAAATATAGAGAATTGCATAGGATAAATTAAACGCAGATTTGAATTAAAACAAATCAGATCAAATAAAATGATCATACCCAATTGCAAATTTGTGCTTTTGGGTGCCGGTTTGCAAAATTTTTTTGTCTCACGATCAACTTTCACCCAAGATAGGAAAATTTATAGTTGATCTTCACTAAATTGATGCTTTGGATGTAACAAAAAGGTTAGATTTGGCTCTAGACCTCCCAATTTTTGTGGATCCTCTGGATTCATGTTAAGGTGCTAAAGCATGAACGGTCTCGAATGGCTACATGATGAGAATCCTCCTTAGCTCTGATACCATGTAAAAATTTGGCTTAGGCCAGAATTCACCCAAGAACTAAAGAACTCAAGACAAGCACACAGTAGACCAAAATAGACAGAGTATGATCAGAATAATGATATTCATTCAATAACTGCTTGAGAGTGCACTAGGAGTGCCTGAATATAAAGGCCTTAGGAGAGCTTCTAGAATGCATAGAAGTTAGCATCATGATATGTCATACAACCAGGCATATGTCCACTAGATATGGATTATCCTCCATTAAGCACAAAATTAAGTGCAATGATGTGAGGATAAGACTACAATGGTGTAGCACACAAATCAGTGGTGTAGACAACATGTGCTAAATGAGGAGTGCTGATAACTATGTTGTCATCATGACAACTTAGTGAATGATGCATACTCCTGTGTTGTAGACACCATGTGCATAATTAGAGTTGTGTAATTCAATGAGAGTTCACAAAATCCTAAGTTTCTCACCTAAAATAATAATAAAATAATGCAAAATAATTAAATAATGCATTAACCTAATTAAAACTTAAGTGTGTGTAATAAGTAAATACTTATTTACACCAACAGAAACCTATATTTCACTATTATCTTGTTAATAGCTCTGGAATCAGTACGCATTCTCCATTCTCCATTCTTTTTAGGTGCTAATACAATAGGTACAACACATGGACCCAAGATTTCTCTGATCAAACCTTTCTGCAACAACTCATGTACTTGTTTGTTATGTTCTTCATTCTGTGTAAGTGTCATTCTATATGGTGCTTTGTTTGGAAAACTAGCTCCAAGAATTAGATCCATACTATGAATTATACTTCTCATTGGTGGTAAACCATTAGGAATATCCTCAACAACAAGATCCTTACACTCATTCAACAATTCTATAATTTCTACTGGTACTCGGCTATCACTATCTATTGTCACTTGGTTATTGCCAACTTTTGCTACTTACTCATTATTACCAACACTCGGTCCTCTAAGAACTATGGAAAAATAGACTTGATTCTTTTTCATTTCCTTTTCAAATTGTTTCCCATTAATCATGCAAAATTTTACTGCAGTAGAATTGACCTCATCTAGACTTTCAATCAAAGGCAACAATATTTGTTTCTTCTCATTTACCCAAAAAGTATATTAATTCAATCTTCCATCATGTACAACATATCTATCATATTGCCAAGGTCTACCCAACAAAATATGACAACAATCCATAGGCATAATATCACACAAAACTTCATCAAAGTAATGCCCAATCTTGAAATTCAAAAGGCATTGCTCACTTGCCAATATATTATGCTCATCTCTGATCCATGAAACATGATAGGGTTTATGATGCTTTAGCCTTTGCAATTGTAACTTTGTAACTAGCTCTTCTGATGCCAAATTTGTAGAACTTCCACTATCAATGATCACTTTGTTGCATTTTCCAACCATCTTACATCTTGTCTTGAAAAGACTTCTCCTTAAAATAGGTTCCTCATCACTTCCCTTATTACATAAGGTTCTTCTCACCATCAGATTTTCTCTAGCCTCAAATTCACTTGGTGAACCCTCATCATCTCCTTGAATCATAGAATTTATGTTACCTTGCCTACTTTTAGAGGATCTACATCCAAAAGATCTATGTCCCTCTTTACCACATCTAAAAAAATTACCATGAAATCCACCTCTAGAATAAGAATTACCTCTTCCTTGGTAAGAATTAGTGCCTCATCTATAAGAATTACCACTTTTTCATTCGGTCTTGCCTTTGTCATCATTCTTCCATTTTAATTTTTTTTATCCTGCAAAAAAATTCAAATGTGCCACCGTCACCATAAGATCTACCTATGCCTCTCTAGAATCTACCACCTTTACCTCTTTGTCTTTATTCATGCTTCTTTGCTAAGATCTCTTTAGCTTTTAAGGCATATTGATATGCTTCTTCAACACTTTCCAACTTCACAAAACTTATTTCATCTTAAATTCTAGATCCATTTATGTACCTTGCAATTTTCTTAACACCATCATCCACATGTCCAAATGTGATGTCCAATCTATAGAATTCCTCGGTTTACTCTTTCACAGTCATGCCCTTTTGTTTCAAATTTTGCATCTTTGTCGACAAGCTAACTTGGTAATCAGTAGGAAGGAATTTTTTCTTTACCTTGTTCACCATCCTTGGCCAAGTTCTAAACTTCTCCTTTCCTCTCCTTTGTCTATCAGTGACTACAATATTCATCTTTCTATTATTAGGAGTGTTCTCATACTCAAAGAACTTCTCCATATCTAAGATCCAATCCAACATAGCATTAGGATCCAATTTTCCATTATAAGGAACAAATTCTATAGTAGGCTTTGAATTTTCCCTAGACAACACTCACAACAATATTTCCTCATCTTGATCTTCTTCAAGTTCTAGATTATGGTTTGGTGTTGCTGCTTCATCATCACTTACATAATAAAGATGTGCTCCTCTCCTCTGGGCTATCTCTACAACATATAATCTGGCTACAATTTGTCTCAACTGATCTAATATGGCATTATCAACATTTCCTCTACCACGAACCATCTTTACAAATTAGGTTCATACAATATCGTAACCCTTTGCAAGTTATAGGTCAAATTTGTAGATCTGCAACCCTATAATCAAATCCAAATCAGGGTTCTACATCATCCAATCTTCACAAGGGTGAACCTCAAGCTCTAATACCACTTGACGCAAGGAAGAGATGAATAACTAGGGCCAAAGGCTCACCCAACTATCCAAACCACACAATAAGAGTTTACACAATGGAAGAAAACACAAAGAATAGTAACCAAAGGAGGAAGAAGAGTGAAATACTTTTATTGATTCATCAAAATATCTTCATACATGCCCAGTTGTAAGGCCTTCTAGGTTATAGCCAAATACAAATACATTCACATTCAAAGATCCAACAACAAATCTAAACTTTCTAGTTCTGCTCTACAATCTCTTCCCAAAAGATTTACATAACTCTAAGCCTAAACACTCTATATATACTTGCCAAAATAGCTTATAGATCATTCTAGAACATTTCATAAGAGGAAGGCCAAACCAACAATGGTCTGGGCACATCCCAAGAAAAGATCTTAACATAAATGTCTCGATTGAAATAAATCTTGTAAGTTAGCTTGTAGAAATCATGTCCAAATGTTGACACTTGACATAAACAAGAAAACTCGGCACATGAAGGGTCACTAGGCATACACTATGTAACTCAACACATGAAGAGTCACTTGGCATACACTGGGTAACTTGGCACATGAAGGAACACTTGGAACCAACTAAGTGCTATAGTAATGCGACACCAACTAAGTGCTATAGTAAGTCAGCACTAATTGAGTGCTATAGTAACTAGGCACCAACTAAGTGCTACAGTAACTTGGCACCAACTAAATGCTATAGTAAGTTGGCACCAACTAAGTGTTACAGTAAATTAGCACCAACTTGTAGAATGAACAAAAATGAGTAGGATAACAAGGCAACCTAGGATGCTCCTGCATCAAACCATAAATGTGATATGTTATGATTGAATTGGTCTCTACTCCATAAAGTGTACTTGAAACATCAATTTGCACCTTTAGAAGTGCGAAAGAGTTGGTTGTTGTTCCCTAGGAATTCTTTTGTATTAGCACATTCTCACATGAAGTTTCTCATCAACCAAGCAAGATAATACAATGAACTTGGAGATAAAGTGCATGACCACTAGATACTAACATGAAATTTCAAAACAACACAAAAATTATCTTCACTTCAGAGGCCATAACTTTCACATTTGGACTCCAATTGACTCTGTTTGAAAAGTGTTAGAAAGATATCAACAAGGAATACAATGTGATTGAGCTTAGAGAGTGCTAAGACCTAAGAGTTTGACTCACCACTCAAGATAAACATCATAGGAAAACTCAAACTGTCTCAGTTACCAAGACAACCAACAAATAAAACACCCAAAAAAACCAAAGAGTACACATGCCCAGAATGACATAAGACATGAAACGAAAGGTATTTCACACAATGAAACCATCATTAATTCTCTTTCATAATTTTTTCATTTAATCATAACACAAGCATCAATGCACAATGAAACTAAAAGGTTTTCAAGGAAAGGGTTCAAGAGTCACTTATCATAAAACAAGTACATATCTTTGTGAATTTCTTTCTAGAATAACATTATGTTTAATCTTCACTTAAACCATCCAATCATTCTATCAAATTTACATCTATCACAAACACACTAGTATGTTCTCTATGATATTATCCCTTGTACGTACTACTAAAGGTTTGGGATGAATGTGAGAACACACAACTAGGCAACAATAAAACACATTCAGAATAGTCATCATGAACCAAAATGAACAGTCCAAATGGGGAATTGTCAACTCCAATAGTAAATAAAAAAAGAACTCATTTCAGCAATAATTTACATGTGACAACAACCACAAAGAGAGTGATAGATAAAATTTGATGACTATTCCAAGAGAGGAAAATATTGAAAACCAATGCTAGTGCAAAAAGATGACAAAAGTACCTCCAGCCAAATAAAATGAGGCATCAATCAAATCACGTAACATGTGATGACTGAGAATAGTCACACAAGAGGGATAAACCACCACATAATGCTAAGGAGTACATCATAAACCACTACATAATGCTATGGAGTGCATTACCTTAGCAGTGTTAGAGAACACACTCACACACACCAAGCAATATACCATCATAACCTCATGCATATGAAAACTACAATAATTTCCTTAATTATTTTCCATGAAATGCAAAATTTATATATCCATCAATTTTAATATAGTTTTCCATAAGCTTTTGAAGCAATTAGATTTGGGACTTAAGTCATTAACCCAAAGGATCTAATGCAAAACCTACTCCTCTGCAATGATTCACAACAAACACTAATTTCTCAATGAAAAGAACCATTTCATTACTATATTGACATAACATAGAATCACAAATAAGATTTATTTATTTACTTAAAAATAGGAGAAAATAGGGAAATGATGCACCTTACTCCACAAGAAGAAACAAAAAGAGGCACTCAAAACCAACACGTGGACACCAATCAACGGCTCCATCCAAAAAGGGTCACACATGCAATCAACCAACCAAGGCACATCAGTTTCATCCACAAAACTAGGAAGACTCGCTTCTCCTCATACTACTCTAGTTGCATCAATTAGATAAGAAAGTCCATAACAAGTAGATACCAAAGAAACAAAAGTCTTGAGCTCTCACAAAGATGCTCATACTCACACAACACAACATCAACCATATGGGAAACATATACAAAAAGATTCCAATATTTTAACATGGGCTCTAATACTAGATGTAATGCCCCACCCAAAGATCCTTGGAACAAGGAGTCAATATAAGCCAAGATATTTTTTTTACAAGTATGAATGTACATGACAACATCATACATGGATCACAAATATCGTAATGAAAGACTTCACCAACAAACTCAACAAACAAAGAATCTCCAAACACCACAACCTAATTGACACAACCAAACTGAAGAATGAAAACTCAAGATGACACCAGAACACAAAATCTCTAATTTGTCAAATCATGGAACCACAAGCAATGCTAAAAGGTACTCAAAAGTCCAAACTGCATTCTCTGAAAAATAGTGGAAAGGCCCCTTGCTTTTCACATAAGAGAGTAAGAACTGATAATCTCATGTGAGGAAATACCTCTTTGTGTGAGAAAGTACACTAAGCCACATGAGGAGACACCATCTCATGCAAGGACATGCTTGGCGCAATAGCCAAAACACCCAAACTAGTGTGGGGTTTTTCATGAGGATTCACCACAAGCCATGCAAGGAAACCCAACACACCACACAAAAATTTGCATTCTTGTATGAGAAAGTACAATTTTGTGTGAGGATAGAAATAAATATCCTCCACACTGGAGAGTACCAGATCCACATTTCAAGGTATAGAAACTTGAAAATAATTGCTACTAGATGGATCTACATCTAACCATCTAACATAGAAGTGAAGGGAAATAACTAAAAGAAACAACATCAGCGTGTATAGAAGAAACATTGTAATGTACTAAAATAACAAACTAAGTGCATAGTTCCTCCCAATTGCAATAGCATCATGAGACCATCATGGGTCCTAGCCATCCCCCTTGCATAACATCCATAAGCACAAACTAGATCATTGAAACTATCTTATGAGGACATCACTTCTAAGATGTGCTACAACATAAGAATAAGGAAATATAACATGCTAAAAGTAAAGCATTAGATATTCCAATAAATCAACCACATCATCTATCATATGCTAAACATCATAGGAATAGGAAATCTAACATGTTAAACCAATAAGCAATAGATACTCCAATGAAGTAATTCACATCATCTAATCATATGCTAAATATCATAATATAGGAATGCGTCAAATAAAATAGCATCATCTAAACATGATATCCATGCATTCCAATGAAAGCATAAATCATAAGAAAGCATACTCCAAAACTCAAAGTACCAAGTGAAAGCATCTAGCAATAGTTGCACTAGGACAATAAACTGTCTCTGTACACTAGTTCCTAGTAGTGGTGAAGGTAGCTACACCTTCCAAACATGTGGAACCCTTTAGGTCCATTCCCATTGTGCTGATGGAGATAATAATCCAACCAAAAACACACATAAAGCAAATGTCCATGGCTAACACTCACACCAAATAATATGATGACTAAAACCAAGAACATAGACAATGCATAAATTACAGGTCCTAGTTAGACACTTAGTGGGATACTAAGTAGGGTTTGACATCATGGAGAGTTACTTGGCATTTACAAGCCTAATCTCAGATCGTGCATTTCAACTCCTCAATGGAGGGCCTTGCACATATGTTTTATTATCTTAAGTTTTATTACCACTCAGTATTTACTTTAGTTGTCGTATAATTAAAACTTTCTCTACCAACCCTTTGGGAAATGGTCATAAGGCTACAAGATAAAAGCCCACTCCATATGCTGCCCTACCCTACCCATGCTCATCTAATGATGAGTGCCTATAGGCATGCATATTCCCAATCCAACCCTAATGATCATAACATCTAGCAAGTCCACGAAAGATTGAGCCTCACAAGTCACCCCAAAAATGTACGTGCATGTACTTATGTGTAGTGCACC
The DNA here is from genome assembly GCA_028749045.1 of Cupressus sempervirens. Taxonomy (NCBI): domain Eukaryota; kingdom Viridiplantae; phylum Streptophyta; class Pinopsida; order Cupressales; family Cupressaceae; genus Cupressus; species Cupressus sempervirens. The sequence continues at coordinate 499,226,487 of CM053793.1, read as the reverse complement.
AAAATCATAGAGATCATAACACAAGACATTGATGAGAACATAGGAAAATATCACTCAACCAAACCTCGAGAGGATGGATTCTACACAAATCCCAAGAAAAATAAAAACCATACACGATAAGCTCACTCAACAAGCCTCGATCTAGGAGGATGGATTCTACATGAATCCCAATGATGCAACAAGACCAAACATCATGAAATCACTCAACTAGCCTCAATTCAAGAGTATGGATTCTACACAAATCCTAGTGTCTACAAAACAATAACAAGGGTCTAAAAGAAAACATAACACTAGCTATAAAATCACTCAATCGAACACAACATCTAGAGTATAGGTGTGACATGCATCCCAATGCAAACATAAAAGTGAAAAAATGGTTTGATTGACATCCTATGGATAATCCAAGTTCACGACCAACATAATGTCAAGAAGACTTGAGAAAATTGGGTGGCATGCAAACCAAGGTGTAAAACCTCAAAACTCAAAATTTTTAAAATTAAAACCCATTTGTTCTTAGGGCGAAAAAGCCACAAATATCAAATAAAATTTGGGTTTGGAGTCCATATGAAAAAATAGCTATCATAACATGCAAAACCCCAAACCCTCATCACAAAAAAAAGGGAAATGCTCATACTTGCACAACTAGGTAGAGCTAGCATACAAAAATGGAGGGGAACACTAGTTCTTAGCCTCCTAACAAATAACTACCAAAAGTAGAAGGAGAAAAGAAACTAAAACAATAAAATGAGAAAGCCCTACCTCACAGCCAAAAGAGAAAAATGGAAATTTGAACCATAAAATAAAAATTCTACAAAAGTAGCCAAAAATTGTGTCAATCCAAGGTCTCTTGAAGCTAGATCCAACGAGACTAACCTCGCAACGATCCTATTCCTGCAACTCCCATAATGAACAAAACAATAATTCCTCATGAAGATGACTTTTGGGTTTTACTCTCAAAATTTCTAATTCAAAAGTGAGAAGTGCATAATTAAATTCCTTTTTTAGTAATTATTCACCTTTTGAGTGAATAATTGATTAAGGAAAATAGTTGGCCAACCTAGTTAATCCCTGAATCCAAAAATGAAAATAGGTTATTCCTAGAAATAGGAATATATCTATGGAAGAACTACTAGAAATTAAATTCAATAAAATTTAAATCTTGAAAACTCCAAATTCATAGAATTTCCTTAACAACTTTTGTGACAATGTGAACCTCTGAATGCACAAACATGCTCACTGGTCTAATCACAAAATGAAAATGAGTTTAGATTTAATAATAACCAAAAGAATTAATTTAACAATTTAATAAGACATGTCAACCATATAGGGACAACATTGGTAAATATGAACAGCTGAATCACTAACTCCATGTGCCACTGCCAAGTATATAAATCCTTCACAGTAAACAATGCGATCAAGTGAAATTACATATAATAACATAGTTGAAGCAATAAATGCATTAAGTCACCTAATTTAACCATTTATTTAATTATACTAAAATAATCCATTTACATCACTCACGTTTGCACAAAGCATAACAATGCAAGAATGAAGTAATTACCCATAGCTTTAAATCCATCACATAACATAATTAGAGATATGTCTAAATACTAGATAATCAGATATCATCATAAAACATACTGTCATCTAAAAAATGGCATCACCATGCAATTATTATCAATTGAACAACATTGTAGTCTAACATCTATGATACTGAAATCAAAGTATAAAATTTGATCCTTAGGTCATCTCAAATGTAAAACATAACATGAGTAACAAGTATCTCTTGGATCCAAATATAACAAGGTAAATATCCACAACGCATAACCAATGAATCCAACATGGACAATTCATTTCTAATTATTTAACCATTTAATAATAGTTGTTTAAAAAACATTAAAAAGTCACTTAAAATACATAAGAAAACACAGTCATAAACATGACTAACCACTACTATAGGAACCTAGTCTAGTGTAGCAGGGTAATAGTACATAGTGCAATCTCTACACAATCTCACAATAATCACATAACAACCTCATGATACCACATCAATCCTGGTAACCACTGACACAAACCTTAGTGAACCATAAATCACATCATAATTTCATAATTCAGCCATAAGCATAATCAAGGCAACTGAAATAGTAACCTAAATCCAATTACCTCAAGGGTGTAGACCACTCATGGTCCCAATCATGATCCCTTCTCAAGGAGAGATCAAAAAAGTTGCATCCATCAAGATGACTTACAAAAATAAAATGGGAGAGGCACTACATTACTTCTTTTCATTGTTCTAACACTTCTATCTCTAATGATTTGTGTAGGTGAATTATTGTTTATCACATATTTGGCTAATACAAGTTTAGATATTTGATTCTCATCATTATTCTTAATTAGTTGAGGTTCAAATTCTTGCTTAGGTTGCATTATATGCTTCTTGAGTAATTTATATTGTGACTTGGTAGCTCTTTGTTGTATTTTGGGTAAGTGTATCATGTACATCTTCATATACATATACCAATCTATCATAATCTCTAGGCTCCCTTTTGGTTTCCGTGTTGTTCTTATCTCCAAACTCATCAATTCTTACATTTTTACTTTCAAACATTGTGTTAGTATATTTGTTAAAACATTTATATGCTTTTATTGTAGATGAATATCTAAGGAAAATAACTCCATCTCCTTTTGAAGAAAATTTACCAATCCTTGGATCCTTATGAATGTAACACCTACTTCTAAAAATCTTGAAATGACTCACATTAGGTGCATGACTATGTACCATCTTAAACAGATGCACTTTCCTTTTAAGACCTTTTAGCTCCACCTTCATAATTTCCTAAATGGACCATGGCTATGCATGTGCTCGATCTCCTTTTCCCTCCCCTTCTTCCATCTTTCCACCCTATTCTCTTTGGCACCTACCCATTCTTTTTTTTGCACCCAGGACTTGACCTCTAGGACCAGGTCAAATTAGCTTGACCTGTTCCTCCTTGGTTGACCTAGTCCGTAGTAGTTCTAGAGCTCAGGGCCCAAAAGGCCTCAGGGATTAAATTAGTCTATTATCATTATCTAATTGGCTTGTATTATTTTGCCACCTAAAAATTCATATATAAGGAGACTTCAAGGCTTCATTTTCATATCTCGTCTCATCCAATCTCAAGCATCTCATTCAATCTCTTTCCCTCAAGTGAAGATTTCTATCTTTTTTCATTCAAGGAGATCAAGTATTCAAGTCTCTCAAGAATTTAAGCAAGGAGATTTCTATCTAGTGTTTAAGGATCCTTTGTGAGTATTTCATCTTCAAGATCTACCTTATTGGTGGCCATCAAGGGAAAATATCTACGTTGAAGCATTCATCATCTTCTCCATTGATATACTTTTATATTCATGGCACCATGATAGGATTTTTTAGAATGCTTAGAATAAATGAGGTGGAAGGGGGGGGGGTGTTGAATTAGTTACTTAAGGTCCATAAGTACCAATTTAACAATCAAACTATCAAACACTTTTCTATTCTTCTTATCCTACCATAACTCAATCTCTATTGTAATTTGAATAACAATATTAACTAGTAGTTCACTGTCCCAATATAACAAATTTGCTGAATGTAAACTTTTGAAATGTGAAACACCAAAAAATATTCACCACAAGTTTGACACTAGGATTTAATGTGGAAACCCAATTTGGAAAAGACCACCAGCAACATGTCACCACTTTTTCACTCTTCTAAAGTGAACCCTATTAGGAGCCAACCCTGTTAAAGGTTACAATACAAACTATTGAATGTGACTTCGTTAGAGGATTTAATCACCCTGTTAGGAGTGGCCTTGTTAGAGGACTTTAGAAAATTTGATTAGAATGTCACCCTATTAAAGGATTTACATAGATTGTCAAGTCCTTAATGACTTTTGGATCAACCTTTGATTAAAATGATTTCAATACCAATTGTTTACAATGATTAGAAAGAAAATAGTAGGGTTTGATTTGTATGATTACAACTCACTTTTATCATTTTAGATCTCAGTTCAGTTCATGTGTTGATTCTTTGAAAATCTTTCCTTGTCACCTTTGTCCTTGATTTTCTTGACAGTCCTTCAAGAATTCACTCTTCTCTTCACAACAATCTTTATTCCATCTCACTAGAAATCCCTCAAACACACACAACTTCTCTATTCTATTCTCTTCTTTTCATATCTTAATCACACTCACCCTCTCTTCTTTAAAGTTCATCTCTGTGCCTCCTTAGATAGATAATTCCGGTCCTTTTCTATTTCTCACAATCACCATAGATCTCAGGGTTTACAAACAAATCCAACAAATTCATTGTATCTAATAACTATTTTTTTCATCTCTTTCTTTTCTTGAAACTTCTCATCAAATTTTTTCATTAGCTATCTTACCTAATCCTCACCTTGAATTAAATAATCCAACTCATCAATTGAGTTAGATGGATATCATGATTTCTCATAAAAATTTAAAATATTGTTTCTCAACCAATACTAAGTTCTAAGACTTGGTCATCACTAATTTAATCGGGCAATATAAAGCTTGTAGCTTAGAATCAACACTATTTGTCCAGTTGATACTGATGCTCGATCAACACTAAAATTTTTTGAAACTTACTATGGCTCAGTTGACACTAGCATCACTCAATATAAACTTCAACTTCCTTAATCTTCTATTATATTCCTTAGTCAAGCTCATGTGATCTTTTCTCATGTCTTCATAATGTAAACAATCAAATTATCTTATTAAATTCTAACTATTCAAAGATCCATTGTAGCTTCCTTTTCATAACTCAACCTTTCTCTTAGTGCTTTTGTTATGATAATATTTTCAAATCCTCTTAATCAATCAAATAGATATGACATTTAGATCAGGTAACAATATGTCTCATCAACAGATTTGAAATCAATCACAACATATCAATTGTAGTTTCCAATAATGTCCCTCTTTGGCATTGATGATAACACCTTAACTAGTTTTTCTTTCGGGATACAATCTCCCTCTTTATTACCATGAAATAAAAAATATTTTACCTCTATGAGTAGCCAATATTCATGCAATTTTAGAAACTCCCTCTAAGTTATGAATACAAACTTCCTCTTGAATCTTGTACATACTCTCCCTCTAGTATTTTATACATCAATCTCAGAATCTTTAATATTTCTATTCAAATATATGTTACATCTTGTACATACTCTCCCTCTTTGAAAACAATTCCAAAGACATTAGCTCTCTTGGCTTCATTTCCTTCATACATCTCGTTTATGTAGATAAATACATGTCAAGGTTGAATTTTTTCATCTGTCATCTATATATGACTAATATGTTTTTATTGTTCTTCTTCTTTATTTCACTTGACTACCTTAGGTTCCTCCTAAAGCACAACTATTTGTGTCAACATGTAAGGTATTTTGATTAGCACATTTTATGCAATGCCTCTATGTAGCTTAATTAGCTTTGCTTAGAGGAATAATCCCCATTTTACCTCTAAGATATTCATGAGCATCTTTAGGTAAGGCTTTAGTCACTATGTCAACAATTTTTTCTTTGGTGTGTACATATTCTAACTTTACTTCTTTGTCTTGAACGAGTTATCTCAAGTAGTGATACTTGATAGCAATGTGCTTAGTCTTTGTGTGAATCACATGATTCTTTAATATGTTGATAACACTTGTGTTATCACAATAGATAACCATTAGATCTACAATTTCTTCCTTCATTCCTTTCAACAATTTCTTGATCCACATAATGTTTGAACAGTTCACTAGAGCTTAGACATACTCATCATTGGCTATTGATTAGGACATACAATTCCATTTCTTTCTTGTCCATGAAACCAATATCTTTCCTAGAAAGAATGTACCTCCACTAGTGCTTTTTTTGTTATCAATATTTCCTGCCCAATTAGAGTTAGTGAATACCTCTAGTTCAAATCTTTCACTCCTCTTGTAATAAAATGTATAGTCTTATGTACCTTTTAAATATCTCAATATCCTTTTCACTACCATCATGTGATTCTCCTTAGGATTTTCTAAAAATCTAGCAACTATCCCAACAACTAAGGCAATATCAGGTGTACTAATAAGGCATATTAATGTCTAAAAATTTGATATAGTTTTTATATAAGTGTAAACTTACTCTTTGAGCCATGAGAATTTTTTTTTCCAATATATCTATTTTAAATGTCTTATGAACTTATGTTGAATGCAGTTAGAAACTATGGATAGTGGATATGACATACCTTGCTTAATATTATATATAAAGTGCAGTATTTCATATAAATATTTTAAGCTATGTTTTAATATTTGAATGATAGTAGAAATGTTCTTGTATGCATTTGAATGTTTCTAATTTGTACGAAATGGAGAATTGGCATGAAGAGTGGTGAAAACTATAGAAAAGAAGGAGTAATGAAGACTGGTCATAGCATAAGAAGTGCATGTCAGTTCCAGGTGATAAGTTGTGTTTGTGAGAGGAGTTATTCCAAGAGACCCAACTTGTTACATTATCTGTGGACCATTATTTTGTTGCTCGATCAATGTTCTAAAGTCATGGTTGACATTCCACCTTTTTCTGGTGACAATTTTTGCACACAAGTTTTTATGTTATGTTTGTAATAAGTTTCAACTCTCTATATATATGGGGGAAGAATTCTAATGAGAGTTAGTAGAGAGGATTTTGAAGTTGTTCTTTTGTTCTCTACAAACTATTCAATCATGTAACAAGAGAAGAATTCTAATGAGAGAATGATTTGGACTACTTGTTATGCTCTTAGTTAGTTGAAGCCAACCAAGAGGGCCCACTTGGGAGGTGGAATAGATTTTGGTAGAGCAGATTCATTTATTGCAATTTTTGGTTTAAGATAGATTTACTATATTACTCCTGCAACATAGTTACTATGAAAGTTCCTACAACACTTGTGAAAAATGATCATAGTGGATGTTTAAACTATGAATTAGTTTAGAATTCCTTTTTCAATAGTTTCTAAAATTCTCTATTGATAGTCTAAGTGTGTTTACTATTCTATGTCAGTAGTATAGATTCCTTTCATGCATTTTACTTTCTTGTAGCATAGGTATTAAGACTCTTAAAGGAACTTAGTGCACATACTGTGCTAACCCATTTCAAGTCCTATATCCCTAGGTTGACAAATCAAATGTATTTTTATAATGAAATAGATAGTTTTTAAAATTGATATAATATCCTTGTTAGAGGAATAGTGGTGTGATTATCTTGACCTATTATGGAAACCTCCATTTTTGGTGTCTTTTCTGGGGATGGTGTCAAACTAGGAAACTTCATGAGTCCTTTGTTTCTAGATTAGTGTGTTAATTAGAAACCACAAGATTTAGTGTTTGGTTCAAAAATCACCAATTAAATTACATGCATTGACGAGGCAGACATCAAGATGAATATGGGAGATTTCTTCCATAAAAGCCTGTTAATCTGAATGAAGAAATTGAAGAAGCTAAGTTGCCTTTTTCGGACACAAGCCCTATTTTTCCTATAAAATCATCCTCAAGAGTAGAACCTTTAAACACAAGTGGTCTTCAACCTTTTGCGGAAATTTTGGCCAGTTTTCTTGATAGTACTATTGCAAATCCACCAGTTGTTAATAATCCAGTGCCCAATGTTCCTTTCCAGTAGTAACCTCACAATCAAATACCTCTAGTAATGGCACAACCTACTTTTCCATTTCCTCTCCCAAGCCTTGTAACTAATGCTAATCTCAAAAATATACCTCCAAATGCTTTTCTAAAGTTTTATGGCCTTGCAACTGAAGATCCTGATGTTTGAGTTTGACATACTCTGTCATAGCTTTGACTACAATAATTATGCCCATAATCTCAAATTATTTCCAGCAACACTGAACGAGTCAGCTTTACAATGGTTCATGGGTTTAGGAGCGAATGTAGTGGGTACTTGGAATGAAATGCTAACTCTGTTTCTGAACAATTACAAAGAGTATTGCAAAGCAAATGATTCAAGAGGATATGATATCTTTAGAATATCACAAAAGGAGGAAGAAACATTGGAAGACTATGTTTGACATTTCTTGTATACACTACAGAAGAAACCTTAGTATGTGTTGTCCGAGGATTCACAAAAGCTAGTCTTTTTGAGAGGCATGAATGATAATTGTCTAGAAGCATTAGAATTGATGGATGGAGGAGATGTATATCAATATTCTTGGGATGAACTCAAGAATTTTTTTCTTAATTATTCAAAATCAACCATGAAGAAAGGAAAAGGACACCAGACTACAACTACTAAAGGAATTAATTAGGGTATTTCAAAGCTCAAGATTTCTAATCTGCTCTAAGATTTCAAGTAGGACATTATAAATGATGTCACTACACATCTCAACACAATGACTACAAAGAAGAAACATGCATAAGGTGAGGTACAATTAGTTGAATATTGAAGCAAAAGAAAGATTGCCAATACAAATTGGTCACTAATGTGGAAAACTAGTATCTTCCAATTGAGTAAATCAAGATAGATGGAGATGATGGGCAACTATTCTTTGTTGCTCAATGCCAATCATGGGATCAATGTCAAGGCATGCCTTAGGCCCTTTGCAAAATTCAAATCTATATGGTAATAAATGAAAAAATTGTAATACCCAAGGTCCTCCACAATATAGTCAACCTAATTGGAATAATGCTTGGTAAAATAATCCACAACAACCTCAGAATTCCCAACCTTCTTGGCCAAACCAATAGAATAATCAATGGTAGAATCAATAGAACCAATGGAAACCACCCTAGGGGAACTGGCAGTCTACAAATAAATGGAGAGGACCTCAACAATGGCCTAACCAAAATATTGGTAATCCACAATTACCACTATTACCACCTCCAATTCAACAACCTGCACTAATGTCACCACTTGCAAGTCCTAGACCTTAAAAGTAGACCTAGTTACCTACAGAACCTCAACCAAATTCAAATAACTAGTAGTCACAACAACCCATGTACTCTACTGATGCCTTGCAATATCCTGCTTATGCTCTAAATGTTGCAAATATACATTTGAGATCTAGTACAACCCTACCAACACCTAAACTGCCTCTTATAACTAAAATACTATATACTCTTGTAGCATTAGAACCTGTAGTTTCTAAATAAGTTGACCTAATTAATGCCACTAGCTCAGCTCAAGCCCAACCAACAACTGAACCTCCTTTTCTATAGAGTCTCATACAAAATAAACCTACACAAATAGAGTAGTAGTATTTTGATATTATTGATCAATTAAAGAACATGCATGTCCAAATACCCCTATTCTGAGCTATTAAAGATGTTCCTATCTATGGAAAAGCCATTAGAGAAGCCAACCTAAAAAAGCCTGGGAGGAAGAAAAAAGACCCAACTACAGTCCATGTTGTAGGATAATTGGTTGACATTATGTTAGGTAAATTGATCATTCCTAAATATTCTGATCTAGGTAGTCTAGTTGTGAATGTGATTATAAATGGCCAGTCTTTTAAAAATGATTTAATTGATCTTGGTGCTACTATAAATATCATGACTAAGGATACTATGAAGAAGTTGAAAATAGAAGGATTAAGAGCTACTCCAAAAATTCTACAACTTGTAGATAGTTCTACTGTCACCCCTGATGGGATGATAGAAGATATAGTAGTAACCCTAGACTCTCTAGAATATCATGCAGATTTCATAATTTTGTCTCCCAAAGTCAATTTATCTAGTTACCCTATCATTCTAGGATGACCATGGTTAGTTACAGCTGATGCAAATATAAGTTGTAGGTCAGGAAATATGACCATATCTAATGGTCAAGAAATAAAGAAATTTGATTTATATCCTCCAACACAACCACAACTAGATTTAAGCACATTTATCTAGCCAGATTTAGGGGATGGAGAAGAAGAGTTAAACTCTATAGGACAGCTTATGATGTTACATAGAAAATCTTTTCTAAAGTTGCAGGAAGAGGAATTAGTAATTCAAAGTATTCTTACTAACACTTGTGTGGTAGAAAGAGATGTATTTAATAGTTCCATGTTAGAATTAACCACATGTGAGGAATGCAATGAAAGTTGTATTCTGCTCAAGGAGCTAGAAATTATTCATCAACTCTTACCATGTGAACTCGATACAAGTCCAATCTCTGAAGCTTCTATAATTGAGCCTACAACTACTGTTGAGCTGTCAAAAGGTCATAATCTCCACGTCAATCCCAAATTATCTTCCCCACAAATGAAATAGTTAACAAAATTGCTTCAAAAACATGAAAAAGGTTTTTGCATTGGACTATGGGGACATGAAAGGGTTGAGTCCTACATTATGTACTTATAGAATATACATCAATGAAGGGTGCTTTCCACTCCATCAACCCAAAAGAAGGATTAATCCAGCCCTCAGAGAAATAGTTAAAACTGAATTGCAAAAATTACTTGATGCTAGTTTTATTTATCCTATATCTTATATCTAATAGTAGATGGGTGTCACCTCTGGTCATAGTGCCTAAAAAGGGAGGGAAATGGAAGATTTTTGTAGATTATAGAGAATTGAATAAGGCAACCAAAAAGGATCATTTTCCTTTACCATTCATTGATCAAGTTTTGGATACTCTGGCTGGAAAGAAGTATTTCTCTTTTCTAGATGGGTACAATGGTTATAATCAAATAGGTATTGCTCCTAAAGATCAAGACAAACCCACATTTACATGCCCATGGGTACTTTTGTATATTTTCTTTTACTATTTGGCCTGTGTAATGCACCTGCAATATTCCAACAAGCTGTAATTAGAATTTTTGCTGATATATCACATGATTGTATGAAAATATATATGGATGATTTCACAACATTTGGAGTCACCTTTGAAGAAGCCATGATAAATCTTGAAAAGGTTCTTATTCGATGTAAAGAACATAATCTAGCACTTAATAGTGAAAAATGTTTCATGCTCATGTAGTAAGGAGTGGTACTTGGTCATTTCATATCAACTACAGGAATAGAAGTGGGTCCAACTAAGATAGAGATAATTCTAACACTACCTATACTTATGAAATGAAAATATGTAAGATCTTTTTTAGGTCATGCTAGATATTATAGGCATTTCATAAAAGACTTTAGCAAGATAGCTAGTCCTTTGTACACATTATTGACTAAGGAAGCTGAATTTATTTGGACACCCAAATGTAATGAAGCCTTCCTTTAGCTTAAGAAACTTCTCACCACAAAACTAGTTTTATAGGGACTAGATTGGTCAATTCCATTTCATATTCATAGTGATGCATCAAACTATGCCATAGGAGTTGTATTAGGACAAAAGCCTACTAATCTTGAGAATGTCATCTACTATATTTGTAAAAGCTTTCATGGACCTGAGCTGAATTACATAGTAATAGAAAAAGAACTTTTAGCTATAGTCTATGCATTGAACAAGTTTAGACATTATGTGACTAGATATTCTATTTTTGTTCATACTGAAGACTTAGCTATAAGGTATTTAATGAACAAACCAGCTATCATTGGTAGATTGGCACGATGGCTCTTGTTGTTACAAGAATTTGATGTTACTATTATTGATAAGCTAGGAAAATCCAACATAGTTGTAGATTATTTGTCTATTTTGACCATTGTTGATAAAGATCCAACTCTAATTGAAGATAACTTTCTAGATGAGAACTTGTTCCATATAGCAACTCATACACCATGGTATGTAGATATTTCAAATTATCTACTGCAAATAGATTGCCCTAACACTTCTCTTATAAAGAAAAGAGAAAGCTAGTAGAGAAAAGTTTTCAATATTCCTGGATAGATAAAAATCTCTTCTATGTAGGACTAGATCAAGTTATGAGGAGATGTGTCAGGGAAGATGAGATATATGATATACTACATGCTTGTCATGATCAACCATGTGGAGGCCATTTTATAGGGAAAATAACAGCACTAAAGATACTTACAATTAGATATTATTGGCCAACATTACATAAGGATGCAGTGACATATACAACTAATTGTGACAACTACCAAAGGATGGGCCGACCAACCAAAATTGATGAGATGCCACTCACTCCTTAAATTGTAGTCACACCTTTTGATAAGTGGGGAATGGACTTCATAGGTCCAATTGATCCACCATCAAGTGGAAAATCCTACATCTTAGTATGTACAGATTTTGTAACTGAATGGGTGGAAGTTAGAGCAATGAAAATATGCTAGAGATGAGAAAGTAGCTAAGTTCTTGTATGAAGAAATATTCACCTGTCATAGAGTGCCCAAAGAACTTGTCATAGATCAAGGAGCTTAGTTTACATCAAACTTAATCACTAAGGTTATGAAGGAATACAACATAAGGTATTGTAAATTTAGTCCTTATCACCCTTAAGAAAATGGGCAAGCAAAGGTTACCAATAGAGAACTAGAAGCCATTCTGACTAAAACAATGCACATACACAAGAAGGATTGGACAAGTAGATTAACTGAAGCTTCTTGGGCATATTGGACCACATGGAAGAAAAAAACTAGATTCACTCCATTTGAGCTTGTCTATGGCAAAACAACAATGTTTCCCATTGAGTTTGAACACAAGATACTATGCACTGCTTTATAGTTGAACATTAGTCTTCCTACAACAACTCCACTTGAATTCGTTAGATAAAATATGAAAGAGAACTTTAGAAAGAACATAAATTATTCAATAGTAGAAAAAGTAGTGGCATGATGTACATAATAGGAATAAAAAATTCCAAGCAGGAGATTGGGCCCTCCTCTATGATTTTTGCTTCAAAGAGAATCTAGGGAAATTGTAGACTCAATGGTCAAGGCCTTATGAAATTCAATATGTATTTCACAATGCCACAGTATAACTAACAACCATTGATCATGTTTAGTATAAGTAACTTGTAAATGGCTGTAGGAAATGTCTCTATAATATGCCATAGACTAAAGCACAATTCCTACAACAATTCCAACCAACCAATGCATAGCTCTTCTGAACATAGTTCCTACAACAAAAGATGAAAATCTTCTTCCTGCAACCATACAATGATAAAATTTGAGGGACCTTCATAATAAAACATCATTTAAATATGAGGCCCCATTTTTCCATTCACATTTCTCTTTCTTCATATCAACCCATCTCATTGCTCTATCTACCATCCATCCAAACTCCATGTCACCCACACACTCTATTTTTCTTGCTTTCAATAAACAAAACTGTTAGCACTCAATAAACAAAACTGTTAGCACTTTTTGCAATCATCAAAATTTGCCACCTCTTCAACTTGCATGCAGATGTACAATCTCAAATTTTAGGTATAAAAATTTCTTTTACTCTTTATTCACTTTTAGAATATAGGTTTCAATATTTATATCTAATACTGCATTATATATCATATAAGACTTCAGCTAGTTTCTCCTTCCCATGCCAAAATTTTTAAAGTGAGGACACTTGTCAAATTTTAGTGGGGGGCCAAGAAAGTGTAGTAATTTCCAAATGTCATCTCCATGTTATCCTAGTCATGTCTACATTAAAGGATGTACTTTGGTGAGAGTCTGATAGTTCTCATTTCATTAATTTCTAAAATCTTTCTGTATCTGTAGTACCTTTTATTGAAATTTTAGAGAAAAGATCTCTTGTACTTGGCATGATTGAAAGGACTAATAGTTTTAGATTACGATAAAAGTAGGTTTTGAAGGGGCCCCAAAACCCTTTAACAATAAGAGAAAAGATATAGCAATAATAACCACCAGGAAAAACAGTCCTAAAACCTATTGAAAAAACATCAAAATCAGGTTTTATAGGGACCTGAAACCACAAACATAGTCCAATAAAAGTACCCAAGTTTTACAAGGACCTGGAACCTCAAATATAGTTTAGACCAAAAACTAGTTAATAGGACCAAAAAAAAGAACCATTTACTACAACTAGAAAATAGGTCCATAATAGGAACAAAATCAAAGAACAAGACTCAAAGTTGCTATTGCAGCTCCATAATCATCTTGATAGCCTCCTTACCAACCACAACAGTATCCTAGATGGAGTCAGCAACTAAAGCAACAAAAAATTTTAGGGCTATATTCCTCAAGCTCTACCTTGTTCTCTTGCTTAGACCCTCAGAAGATATAATTTCTTCATTAGCTCTTTTGCCAAGGCTTGTAGTGGTAGCACAGATACTATATGTAACTTGTTCCATCTTTGTTCCACTTTCCTTGATAAGCATTCTGATATTTTTCTCATAGACTTTAAGTTTATTTGGAATATCTCCCATTTGCACCTCCAATTGGCTAATTTTGGCATGATCAATATCCTGGTTGTGTTGCAGAGTTTCCACTTTCTTCTTCAGCCCCATCAATTCATTATAAATTTATGAATCAACTTGTAGAATGGAGTTTGATTTGAGCTTGGTAGAATGCAGGAAGGAAAGCTTGGTTTCCCTTTGTGAAGAGTCATTGGTGTCTTCTGCAATCTCATGAGGAGAGGAACCAACCTTGTCAATATGTTCCTCCCTTTCCATCTGTTCCTCCTCCCAATCTCAACAAGTTCCTCATTGTGAACAAGGTCCTCCTTATCTTGTCCCTCAATCTCCCTAGTAGGTGAAGTAGGCTTAACCATATGATCCTCCTTTCTCATATCAATAGGATTCTCAACTAATTTTTCTTTGTCTTTATCACCTCTACCAAAAATAGTTTGGTTGCCCTCATTATGAGAGTTACTTTGTTTTGAGTTTCCTTCACTTTTGTCTTCCTCAATCCCTTTCTCATTTTTTCCTTTGGTCTCTGGATACCCTTCCAAATTGGAACTTAAATCCCCAACATTTGTACCTTCTTCTTCCTTAGGGATATCATTCTCAGGGCTTTCAGTATTCTTAGACTTAGAATCCTCTTCCACAATTTGTTTTTGAGAATCAAAGGGTTTAAGTTTCATAACCTTTTCTTTTCCTTTAACATTGTCCTCCTTCTTACTCTCTTATGTTTGTCAATAGAAGGAGTGGAGGCTATGGATTTATTTTTATAGTAACCTTCTATGAGAAGTATCAAACCTTTGTGCAAAATAGGACGAGACTCCTTCTTCCTATAAGCATGCAGACTTTGAAGCAAAGAAAATCCCAGATAGAAAGGGAAATAAAGTCTATCCTTATGTCAGAAATGGTTGAGAAAAACAAAATGAAATTTATGTACTCTTTTATTTCTACCATCGAGGATGAAATACTCACAGATATAACATAGCAGATGTTGCCAAATTTCTTTTATCTGTTCCACATCAAAGAAATATCCATTCTTTTCTAGTTGTTTCTCCTTAGCATCTGTCTTCAAGAATTTTTTGTAGGTGGCATTAGAGATGCTGGTTTGTTTGGTGAATTTTATACCAACTATGGGGAGCCTCATGATCTTAGCTATGAAGTCCTCTATTAATTTCATAGTGACTCCATGAAGAGTGACCCTATCATCAAACAAATTTTAAAAAAAGGCAGTCATGACATGATGTTTAAAACCATGCAGATGCTCTAGGTAACTAATCACCTTCCCTTTTTGTAAAATATTTCAAGCATCCTTCAGAGCCTTCCAATCATCACACCTTTTAGGTTCTTACTTTTGTGGTTCACCCCCCATTTGTAGAGAATAGAAAGAGCCTAAAACCAGAAACAACCAAATGCAGAGAGAAAATAGGTTAAAATGAAACTAGGTTTCCATCACTTCAAATGATGCTCACTTTTTTGGAGAAATGTGTAAAAGACACATTACATTCACATGAACGTACTTCCTTAGGGAAGGTAATCTGATTTCCATAAGGCACTCCATAAAGTCATTAAATTTCTAATCTTGGTAAATCTTTCCCACTTTCGAATGAATGGCATCATAATTAATAATAGCTTTAAGATCAACATGCTTATTTAATCCATCAAGCTGCCTCACCTTATACCCCACCTAAATAGCATGGTTGGCTAACTAGTTAGCAACTCCATTGGCCTCTCTATATGTATGGGATATGACCACTTTTTCAAATTTATGAATTAGGGATTTGATCTCCTTAACCCTAGCCTCTATCAACCATGAAATTGAGTTTTTATTATTTAGAGTATTAATAATATTCAATGAGTCACCTTCCAACCATAATTTAGGATACCCCAAATAAATAGCTAACTTCATAGTATAGAGGGTAGTTGTAGCTTCAGCAATATGGCTATTAGAATGACCTATAGGAACTGTGATAACATCTGTAACATTTCCCACATGATCTCTCAAGACACCTCCACATCTTGCTCTTCTTGGATTGCCCTTAGTAGCTCCATAAAAGTTCCCTTTAATCCATCCATTAGGAGAAATGTTCCATTTTATGATTGATCTTATATTATTAGTTTTCAAGTTAGAACCTTTCGATCATAAAGGATTATCAATTTGAAAGGTTTGAACAGTTTTCCTCTGAGTTTTAAAATTCTCCTTAATGCCTCTAATAATATTCTTACTAAACACCTGTCCTAGTAATTCTTTATTTCTAAATATTCTATTATTTCTTTCTTTCCATATGCCCCACCAGAGATGAGGAAGAGTTAATTTCCAAAGAAATTGAACATCAAGATCCTTAGAAGGACATTTCCAACTTTCAAAAGAGAATTCAACATTGTTTTGATGGACCTAGGTCATACCCCAAAAATTAAGAATCTCAATCCAAACTTGCTAGGCATAAGAGCAATTAAAAAAAAAATGATCTCTATCTTCAAATCCATTTATTCATAAAGTACACCTATTAACCACATTAATACCTCTTTTTTGCAAATTGTCGAGGGTCAGAATTTTATTTTGAAGTAGAATCCAATAGAAGGTATTAATTTTGGGAATGAGACCCTTAATCTAAGCATAAGACCAAAAGTTTTGGTTACTCTTTTCCTTAGAGATGAAGATAGTGGAGACTTTAAATTGGCCACTAGGATCAATATGCCAAATAATCTCATCCTCAAGAGAAGGATAAAGAGAGACAACATTGAGAGATAATTGGATGTTATTGAAACCTTGATTGATGTCAGTCAAGTTCACCTAGGAATCATTCTGCCAATAATGACTAACTAATATGTCATATCTCTACTTGCATAAGTCAACTTGAGCCTTGTCTTGAAAATATTCAATCAAGGGATGATCCTTTAACCAGACATCTTCCCAAAATTTTACCTTAATCCCATTTCCAATTTTCTAGGAACACCCTTTTCCAAGAGTTTTCTTAATCCCTTGAACAACTCCCCATATGGAAGAAGGATGAATAACATCTAAAGAAGAGAGTAAATTAGGAAGAGATTTAGCATTGAAGAGGAACTTATTTTTGTACTCCACTCTTTGTTATCATGGTAAACTCTCCATCCTTGTTTTGCTAAGAGAGCTTTATTCATACTTCTAATTTTCCCGATTCCCAATCCACCTTCACTAATAGGTTTGCAAACTTGATCCCAAGCAATTAAAGGCATTCTCTTTTTTTCCTCAGTGCCACTCCATAAAAAATTCCTTTGAATTTTATCAATAGACTCAACAAATTTTATTGGAATTCTAAAAAGACTTAAAGCATAAGTTGGTATGCTTTGAAGACAAGCTTTGAGGAGAATTAATTTACCTGCCTAACTTAAAAGATTCCCTTTCCATCCCACCAAATTCTTGCTAAATTTATTATAAGATCTTCCCAAAAGGAATCAAGAACCTTCAAGCCTAGAGGAAGACCCAAATAAGATGAAGGGAAATATTCTATAGAACATCCAAGGATATTAGCAATTTTATTTTGTCTAGGGATAGGGGTGTTGATAAAGAACACAACACTTTTATTCTAGTTTACCAATTGGCCTAAGGAAAAAGAATATAAATTAAGAGCTTTCTTCAAACTTCTAGCTTCCTTAACTTCAAACTTTCCCATGAAGATGGTATAATAAACAAATTGACCATGAGAACAAATAAGAGGATGGGAAGAAGCTTGCAAGCCCTTAATAACTCCTCTTTGGACCAAATCCCCAATGTACCTCCCCAAAAAATCAGCCATAATAACAAAAAGGATGGGGGATAAAGGATCACCTTGTCTCAATCCTCGAGAAGGATTCAAAAAATGAGAAGAGCTTCCATTAACCAGAACATCAATAGAAGATGTTGAAATCAACTAATGAATAAGACCAACAACCTTATGGTCAAAGCCAAAACCCTTTAAAATGTTTGAGAGGAAAGTCCAATAAACTCTATCATAGGCCTTAGCAATGTCAACTTTCATAATGAATCCTTGATTGTTAGAACATGACAAGGAATGAATATTCTCATGAGCAGAGATGACATAGTTAAGGATTTGTCTACCTGGGATGAAACCATTTTGTTGATAAAAAATGATCAAAGGAATCACAAGGAGTAATCTGGAAGTGAGAACTTTGGATATAATTTTATAGAAAGAATTACAAAGGCTGATTGATCTAAATTGACCAGGAGATTCAGCTCCAATTTTCTTAGGAATCAGGCACAAAAAGGTGGAATTGACTTCCTTTAGCATCTATTTATCTCCATATTATTCCTTCATAGCATCACAAACATCTTTTCTAGCAAGTTTCCAAAGTTTTTTGAAGAAAAACATGGGAAAGCCATTAGGACTAGGTGCTTTATCTCCTCCCAAAGAACAAATAGCTTTGAAAATTTCATCATCCTTAGGAATTGAGCTTAACACTTTATTATGTTCCTTTGAAACTAGTGGAGAGATCACTCTAAGGAAATCAACTTCATGATCCAAATTAATGTTGGGATCAACAATCATTAGATTAGACAAAAAAGTCTCCATGATGTCCTTATCCTCAACAATCTTCAAGTCTCCCTTTTAAAGATGTGAAATGTGAGTTTGGGCTCTATGCTTCAGCGTGGAAAGATGGAAAAATTTGGTATTTTTATCTCCTTCACTTAACGATAATAGTGTTGATCTTTGTCTCCAATAGATTTCTTCTTTAGTAATGATGTCATGATATTGGGCCAATTTTTCATTTTCTTCTATAAGAAGGTTAGGAGTATATCCATCCTTTTGAATTTTGTTCTAAGTTTTTTGAATATCCTCCTTCATAGCCAATTTGTTCTAAAAAATATTCCCAAAGCAATTTTTATTCCAAATTCTGACTTCCCTTTTGACATTTTAAAGCTTAGAAGCAACTCTAAAGAGAGTTGTACCTTGAATATCAATACTCCACCATTCTTCCATTTTACTTTCAAACTGTGGGTGATGAATCCACATCTTCTCAAATCTAAAAGGAAAATTCTTCTTAAAAATAATCTTTGCAGCAGTGAAAATAAGAGGAAAATGATCTAAGCCAATTTTCTGGTAGGCTTCCAACTTATAGATAAAATCTTTTGTAAAATGAGGAGAGATAAGAGCATGATCTAGCCTTGACTGAATACACTCATGACCAACTCTCTTGTTACTCCAAGTAAACTAAATTCCATAGAGATTCATATCCATTAAACCCTCTTTGTTTATAAACTCCATTAAGTCTAGTCTCCCTTCTAGCTGAGTAGCATTACGTCCCATTTTCTCATGATCATAGAGAGGAACATTGAGGTCTCCCATAATAATCCATCATCCAGAATAATCCTTACTTTTAAAATTGGAAATAGAATCCCAAACCTTTTTCCTTAGGTGCTTAATGGTGGGAGCATATATATTCACAATATAGCAATCCTTCTTTTGGTCAACACTAGTAATTTTGGCTATCATAAGATATTTATGAATTAGAATTGTTCTAGAATAAAAATTCTTCTTCCATAACATCAGAGTTCCCCCTAATGCACCTTCTGAACTACTGGCATTTATAGAATAATTTTTAAAAGCTTTTATCTGTTCTATTTTCTCTTTATTCATCTTAGTTTCTTGTAGTAGGAGAAAATTAGGCTTCTGTTCTCTAACACTATTCAGCTGCCTAATATTCTAGGTAATGATTTTCATTTCTATCTTTTAGGGGTAAAATATAGAATAGTTGCTTGTCTACCATCAGCAATATTCTACATACTTTCTAACTCTTTGGTTTTCTTAATTAGAAGTTCTTCTTCTAGGTTTGTCCAGGGAACCAACATCTGGTTTCACCTTGGAATGTTGATCTACTCTTTTTCTAGATTTTTATGGGGTAGAAGCAAGAGGCTTCACTTTAGTTTGCTGCTCTATTTTATTGCTTCTAGTCTCTAACCCCTTAATGTTTCTCTTTTTTTCAGCCATTTTTCTTTGATTTGGTTTATCCTTTGAGTTTTCTCCATTTTCTTTCACAACTTCTAGGAGAGGAGGCTCATTCATAGGAGAATCATTACCATCCTGAGAATTTAAAGGGTTGAAAACCTGAATCTCCTTGGACTTAATATTATGAAAATCTCCCTCCTCAAATTAATTTCTAGATTCAACCAAGATTTCTCCTTCCTCAAGCACAATCTTATCATCTAAATCTCCCCATCAATCTTCCATCCTTTGATAAATAACATTTTGTTTTGATAAATCTACTAGATCATCTATTCTTTGTTCAGGCAATATGGTTTCTAATTCCAAACCATTCCCTTCTTTTTCAGAGTTTACTTTCATAGTATCAGGCATAGAAATAATCCCTTCCTCATGAAGATTCTCAATAACTTTATCCACCTCTACATGTGGAGCTTTTGAATCTACATTCTTCTTCTGCTCTTTGAGACGAGCTTCTTTGGGTTTCCACACTTTCTTTTGCTAAACCTTAGCCTTTTTCACTTCCTTTTCATTACTAGGGTGATTTTTACTTTTGGAGGGACAATTTTAACCAGATGACCCTGTTTCTTGCATGTATAGCAAGAGTTTGGAAGATCTTCAAAAATAATTTCTTGAGTTTTTTACCAAGCTTAGAAATTAATTCCACCTTTTCTAGAAGATGGTTCAGATCCCCCACTTTAACATAAAGTCTAGCACTTTGAAGTTTGGTTCTAATAGTTGTAGCATTATCCAATGCCACCAGTTCACCAAAAGAATTGGCAATACCTTTAAAAATGTCCTCATGCCAAAATTCTAAAGGGAGTCCAAGGAGTCTAGCCCAAATCGTGGTAGTGAAGAAAAAAGAATCTGATAAATCCATGTTAGGCTCCCATTTTTTAATAGTGAGAGAACATTTTCCAAAAGACCACGATCCTCCACAAAGAACTAGATTCATGTCTTCCTTACAGTTGAAAATAAACGAGAAGAAACCATTCAACTTGGGTACAATATCAACCTCTCCTCGAATACCCCATTTCTATTTAACCATTTTTCTTAGAGAATCTAAATCCAGTCTTGCCCCTAGAAATTTACCCACTAGGGTGAAATCCATGAAAGATACAAAAGAAACAACTAAAGGGTCTAGGATAAAAAATTAAAACTCACCTTTCTCCCAGCAAGACTTAGCAGTCACTGGCAACAAAAATGATTTACTAGTAGGTTTCTTTCTAAATAGGGATGACCAATTCCTTTTGTCTAAGAACCCTACCTTCAGCCCTTCTGAGGACTTTACTTTATTAGATTCAACATTATCTTTCTCCTTCTCAAGATCCTACCCTGACATGTGAAAAGCAGAGGGGGAATCCAAGGGAGGGTCATAGACCCCACAACTTGTGTTTGATACACACTTTCCATTTTCCACATCAGCCAAAGATTCTATCCCATCATTCTTCCCAGATCCCCCTATAGTTCCTCCAAGGTCTGTACCTCCTACCAGATTCTCCCCAACCAGTTGCCTACCTTCCTATGAACAAGCTAATTTAGAAACTATGAGAGTACCCATCTTGGTGAAAGGACTAAGAGTTATTATGGGAACACCTATAGTTAAAGCCTCAATTTCCTCTATTATTAATGCATCATTACTCTAAATGCTAGAAATAAAGGGGTCTTGATTATGAGAAGTGGTAATGGCATACACAATTTTCTTTCATTTTTTTTCATAAGATTAGTTTTGAAGTTTAGAGAAAGAGGAAATTTGCATAGGCAAGAGGGGAAAAAATTTATCATAGTAGCAAGAGTGGAAGCTAGACATTTTGAAGATGGGGAGATAGCTAAAGAGGTATGAGCCAATCATTCATAATGTGTTACTTGCGAACATTGAAGCAGTCTGGTGATTTCATGCTTGTGGATGGCTTAGTTATTTCTTACAATCAACATAATTCAATGAAGAAGTGGCAATGGAGTTCATGATGATATTTGATGAAGCGGAAGCCTTAGTTTGGGGATTAAGAGTGGTTTCTATTGAGGAAAGGATAGCAGAGGTCACAAGATTACCGATAATTGGGGAACATTTCCAAAAGAACATGATGCCAGGTCTTCAAGGGCATAGTTCACTCAGCAAGGTGAGCTTCAACTGGACATTACAAAACAAGGATGTAAGAGACTTTCTCTTCCACCTCCATATCCAGAGTTAGAAACCCACATTATCAAATATTTAACCTATGAAGGTAGGTTTTTGAACTTGCATGCTCATCATTTTAAATTGCTTAGTTGCATAAGGCATACCATGCAAGTTAATGCTCCCAAATTTCTTTACAATATGTTGTATATAAGTGTTGAGGAAGCTAAAAAAGGAAAGGAAATTTTTTTTTCCCATCATGCCCTCATTAAGCTTCTAGTTGAAAGATCTCTTTAGGATTCCTCCCTTATTTCAGAGGAAAAATTTGTTGAGTCTAAGACCTTATAGCCGCAAGCCAACCCTGTTCCTCAAATCTTAGAAAATGAGGAAGAAACCACAAAGGTAATTCAACATCCAGTTGCAATGGAAAAGGAACCCTCTCCTAATAAGTCTACTAAGCCTGATTTAGAGGATGATATGCCAAGCTCTTCTAGGGGTAAAGGCAAGCATAAGGATAGGCCTAACCTTGAAAAAGAAGTACAAATTCCCTCTGTTAAGGTAACAAAAAGGAAGACATCTATTCTTGTAGAAACTAAACCTGTAGCATCTACTCCAGTTATGCCTAAACCAAAATGGACCTACAAAGTGGTTGAAGCTAAAGAAGTCCCTATACATAGAAGCCCTTGTATGCAAGGTTTAGTATCTCCAACTTCTATTGAAAAACTAAATGCCCCAATTTCAAAGTCTTATATAGATTTAGTAGTTAAAAGTATCCAAATGATGCTCCTATGCAATTAGAGCCCCAAAACATAGAAACACATGAAATTAAGCCTGTCAAGGAGACACCACAAGAGAATCAAGAAATGTGCAAACCAAATCCTACTATTGTTCTAGAAAAAGCATCTAGTAGTGATCAACCTACCATGCCATCAGTCCCTAAATATTCCAATGTCTCTCTTATACCTTATAAATCTTCTTGGTACACCCAACATTTCCAACAAGTTGCAGAGAGAAAAAGATGAAATCTAAAACTTGAGAATTTTTATCATCAACAATTCAATCAATATTGTTTGGTGTATATGATCATTTTATTTTTTATAAAACCTTGTGGAAGCAAGATAGAGACCAAATGCAAAAGAAAATATTTGACAGAGACAAGGAAATTGAATCATTAAAAGAGCAATTAAAAAAGTAGAAGCAATAAATGAATAAAGCTTTAAAGTTAGTTGATCAGGCTATGCCCTCTAGACCACCCCCAAGGGTGTATCTATGTATTTCAAAGAATAATTTTGATTATTCTAGTTGATAATGACAATGAGAAATATTGATTGTGAATTTAAGAATGCTTGAGATTTTTATAATGTTTATCAAACTTTTCCCTCATGGAAAAAGAGCTTTTTGTGTGAGCTCTATTTGCATAATTTCACAATTCCACAAGAAACAAAGTGGAATCCCTTGCTTTACATATGGGATGTTCACTTAAGAGCTCTAATGTCATAGATGCACAATGAAACAAATTATGATAGATAGTTGGATACCTATAGAGACCTTGAAAAAATCTAAACCACTGTCACTCTAGGCTAAATCCCATAAGCTTTATGACCACTTGAGAGATTGGTTCAAATTAACTTGTGGAAGGCCAAAACTAGAAATTAGAGAGAAAGTGTTTGAAGAAAGGAAAAAGTTTACAAAGAGTATCAGGCACTTCCTAATTTTACACAATAGAGAGCAATTTAGGGCTTAGAAATAGATGGAGTCGACTGCCAAAATATTTCAAGAAGGCTGGACCACATAGCTCTATTAATTTTGAGGCAACAAGAAATAGAGTGGCTAAATACATGCAATTGGGAAGGCAAATCAGGAAAAAGTTATAGATTCTACTAACCTTCCAACCTCATAGCCTTCTCTGGGCCCTGTATGAAAGCAATGCTACTAGATTAGATCCATTAGTTGAAGAACACTTGGGTGAGTATTGGAGATGATCTAGAGGATATTTCTACACCTTTGAAAGTGGGAAACATGGGAAGATAGTAGTAGGAGATTTTAGAGTAATGGCAAAGAAGTACAATGCTTAAGTACAAGCATTTGCATGGTGGGGGTAGATGATGAGGTATATTAATGTCTCAAAATTTGATATAGTTTTTATATAAGTCTAAACTTACTCTTTCATCCATGAGAAAAACATTTCCAATATATCTGTTTTAAATGTCTTATGAACTTATGTTGAATGTAGTTAGAACCTATGGATAGTGGATATGAAATACCTTGCTTAATATTATATATAAAGTGCAGTATTTCATATAAATATTTTAAGCCATGTTTTAATATTTGAATGAGAGTAGAAATGTTGTTGTATGCATTCAAATGTTTCTAATTTTTAGGAAATGGAGAAGTGGTGCAAAGAGTGGTGAGCACTGTATTAAAGAAGGAGTAATGAAGACCGATCATAGCATAAGAAGAATAGGCTAGTTCTAGGTGATAAGCCACATCTGTGAGAGGAGTTATTCAAAGAGATCTGACTTGTTACATTATCTATGGACCATTATTTTTTTGCTCAAACAATCTTCTAAAGTCAGGGTTGACATTTCACCTTTTTCTATTGACAATGTTTGCTCATAGGTTTTTATGTTATGTTTGTAATAATTTCTAATTCTCTATATATATGGAGGAAGAATTCTAACAAGAGTTAGTAGAGAGGATTCTGAAGTTGTTCTTTTGTTCTCTATGAATTATTCAGTCATGTAACAAGAGAAGAATTCTAATGAGAGAGTAATTTAGAATACCTATTGTGTTCTTAGTTAGTTGAAGCCAACCAAGGGGGCCCACTTGAGAGGTGGAATAGATTTAGGTAGAGAAATTTTTTTATTGCAATTTATGGTTTAAGATAGTCTATTTACTGTATTAGTCCTCCAACATAGTTATTATGAAAGTTCTTGGAACACTTGTGGAAATTGATCATAGTGAATGTTTGGATTGTGAATTAGTTTAGAATTCCTTTTTCTATAGTTTCTATAGTTATTTGTTGATAGTTTAAGTGTGTTTACTTTTCTATGTCAGTAGTATAGATTCCTTTCATGCATGTTACTTTCTTGTAGCATAGATATTAAGACTCT
This sequence comes from Cupressus sempervirens, assembly GCA_028749045.1. Classification (NCBI taxonomy): domain Eukaryota; kingdom Viridiplantae; phylum Streptophyta; class Pinopsida; order Cupressales; family Cupressaceae; genus Cupressus; species Cupressus sempervirens. Next base: position 499,201,074 of record CM053793.1, on the reverse strand, counting down.
TAAAGGAACTTAGTGCACATACTACGCTGACCCATTTCAATTCCTATGTCCTTGGGTTGACAAATAAAATGTATTTTCATAATGGAATAGATAGTTCTTAAAATGGATATAGTATCCTTGTTAGAGGAATAGTGGTGTGATTATCTTGACCTATTATGGAAACCTCCATCTACTATGAACAACATATTACAATTTTCCGATCATTGATCTATATAGTGTTTGGTTCACATCAATAGATTCATCACTTTTAGATAGCTTATTTCCTATAGACATAGGTGTGCACATTGGTCTTGATTCTTCCATTCCAAATGTTTTTATTATCTCCTTGATATATTAAGACTAAGTAATAAAAATAATAGATTTCATTTGATATACTTGTAAGCCAATAAAGAATTTGATTTCACCAAACATTAACATCTTAAATTCCTTCTTCATTTCATTAGAAAATAATTTTCATCATGCTTCTTCTCCTCCAAATATAATATCATCAAATTTTTTTTATAGATAACATTACCTCATTGTTCTTGCCAAATTTCAAGTATAGATTATTGTTATCATTTGTCCTTTCAAAACCAATCTTTTAGTCTTTCATACCATGCTCTTAGGGCTTGTTTTAATCTAAATAGTGATTTTTTTAGTTTACATACCATATTCTTCTTTTCCAGGTCCAAAAATCCTTTAGGTTGTTCTATGTACACTTATTCCTCAAGTATGCCATTTAAAAATGTGGATTTGACATCCATCTGATATACCTTAAATTTTTGGTAGGATGACTATTCAAGAATTAGTTTTGACTCCTTCCAATATTTCTACAAGAGAAAAAGTGTCTCCACAAGAAACTCCTTCTTGAGCTTATCCTTTTCATACCAATCTAGCTTTATTTCTTGTGACTTCAATTTTTTCATTTAGCTTATTCCTGAAAACCCATTTTGTTCCAATAATTCTTTTGTCCTTTGGTCTAGATACTAAGGTCCAAGTGTTGTTCTTATCAATTTGTTCTATTTCTTCATTCATTGCATGGATTGAATCTTAATTGTCTAGAGCATTTTTCACTAATTTGGGCTCAAATTCAAAAAGTAAGCATGTACCATTTCTGAGTCTCTTCCTTTTCATAACACTAGATTTTGCATCTCCAATTATTTATCTAGGTTTATGATGTCTTCTTACATACTTAGCTAGCATAGGTGGTCTCCTTCTTTATTCTTCAATAGGTTCATCTTGAAATATAATCTCAGGCTCGTTATCTATTTCTTGTTTAGGTTCTTCTTCTAGTTCTACATGCTTTGCATTTTCTTCCAAATGGTCGACATTACTTATCTATAACTTGACATTTTCTACCTATTTCCTGGCACCCATTGTCTACTACTTGACAACCTATTATTGCACCTTGACATTCCCTATGTACTAGGAAATTTTAGTTTTGTTCTATTATTTAGTAGGAGTGCTAGGAGCACCGCCATCCACATATATGAATGTACTATAGTCTTTAGGTTCTTCCTTACATTCAACGTCATCTCTTTCTATAAAATCATAAACTTTCACATTTTCACTTTCCACAACATTGTTAGTGTTAAGGTTTAACCACTTGTAAGCTTTACTCTTGGTGCAATATCCTACAAAAATGCCTTCATCACTTTTAACATCAAGTTTTCTATTCCTATTATCTTTATGTAGAATTTTCTTCCAAATATTTTGAAATATTTCACATTAGGAGCTTAACCATACCATAGTTCAAAAGTTGTAACATTTGTACCTTGCTTGACTTGTACTCTATTTAAGGTATAAATAGTAGCACTAATAACTTCTCTCAAATATTTTTGTGATACATTCTTCTCCTCCATCAATGTTCTAGCACACTTCACTATTGATTTGTTTCTCCTTTCAACTATCCCATTTGGAAGAGGGGTTCTTGGTGCTAAAATCTATCTTTTAATACCTTTTTCATTACAGTATGTGTTGAAATCATTGGAAATGAATTCACTACCTCTATCAAATCTCAAACATTTTAGACTCTTCCTATTTCTTTTTCAACTCTAGATAAATACCACTTAAATAATTGAAAATAATCAGATTTAGCTTTGAGAAACATCATAGTCATCATCCTATATTAATCATCAACAAATAGAATGAGATACTTATCTCCACAATAGCTTTGAATATCAATAGGTCCACATAGGTTAGTATGAACCAATTCCAAAATATCATTGGATGTGTATGTTTTTCTCTTGAAACTAGACTTTGTCATTTTTTCGAATTGACATTGTTTATACATATTATTGTTGGGCTTCTTTATTTTTGGAAACCCCCTTACTTTCTTCATTTTACCAATGTTTACCAAATTTTCAAAGCTTACATGACATAACCTTTTCCCCCATAACCAAACATCTTATTGTGCAAACCAACATGTATCATTAGATAAATCTAGTTAGAACAAGTTATATCTTGTCTAATCACCACTTCCAATCAGCTTTCCATAAACATCATATATCTTCACCTTTTTGTTATGGAATTAGACTCTATACCCTAATTTATTTAACTATGAAACACTCATTAGATTATAGTTAAGTTCTTTAACCCAGTAAGCACTTTCACGCTTGATTTTTTAAGTCAATTGAATAGTCCCTTTACCTTTCACAACACATGGAATATCATTACCAAATTTAACACAACCACACTTGTATGTCTAATATCCTTAAATTTATTTCTATCACAAGTCATATGATTAGAGAAACCATTATAAATTATCTATTTGTCACTTTTGTTCACATATGGAATTAAAGAAATTTTCTCATCTTCATCAAAATCTTCTTTTATAGCAACATAGAAAACTTCATCATCATTACTTTTAGATTCAGTGCCAGTTTCTTCTTTAACAATATAACAAGATTTCTTACCTTTTTCATCCTTTTTCTTCTTGTAGTCTCGATTGTCTCTCCTTCCTTTATACTTGCTTTTCTTTCTCTCATATTTTTCTTCTTTATTAGAACACCTTGCAACAATATGACCAACCTTGTTGCATGAAAAAAAGAAGAAGGTAGTTTACCTTTGAATTTATATCTGTCTCTTCCAAATGTTTTTGCAATAAGTGCTTCAAGTTAACCAAGTCCATCATTAGAAGTTTCACTATCACTCTTCACATGCTTTCCTTTTCTTTTTGTTAAGAACCAATTGTGACTTAAAAAAAGATTCAATGGTAGTAGGTGTATAGTTACAGAAATTAGACATCTCAGAAGTAGTAAGTCTACCAATTACACCTTCCAAAGTCATAGTGTTACCTGGAGTGCATCCCAACTCTTGTATTGTAGAAACCCTAATGGAATATACATGCGTAGGACTAGAAAATGAGATAAAACCTAGCATATTGTGAGCAACCACAAAAAATAAATCAACATATACTAAACCCTTCTAATCTACCATGAAAACTAATTAAACTAAAGGAAGTAAACACAAGTAAAACTCTCTATTCAATTTTAGTTCCCATGTCCTTCATTCTTCTCCATTTTGATGTAGCACCAATTTCCTATTGTGAACACAATTGAAAACAAAACACTAATGATATGAAAATTCTATTGAGAATACTAAAAGTGTGGTTCAATCCTAATGGGTTCTAAGGATGTTATAAGGACTAAAAATAAGTGCAAGATGGCTCAATTTAAAGCCAAAGTGCAAGAGGGGAGACATGAATAAGAGGATGGACACTAGTCAATCCAAATGTGCAACTTGGCATGATAGTCATTAGAATATCTATGAAAAATATGAAACAATATGCCAAATGTAGGATTCTATGACACATAAAATTCAACATGGCTAAAAGTGGAGGAGAATATATGATGTGCATATGACACCTCAAAGCCACTTGTAGACAAGAATCTTGACGAAGGTGGCTTATTATAGATGCATGCAAGGAATAATATATATCAAATATGATAGACATTAGCAAAGTGTAGAGAGGATTTATGACATATTATGTCCATGTGTAAAGACTAGGTGAAATATTTGAATTAAAAATTCATAATTCCACACAAATGGAAATTATTGAATTAGAAATCAGGATGAAAAATAGGACTTAAGAAATTGAGAATTTCCATAGTTTGTGAAGGTGACCCAATTAATTAATAAATATTAATTAATTGAGAATGTTGGCTAACAAGAATAGTTAGTAAATGTAGGATGAACATGATTAAAATGGCATATGAATAGATCATGAGTTATCTAATCCTATAGGGATAATTAGTAAATGATTGGCCAATTTGATTAGATAAATGCAGGATGGAATGTGATGGTTATGTCGATCGACTAGGATGATGGTGGGTAGATCAAAACCATGATCAAATTGATTGAGTGATTAGGATTGATAACATGCCAAGGAAATATACCATGGATTAACGAAATGTGACATTTAACAAACATTGTAAAGGCCACAAAATTGAAATTGATTGGTAAGATTGATCATAATAACATTGATGGACATTATCAAATGTTATTAAATTGATTGGATAGGGTCATGATATGACACTAAGGGACTCAATAATGTTAATGATTAGATGATGAAAATGACAATTTGAACTAGTATTGAGGGACATGATAATGATGAGGTCAAATTTGATAGGTTTCATATATTTCCAAGGCATTGAGGGACATGAAAATGCCTAGGTTTGGACAAATGATGATTGATTTGAGATATTTGACCTATTTTGGGTCAATTAGGGTTGATTTGGGGTGATTTGGATGATGTTGAAATGGTTTCAAGTTGATTGTATGTGATTCTGATGACGTTGAAATGATTTGGAGGTGATTATGAAAAGTTTAGATAAAATGAGAACTGATTTTGAAATGATTTGCAACTGATCTAAAAGAGGGGAATGAATGATGAAGAATATTGTTGTAGTATGCTCGAATGGTAATCAAGTTGGGAAAAAGATTAGAGTAAGTGAAATGAGAAAATGGGATGTGTTACTATGAAAATGTGATTAAATAATAGATGTGAACTATCTTTGAGCATCTACATTTTGCCCCTCTTTGATACAATACAATTTAGAGAATTGTATCAAAGAATAACTAATGAAGAATCCCTAAAAACATGCCCGAGTAGGGGTGGTATATATAGGTGATCCCATGCAAGATTGACCAAATAATGAAAATGATAGGTCAATTTGTTGACAATTACGAGATGAATCCATAACAACTGGTGGAGTGCAAATCAGAGCCCAAATGTAAACTTTATGGGGTTTGGAGTGCAAAAATAATTGTGACCAACACAAAAAATGCCTCTTGCACATCCAGCTAGGCAACAACAAGGCTATAAAAATGCTTAGAGAGAGGTTTGGGGGTCATTTTCACCCTCTCATTTGAAGAAAAGAGCTCTAGAGCAAGGAAGATGCACAAGCTACCCAAATAGAAACATCATGGAGAATGAGTGTGTACCTACCAATGATAAGAAGATGCAAGCCCACTAGTGAGTACATTGAGGCCCCCTCTATGTCTTTTATGCTTTTTATACATTTCAGGGTTAGATAGGGGTCAAACAGGGCCCAATCGGGGTCTTGAGGATAGTTTAGGGAATCTAGTTACTCCAAATGCATTCAAAATAAAGCCAAGTCCACACTTAGTACACTTGGCATGACCAAGTAAGCACTAAGCACATTTGGGGGCCCCAACTATGCCCTAGGATGCTCTAGGGGCCCAAAATTAGTGAAAATGGACCTAGAACAACCCAAAACTCTACACATAAGTCCAAAACCCTACTATGAGGTCAAAACATGGTCAAATATGGTCAAAATTGGTCAAACCTAGGTAAGATGTGGTAGAAATTTGATAGATAGGTATGGAAAGGGTCAAAAACAAGGTCTAGATGAACTTAGAATTATGCAAAATTTTATATGACTATATAAAACCCTAGAAAGATGTCAAAACATAGGTCAACCTAGTCAAAAATGGTAAAAAATAGTAAATAATAGACAAACCAAGGTCAAACTAGGTTAACTTAGGTCAAACTTAGGTTAGAATTGGTAGAAAGCCATGAAAGGTTAATAGACAATGTGTAATTATGTAAGAGGACCTGCCCCTATTATGGACGAGGGGACATAGACCCTAGAGCCTATCTCTACATCATAGGATTACCACTAGCAAGTGAGAGATCTTAGCAGGGCTTAGGCTTTACCATGTCACATTCATGCCCAAGGTGAGAGGTTACAAGGGGTTACTAATAGCTTTGATAGAGAGGTGGCATTCAGAGACCAGTTCCTTCCATCTACCTGTTGGAGAGGCCACTATGACCTTGGAGGATGTATGACACATCCTCTAGATTCTGATCCATGGGGAGTTGGTAGTATATTATATCATAATAGGGAGAGCTACACTACAATAGATGTTTAGTTGTAGAGATGCAAAGCTAGGTATTAGAGACTATGAGATAGGATGGAAGGTATTGGTGGCACAACATGAGTGTCTGATTGCAATGATATGCTAGGTTGTGGGTGGGTTACTAATACCATAAGTGAGAGGGCATGGAATCACTATTGGATGGGGTAGGATATTGGAGTGGATGGGGAGGATGATAAGGGGAGGGTAGATGATGATGAGGAGGGTGGAGAGAGTTGGGGTGGGGGTGGTGATGTGGATGATAGAGGGGAGTCAGATGGAGGTGGGGATGATGATGAGGGAGGGGATGATGAGGAGGATAGGGGTACAAATATTGTGATGATGGATATAGAGGAGGATTTGGTGGATAACACAGAGGGTATGCTAGTACTAGTATAGATAGGGCCTAGTGAGTAAGAGTTATAGATGATGGAGGTGATTAGAGGGCTATAGAATCAATTAGAGGAGTGCCAGGTAGTGATTGAATGAGTTGCAGTAGAGAGGAATGTTGTGATATTCACTTAATATGTAGCAATATGGAGGGAAAAGAAAGTAGTCTACGAGTCTCAAGACTTTTTTAGTAGCATCACAAATGCATCCTTTCAAGAGTTGGATGGGATGGTGGGTGCAACACATGTAGAGACATAGTATTGGAGGGCACATTACGAGATGGTAGTGCCATAGGAGTAGAGGGTGGAAAGATATCAAGCAATGAGATCTCATACACAATGGACATAGAGGACATAGAGTAGTGGAGGTGTGATGGGACCGATGGGGCCACCATAGATAGGTGAGGGTTCATACTCAAGGTTTGATAGAGACTATGAGGCAAAGAAAAATATAGGTTGACATAAACATGCTCTTGTGTAGAGGGGCTTCTTTTGTTTTTGTTATGCTCTTTCATGTTTCATGCCTATGGGAAATCAGTCTTGATGTAAACAATGATCATGTACTTTGATACTTTTTGAGACATTTTTGAGATGTACCTATGTTATGATGACTTACATGAGATGGATTATGCACATGCTTATATGCTTTATATGGATACATTTATGTTTTTGTATGTGGACTTTATATGATGACATCATGCATTGGTTTAGCACATGTTATGCTTAGAAAATGATATCTTATTTTTTGCCATATGTTTTTCCCATGAAATGAATGCAAATGAAATGTGAAATGTGATGAATGAATGCAAATGTAATGTAAAATATTGTGAATGCCATGTTTATGTATATGTATTGCTTTGGGATTTTTGGATTTTTGACATATGAAGGAATGATGAATGATGATTTCTTTTTGGTGTATCAAAATTCATGACTATGGTGGTGGTGAACAAGATGGATGTTTAGAGAATAAAGGAGATGAGATGAGGACCAATAAGTATGAGGTGAGGACTTTTGAATCTAGAAAATGCACTATATGTCAAAGGATATTTATTTTGATATGGGAAATGGGATGCAACTCATCATGGCATAAATGCAAATCTTTTACGTAAACAAGCACAATGCAAAAAAAAAAAAGACCTTGTCTTTCTTGAGGCATATATAAATGCCCCAAACTCTCAAAGGTACTTTCAATAGACATAAAACAAATGAAAACCATAAACCATCTCGACCACTCTCATAGATCAATTTATATCATCAAATAGCATTGGAACATGATCGAAGTAAAACAAAGAAAAAATAAATCACTCACTAAACAACGTGATTCAACAACTATTCTCATCCATTATTACTTTCATTTAAGTGTCTTTAGTTATTGTCTTATTGATTATGTGACAAGTTTGTTTGTTGGTTCGGTTGATAGGATCACAATGAAAAGTTGGATTGATTGTTGATTCACATTGCTCAGATAGTAGGTTAAGGTGTGATTGTCATTGAAGTGCAGTGCTTTGAGTTTTAGTCTACAGAAGTGCAATTGTTTAAGAAAAAGGGGATGATTATCCATAGTGACTATTCACAAGGTTTTTTGAAAATTTTTGATGGGTTTTGTGATTTTTAGGGTTTTTGAGGATATTTGATGTTTTTGCATTGCTCATTTCTTTATAACATTTAATGCTTTTTAGGGATTTTTTTAGGACACTTTAATGATTTTTAGGGATTTTTTCAGGATATTTTATGATTTTTATCAAAGTTTTTAGGACATTTTATGATTTTTATGGATTTGTTTAGGACATTTTATGATTTTATTGATCTTTTTAGGATATTTTATACCTTTTATCAATTTCTTCAAGAAATTTATGATTTTTATAGAGTTTTTTAGGACATTGTATGACTTTTATGGATTTGATCAAGATATTTTATGACTTTTATGGATTTTTTTAGGACATTTTATGATTTTTATTGTTTTTTTCAGGATGGTTTATGATTTTTATGGATTTTTTCAGGATGTTTTATGATGATGGATTTGTTTAGCACATTTTATGATTTTTAGGTCTTTTTTCAAGATCATATTTGAATTTTAAGTGTTTCTTAGGATCATAAAGGATTCACAAGTGTTAACTCCAATCTGATATGTGATAAGTCCAATGTTATTGTGTGCTTAGGGAAAAGTCCCTAGTTCAATTTTAAACTTGCACATTGTGTAGGTTATATGCCCTAGGCAAGACACAAACTATGTACAAAGGCCAAAGATAGAGTATGTATAGACTAGTGACGGTTGAGTAAGATAACAATGGACATTAACTAGTTCATGGGCCATGATCAAGGACTATGGATGTCTTTTAATATGAAGAATGTGATTAGGGAATGATGGGGGGGGGGGGACTAGATGGAATCTTGATAAATGGAGGAGAAATAACTGATAACACATGGTGCCTATTTGCCAAGTTTTCACAATGGTACTTATCCAAAATGCTTGTTAGATAGGTTTTCACTTTTGGACAAATTTTTTCTCTTGACTCAAATTCTCATGGCAAGATGCCTGTTTGCTAGGTTTTCATCAAGGTATCCATTTTTTAAAAAAAAAAATTTGTTTCTTTTTTAATAACTTTTTTCTTTTTTGTGATATTTTATCAGTACTTTTTTCCATTTTTTTCATATTATTTTAGGACTTTTAGACATAATCAAGTGTAGTACTTGTGGAGATGCATGTTGTTAATGGATAAGGGTGATGATTCACCCTCTAAAGTTGCAAGTTAATATACTTGAGCCCCAAATGCTGTAGTGATTACATAGGGTCCTTCCAAATTTGGTTCAAATTTGTTTGGTTTCTCTCTATGTTCTTGAGTCTTGTAGTTCATTTTTAGGACTAGATCACCAAACTTAAAATGATGACCTTAGACTTTATTGTTACATCTCCTTTTGAGTTAGTTTTGGTAAGCTTGTAGATGTGTCAAGGTGGCTCGCCTCCTCTCATCTAGTATTTCAAGTTCATACAACCTAGATACTTTGTAGTTTTCATCATCAACAATGTCCTATAGGTATATTCTCAATGATGGAATTTCAATCTCAATAGGAAGTATGACCTTAACACCATAGACTAGAGAGTATGGTGTTGCACCAGTGGGAGCACACACACTTGATTTGTAGGCCTGAAGAGTTGTATTTAATTGCAAGTGCTAGTCTTGACCAAAATTAATGACAATCCTTTGGAAAATCTTGACAATGGTCTTATTAGATGCTTTTTCTTGGCCATTTCCCTATGGATGGTAAATACTAGAATATCCATGATAGATGTTGTACTTCTTGCAAAAATTATCAACATCCTAGTTTTGAAATGAACTTCCATGATCGAAGATAATAGCCAAGGGAATTCCATAGCTATATATGATATAGTTCAAGATGAACCTTTGATGCAGGAGCATCCAGAGGTATAAGGGCAATCCTGTGTCATCCAAAAAAATGTACTTAGACTTAGTTTTTGTTTCATGTGTTTTCATTTCTGGATACTCATTTGGGTCAAATAAAGGTTCCAACTCTCTCAGTTCTACTATTAGTGTTCTAGGTTAGAGTTTTTAATCACCTTGGGATACGTGTAAATGCCAAAAAAATAGGAGTATGTAATTGAGCCATCATTTTGGTGAACTAGAAGGTTTAAATTGGTTAGATGATTCTAATTGTAATTTAGAGCATTCTAGAAAAAGAATCAGGTCAAAAGGCCCCACAGTTAGAAAGTTATCGCAGTTTTTCAGTATTTGGAGACATCCTAAGAATGCTTCAAAGTTAGGTTAGGGGCATTAAATGACCTAAAATAGGGCCAAAAAATGGGGACAAGAAAAGCTGGTTCATAGGGCTATAGAGCGCTTCAAGAGCTTTTCAAAAATTTAAACAGTTCATCAATCGGAGCTACGGTTCAAAAGTTATGCCTCCCAAAAGTTTGGTTACCATTTCTGGATTCTTCTAATTTTGTGCTGACTTCTAATGCAACTTCTAGAGCATTCTATTTGGTCAGTGGATGCCAACTAGCACTTTCTAGAATTTATTTCTAATCCTTAACCCTTTAGGGTCTATTTAAGAACATTTCTAGCATTGTAAAAGGCAATTCGGAGTGGAGTTTGAGAGGAGGTACTAAAAGGAGAAATTATCTCTAGATTATTACTGTTGTAAGCCCTTAGGGCATGTTTTGAAGTCTATTTCCTCTGTACTAAATGTATTAGCTTATTTAAAAAGTTAATAAAGTTTTCCCTTTCTTGTCCTATCCACTCTATACTTGGGTTGTGTCCCCATCAAGTCGTATCAGAGCTGGTTTTCCTGAGTGTGTAGACAGAGCACTGACTATGAGGCAGTTTGCACTAGGACTGTGTGGTTGTGGGTTTAAGTTAAGAGGATGCCTCCATGAAGAGAGCATGGTGGAAGGGCTGGAGCTATTAATCTTGAGGAGGTTAGAGCCCTCCAAAGGTAGGTACAAGCATTGCAAGAGGAGCTCCGTAGAGGAACAAATGTTCCTGTAGGTGACAAAAGTGAGGATGACAATGACAAAGAAGAAATTGGACCAGAAGGGGAATTTGATGGGGAAGTTTTGAATCAAGTAGAGGAAAGGATTGTTAGGTCCATTACTAAGTTTGGAAAAACACCTATAATTGATGTGGGTGTATTTTCAAGAAATCTAAAACCAGATGAGTTGATCAACTGGATCAATGAACTGGAAGAGTACTTTGAGTATGAGGATATTAGAGATCTAGATAGGGTTAAGTTTGGAAAGGCCAAAATGAAAGACCATGTCAAAATTTGGTGGCAAGAGGTTCAATTGGAAAGAAATAGAAGAGGAAAGGAGAAGATCACAAGGTGGGATCATATGGTGGACAAATTGAAGAAGCAATTCATTCCTGTTGATTATGAGCTAGATTTGTTTAAGAAGATGCATGGGTTAAAGCAAGAAGGAAAATCAGTCCAAGAATATACCGAGGAGTTTTACTAACTTTTAATTAGAGTAGGGCATGCAAAAGAAAATAAGGAGAAGGTTGCTTGTTATATCAGTGGGTTGCAACCTAGCATCCAGGAGGAATTAAGTCTGGTAAGAATGACCAGCATTGAAGAGGCATACTAGTTTGCCCTATGAGTTGAAGAGAATCTAAATAAGAGGTTTGAAGGGAGACAAAGAGGGTGTGGTCAAGGAGGAAGAGGTAGTGGTAGGTCATCTAGAGGTCGAAATGAAAGCCAAAAGAAGAATGAAGATGTGGGTACTAGCAGGAACCAGAGGAATGAGGGTTTCAACTACCCTCGAGATCAAGACTTTGGAAATTAGAGAGGAAGAGGTAGAGGATGTGGACAAGGAAGAGGAGGTTTCTATGGTACCTATTTCCATTGGATTGAAGAAGGTCATCGTGCCTTTGAATGCCCTCAATGACAAGGAAGGAAAAATAGGAGAGCTGAGGGTCAAGCTAGGGTTGCTCATGTGGATGAGGATACACAATCATCACATTTAGAGGATGCAGAAAGAGGAGAGACTTTAGTGAATGAAAGGGTCCTACTAAGTGGTGAAATTGAACTAGGACAAAGGAGGAGTTTATTTTGTACTAGGTGCAAGTGTGAGGATAAATGTTGTGATGTGATCATTGATGGTGGTAGCACTGATAAATTGGTATCAGAAGAGATGGTCTCTAAGCTGAAGCTCAAGAGGGAGAAACACCCCCAACACTATCAAATTTCTTGGGTGAAAGATGATCATAAGGTCCTGGTAAGTGAACAATGTTTAGTGAAATTCAAAATTGGGAGTTACCATGATGAAGTTCTCTGTGATGTTATTCCAATGGATGTTTGCCATCTATTATTGGGTAGACCGTGGTAGTTTTATAGGCATGCATTACATGATGGTCATGCAAACACCTACTCTCTAACAAAGGATGGAGTTCACCACAAACTGAAGCCCATGAAAAGGGAAGGTGAAAAGGTATGTAGTAGTGCTAAGATTTGTCTTGTTGATAGAAGGAAGTTTTTAGATGGCATGAAACATCAGCGTATGTGCTATGCTTTGATTCCTAAGAAAGATAAAGAAGGTAGTAGTGAAATATCACTTGAAGTTTCAGACTTACTAGATGAGTTTGGAGATATCATCTCTGATAATTTTCCAGAAGGATTACCACTGGTAAGGCAAATCAGTCATCAGATAGATTTAATCCTAGGATCTATTTTTCCTAACAAGGCTGCTAATAGGATGACTCCTACTGAAACTGAGGAGCTAAATAGACAGGTTCAGGAGCTACTGAGAAAGGGCTTGATTCGAGAGAGCCTGAGTCCATGTGTAGTACCTATAGTATTAGCACCAAATAAGGATGGAGAGTGGAGGATGTGTACAAAATCTCAAGCTATAAATAGGATAACCATCAAGTATCAATTTCCTTAGCCAATAATGGATGATATGGACTGCTTGAGTGGAGCTCAGTACTTCACAAAGATAGATCTCAAGAGTGGCTATCATTAGATATGGATACGAGAAGGAGATGAGTGGAAAATAGACTTCAAGACCAAGGAGGGTCTTTATGAGTGGTTAGTCATGCCCTTTGGATTGACAAATGCCCCGAGCACCTTCATGCGGCTTATGAATGATGTACTTAAGAAGTTCTTGGGAAAATTTGTTATTGTCTATTTGGATGATATTTTAATTTTCAGTAGGACTTTGGAAGAACATTTATTGCATATTCATAGTGTCCTTGAAAGATTAAGGGAAGAGAAACTATTAATTAATCTGAAGAAGTGTATCTTTGCAAAAAGGGAATTAGTCTACTTGGGGTTTGTTATATCACCTAAAGGTCTCAAAATGGATCTAGAGAAGGTAAAAGCCATCTTGGAATGACCTACTCCAAGGTCTTCTACTAAGGTAAGATCATTTCATGGTCTGGTTAGTTTTTACAAGAAGTTCATTAAGAATTTTAGTGGCATATGTGCACCCCTGACTGACACAATAAGAGGGGATAGAAAAGAGTTCAAATGGATTGCAGCAGCTGTGAGAAGTTTCGAATTGCTAAAGAAGAAGGTGTTAGAACAACCTGTGTTGGCACTTCCAAATTTTAGAAAGGTGTTCCAGGTGGATTGTGATGCTAGTGGTAGTGCTATTGGGGCTGTATTAAGCCAAGAAGGTAAGCCTATTGCATATTTTAGTGAAAAATTGAATGATGCAAAAAGGAAGTATTCTGTTTATGATCAAGAGTTCTATGCAATATTTTAGGCCTTAAAGAAATGGAGGCATTATTTATTGCCAAAGGAATTTATTTTGTATACCAATCATTAGGCATTATAGTACCTAAATAGACAAGGTAAATTGAATCAGAGGCATATGAAGTGGGTAGAGTTCTTGCAGAGCTATACATTTGTGTTGAAGCATAGAAGTGGAAAATCTAACAGGGTTGCAGATGCACTAAGTGGGAGACAGTTGTTGCTTACAGTAATGCAAGTTGAAGTAGTTGGGTTTGATGAACTCAAGAATCTATACCCTGAGGATCCTAATTTTTTTGAAGCGTGGAAAGCTTGTAAAGAGCCTATTGTTGTAGACAGAACTAAGTGGTTAGACTATCTGATTCAGGATGGTATGTTGTTCAAGAGCAGTCAATTATGCATTCCAAGGAGTTCCATGAGGAAAAAATTGACTAAAGAAAAACATAGTGGAGGGATGGCAAGACATTTTGGTCGAGATTAGACCATTGTCTTTCTTAGAGAACATTATTTTTGGCCTCAGATTTCACAAGATGTGAAGAAGTTTTTACAGAATTGCCAAATTTGTCAAGTTGCCAAGGGATTTAGTCACAATACTGGACTATATCAGCCATTTCCTATTCCATCAAAGCCATGGGAGGACATAAGTATGGATTTTTTTCTTGGATTGCCAAGGACACAAAGGGGTAATGACTCAGTATTGGTGGTGGTTGATAGGTTCTCCAAAATGGCACATTTCATTCCATGCCACAAAACTCATGATGCTGTCCATATTGCAGACTTGTTTTTCAGAGAGGTGGTAAGACTACATGGTCTCCCAAGGAGTATAGTTTCTGACAGAGACACTAAATTTGTGGGGTATTTCTAGAGAACATTGTGGAAAAAGTTGAGAACAGACTTGAAATTTAGTCCCACACATCACCCACAAACTGATGGCCAAACAGAAGTCTATAAATAGGAGTATTGGTAGATCACCATTCCAAATTGTATATGAAAGTAGCCTAAGGACTGCACCAGAATTGAGGAAGATAGAGCAAGGGGAGAGGACAAGTGCTAAAGCTGAAGAATTTTTTGAACATATCAAGCATCTACATGGGGAGGTTCAAGCACACATTACCAAGATGAATCAAGAGAATAAAGCTAGGGCTGATCAAAGGAGAAGACATAAGAAATTCCAAGTATAGGATCTAGTCATGGTACACTTAAGAAAAGAAAGATTTCCAGCCGGTACTTACAATAAGCTGAAAATGAAGAAATTTGGCCCTTGCAAAATTTTGAAGAAACATGACTTAGGAAATGCATATGAGGTGGAGTTTCCAGATGGTATTCACATTTCTCCTATTTTCAACATTGCAAACTTAACAGAGTATCATGATGATGGTGCAGATGAGGAGCCGATGTTAGAGCCATGTCCAATTCCTACTTCTAAGAAGGAGGAGATAGATGACATTCTAGATCATTGTGTGGGCAGGAGTACTAGAAATAGGCAGTATGAAGAGTATTTGGTCAAGTGGAAAGGATGGCCAATCAAGGACTCAACTTGGATTTCAACAGCTGAGGTTTCCCATTTGGGATTTCCTCTACCATTCATAAAGTGACAGGGTCACTTTTCAATCTACCCTGGGTGTCTGATGCAGGAGCATCCAGAGGTATAAAGGCAATCCTGTGTCATCCAAACAAATGTACTTAGACTTAGTTTTTGTTTCATGTGTTTTCATTTCTGGATACCCATTTGGGTCAAATAAAGGTTCCAACTCTCACAGTTCCATTATTAGTGTTCTAGGTTAGAGTTTTTAATCACCTTGGGATATGTGTAAATGTCAAAAAAATAGGAGTATGTAATTGAGTGATCATTTTGGTGAACTAGAAGGTGTAAATTTGTTAGATGATTTTAATTGTAATTTAGAGCATTCCAAAAAAAGAATCAGGTCAAAAGGCCCCACAGTTTGAAAGTTATCGCAGTTTTTCGGTATCTGGAGACATCCTAAGAATGCTTCAAAGTTAGGTTAGGGGCATTAAATGACCTCAAATAGGGCAAAAAAATGGGGGATGAGTGAAGTTGGTCCATAAGGTTATAGAGCACTTTGAGAGCTTTCCAGAAATGTAAATGGTTTGTCAATCGGAGCTACGGTTCAAAAGTTATGCCTCCTGGAAGTTTGGTTACTGTTTCTGGATTCTTCTAATTTTGTGCCTACTTCTAATGTGACTTCTAGAGCCTTCTATTTGGTTGGTGGATGCCAACTAGCACTTTATAGAATGTATTCCTAATCCTGAACCCTCTAAGGTCTATTTAAGAACATTTCTGGCATTGTAAAAGGCAGTTCGGAGTGGAGTTTGAGAGGAGGTACTAAAAGGAGAAATTATCTCCAAATTATTACTGTTGTAAGCCCTTAGGGCATGTTTTGAAGTCTATTTCCTATATACTAAATGTATTAGCTTATTTAAAAAGTTAATAAATTTTTCCCTTTCTTGTCATGTCCATTGTGTACTTGGGTTGTGTCCCCATCAACCTTGAAATCTACTTTCCAGTGGTGAAAGTTAGAGGGACGACTTCAACCCACTTGGTAAAGTATTTACTTGCTATGATGATGAACTTATGGCCATTAGAGGAAGGAGGAGAAATATCTTTGGCAAGATCAAATGCCCATTGTAAAAAGGGCCATATAGAGATAACTTGTTGAAGTTTTTGCACTGGTGCATGGATTAGATTACCATGTATTTGGCACTTATGACATGTTTTCATAAAATTATAAGCATCTTATTCCATGGTGGGCCAATCATATCTAGCTTTGACTAGTTTCTTTGCTAGACTCAAACCATTGAAATGGCCTCCACATATAATGTTGGAGTTAAATTTCCAATAGTAGTCAATGATAATTGTTGCACATGTGGAAAACCTTGTTGAGTTGCTAGCAACACAAGTTTAGTTTAGGTTTGAGTCAAAGAGTTCTAGTTTGAATCAATTTCTTATTGTAGATGTGTTTGAGTTAGGTGTTCATAAGTTTAAGTTAGCTGTCAAGTTTGTGTGTGTGCTATCAATCATGAAGTAGTTTGTTGTCAATCTAATTAGCAGTCATTCACGAAAGTTCTTGGGTCAAGCTATTGTATAATTTTCTATATATTATTCAATAAAGTTAAGCAGGAAGTTCTTTCTTTCTCTATTTTGTTTCTGCTATTCTATTTTTCCAATATGGTATTAGAGCCATCTTTCTATTAAGTTCTATCTATTAGAGAAGAAGTTGTTAAGAAAATGAGGGTTGGAGAAGAGCCACCAGATGATTATGATTTTATTCAAGAATTTATTTGATTTTGAAGAAGTCTATGCTCTAAAAATAGGTAAAGATGTGTTAGAGGTTAGATGGATGCTTGAATAGTTTGAGGTGCAATAGGATCGAAGAAGCTATACCTTTACAACGGTTATGAGGCATTCCATGTGGAGATAGTGTGTCCAATAGTTTAGGAAGATCTGAAAGTCTAGAAGCTTGGCATCATACCTTTATAAGGGTTAAGGGACATTTCATGTGGAGATGGTGTGTTCAATGGTGTTTCGAAGCTAGATGATAGCTACATAACTATGAGAAAGTCTTACTCCTCTATGACATATTTTCAATGTATAATTTCTACATAATTATTCCTTAGTTGTCACATTAAGTGGGGGTGTTGGAGTTAATGTTCCAAAAATAGTGGATAATAATTGTTGTACATGTGGAAAACCTTGTTGAGTTGCTAGAAACACAAGTTTAGTTTACATGTGAGTCAAAGTTCTAGTTTGAATCAAGTTCTTATTGTAGACATGTTTGAGTTAGGTTTCCATAAGTTTTAGTTAGCTACCAAGTTTTAGTGTATATTGCCAATCATGAAGTAGTTTGTTGTCAATTGAATTAGCAGTCATTTAGGAATGTTGTTGGGTCAATCTATTGTATAAATTTGTATCTATTATTCAATAAAATTAAGATGGAAGTTATTTATTTTTTTCTTTTTTTTTTCTTTTTTTGTTGTTGTTCTATTTTTCAAATATATACCTTTGTGTGCCTCATGTAAGGTAGTTTCAGCTTCTTAAGAGTCATGGCATTTGAGAAGAAGTTTCAACTCTTGCAAGTCAAGGCATCTTGTAAAGGGTATCACTAATGATGATGTATCTAGTAGCTTGAGAGATAAAGGCTCTATGTTATTTCTTGGATAATTTAGAGGGTAGGATTTGAGCATGTAGATAGTCATAAATGTCTTGATACCAAGGGGAATTGGGACCAATTGATGGGGATCTTCTTCAACTAAGAGTGTTCTAGCTCTTCCCAAGATACTCCTAGCCTAATATATGGTTTTTTCTCCTAACCCTAACCTATAGGATCCCTCTACAATCCCCTTTCTCCAAGAAACTCTCCCAATAATTCAAATTTCCATGATATTCCCCTAATTCACCAAATATGCATTCTCTGGCATAGATTTCCAAAAATTCCCCAAATGCACCAATTAAATAGAAAAAAAAGATTGAAACTTCATACTAAGATTCTTGACCCATTTCCCATCATTTTGCACCATTCTTTCAAGTTTCCCACACACAAATCACCAATTTTCCTAGTTAGCCATTGTAGCCCTAAGAGCACCTATTAGCCCTCTTAGAAACAAGGAGAGTGCTATAACTCAAAAAAAACCTTAATAAGGCCCCTTGGTGTATTCTAGGCTTTTTTTTTTCTATGAACAACCCTCGAAGATTTTGTAGGTCTTGGGCTCCAGTATTGTTGGTACATTATAGATTCAGAAAACCTTCCTTTTAAGGGGTTTAAAGGCAATGTTTGTGTTTTCTTCTCCATAGGAATAAAAATCCTTACCCAACCTCCTCCTTTTAGTTTTGATCCCTTCATACATTTCTTCTAAATTTCCAACTCAAGATTAAACCATGTCAATCATTTGTTCCTTATAAAACTTCTTTACAAGCATCTCCTTGCACCTTGCCAAGCTTGCTCGCTTGCCTAGTGCTCACTTGTTAAAATAGAATTTTGCCTTCCACAACCTCCAAAAACACTATTTAAACTATAGAAAGAGGTCATTTATTGGTCTCCAAGAGTTGTGGTGATTTGACCAAGGACACTCAAGCCATATCCCATTTCACACTTGTAAAACAAAACTGAACAAAAGGATGCCTATTTGAAAATTAAAAAAACTATACATAGATTCAAGGCATAAACAAAAGATCTTATGGAATAAAAAGAAACTCCTTTTTAATCCAAAAACTCTATTCAATCTTCAAAACTACACTTCAAATGTACAAAACTATCCTACTACAGCTGTTGTCCGTACACCCAACTGCTCAACCCTTAGAAATGAGTTGGAAAGATATTAGATACAGTTCATGCTCCATTCTAGCCTGAAGTTAGAACCATAAATTCCCAATTATTTGGTTTTCCAAAAACTGCCCAAAAGTTGTCAAGCAATTATGCAAAACTTACAATGTTTGCAATGCAACTTTTTAACAATTTTTGCAATTTTACTAGTACATTCCTCAAATTTGGATAGAATGTTACAAAACCTTCCAAGATGATCATATAAAATATAGGGACCACCTTTACATAATCTCTTCCCCCTTTTATGGCATTTTATCCCATTTTTCCACTTAGAGTAACTTTTGCAATTTTGCTCCTATCAGTACCTAATTGACAAGATTAGACTCCCTATCTAAAACCTATCAAATAAAACCAACTAAACTCACCTTGGGACTTTATAAATAGTCCTTATTATCCCAATGGTTGGTTAAACCATCTACAAACCAAAATTAAGCTTAGTGCTTTACCTTACCCTAGGTGCTCCTACATCTCCAACAAGTTCACACTCGAACTTAAATTAAGAGAGTTCAAATGCCAGAATCAAGAGTTGCTCTACAAGGAACTCACAACATTCCACATTTTGAGGCATATCAATCATAGAAGTGATGGTGGCCATAGTTTAATCTTTCTTGTTGTGTATTCTTGGGATTAGTGTTACCCTAGTTTTAGTTTATATATTTTTCTCTAGGGTTTTGAGTCATGTCAAATGCCAAAGTCTTGAGTTTAAGTTTAGATTTCCTATAGGATGATCTTTCTTCTCATCATCTCTTTGAGCCAACCTAATGCGAGAATCATATGAGCAATGCATCTTTCCAAAGCTAGGTGATTAGGGTTTGGAGGGTTTGTTATGCCTTATTTCAATGAGAAGAAGGTCTTGATATTCTACTAATTCATATTTTATTGTTACTAATCATGTCAAAGACAAGGATTTATGCCATGAAGTAGTTCTTCATGAAAGAATTTCTAAATCTCTGAGAGTTTCTAACTTCATGGTCAAAGGTTTATATCTAAAGAAGGTTAGATTTAAAGAGATCATAGACATATCTAGAGAAAATGCAGTAGAGAACATTAAAGACTGAGGGTAAAGATTTATATGTAGACCATTAGGACAAGTTAGAAGCAAGATCAATTAAATTCAATATAGAGTGAATGTTCAAAAATGATGAAGTAAACAAGTCGAAGGTGGTATGACCCTTTTTGAAATAAAATCGATGATTAATATTTAATCTATGTGTATACATTGCAGAGTTGAAAAGTCAATTTAATAAAAGAGTGCATGTTATTGGCTATTTGAAAAGTCCAAATGCTTACCTATCAGATTGAGTCCCATTTAAATATTAAATGAAAGTTGAATACCTTTAAATTGTTAGATCTTATAAGATCCATGATCATCGTTATGTCACTATTAAAAGTTGTTCGATCATTATTTGTAGTAACATAATGATGGATTAACACATATCTTAATGGGCCTACTATATTCCATGGGGTACATACATGCCAACGTTAGATTATTTGGTTAATAAAGTAATGCCACATTTATGCCATGAGGTATATAATTGGAAGGTGGACCTACACCACAAAGAAAATAGAAGCTTAATATCTTTTGTTGCCACTATTGGATCAAAAAGGATATATTTTTTTCACCATCTTGCTATGTAAAGTTGTTAGAAGAAATCTCATAGAAAAAAAATGATGATTATACACGTGGAATAAACAGATCCATAATGCAAAAGGAAATCAATGAGTTAAAATATTTAAATGAACACCATTAGATTGGAGATGGATCTACATTTTTCACTATATCATTGTGTAAAGTTGCAAGGGAAATAATCTATTCAACAAAGAAATAGGAAGACATGTATACACTGAGGGACCCATGGAGGAAGTTATAAAAGAAGGTTATAATGTTTTAATCACGATCATTAATTTAAGATCTATGACCAAAATTTGAAAATGGAGTGACCATTGGAATATGAAATGCATGGGTTTGGTGCAAAATGACAAAAAATGAAGAAAATAGTGATTTTCTAGAGGATTTTCCAAAGATTACAGGAAGCTGAATAGTCATTGCATGTTTTTAGAAGCGCCATGTATTCATAATTATCACTAGAAGAGATACCACATGCTCATATCATGATGCAAATTGGATAATTTCATATTTTATTCTCATTTTCTTTTCTATTATATGAATGTTGCTCTACCAAAATCAAGGAAGGATAGAGAACTATAAATGTAACCCCATTTGATAACACAAAGGTTATAAAAGTTGATGGTGAATTCATCTATAATTCCATTAACCCTATTTTCTTGTAATGTTTTGTTGCCCATGCATATATTAGTTCTGCATTAAGAGTTAAAGGAAAATTATATGTGATCCTATGATAATAAGGTGAATTCCATTTCATTTTGATATTTGTAGTAGAAGTGATTCTATTTAGTTTCTTCGTATATGATTTAGATTCCTCTCTTCATTTCATATCATGTTAGATAGTTTCATTGGCAATTGAAGAATAGATGTGCATGAATCTATTAGTAACTTGTTGAATTCACTAGTACAAAAGCAACAATATATTACTAAATAAACTACTAAAAATTGTAGATATGTGACTAATATTGATCATGTGACCAATGGTACTTTATTGTTAGACATTTATCTCCCAACCAAATTTATGACTAAATTATTTTAATCATTGATTACGTTATTGATTCGGTTGCTTATTGTTGTTACTTGGTAGTTTATATGATAGTTTATTTGGTAATTTTGGTAGTTTATTTGGTAGTATATTTAGTAGTTTTCGGGTAGTATATATGGTAGTTGATTTGGTAGTTTTTCAGGGTAGTTTATATGGTAGTTTATTTGGTAATTTTGGTAGTATATTTGGTAGTCTATTTAATCATTAATTTAGTCATCTTAGGACATGATGGAATTGAACCACCATCCTCCTACTTATAAAGCATGTGCTCTTCCATTGAGCTAGTACCCTTTAAAGAATAATGCAAAAAATTGACAAAGATAAAGATTCATTTTTCATTGCTAAGGGTAAAATATTCTTGTAAAAAATTAAGGACACTCATAAAATTTTAAATAAATTAATAATTATATTAATTTATTTATACCTTTCTCAAATTGAAACTTCCAAGCTTAATTTCATAGTTAGACAAATGCCAAGACAAGCTTGGTTCTATCTTCTATGTAATTAAGACTAAGTTACCCATGAATGATAATAGCTTGCAAGGAACCACAAAAGACTTGTTTATGATTGTCAAATTCATTGAGTGCATCTTTTATCAACAAACATATCTTTTTATGAATTTTCTATTCTTATCTTTATATTGTTCATATTCAATATGTTTTATTTGTCTTTAATTACCAACAAGGAGATATATTTATTGTTCACATTCAATATGTTTTGTTTTGATTGAGGTAGATGAAAATTTAGCTACAAAGTAGTGAGAGGCTAAGTATTCACAAATGATTGAGGGGTACTTAACTAGGAGGTTCTAGTTCAACCATTTTGACATAAAAGTTCAAATTTTAACTCATTTATAATTTTACAGCTAACAATGTGTAAATAATAAAAATTAGATGTATTTTTTATAAATTTAGAAACCATATTTGTTCATATGCAACTTTGTCAAGTTCAAAATAAGGCTATCCCTATACTACTTGATGTTATCACCTTGTGTTTCATTTATTTATTTCTAGCACAATATTCTCTTCATCATTTAATTGCTTGAGAAATTATTGGAAGTTTTACCTATACAAGGAGATGATCCACTACAATTTGGAGCTTTGGCCTAAGGAGCCAATCCTCTCTCTTTAGTTACACATTATTTGATTTAGATTTTTTTATGAATTTAAAGATAATGTGTAATATGATACTGAAACTTCCTTAAATTCCCCAAAAGGTTCTAAAGGTAAGAAAATCAATGCAAAGGATCATTATAATGAAGCTTGGTTGAAAGGTCAATTTTCGTAGTCAAATGTGCCTTGGCCAATTTCTACTACAGTTCTTTTGATAGGGATTGTCATTTTGGGACAACAGTGATAGCATGAGAGGTGTCAAAATCCATTGAAAGTGTTTTGTCTGGGGAGTTGGGGATAGACTTGGAGATTATATTTAATAAAATTTTGAACTTATGGGCACATCTGCTAGTTGGTTTCAATGGTTGTAACTGTGCTGAGATTTGTTTATGTGATGGTTGAAGAAGGGTATGTAAAAAAACTATAAACAATGCTTGGTAAGAATTGAAATCCCATGAAGTGTATATCCAAATTTAGCTAAATAAGAACTTAAATAATACCCTATAGATGACAAAGGTATGGAGGAAAAAAGTGGATGAGATTTCCATCTTCTTTCAAGGTTTCATGGAGGAAAATCTTCTTGAATGTGAGAACAAAGCTCTCTATGGTAGAGAAATGGAAGACCAATAATAATTATGTTTAAAAATATATATAATTTAAAATTAATATAATATTTGCTATGAAATATACATTTT
Organism: Cupressus sempervirens; assembly: GCA_028749045.1. NCBI lineage: Eukaryota > Viridiplantae > Streptophyta > Pinopsida > Cupressales > Cupressaceae > Cupressus > Cupressus sempervirens. Next base: position 499,177,301 of record CM053793.1, on the reverse strand, counting down.
ATCTAAATATGTTATATGGTTAAAGTATTTAGTGTAAATTACAAGTGGGAAGGGTTTTTTTATTGATTTTACTGATACAGGTTACAAACCCTTTGTATACCTATGGTACTCATGAATGTTGATGCCAATAGCATTAAAAACAACACTAGAATAAAGAAAAGAAAGTCTCTTCCCACAAAAGAGATGTTGAGGAAAGAATTAATTGTTGTGTCATTTTCTTATATTCAAAATTTAAAGGCTAACATGAACATTTGAATTCGTAAGCCCATGAATAAGATGGGCCCATTTGGCAACAAAAATACAAGTGGAATAAGCATTTGTATATTCTTAAAATTTTGAATTCTTTGTTTGGATGCACCAAATCAGAATTTTAATAGGAATAAAAATTGGAATACATATTCTAATTTTGGCCCAAAAATGAGCATTTTCTATTCCACCTAAATAGGTGGAATAGGAATACGTATTCCTATTCCAATTTTTTTAATTTTAGAAAAGATAAATTTTTGAGTCTATGAATTTTGCATCAAATTTTCAGTGAACCAAACAAGAATAGGAACACATAACCCTATTTTCTATTCAAGAATAAGTATTCCTATTCCCATTTTGATATTCCCGTAGCCAAACGGACATAACAAATCAAGATTTTAATCTAAATTTTTTTGATAGTGTATAGGGAAATGCCCACCTAGGTTAACATGGATTATTTCACCTCTATGATAGTTTTCTTTATTATATATATATATATATGGAAAAAGTGGATGAGCCACTAGATATATTTAACATATTAAGTAAAAACTAGTTCAAGAGCTCAACTAGGAAAGAACCAAAAAGAAAACCTGGCATCGTTGCCATATTTACAATTGACTTAACATTGATACTTACAATCTGGCTGTATCGATGAACAACCTATCAAACTTCAAAATTTTTTGAACTTAAGAAAATTTCATCACATAGTAGGCATAATGGACTCAAAATAGATCAAAACAAGAATTTCAAAATTCTTAAAAACATGCCAGAAGAGAGGAGAAGAAAGCCTAGCAAGATAGAAAGATACCACTATGCTATCTTTCATCCATATCTTCATTGGGAGCAGCCATTGCAGAGAAGTCCCATCCCAAATCTAGATGTCATGTAGGGGCAACATCCCAACCCAAGCTCAGGCCCTTGGCAACAACAATGTCCCAACCCAAACTTGGGCCCTCAGTAACAACATTTGAGGTGCTAGTAGAGAAACCCGTGAATGAAGGCACGTCCCAACCACTAAGTATAGTGACATCTCGGTGTAGAGGTCAAGTGGTTTTTACTAAGGCAAGGTGACTAAGACCAAGTTCTTTGGGAGCTAAGAACAAATAGGCACCAAATTCACTGACCAAATGAATAGGGGTGGCCGAGGGTGTCTTCATTTGAGCATTTTTTTCTCGTGCATCATAAATTTGAATTCCCAAAATGTCAATTAGAGAAAAAATAATTTTCTTCACCTTCTCAGTCAACTGGAAACCCAGAGCATGAGCAGTGAATTGCAGGGTCTTGAGTAGGAACTGAGTGTTGTGCTTCTCAAAGATTTTCTACATCACTTCAAAGGTCATGATGGCCTCATGGTTCTTCATGAGCATTGCTCTTGAAAATATGACACCAACTAGGGAATTTCCAGTCCACAAGTCATAATTCTACATCACACATTTTAGTTTATTATTTGCCCATAATTTTGGCCAAACTACCTTGATTGCAATAATTTCTAGTCTTGATGAAGATTGAAGAAGATCCATAGCATTGGAGAGAAAGATGGAGACCAAGGTTGAAGGAAATAAAACATTCCTTGGAGATGCAGAGAAAAGATCTTCCCCAATTATGGTTCGAATCGCACGTCGGATGTTATATGAGTATACAATAAACATACTATCTAGAGATGCATCCTCCAGAGGATGAAAAATTGTGTCTCCATCCAATGCCAGTTGAATCCTGATTCTAAAGTTTTTGGGCAAGATGCTACAATGGAATTGATGGCAAGAATTGCATTTCACACAAACATCTTATGGGGACAACATGTTGGAAGCACTTTGAATGGAAAACACAACAAGCTGGATAAATATGTTATATTGAAATCCATTCTACATCTTAAATTAAGTCCCTTAGCATACACACATAGGAAGTGGAGTACTTGCACTCATGTGTAATAAATATAGTACCATTAAATCAAAAATTAGTTGCAAATTGAGAAGGGCAAAGAACAAATTTGATTTTCCCAAAATTGAAGATTGAGAAATTTGATCTATAGTCATGTATGTTGAAATTAATTTTTCCGAGTGCAAAATGCCACATGGCCAAACTGAAACAAAATCCTACTCAATTAGTGTTAGTGTTCTTTTTAATGATAAAGATTTATCAAATTTTTTTCTTAATTTCACACGTGAGAGCCTAATTTATGAGAGCTACAATAAATGTTCAATGCCCAATTTGTATAGTGCAATGACCATGGGATGATGTCAAACTGTCCACTATAGTGTACTCAGCACATATGATGATATGGTTTGCTTGGAATCATCCACAATTTAGCACATGAAATACTGTCGACACCTAGAACACATTTGGCACCTTGATCTTCTCAGCACACTCGACACCAGAAACACAGTCGGCACTAGAAACACAGTCGACACCTAAAACAACTTGGCAACAATGATAATTCTAACTCGGCATTAGTAGTAGCAGTAATGATAATTCTAACTTGGCATTAGTAGTAACTTGACACATGAAGTGTGTTAGCTTACTCATCTAGCTCATTACGTGCATAATACACGGTGATCGACACCTAAGGTCATTGTCTTAGTAGGTGTCAACCATGACTCAGCATATGATAGAATGTCCACTATAGCATACTTAGCACATATGACATTCTGGTTTACTGGGCTTCATCACTCGTATATGTTCTTTTTTATATTTCTATTAAACATATCAGATTTTTTTAAAAATTTTTTGTATTATATATTTATATTATATTTAAAATATTAAATTTATTCTGAATTAAAATTAATTTTGTAATCCAAACTATTGGTTTAGATAAATAATAATTAAAAGTATCCATTAAAGAATAATAATAATATTAGGATTATGTTTATAGTAAATACTAATATGAAATCTAAAATATAGAAGGTGTATATGATAAATGAGAAATAAGTATAAATGGTAAATAAGAAAGTTAAAAGGGAAGTAAAATTATAATTTTTTGCTATTGAATTGAAAAATAAGTTATAATTCCTTTTTCTACTAACAATAGAAGATTAAACAAACTTTATATTTAAAAGTGTCGCAAATTTTTAGACATTGAAAATTTTTCATTTAAAAATAGTAATATTTTAAATAAGTTGTACACACAGTTCAAATAAGTTATAAAATTTTAAGTAAATTGTTCTATCCTCTTTCATTTATTGTGATAAATGGAAGTATAATTTATATTAAAGAAGCATATACTGTTGAGGCATGATGGCATAAGTAAATTCTAATTAAATTTATAAGGGACCATAGGACTACAAAATTGGTATTTAGCTAAAAAGAATTTTAAGATATGACAATTTCACAACTACTTATTACAAGATTCAACATCCCCAAGTGAAAAATTAAGCTTACGCTTGAGCTTAAGTATCTTTCAAAACCCTAAAATGACTAAAAAGGTACATTAAGAAATGGATGGAATAAAAAATTCACTAAATGCCAAAAAATAGTTTTGGTCATTGAATCATATTTAAGATTTAATATTCTTTAGTTGAATCGTGATAAATAAATCCATGTCAAGATATATTTATATGTTTAAAAATAAAAAGTTGAAAATTTTATAATTTTGTAAGTTGTATCAATTGTAATTGACAATTTAAAAGTTGTCGCTTATGTTACTAAGGAATTTAATACAATCTTTGGCAATTAAAGTGTGTAATTTCCAAAAGAATTATGAAAGACAGAGACTGATCGATGTATAATAGATAGGTAGGAGGGAGAAAATAATGTAATTCATAACATCCCCCTGGCTATCGCCTAGAGGGATAGGAAAGTTTAGAGAGAATAAACATGTGGATAACATATGTTCAAATGGTTTTGACTATGGTATTCTATAATATGTCATATGTATCCAAACAACAAAGTTTTGTTCATAGTTATTATACCTTTTGAATTATCGAATCTTTGTTTTGTTTCAGAATAAAATTTCAAGAATTGGTTATTCTATTCAAAGTTCTAATGTTTGTTTTGGGGATTGATTTGAATGTTTTAGTTTCAATGGGATTAAATAGGAGGAGTTTGTTTGGTTGTGGGAATATAAAAATGAGAATAGGAATACTTATTTTCAAATAGGAAAAATGGGGTTACGTATTACTACTTTGTTTGGTTCACCCAGAATTTGATGCCGAATTCATGGACTCAAAAAATTATGTTTTCTAAAATTTAAAATAGGAATAGGAATACTCAGAATATCAAATCCTCATTTTTGGGCCAAAATTGAAATATGTATTCCAATTTTATTTCTATTCCAGTTCCGATTTGATGCATCCAAATAGTGAATTCAAAATTTTAAGAATATAAATATGCCTATACCACTTGTATTACCTTTAACCGATTCAGACAAGGCACAAAAGGAGTTCTTAGTTCCTGGGTGAATTTTTCCCTTAGGAAAATTCTTATAGATATTAAGTTGGGAGAAGAAACTAAAGTTTCTGATTTCAATCAGCCATTGAAGAACATCAACTCTTCAATGTTGCAACCATTTGAGGTGGTGAAATATCTATTGAATTTGGTATTTAGGAGAGCTTCAATTTAGGAGTTCTATTTGTGCTTAAATTGGAGAATAGACTTTGGCTACTAGTTACAGTATGCATGCACGATACCATGCTACAGTATCTATGTTTGATTCATTTCCATTCTTATACATCACTATTATCAGTTGGCTATAGGTATGCATTTCATATCTAGTTTCCATATATTTGCATTGAAAAACTAAAAGAATTGCACTTGCATATTAGTTCCTTGTAAGAGGATATTACATTGGTATCAAAGCTTGCTTGAAAAGTGTTTGACAAAATGTTGAACAACTAAACTAGAGAAGATTTTTGTGTTTGAAGAAGTTATAACCTATTGGGGTTATTACATTAGTATCAGAGTTTACTTGAAAAGTGTTTGACAAAATGTCAAACAACTAAACTAGAGAAGATTTTGGTGTTTGAAGAAGTTACAATCTGTTAATCAGAGTTAAATTCCTACCATTCTGAGGGTTTAGCAATCACATGAAGCCATGTAGGGTTAGCTCTCATAGATTTTCCACTCACAAACAAGCTTTACTTGACAGGGAATAAGATTTTCACAAGAAGCCAGACACCATGGGTGACAAGCAAGAGCATAGCCCACCAAGAGAAAATAGGAATGATGATCAAGAAACAAGGGGATTCAGAGTAACGGTTATAGGACAAGAGCAGATGACTCGGGCTTTGTAGACACTCACCACCATGGTTGAGTGCATGAATTCATAGGATAGATAGAATTAGGAACAAGAGGATAACATGAGTACAATGGGATCGCCTAGAGCTCATAGAACTCTTTCTAGAACAATAGATAGAACCACATGTCCTACCTTTGTTAGAGAAGAACCAATACAAAAACCAATGGAGGAAGTTGAGGATGAGACATTTATAGATATCCTTATAGATGCAAATGATGAATGGAAATTATTGGCATTGCAAGTTTAGGAGAGGATGACCTTTGAACACTTTATAAATCAGAGAAGAGAACATTACAGGTCACTCAGTTAGGATAGGATGCCTAGGGGTCAAAATAGTGAGCTAAAGAGGGTTATTGACAAGCTTACTATGCCTATATTTGATGGGAGTGGTAAGATGATAGCTCAAGCCTGGATTCATAAGCTTGACACATTTTTGGCACCAAGGCCAATGATAGAGATTGAAGCTATCGAATATGCTACTTTGCATTTGGAAGGAGTAGCACATGATTGGTGGTACTATGGTATGTTAATACTTCAACATAATCAGGTGATAGAGTACCAAGACTTTGTGGATAGGTTGGTTGAAAGATTTGACAAGAAAGATCTAGAGGTTTATTTTCGAGAATTAGCACAGCTGAAACAAATAGGCAACTTTGAGTATTTCGTTGGTCAATTTCAACAGTTGGTAGTAATGGTGCCAAACATTTCAGAGTGTAGATTGATAGTTCTTTTCATTGAAGGCCTATCCAAACCACTGAGAGGTTGGATAAAAGGATTTGATCCAATTTCTTTACAAGAAGTTATGAAGAAGGCAAGAAGTATGGAACATGTAGTTCCAATAAGCAAATTTTAGTCCAAAGGAGCATCTTCTAGTAAGGATAACAAACCATTTTATTAAAAACTAGAGAGGACTAATTTTTAAATTGATTCTGAAGATAAAACTCAAGCACTTTTTGATAGGGAAACATTAAATGATTTGAGAAGGAAACAATTATGTTTCTATTATAAGGGACCCTATGATGCAAAGCATGACTATCCCCTTAGACCAAAGGGCAAAGCTAACTAAGTTATGTGGGCATACTATGAGGAATTAGAATCAGATAATTCAGACCAACAATTTGATATAGAGGAAATAGATGGTGAAAAAAAGGAAGACAAGACTAAAAACTTGTCTAAAATGGAGTTCAAGGCTGGGGAAGGAGATGAGCAACTTAGGGAATCTCGTCTCACTAGTATTATGCAAGAAGGATCATTTTAAATGAGAGGAGTACTTGCTAGACAATGAGTTATAACTTTGGTTAATACTAGTGCTACTCATAATTTCATTAATGCTAGGTTGGTGGAAAGGTGTGGCATACAAATAGAGGAGTTTGGGGGAATTAGAGTGAGGGTAGCTAATGGCTATGTCCTCAATTGTGATCATAAGATCATTGGACTCCAATTGGAAGTTAATAATTATGTCTTTAAGGAATATTTCTATGTTGTGCCTATGGGAGATACAGATATAGTCCTTCAAATGAGTTGGTTGCATGATATTAGTGTGTTCACTCTTAATCTTAAGAAGATGGAGATGAGGTTTAAAGTAAATGGGAAGACACAAATTTTTAAGGCAATTAGGAAAAATGATTTCAGAATGGTCTCTTTCTAGAGGATGGCTAGATTGATTTGACATGATCAGGTGGAGTGGGTAGCAGAGTGCATGTTAATGCCATCATAGGAGGGGCAACAAAAGACTAAATATCCTCCTAATATTTAGAAGCTTATGGTTAGACACTTTAAGGTGTTATGTGACATTCCACCAAGTAGAGCACCAGACAAGGGTATTAAGCACATCATTGAGTTAGAGGAGGGGGCTAAACCCATCATGATTACACCTTATAGGCATCCAAAGAGGTTGATGAATGAAATTGAAAAAAGCCATAAAGGAGTTACTTGCTATGGGCCACATTAGACCAAGTAAATCTTCTTTCGCTTCTTCAATGGTGTTAGTGAAAAAGAAGGATGAAATGTTAAGGATGTGCATTGATTACAAGGTGCTTAATAGGAAGACAATTAAAAATAGGTACTGCATTCCTAGGATCAATGAGTTGATAAATGAGCTTCGTGGACCTTGCTTCTTCTCAAAAAATAGATTTGGGATCAGGTTATCACCATATCAAAGTTAGAGAGTAGGACATTGAGAAGACAACCTTTATATGTCATTGTGTTCATTCTAAGTTTGTAGTTATGCCATTTGGACTAACTAATGCACTTGCTACTTTTTAGGCAACAATGAATAGGGTTTTCCATCCTCAATTGAGAAAAAATGTACTTGTCTTCTTTGATGATATCTTGGTGTATAGTAGATCTTGGGAGGAGCACTTGGTTCACCTTGACACGGTGCTTGATATATTGGGCAAAGAGTCCTTGTATGCAAAGAAGTTGAAATGTGATTTGGGTGTGACAGAGTTGTTGTATTTGGGTCACATCATCAATGTAAAAGTTGTAAGCATGAATCCTAAAAAGATTTGTGTCATTGTGGAGTGTCCTTCACTAATGAACCTTACATAGTTGAGGGGATTTCTTGGATTATGTGGTTTCTACAGGAGGTTTGTGGATGGATATTCCAAGTATGCAACACCCTTGATAGATTTGATGATAAAGGGAGCTTTCTTGTGGACTCCTGAAGCACCAAAGTGTTTTGAGAAATTTAAGGAGTTGATGACTTCCTATCCAGTTTTAGCATTATTAGATTTCAGCAAACCTTTTGAGTTACACAGTGATGCTTTCGGAGAGGGCATTGAAGCAATGGCTATGCAGGAGAAGCACCCTATTACTTATGAGAGCAAGAAATTAAGAGGGCCATAATGGAGCTTCAACATTTATGATAAGGAGATGTTATCCATTATGCATTCTTTGGCTAAATTTGGGCAATATTTGGTAGGTAGCAAGTTTTGTATCAAAATCAACCATAATAGCCTAAAACACTTTTTGGGGTAGCAAGATCTCAATGATAGGCAATAGAATTGGGTAAGCAAGTTATAGTCTTATGAATTTGATATTATATATTTTAAAGGGACACAAAATGTAGTTGTCAATGCTTTATCACATAGGTCCCATTTGAGCTTATTGACAAACATATTAGAGGATTGGAGACACTTGATCCTTGCAAAGTATGCAAAGGTTACATGGATCGCCAAATTCATAGATGGAACTATTCAAGACATCAGATACACCCTTGTGAATGAGCTCATCATTTAAAAGGGGGAAATATTTTTGGTTCCAGGCTCAATAGTGAGGAGGATGGTTCTAAAATATTTTCATGATTCACCTATGGCAGGACATCCTAGTTTTTCCAAGACATATTGGTAGATTAGAGAGCACTTCACATGGAAACGGCTCAAAGTAGAAGTACTTCAGTATATTAGGGAGTGTCCCACCTGCCAACATAATAAGAAGGAACACTCCTATCCAGGCGGTTTGTTTCAGCCACTTCTGATTCCTAATAGGAAGTGGGAGTGTTTATCTATGGACTTCATCATAGGACTACCTTGAGTCCAAGGCAGGGACTACATATATGTGGTTGTGGATCACCTTACAAAGTTTGTACACTTCTTTCCAATCATTTCTATATACACTACTATATAGGTGGCAGAGTTGTTCTTCAAGGAGATATTCAAACTACATGGCTTACCTTAGAGCATTATGAGTGTTAGAGATAGTAGGTTTATGAGTCAATTTTGGCAGAAGCTATTCAGGTTGTGTGCGATAGAGCTCACTCCCAGTACTAGCTACTAGCCTCAAATAGATGGTTAGATAGAGATAGTGAATAAATGGGTGGAGGGTTATCTCAAAAATTATATAGCAGGGCAACAGAAGGCATCGGTAAAGTGGATTTATCTCTATGAGTATTACTACAATACCACTTATCACATATCTATTCAGATGTCACCCTTTATGGCCTGATATGGGTATGAGGCACCCAATTTTATGGATCTACTTTTGAGTGACAATAGAGTGTCCAGTGCAGGTGATTTGTTATAGGAGAGTCAAGACATTGTTAAGACTCTCAAGGATAATATAATCAAGGCATAGAATCAATAGAAGCAGTATGCAAACTAGAAGAGGATATAATAGACTTTTGAGGTTGAAGATATGGTGTATCTTATGTTGCAACCTTACCGTCAATCCACTTTCAAGAAGAGTGGTGTCAAAAAACTTAAGCCATAATACTATGGTCCATTCAAGATTATTAGGAAAGTGGGAGAGGTGGTTTATGAGTTATATTTTCTTGCAGAGAGCAAGGTGCACAATATTTTTCATGTGTCATGCCTCAAGAAGGTAATAGAACATCATATTTTTTCTTCTATAGTGCTCCCACTCTTGGATGATGAGGGAAAATTGATATTGGTGCTAGAGGCTAGCATTGATTTTAGGGAAAGGAACTTGAGGTAGTGCACTATAAGGGAGTATTTGGTGAAATGGAAGGACTTGCCAGTAGAGGATGCAACATGGGAGAATGAGGAGATTTTGCAGAATCTGAACTTGAAGTTTCTTGAGGACAAGCAATTTTAGGGAGGGGGGATTGTAATGTCCCCATCTTTTTAGCATCTCAGTGGAGTTCTTAGCCTTGACATTCTCTGAAGGCTAAGTGGAGAAATAAGGAGAAATTGATTAAATTAATTTCTTATAAAGTCATTAAATAAATTAAAATAAAAAGGTGACTTTATATTTAATTAATTTAATTAATTGAGAGTGCATTAATTATTGGAAGGGGGAAACTTCTAGTAATTAATTTTTCTAAAAGAACAATTAATTATTGTATTGCAAGAGAGAATATTCTAGCGAGTGCATTTATTATTGGAAGGGGGAAACTTCTAGTAATTTAATTTCCTAAAAGCACATTAATTATTGAAAAGGGAGAAACTTCTAGAGAATGCAATTATTAAATATTTTATTTCCTTCTAGAAGGGTGAAGGAAAAGTATAAATAGAGGTGAGAGCTTCATTTTTTATCATCTGATTATTGTGAATTGCATTTGATATTAAGTTGGGAGACGAAACTAAAGTTTCTAATTTCAGTCAGCCATTGGAGAATATCAACTCTTCAGTGTTGCAACCATTTGAGGTGATGAAATATCCATTGAATTTGAAATTCAGGTGAGCTTCAATTCAAGAGTTCTATTTCTATGTAAATTGGAGAATAGATTTTGGCAGTCAACCATTGGAGAATGTCAACTCTTCAGTGTTGCAACCATTTGAGGTGGTGAAATATCCATTGAATTTGATATTCAGGAGAGCTTCAATTCAGGAGTTCTATTTGTGCTTAAATTGGAGAATAGATTTTTGCTGCTACAGTACGCATGCACGATGACACACTATTGTATCTATTTTTGATTTATTTCCAATCTTGGGCATCACTATTATCAGTTGGTTGGAGGTACACATTTCATATCTAGTTTCCATGCATTTGCATTGAAAATGCCAAAAGAATTGTACTTGCATATTAGTTCCTTGTAAGATGATATTACATTGGTATCAAAGCTTGCTTGAAAAGTGTTTGACAAAATGTTAAACAACTAAACTAGAGAAGATTTTAGTGTTTGAAGAAGTTATAACCTGTTGGGGTTATTACATTGGTATTAGAGCTTGCTTGAAAAGTGTTTGACAAAATGTTGCACAACTAAACTATAGAAGATTTTGGTATTTGAATAACCTATTGGGATTATTACACTAACTAATCTCACAAAACTACCTTTCCAATACTAAGAGTATTAATAATAATTATCACAATAATTCCAATTGAAGGAAATTGTAATAGCTTGCATCTAATTTTGAGACATTATTTGAACCTTTGTCTACACAATTTCCCAAATGTGTGTATGATCATATCCATAGAGACAATGAAACTTTGTAAAGAAGAGTTATTTTTCAATGCACAACTCCAACAATATCTCATGGTGGAGGAGCTCCTTCCCATGCCAATTTGCTCCAATTCTTAGTATCTCTCATAGAGACTTCTCCTTTGGGTATTATTTATTCCTCCAAAATGATAGATGTTAATGAACATATTTGAGATTGAGGAGATAGACAAGTTGGGAGATAATACATTATGTTTATCATTCACATCTCTAACGTCCTACTATAGTACAGATCCATCATGTGTTTCGAAGGAAAATACTTTGTAAAATGATTGTGAAAGGGTTGAGAAGGGATAAATAAAGGACATTCACCATGAGAAATGAATTCTAATGTATCACTAATTGATATTTAATAATTTTTTATGTGTCAAGTTCAACTATATGATGATAGTTGTTGTAATTAGATGTCCCTTGCTATTTTGCCTCTTATTCGTGTTGAAAAAGGTTTAGATACATGGTCCTTTTGATCTGGACTTGTAGGAAAATAAGTTAACTATCTTTTGGATAAGGTTTGAGAAAGTATCATGATATATGGAAAGATCAAATAGATTCTTTAAAAACTATCACAAACCCTCCATTTAGAGTGAGTTGGAAGGGTTTAAAATTATTGGTAATTTTAAATGTTAAAAAAATTGATTCTTTATTTTTCTTGTAGTAGACTCATAAGCCTTTCAAATGCATATGGTTTTGCATCAAATTGTTTCAGCACAAAGGTAATATAATGATTTATAGCAGGATGAAACTATAATCTTTTTTATGAGATGGATTTAGGAATCTACTTTTGGATTTTGTGAGACCTGTGGTTGATTGTAGGCATCCAATTTTCAACAGCTAGCCATAAAGAAATTGGACGGGGTGTAAATATCAAAGAAATATTTATAAACTCTGAAATATATCTACCAGAGAAGATATAAAAAATATATTGAAGCCAAGAGACCCTTTGCTAATATTTGCTAATATATCATAACAACATATGGAAAAGATACTTGGCTAATATTTGGATAGCTAGTAAGGAGGCTTAGAAAATACCTTAATCAAGAATATAACAAACAAGGATTGGTTGTGATAGTTAGGAATGGTCAATGTATGTCAGAGAAGCCTGTGTATGAAATATTGCAAAGTTTGAATGTTTTTTTTTTTTTTTTGGTTTCATATTAATTTGTGATCACTTATAATGCCTTAGGAATAATTTCTTAAAAGGTTCAAACATTTGTGAATTCCCTAAGTTGGAGTTATGTTTCAAACTTATTCCTTTTGTGTTGACTGTCATCATATTCCACTATTTTTCTCATAGTAGTTTTGGTTTTCTTGAAGGGTGCATGGTCATTTCGTGAATGTGACTTTTAATCCTTGTGGAATGACCTTAATTTAAGGTGTATATTACATATCTAACTCCATACATCCAGATATAAAGTAGAATTTTGGTAACCATAGTGACATGCATTGAAAAAACTAATAAAATTGGTTGCTAGGGTACAACAATAGACATTCTAACTTAACAATAGGTATATTTTATATTTCGGAACATTTTGATATTGTGGACCATCTTGACAATTATAAGTTGGCAAGATGCATATAGAGAAACATTAAAAGGTGGCAAAAAGGCATGTTTGAATATTTGAAATGTGGTAAAAAATAAAAAGGTAAATTGAAAGAAACATTGTTTTTGTGGAAACATAGATGGGACTTGTCATTTAATGGTCACCTGCATGTTTTCACCAAGTGTGAGAATTTTGTGGCAGACTTGAAATGTTTTTAAAATGCAGTTTTGTTTGTGGGCAATTTTTGGTTGAAAGAACATATTACTGCAAAGGTTTTTTAGAAAATTTTAAGTTTTATCTGCAAACTGGTAAATACTTTGATCTCTGAATGCAAATTGTTTCATGATCTTCTCTGCAAAATTGATGGTTTTCACAAAGGTTTCAACTCATCTTCAGCATATTGCTTATATTGCAAAAGTTTTTTTTCTCTACAAACTGTAAGTTTTTTACGTCCTCCATGATTTATTGTATGGTCTTTAGCATATGAAAGTAGACTATTTGAAGACTTCTTTTTGCAGAAATATGAGTTTGATTTTACCACTAAAAAGGTTTTTGAAGAAAAAATTTTACTAGGTAAAGTTTTTTTTTTTTTTGTTTGTATACTTAACCATTTGATTTTGTTCATTTTGGATGAGGCATTGGGGAAAAAAATAAAATGATATCTCACTGAGGAATAAAGCAAGAATTTGTTTAAGGGTTTCTTTGTAAACAATGGCAACCAAGAATAGTGAAGGTAAAAAGGTTATCCAAAAACAAGTATGCATGCTTGGCAAAATTTTTGAGCATAAGGATATGAAATATGGTTTTAGTTTTTCTTTGAAAGAAGACAAATTGTTTTCTTCTTCTTTTTCAGTTTCAAAAAGAAATCATACAAGGGTTTTGAAGAATGTTTTATTTCTTTTTCATACAATGAAATATGTGGAATACTATTTCAAAGAAGATAAAAAAATTCTCTTCTTTCAGTTTCAAAAAAGAGAATTAAAAAATCACAGTCAGTTTACTGTCATATAGTAATTTGTTTTAAAAAGAAGAAAGAAAGGGTTTTGAGGAATAAATTTTTGTTGAAAGGTTTTATTCATTTTTCTTAAAAAAAAATTCTTCAAATCTGGTTTTAAAGGCAAAGAGATTTGATTCAACATTTGTTTGAAAAAAAAAAGGATGAAAAAGTCCAGAATGATTCTCACTGATTTTTTTCAAAGGAAAAAATATTTTTTCATCAATAACAGTTTCAGATTTTTCAAATAATGGGGTCACTATTTTTTGGATCCTAAAAATGACATTCTTTAAAGATTTTATTTTGGGGCCCCTTGAGGGTTTCAAATCTGGAATACTACTTCACAGTATGGAAACTTATATGGCTGACGGTGGACAAATCCAAGACTTAACTAATTTGAGTTGGTTTTAAAACAACATTTCAAAAGGGTTTTTGTAAAATGACCCTAACTAGTTTAGTTGGTTCTGTAACTAATTCATTTCAAAATTCATCTCTATATATAGAGAACATTGTAAAATCTAAAAGTGATATGTGTGTGAAAAAGGCATTGAAAGAGACACATATACATTTGTGAAAGATTTGAAAAGAGTTGTATTTAAAAGCTATATTATAAGTTTGTATACATTTATAGATGCAACATATACATTTGTATGTGTATATGAGATTGTAAGAATAGCAAGTGATAAAAAGGGTTAAACACCCTGAGCATTTTTTGTTGCTGATTATAAAGGAATTGAAGCTCAATAAAGATTACAACTTCATGGAGTGGTTTTTCTCCTTATGACAAATCCTATTTGAGAAATTTTGAGGGTTTCCCACTCGGCAAAATATGTGTCTCTATACTTTTTGAGTTGATATTTCTTTCTATTCATGGTGAATATTTTTAATTTCCAGTACTATTTTATATTCAACTATGAATGGTTAAAGGATTGAAATTAGCATTTTGAATTAAATTTATATAGTTTTGATTCACCCTCCCTCCTCTCAGAACCCTAATACTTCCAACAAGTGGTATCATAGCATAGGATTCCTTTTAGGAATTGTTCCCAGGATTATTTGGAAGTTATGGCATAGGCTAAAGGAGCTTCCCTTAATAGGGCTCCACTATTTGATGGAAACGATTATGTTTCGTGGAAAGTAATGATGGAGGCCTTTATACGCTCTTTAGATGTAAGAATGTGGGATGTTGTTATTACATAGTATACTATCCCACCAATAGTCCCTATTGATGTAAATGATAAATTGACATTTGAGTTGGATAAAAAGGCAAGATATGCCCTTCTTTGTGGTTTCACAAAAGATGTTTTTGCTAAAGTTGTCTATTGCAAGTCAACAAATGACATTTGGGTCAAACTTGAAACAATCTATCAAGGAGATGAAAAAGTAAAAGAATTCAAACTGCTAACTCTCAAAACACAGTTTGATAATCTACAAATGGATGAAGATGAAACTATTGTAGCATACTTCTTAAGAATTGATAAAGTAGTAAATTCTAGAAAGGGTCTAGGTGAACAAATAGAAGAACGTGATATAGTTTCAAAAGTCATTAGGTTAGTGTTACCTAAATTTGAAACTAAAATATCTACATTAGAAGAAAAGAAAAGTTTTTAAAAAATGACCCTACATCAATTACAAGGAACTCTAATTGCATATGAAATGAGGATTAGCAGTCAAGCTAGTTCCTCATCAAAAGAAATAGCTTTTAAGGCTGAAAAACATGATGAAAGAGATTCAGACCTAATAGATGCTTTAGAAGCATTATTGGTCAAAAGAATGAGAAAGAAGTACAAAGGAAAACCTAAATGTTTCAGCTATGGTCATTTAGGACATTTTGCTACAAAATGTCCAAATGTTGAACTAGAAGATTGTGATGAGAAAACTGAGAAGTTTTCCAAAAAGAAACATTGGAATCAAAACAAAAGATTTTAAGGATTATAAAAAGAAAAGTCTTTTGTCAAAAGAAGATTCTAATGAAGAATCTAGTGATGCTTACGAAGAAGGGGAAAGACTATTCATGGCTGAAATAGTCCATACCCCTAAAACTGAATCCAGTGAATCTGAATCTTTATCTAATTCAGATGAAGAAGTAGATCTTGAAGAAGAACTTCTAAAATATTTGCAAGAACTTAAAAGATTAAAGACATGAATTTCAAATCATGAAATTGAAAATCAAAAACTTTTAGAAGAGTTAAAAGAAGAAAATCTGATTATAGAAAATCAAAAGTTCTTGAAGAAAAGGATAAGAAATTGAATGTTTTACAAAGTTCATCTGAAGAGTCTAGTAGTTAGGAAACCAATTTTTTTTCAATGGTTATTGTTTCAACTGCAATGTCTTTGGGCACAATGATAGTTTTTTGTGAAAACAACACCAATCAAGGCGAAATAAAAATTATCAGGTGCTTTAAATGTTTCCACTATGGCCATTATGCTAATCAATGTAAATTGAATTTGAGACCTAAACAGGTCTAGAAGCAAGTAAAGACGACTAAAAAATCTTTAATTGTTAAAACAACCCTATTTGCTCAAAAATATGCAACATGGGTTTTGGATAGTGACTGCTCACACCATATGATAGGATGTAAAAGAAAATTCAAAACCCTAGAAGATTTTGATGGAGGGTTTGTACGATTTGGTGATAATTTAGGAGCTTATATAATAGGAAGAGGCTCAATAATTTTGAACAAGGACACACCAATTCATGATGTATACATTGTTGAAGGTTTAAAACATAACCTATTAAGTGTCAGTCAGATTTGTGATAGTGGGTACTTTATTTATTTTAATGAAAAAGGATGCTATATCAAAAATGGAAGAGATAGGGTCATTTCTAGTGGGTTAAGAATAGGTGGAAATCTATATAACTTAATTGATTCTACTGTTCAAGAAATTTCATTAGTTAATACTTGTCTTATGAGTCAAGTAGAAGAGAATTGGATGTGGCATAAAAGATTGGGACATCTAAATTTTGATAATCTTGCTAGAATCAGCAAGAACAAAAAGGTCAGAGGACTACCACAAATAACCAAACCAACAAATATTTGTGAAGAATGTGTTAAGGGAAAACAAACGAGAGCATCTTTTAAAACAAAAGAATACTCATCAAGTAAACCACTTGAGTTAGTGCATATTAATCTACGTGGTCCAACTGAAATTACTTCATTAAATGGTGCAAAATATTTCATACTATTCATAGATGATTATTCAAGAATGGTTTGGGTAACATTTCTAAAACATAAATCAGAAGCCTTTGACCGTTTTAATTTTTTTAGAAAAATGGTAGAAAGAGAGACTAATTTAAAACTGAAATTTTTGAGATTAGATAGGGGAGGAGAATTCAACTCTCAGGAATTCATTGAGTATTATGAAAAACATGGCATAAAAAGATAATACTCTATTGCTAGGACACCACAACAAAATGGTGTTGTAGAAAGGAAAAATAGAACTATAAAAGAAATGGCTAGGACCATGCTAAATGAAGCAAAAATTCTTGATAAATTCTGGAAAGAAGCTGTTCATACAACTATTTAAATCTTAAATAGAGCACAAATTAGAGTTAGAACAACTTATACTCCATGTGAATTATGTAATGGAAAAACAAAAAATGTCAAGAATTTCAAGATGTTTGGCTGTAAATGTTTTATCAAAAAGAATGATGATTCTCTTGAGAACTTTAACACAAGATTTGATGAAGAGATTTTTCTTGGGTACCCCACATATAGCAAAGCCTATAAATGTTATAATAAAAGGTTGAACAAAATTGTAGAAGCTATAAATGTCATATTTGATGAAAATTCTATGTGCTACAATGACAAAGAAGATCATGAAGATTCATCTTTCCATAAATTAGAAACTTTACATGATGAACATCTTGAAAATGATGAAACTAAATTAGTTGTTGAAAATGAACTTGCCGATGAAACTGAACCAGAAAATTGCTCAGGTCCCAAAATAACAAGTCTTAGTTCAAAAATAAAAACTTCTTCTAGAATAATAGCCAAGAGACATCCTGAGTCTCAAGTTATTAGAGATGTAGAAAAGGGAATTTTAACTAGAAGAAAAGCCAAAATAGGTGAACAAGGAAACATTGTTGAACACATTTTCTTAATAGAAGATTTTGAACCAAAGAATGTTGTTGAAGCCTTATCAAACTTCTATTGGCAAAATGCTATGCTCGAAAATATAAACCAAATAGAGAAAAACAAGACTTGGGAACTTGTTCCTAGACCTAATGATAAAAATGTCATAGGTGGAAAATGGATATTCTATAACAAACTAAATGAAGATGGAAAAGTGATCAGAAATAAAGCTAGATTTGTATGCAAAGGCTATGCTCAGCAAGAAATAATTGGTTTTGGTGAAATCTTTGCACCGGTTGCAAGGATGGAATCAATTAGAATCTTTCTTGCATATGTTAGTTATATAAAAATCACTGTTTATCAAATGGATGTCAAAACTATATTCTTGAATGAGTATTTTGAAGAGGAAGTCTATATGGAATAACCAGAAGGATTTGAATCTCTTGACAAACCTGATTGTGTTTATCACCTCAAAAAGGTTTTGTATGGCTTAAAACAAGTTCCTAGAGCTTGGTATTCCAGTCAGATAAACATTTAACTGCAAATGGATTTTCTCATGGAAAGGTAGATAGTACTTTGTATATCAAAATCATAATTGATGAAATTTTGGCAATAGAAATCTATGTGGATGATATTATTTTTGGGTCTACTATGACGAATTAGCAAAACATTTTTCAAAAATTATGGAATTTGAGTTTGAAATGTCAATGTTGGGTGTGCTCACATTTTTCCTTGGTTTGCAAGTCTCACAACTTGAACATGGACTATTTTTCACAAACAAAACATGCAAGAGAAATGTTGTGAAAGTTTAATATGGTTGACTATAAACTAGTAAGTACTCCTATGGAGACAGGCTGCAAACTAACAAAGAATGATGACTCACCTTTAGTAAATCAAACTCTCTATAGATCCATGATTGGAAGTTTGTTATATCTTATAGCATCTAGACCTAACATAATGCAAGTATTATGTATGGTGTCAAGATTTCAATCTAATTTCAAGATTGGGGTGGATCTAATGATAAAAAGAGCACCAGTGGTGTAGCCTTCTTTCTTGGTGAGTGTTTAGTTGTTTGGCATAATAAAAAATAGGATTGTGTCACTTTATCAACTTGTGAATCTGAATATGTTGTTGCTGTTAGAATTCTTTTAGAATAACTGAGAGGGGGGGTGAATCAGTTATCCAAGGTTCAAATGCCCTAATAACACTTTTTCACTACTTTTAATGAATCCATACACTTTTCATTCATCCAAACCTAAATCAACCATATTAGCAAGTTACAGTAAATCAACATGCAGAGATAAAACATGCAAGATCAACACATGACACAATGATTTACGTGGAAACCCAATTTGGGAAAAACCACCAGTAACATGCTACTTGATTTTCACTTTTCTAAAGTGATGCCCTATTACAAGCCTACCCTATTAAAGGCTTACAACACACTGTTAAATGTGACCTTGTTAGAGGATTTCACCAAACTATTAGGAATGGGCCTGGTTAAAGGACTTCTGAACATTTACTTGGAATGTCACCCTGTTAAAGGATTTACCTCATGGCTATTAAACCAACCTAAGTCCATAGGATTTAAACAATTTGTTACAATTGCTAGAGAGTAACAATAATGGCTTTTTGATCTGATACAACTTACAACATACTTTGCAAATTTCAGATCACTTCTTCAGTTCAGTCCTATTGCTTGGCTTTAATCATTTCAGCTTTGACAGCTTGTCTTCCTCTCAAGCTTCATCACATTGAGTCTTCTTACTCATCATGCCAATGCAATCGTCCTTGTGGTTGTCTATCCAAATAGTATTTATGTGCTTTCTTCTCCTTAGCACCTTCTTCAGCAATTATGCTTTCATGCTTGACCACATCTCTCTCTTTGCTTCATGACATTATGACTCCTTAAATAGAAATCTAATTTTCCTTTCCCGCTCAATTCTCTCTCTCCAATTTGTAGGGTTTCAAATGGATTAGGTAGGATACAATGTATCTACCTCATATCTTGTTCTTATCTAGAGACTTTGTCTAGGTTCCAGTTGTAACCTCAAAAATGTTCTACATGGTGTTCTATGCCACCAACTCATCATTCTTATCTTCCTTTTAATTCACAAACTTCTAGATAACAACCTTGTCAGCTTAGATCTGGAAAATCTTTGATTATCAAAATAATGCAACAACTCGACATTATTGGTTTACTAATGCTTAGCATCTCTATGTTACTCGACACTATTTGTTTTCTGATGCTCGACATCTATTTTCTAGATAGCTCAGCACCTAAATAAAACTATATAGTTCAAAACCTGATTACACTAGATCACTCAGCACTTGATATCACTTAGCACTTGATAAACTCTGTATCACTCAGCATCTAAAGTTCACTCGGCACTTGAAGTTGAACTTTCTCGGCTTCAACTAAGAATCTATTCAGCACCTGCTAGTTTTCTCGACTCTTTCTCTCTAATGAACTTTAGTTAGGCTTTATAGATCTCTTAGCTAAAACCTTATATCTTTGATATGTTTCAGTGTGCCCATTCTCTATGTCTTAGAGTATGTCATCAGTACATTATTTCATCAATGGCTTGACTAATCCTTCTACTTCATTCCAACATCATAACTTCAACCTTTCTCTAGGTGTTCCAATTACAACTTATTGATTTCCTCCTCCTTGTTAATCAACTAATTGATAGTATTTGGATCACTAAAGCAATTGTCATTCCTGCAAGTAGCAAGTTTGACATCAATGACAAAACAATGATTGAGAACATTCTTTACCAGTTCCATATGATCTTTTCAATCATTTCCAACAATCTCCCTCGTTGGAATTGATGGCAAACCAAACTGATCAATTGATCAACTTAGTTACCACCAAGATTTTATACGTTGTCTACTATGTTTCTTTGCTGTTGCATCCTTACACCTGATCTCATATATCTCCCTCTTTCATATATATCTCCTTCTTGCTTTGTATTGATTAGGTTTCTGCATATTTCTCCCTCTTTTTCATAAATGCCAAAGATGTAGCATCTTTATCATGCAAAATATAAGCTTTGGCTTCCTGATGTCTTCTCCCTCTATCACCATGCTTGTGACTGATTTGGAGTTTCTACTCCTGCTGTCATCCTCTGCATCATTCTTCTAATATTTCAATGATTTGTTCCTATTGATGCAAGGCAGCATCCTTGTTGTTTTAAACTACTTGAGTTAGGGGTATTACCCCCAACTTGCCTCTAAGATATTCATAAGCATCCTTAGGCAATGGTTTGGTGAAGATATCTGTAGTTTTTTCCTTTGTGTGAATGTATTCCAACTTCACTTATTTTTCTTCTACCAATTCTCTGACATAATGATACTTGATTGCGATGTGCTTGGTTTTTGCATGCATTACTAGATTTTGGATATGTTTATAGCACTTGTGTTATCACAATACAATATCACAGGTTTTGTTACCTATTCTTTCGTTCCTTTCAATAGATGTGTGAGCCATACAATGTTTGTGCAATTGACTGCTGCTGCCACATATTTTGATTTTGTAATGGACTGGGATGTGCATGTTTGTTTCTTGCTAGTCTAGGTAACTAGCCTTTTGCCTTGAAATAATGCACCTCCACTTGTGCTTTTTCTATCATCAATGTTGCCTCCCCAATCTGCATCTGTATATGCATTGAGCTCAAACTTTCCATTCTTTTTATAGTATAGACCAAAGTTATCAGTTCTTTTAAGATATCTCATTATTCTTTTTACTACTATGAGATGATTTTTTTTGGGATTAGCAAATAATTTACCCACTATTCCAATTACTAATGCTATGTCTGGTCTGCTATGTACAACATATTGTAGTTTTCCAATCATAGATCTGTACATTGTTTGATTGACTTCAGCTGATTCATCATTTTTGGATAGCTTATTTCCTGTTGCCATTGGTGTGCTGACTGGTTTGAACTCCTCCAATCCAAACATTTTAAGAATCTCTTTGATGTACTTTGATTATGTCACAAATGTACCATGTTTGAGTTGATGTACTTGCAATCCAACAAAAAATTTAATTTCTCCAAACATAGACATCTCAAATTCATGTTTCATTTTGTCAGCAAAGCCTTTTAAAAGCACTTCCTTTCCACCAAACACTATGTCATCCAAAATATTTTAGATACAATAATATCCTTACCTTCTTCTTCTTTGATGTACATGTTTCTATTATCATCAATTCTTTCAAATCTTATTTGCACTAGATACTTGTGAAGTCTCTCATACCATGCTCTTGATGCTTGTTTCAAACCATAGAGTGCTTTATGTAGCTTACAAACTATATCGCTATTGTTCTCATAAAAAAATCCCTCTGGTTGTTCAATGTAGACTTCTTCCTCTAGTATTCCATTTAAAAAAGTAGACTTTACATCCATCTGATAGACTTTAAAATCTTTATATGCAGCATATGCAAGTAAAGTTCTTACTCCTTCCATTCTAGCAATAGGGGTGAATGTTTCCCCATAGTCTAGTCCTTCTTCTTGAGAATAACCCTTGCATACTAGTCTAGCTTTGTTTCTGGTAATCTCACCGTTCTCATCTAGCTTATTTCTAAATACCCACTTGGTGCCAATCACATTCTTGTCAACTGGTATGGGAACCAAACTCCAAGTTTTGCTCTTCTTTATTTGATCAATCTCTTCTTCCATAGCTTTATACCAGTCATCATCTTGTAATGCACCATATATTGTCTTACGTTTAGATTTTCTAATCAAACATGATTCATGTCTCAGTCTGTTCCTTTTCATTGGTCTTGCATCTTTGTCACCAATTATCTATTCAGCAGGGTGATGTCTTTTTACATATTTGGATAATCTTGGTTCTGTCCTTGTTTTCATGTTTGATCTTTCTTATTAAAGGTCACTATGTACTGAGTTGTTAGGTTGTTCTTCATCTCTTTCATGTGTACTGACTTCAGAATTAGATTGTTTAATTCCTTCATTCTGCAACTTGGCTTCTGAATGCAACTTGGCATTCACCAGTTGTGAGTTGGCTAAAACTGAAACTTGTTGTTGAGTTTCAATTTGATTGACATCATCCTCATCAAAAATCATTCCTTCATAAGAATACACAAAGGTTCTATATTCATCCATTCTCTTTGGTTCTTCAGCTTGAACTTCTGTATGTTCATCAAATTTTACATTTGCACTTTCCACATTTTGTTAGTGTTAGTATTCAAACACTTGTATGCCTTACTTCTAGTGGAATAACCAAGGAATATGCCTTCATCAATTTTTGCATCAAATTTTCCATTTCTAGCATCTTTAAGGATAAAGAATTTTCAACCAAATACTTTGAAATGTTTTACATTGGGTGAGTGACCATACCATAATTCAAAAGGTGTTGTATTTGTACCTTTCTTGACTTGTACTCGGTTTAGTGTATGAACAACTACACTTACAGCTTCTCTCCAGTATTTTAGAGCAATAGTCTTTTCCATCATTAATGTTCTGGCACAGTCAATCACAGATCTATTTCTTCTTTTAGCAATTCCATTCTGTGGGAGAGTTCTAGGAGTTGACGTTTGTCTTTTGATTCCTTTATCATTACAAAATATCTCAAATTCATTTGATGTGAATTCACCATCTCTGTCTGATCTTAGGCATTTCAAGGTCTTTCTTGTTTCCTTGTCAACTGTAGCCACATACCACTTAAACATTTTAAAAACATCATATTTTTGCTTTAAGAACATAGCAGTCATCATCTTGGAATAGTCATCAACAAACAACATTATGTACTTATTTCCTTTATAGCTTTGTACTTCCATTGGACCACATAAGTCAGTATGAACTAACTCAAATACTTCTCTAGATGTATAGTTTTTTCTTTTGAAACTTGACTTTGTCATCTTTCCTAGCTGACACTGTTTGCACATGATATTTTCATGCTTCTTCAATTTTGGTAAACCTCTGACTTTCTTCATTTTACTGATATTGAGCACATTTTCAAAGTTGACATGACATAGCCTTCTATGCCATAACCATTCATCATCAAATTTTGCAATGAGACAAGAAACATCATCCATATCAAGGTAAAACAAATTACTTCTTGTTTGATCTCCTTTTCCTATCAGTTTACCATCAGTATCATAGATTTTTGAAGTTTTGTTTCCAAATTCTACTTTGCATCCTATATTGCTTAACTGTGAGACACTCAACAAATTGTAGTTTAATCTTTCAACATAGTATGCATTATCACATGAAATTTTCTCTATGAGCTTAATGGAACCTTTATATTTGATTTGACATGGAGCATCATTACCAAATCTAACACTATTTCCATCATACTGAGTAAAGTTAACAAACTTAATTTTGTCTCCTGTCATGTGATGTGAGCATCCACTATTTATGATCCACTTGTCATTCTTGTTCATACATGTTACCAGTGCTGTGGGCTCTTCTTCATCAGATTGGTCCTTCATGGCTACATAAAAAACTTCATCATCATTATCATCAAAATTTTCTTCAACAATATAACACTTCTTACCTTTGTCTTTGTAATCTCTCTTGTTATCTTCTCTTCTAAATTTCTTGCCTTCCTTGTAATCCTTTTTTCGTGTACACCTAGCAGAAATATGACCTACTTCATTGTAATTGAAACAAATGATAGGCATGTTACGTTTGAATTTTCCTTTACCTCTGTGAAATCTTCTAGCAAGTAGTGCTTCAAATTTTTCCACATCTTCCTCATCAGTGCTACTATCACTGGATACATATTTCATCTTTCTTGCTTTTTTTGATTTCATCTGTTCAACATCTTTTAGTGATAGCTTGGCCTTGAATGCAGATTCAACATTCTCAGGTCTATAGTTGTCAAAATTAGATAACTCAAATGCAGTGAGTCTACCCAGTATACCTTCAAAACTTAGATTGTTTCCTGGTACACATCTTAACTCTTATATTACTGATACTCTAATAGCATAGATAGGGAGAAAGGTTCTTAAGAACTTACTATTAATAGTATCTTCATCCAATTGACCACTCAAGCATCTTATTGCACTTACCACTTCCTTTATTCTTGCACCATACTAAGCAACATTCTCATTTTCCTCCATTTTCATATCATCAAACTTTCCTCTAAGACTTTCTCTTTTTGCTCTTTGTACATTCTGATCTCCTCCATAGATGTTTGATAGGGCTTTCCACATTTTGAATGCAGTGTCACATCCTTTGATATCATCAAATTCAACATAGTTGAGTGCAAAAGCAATCTCCAGCATTGTCTGATTGTGTTCCTATTTGTTTTTCATATCTTCTGCAGTAAGAGTACCTGTTGGATCAACATGTTTAGTAACAATTGAATTTTGGGCATAATCTCCTATGGATCCAAGGTGTAGCCTCATCAAACTTTTCCATGCAACAAAGTTGTCTTTGTTGAGCTTGGGAACTTGTCTCTTAGGCATTTTGATCTTTTTTGCTTATAGTCCCTTTAAACTGAATCAACAGTTTAGCTTTGATACCAATTTTTAGAATTCTTTTAGAATAACTGAGAGGGGGGGGGGGGGGGGGGGGCGGAGGGTGAATCAGTTATCCAAGGTCCAAATGCCCTAATAACACTTTTTCACTACTTTTAATGAATCCATACACTTTTCATTCATCCAAACCTAAATCAACCATATTAGCAAGTTACAGTAAATCAACATGCAAGATCAACACATGATATAATGATTTACGTCGAAACCCAATTTGTGAAAAACCACCAGTAACATGCTACTTGATTTTCACTCTTCTAAAGTGATGCCCTGTTAAAGGCTTACAACACACTATTAAATGTGACCTTGTTAGAGGATTCACCAAACTGTTAGGAATGGGCTTGGTTAAAGGACTTCTGAACATTTATTTGGAATGTCACCCTGTTAAAGGATTTACCTCATGGCTATTAAACCAACCTAAGTACATAGGATTTAAACTATCTGTTACAATTTCTAGAGAGTAACAATAATGGCTTTTTAATCTGATACAACTTATAACATACTTTGCAGATTTTAGATCACTTCTTCAGTTCAGTCCTATTTCTTGGCTTTAATTATTTCAACTCTGACAACTTGTCTTCCTCTCAAGCTTCATCTCCTTGAGTCTTCTTACTCATCATTCAATTGCAATCATCCTTGTGGTCGTCTATCCAAACAATATTTCTGCGCTCTCTTCTCCTTAGCACCTTCTTCAACAATTATGCTTTCATGCTTGACCACCTCTCTCTCTTTGCTTCATGACCTTATGACTCCTTAAATAGAAATCTAATTTTCCTTTCCCGCTCGATTCTCCCTCTCCAATTTGTAGGGTTTCAAATGGATTAGGTAGGATACAATGTATCTACCTCATGTCTTGTTCTTATCTAAAGACTTCATCTACTTTCTAGTTGTAACCTCAAAAGTGTTCTACATGGTGTTCTGTGCCACCAGCTCATCATTCTTATCTTCCATTTAATTCACAAACTTCTAGATAACAAGCTTGTCGACTTAGATCTGGAAAATCTTCAATTATCAAAATAATGCAACAACTTGGCATTATTGGTTTATTGATGCTCGACATCTCTGTGTTACTTGACATTATTGGTTTTCTGATGCTCGGCATTTGTTTCTTGGATAGCTCGGCACCTAAATAAAACTATATCACTCAACACCTAATTACTCTGGATCACTCGACACTTGATATCACTCGGCACTTGATAAACTCTGTATCACTTGGCATCTGAAGTTCACTCAGCAGTTGAAGTTGAACTTGTTTGGCTTCAACTAGGAATCTGTTTAGCACCTACTATCTTGCTCAACTCCTTCTCTCTAATGAACTTTAGTTAGGCTTTGTAGATGTCTTAGCTAAAACCTTATATCTTTGATATGTTTCAGTGTGCCCATTCTTTGTGTCTTAGAGTATGTCATCAGTACATTATTTTGTCAATGGCTTGACTGATCCTTCTACTTCATTCCAACATCATAACTTCAACCTTTCTCTAAGTGTTCTAGTTACATCTTATTGATTTCCTCCTCCTTGTTAATCAACTAATTGATAGTATTTGGATCACTAAAGCAATTGTCATTCCTGCAAGTAGCAAGTTTGACATCAATGACAAAACAATGATTGAGAACATTCTTTACCAGTTCCATATGATCATTCCAACAATCTTCCTTATGATCTTTTCAATCATTTCTAATAGCTGCTACAACATGCTATACTTAGTTAATTTGGATGGATTATCAGTTATCTGATTTGGGCATTTAGGTTTCAAAACCTATTTCTATCATGTGTGATAACATAAGTGCTATTCAATTGAGCAAAAATATAATAATGCTTTCATGCACAAAACATGTGGCCATTAAACTTCATTTCTTGAGAGACAAAGTATTTAATAATGAATTCAAATTGGCAAAAAGAGGGGTAAAAATTTATTAATATAGAAAGGAATACAACAAGGAGAGCTCAACAAGGAGCTCGATCCTGAGCAACAAGATCATCAAATTCTTGCACCATCTCGAAGGACAGTTGCCTCCTATCCCTAATATTCCAACCTGGATCATGACTAGATGCCCATTTGGCTAAACAATCAGCAGTTCTATTCCATTCACGAGGAATATACGTGAACCTAATGAACTGAAAAGAGGAAGAGAAGAAAAGAATCTGCTTAACAACAGTGGCCAGTTGCCAACTAACATCCTCAAGCTCTTGCGAAGAAAGCATGTTCACCACCACCTGGGAATCAGACTCAAAGATAATCTTACTCCATCCCCGCAAGCAACACTGTTCCATAGCATATAAAATAGCTTGAGCTTCCATGAGATTGTTAGTATAATCACCCATATGAACTGAGAAGAAAAATTTAACATCCCCAGAACTACAACAAGCCACTCCGCCAATACCAGTCGGACCAGGATTCCCACAGGAAGAACCATCAGTGTTAATTTTCAGAACTCCAGAGGGAGGAGGAGTCCAGTGCCCATCCCGATTAATCCAACCCCTCCTCTGATGGTGAAGCTTCCTGGACATAGAAGGAAACCTATGCTGCAGCCCCATCCTATAGATGAAAATTGAGGCGATTATAGATAGCAAGATCAACCGGATCCATACCCCCATCAAGCTCACACTTCACAAGAATAGTTTCCTGAAGAGAATGTGATATTTTCCACCAAAGATGCAAAACACCAAGCCAAAAAATCTGGACCAAGCAAAGAAGAACACTCTCTAGAGGCCAAAATTTGAGAAAGCTCTTGACGATCCATGTCTGTACCTCCAGGAGGCCAATCAGAAGAATGCTTCCATCTGTAACCAACAACAAGTCCCAATTGATAAGGAGTCTTGTAATGAGCCACTTTATCCCATCTAGTGGCAAGAAAAGAGTCACAAAGAGGCTGAAGATGAGGTTATATGGATAAAATGGAAGGGAATCCATCCCAAGCATCAAACCAAAACAAACCCTGAGAACCTCCTTTACATATCCAAAACAGACCCCTCTTTACCAACATCGCACCTGTCTTCAAAGTATGCCAAACCATAGAGCCACGAACTTCAAGAGGAAGTGCAGAAATAGAGCAAGGATCAGCACCATGAAAATATTTATGAGTGATAATACGAGCCCAAAGTTGATGTTGTCCAGAGCACCATCGCCAATAAAGTTTAGCAGTCAAAGCTTGACTACTCAATAGAGCAGATCGAAGACCAAGACCACCCTCCTTTTTAGGCCTAAAAATAGTTCCCCAATTAACCAAGCTCCATTTAGTACTACACAAATTACCACTCCAAAGGAATTGTCAAGAAAGAGCATCAAACTCCTTGAGAAAGTAAATAGGTGCAATGTGAACCATGCTTCGATAAGTAGGAAGAGCTTGGATAACAGCTTGAAGAAGAGTAACCCAGGCAGCAGTAGAAAGCCATCTATGAGTCCAATGATTTACCTTATCCTGAAGCTTGGTAAACAAATTTTGCCAGAAGAGACATGGCTGCCTAGAAATAGCAATAGGGATGCCAAGATAAATCAAAGGAAGTGATCCTAATTGAAACCGTAGGATACCAACAATCCTGTGTTGAATAGAATCAGGAGTGTTAAAAAAGTAAATGGAAGATTTGTGCTCATTAACTTTCTGGCTTGAGGCTACCAAATAAGCATCCAAATCATGTCGAAAGGCTTCAACTTCCTTGATCCTAGCAAGACCAACAAGAGCAGAATCATCAACAAATTGAAGATGGGAAAGAGAAGGTAAGCCATTACCCCACTGCCAGCCTTGAATAGAATTCTGGGACACCTGATGCTTAATGAATCTGCCCAAGCCTTCAGCCATGATGATGAATAGATATGGGGAGAGAGGGTCACCTTGGAGGAGGCCTCTAGAAGCACCAAATAGTTGAGAAGGTTGACCATTAATAAGAACAGAAAAAGAGGTAGAAGTAACACAACTCATAATCCAACTCACCAAGTTAGAGCTAAATCCAAAAGAAAGAAGAATACTCCTTAGGAAGCTCCATTTAACTCTATCATAGGCCTTAGCCATATCCATCTTAACAAACATGGCTCTCTCCCTTGAAGTAGCCAGAGAGTGAATCGCCTCGGTAGCAATAACCACCCCATCCAAAATTTGTCTACCAGCAGCAAAACCACCTTGTTCTTCTGAGATAATAATGGGAAGCCACCTTTTCAATCTCTCAGCAATCAACTTAGTAATAACTTTGTAAACCAAATTACATAAGGCAATTGGTCTAAAAAACTCCAATTGATTAGCACCCTCTCTCTTAGGAATAAGAGTAAAGAATGTAGAGTTCAAAGCTCGAAGCATCTGCTTGCTAGCATAGGATTCTTTAACCACCTCCAACAAATCATGATTAATGATGTCCCAAAATTCTTGAAAGAATTCAACTGGAAAGCCATCAGGACCAGGAGCCTTCCCCTTAGGCATGCCAAAGACCACCTCCTCCAGCTCTTCCAAAGAAATAGGACGCATGAGATAATCATTCATTTCCTGAGTGATAAGGGAAGGAATACAGGACAAAATAAGATTTTCTTCATTATCAGCAGGAGGAGAGTCCTCAAAGAAGAGGGTAGAGAAGTACCAAATAGCCTCCTGGAACAAAGCTAGCAAGGAATTCAGTTGGATACCTTGAGAATTAACCAAAGAAGAGATAGTGCTCTGATTCTGGTGAGATTGCATTGTTTTATGGAAAAAGGCAGTGTTACGATCCCCTTCCTGGAGCCAATCAACTCTAGCCTTTTGCTTCCAAAAAATTTCCTCTCAAAGTTCCCATTCTTCTAGAGCTCTAGAAGCAAGGGATTCAGCCTTGCCAAGATCCTCTGAGAAACCTCGATCTCTAATCTCCCTTGTGATGACATCAAGATCTTCTTGAGCAAGCCTCTTCATCAAGTGAAGGTTCCCAAAGCATTCCCTATTCCATATCTTGAGCTGCCTTTTAACATATTGAAGCCTTTTAGAAAATGAGAACATTGCAGTGCCATATGCAGGAGCACCATCTTTCCACCAACAGAAAACACAATCATGAAGAGAGGAGTCCCGAAGCCACATCAACTGGAACTTAAAAGGAGGATGCTTCAAAACATAAGCCCCTATAGCAGAAAATTTGATTGGCCAATGATTTGAACCCCTCCAATCAAGGATTTTTGAAGAGATAGTAAGGGTGCCACTAACCCAGAAGCAAGAAACAAGAAATCTATCTAGATGTTCTGAGATAGCAGCAACACCAGTCCTACGATTATTCTAGGTATAGAGACCATTAGAAGGCTTAACATTAGAGAGATGCAAAAGATATATATGTTGCCGAAGAAGAGCAGAAGAAGGCCCCAATCTAGGCAAACCACCATGCTTCTCCTCCAGACTTGAAACTGAATTGAAGTCCCCTGCTAACACCCAAGGATGATAAGGATGACAATTTCTAACATATTGAATATGTTCCCAAAGTTCCTCCTTTCCCACAAGATCAACAGGTGCATACACATTAGTAACCATGATTACCTCTCCTGAGTCTAGAGCAGAAGCTACCATAGAGAGAGCTGAGCGAGAAGACATCTAGCCAAGAGGAGAAATTTTTTGAGGATCCCAAAATATAGCTAAACCACTTGCACTACCTGTTGCCCCAACACACTGGCATTGGCCATGAGACCAAATACTAGAGGCATGTTGGACCATAGACTCCACATAGAGCTTAGTCTCTTGGATACAAAAAATATCAGGGCTATGATCAACCACCAAGTTATGAATAGCCTTTTGTCTAGGGATGCTATTCAACCCCCTTACACTCCATGAGAGAATAATCATCATTGGGTAGAATTGGGAAAATGAGAATCCAAAGGTTTCACTGAACCAGACTCAATCAATATATCTCATGTGAGTTTAATCTTCTCTTGGTCTGTTTTGCACCCACTCTTTAGAGGAGGAGTAGAAGAAGCCTGCTTAAAGGGTTGAGACATCAACCCTAAGGGGAGAGGAGAACCCTTGCCCTTACTTGATGGTAGCACATCCTTAACCAAGTTAGCTAAAACAACATCATTATCCTCCAACACTACAGGAGTCACCAGAGCCTCTGTCACAGGAGCTACAAGGACCTCACAGTTCTGATAAACTACAACTTGGGATGCCCCACAAGCATCATTAAGAATAGATCTCTCATCTGGGCAAACTGGATCAGAAGAGATAGGAGGAGGAATACCCTCCTCTAGAATCATACTATCCAGCACCTCAAAGCGGTTAAAACCTGAATCAGATAATCTTTCTTTCAAATGCCTCTTTTGACCATGGCCCTTAGCACAAGGGCAAACAAGGGTAAATCCATCCTTATCCTACATTTGAGCCTTACCCTTACCTATAGCATCTTGCAGATTCATCCCCTTGGTAGTATTAGCCAATTGAGATTGTCCTTTCCCTGTAGTATTTGCCAAACCACCAGTATTGCTAGCTGTAGAACCATCCACTCCTTTGAAACTTGAGTTATGGGGGCACTGACACAGTAAATGATCATACTCATGACAAATTTGGCAATGAAAAGGGAGAGATTCATAATCTAACTGTTGCATCCAAGAAAAATCCCCCATACAAATTTCCAAAGAATCTAGTAATGGGTTATTCAAATTAATTTCAACACAATTTCTAGCATAAGAAATAACCTTTTTATCGAGGGATTGATGTGCGATCGCAGCCGGCTTCCCCAACAAAGCAGCAATTTGTCGAAGGATGTCTTCACGCAAAAATTCCAAGGGAAGATGAGGCAAGCGAACCCAAACTGGCACTGTTGAAGGGAGATCCTCAGCGGAATTAAAACTTGAATGCCAAGGTTTGACAAATAACCCCACATGGTTGTAGAAATAAGGGCCTCCTTCAAAAACATGATCTCGATCAGACATGCAAGAGAATACAACAAAAAAATAACTATTCCCTGCCAACATAATCTCCATATCGCCTTCCACCTGCCATGAGCGGCGGATCCATGCCTCAAGAGTGGATAGGGAAATTCGAATTCCAAAAAATTTTCATATTAAAGCATGCTTGGTCCAATAATCAATGTCCTCTATTACAGCCATTGGAGGAATAACCAGAATAGGGTGATCATGGCTACGCGGAAAGCAACCATTAATTTTTTTCAGCTTGGAGCTCTCCCCTGAATAAAATGATTCAGATCGCATTGCATGCATAGTTGGAGAAGAACCATCTGTTCTCACCAATGGAGAAGAAATCCCAGGCCCTGCCATGCAAACAATAAAACCCCAATCCAAAATTGACTGCAGAAGATTTCCAAAAAAACCAACGCAAATTATGTCCAGTAGCTAGCAATCCAAATAGAACAGAAAAATAGTAAAGATCAAACACCAAGAACAGGCTAGGGGAAATACCCTAGCCCAGCCGGCAGCCAACGCTTCTCCACATTCTCCCTAGTTCATTATTTTTATGAATTCAAATTGGTTTATGTGCCTACACAAGGATAGGTGGCAGACATTTTTACTAAAGCTCTACCTAGAGAACTGTTTGAACAGTTAAGAACTTGATTGGGAGTTTTCTCTCAATTAATGCTGGTATAAGATTTTTGCTAGTAAACATTCTATGTTAGGTTTTTTCTCCTTTCATAGAAATTGTTCATGAAAAGCAAATGGTCAAATTTTTTGATGCAAAATTTTTGGGGGAGAAAGCATTTGATGATGTTATCAGAACTGTGTTTGATTCAGCATTCATATGTATGATCATTTTTAGTACTGTATTATGGTTCTCAGTATTTTTTTTGGTGATGGTTCTCAGCATTTGATGATTCTCAATATTTTTTGTGGTTCATCATATCATGGAATAATCAGTGGTTTTTTTTGGTTCATTAACTTGTATATATAAGTTGAAACTTATTTTCAAATTTTTATGTTTCACCTTGTATATATGAGATGGTGAAAATTTTTGCCTCAAAAAATGGGGGAGATTCTTGACTATGTTGACAATTATAAGATCGCAAAATGTATATAAAGAAACATTAAAAGGTGGCAAAAAGGCATGATTGAATATTTGAAATGTGGCAAAAAATAAAAAGGTAAATTGAAAGAAACATTGTTTTGGTGGCAACATAGATAGGACATGTCATTTAATGGTCACCTACATGTTTTTTTCAAGTGTGAGAATTATGTGGTGAACTTGAAATGTTTTTGAAATACAGTTTTGTTTGTGGGTGATTTTTGGTTGAAAGAACATATCACTATGAAATTTTTTGAGAAAGGTTTTGGTTTTATTTGCAAACTGGTAAATACTTTGATCTCTGAATGCAAATTTTTTCATGATCTTCTTTGCAAAATTGATGGTTTTCACAGTGGTTTCAATTGGTCTTCAGCATATTGCTTATATTGTAAAAGTTTTTTTTCTGTACAAACTATAAGTTTTTGATGTCCTCTATGATTTATTGTATGGTCTTTAGCATGCAAAAGTGGACTATTTGAATATTTCTTTTCGCAAAAATATGAGTTTGATTTTACCACTAAAAAGGTTTTTTGAAGAAAAGTTTTTACTGGGTAAAGTTTTTCTTCTGTTTGTATACTTACCCATTTGATTTCGTTCATTTTGCATGAGGCACTAGGGACAAAAATAAAAAGATATCTCATTGAGAAATAAAGTAGGAATTTGTTTAAGGGTTTCTTTGTGAACAGTGGTAACCAAGAATAGTGAAGGTAAAAAGGTTATCCAAAAAAAGGTATGCATGCTCAGCAAATTTTTTTAAGCATAAGGATATGAAATATGGTTTCAATTTTTCTTTGAAAGAAGATAAATTGTTTTCTTCTTATTTTTTAGTTTCAAAAGGAAATCATACAAGGGTTTTGAAGAATGTTTTATTTCCTTTTCATACAATGAAATATGTGGAATACTATTTCAAAGAAGATAAAAAATTTCTCTTCTTTTCGTTTTGAAAAAGAGAATTAAAAAAGCATAGTCAGTTTATTGTTATACAATAATTTTTTTTAAAAAGTAGAGAGAAAGGGTTTTGAAGAATAAATTTTTGCTGAAAGGTTTTATTCATTTTTCTTAAAAAAAAATTCTTCAAATTTGGTTTTAAAGGCAAACAGATTTGATTCAACATTTGTTTGAAAGAAAAAATGATGAAAAGTCCAAAATGTTTCTCACTGATTTTTTTCAAAGACAAAAATATTTTTTCATTGATAATAGTTTTAGATTTTTCAAATAATGGGGTCACTATTTTTTGGATCCTAAAAATGGCATTCTTTAAAGATTTTGTTTTGGAGCCCCTTGAGGGTTTCAAATCTGGAATACTACTTCACAGTTTGGAAACTTATATGGTTGACAATGGACAAATCCAAGACTTAACTAATTTGAGTTGGTTTTAAAACAACATTTCAAAAACATTTTTGTAAAATGACCCTATCTGGTTTAGTTAGTTCTATAACTGATTCATTTTGAAATTCATCTCTATATATAGAGAACATTGTAAAATCTGAAAGTGATATGTGTGTGAAAAAGACATTGAAAGAGACACATATACATTTGTGAAAGATTTGAAAAGAGTTGTATTTAAAAGCTATATTATAAGCTTGTATACATGTATTGATACAACATATACATTTTTATGTGTATATGAGATTGTGAGAATAGCAAGAGATAAAAAGGGTTGAACACCCTGAGCAATTTTTGCTGTTGATTATAAAGGAATTGAAGCTCAATAAAGATTACAGCTTCACGGAGTGGTTTTTCTCCCTATGAAGAATCCTATTTGAGGAATTTTGAGGGTTTCCCACTTGGAAAAATATGTGTCTCTATACTTTGTGAGTTGGTATTTCTTTTCATTCATGGCGAATGTTTTTAATTTCTAGTACTATTTTATATTCAACTATGAATGGTTAAAGGATTGAAATCAACATTTTGAATTAAATTTATATAGTTATGATTCACCCCCCCTCTCAAAACCCTAATACTTCCAACAGATATGCCATTTTGAAGGCAAGCCCGACATTTTTTGGGTGGAGAAGTGATTGGAAGGAAGACATTGGAGAAACCCTTATTTTGGTGAGGGTTTGAAGCCAAATTTGGGGTTTTCATAATAGATGGATGCATGGAACAAAATTGACTAAGGATTTGGTAGTTTGAAGACATTTTGAGACTCTTTTTGAAAGTTGTGAGGATTGGATGTAGGTATTTCAAGCACTTCTTTTGTAAAACTGGTCTAACTAAGGCCTTAAAATCGATACGTTCTGTAAGGAAACTTGGAAACAAAGAATATAACCGTTTCCACATAACCCATAATAGATTTAAAATAAATACAGAATTAAAATTCACATGCAAGAGAATAGACAACATACCCACAAAATGTAACACAAGATATACCCTGGGAAACCCTCATTTAGGGAAAAAACCCAGCCTCCAAAAGCATCCATCACCATGTATTATTCAGCAAAAATACCATTGCCATACAACCATGGAAGCCTTCATGGCCATAGCCACAACCGAGCAAACTATGTGAACAAGCATGAATCCACACATCTCATGCCATGCTTTCAACCTTCACAAATGCTCCCTTGGCTAACCTATCAAGCCTTGTCTCGCTCGACTCTTGCCTTTTATCTTCTCCTTGTCACTCTTTTTCTCTCTCTACAACAACTACCCTTGTGGCTGCTTATATAGTAGCAAGTCCCACAAAAACCACTAAGTGGTATTACATAAACCATGTGCTAAAATCATGTGCTACCTAACCCACTGACCCCACATTTAATATTGGGCATTTAATTCTTTTCCCCCAATATTAAATAATTACATGAAATATTATCAAAATGTTACAATACAACTCATCAAGAATATTCTATGGGAATCTTTACATGTTGCACGTCCATCTAGGTACAACATTACATAATAAAATAAAATAATAAAATAACAATATTATGCAATGTGTGCAACACCCATTATCTCAACAATCTCCCACTTGTTGTATACATTGCATAGGGTCAATCCGTAGCCACATAAATGAACAAGGGAACAATCCCTCCCAGCACATCTACCATCATGGATCAAAATACACCAAAGTGCTCCATCCTGGTACCCGCAACAAAATCAAAGTATCCAACATCTCGAACATGAATGATCTCACCTCCTATTATGCCACTCCCACTGGACATACATAGAAGCCATCCAAAGAGAAAGCCACCCAACCTGTCGCATTAGAAGATCATAAAATCTTGTACCAACTAAAATTCCAAGCACAAATAAACTGATCCAAATGTAATCACATGTATCCGTAGTTGTCAAAATATCCATAGCTGAAATAGCACCCACAACAAAGTGCCAAACCCATCCAACTATCCATACCTCAAAGGTATAACAGGTGAATCTCATATCACCGACATATCCAATCTGCAACCTGCAATCACAAGCCTCAAGAGCAATACCTACCACATATATACCAAGAAGCTCCCACTGCAAAAGATAATGTCAAATCTATAACCAATCCACTCAACACATATCAAAGAAGTGAATCCATGTAATATCAAGGACATCCACAATACATAATCCAATATCCTACAAGAATAACTCTCATAACAAGTCTCCAATACTCTCTCAAATTCTCCACAACCAACAAAGGAAAGAGAAAAAAAAATAACCATGTCATCTCTCACATGACATACATGAGCACAAACCAGTGATCAAAATCTCTAACCAATCTCAAATCCAATGTAGATAAAACTGAACATCCAGGAAGATAACCAAGACCAGAGAAACCATGCAAATCATAACCTGTATCATGTCCTTCTACACACACTTCTAGATGTAAACTGTGCAAGTATGATCTCCTCCATAAAACCCCAACAAGAAGCGTCAACAACACCCAAACCATACTATATAACTAATCATGGATGTAAGCCTCTCACAAGAAGATCAAACTCAATAAAAACCATTCCTAAACCAAGGAATAACCATTCCTAATCCAAGGAATATGCCCAATATAAAACCATCTCCCAAACTCAACCAGCATAACAACATATGCACATCGAGATAACCAATGCTAAACCATCTCTCAAATGAACCCTCTAGAACTAACTCATGTACCATAGCTCAAGATCCATATCCATGAAAGACAAGCATAAATATAATGCAACCAAGAGAGGGAAAAAAAATGGGCTATACCTCTCAAGTAGCAAACCGCCGAGTAGACCAAGAGTGGGGAATGAGAATGCTCATCAAGATACCCAAGTCTCCAACCAAGACTCATCTAAGAAAAATCTCCTCTCAAGTCCATATCAGGTGACTGCCCCTCAGACTTCCTGCTGAAACCATTAACCATCCCAGCAAATACTTCTCTAATCCAAGAGAAATTAGCATCACCACCGTCTCTAAGTATCCATGAGCACCTGTAACCAATCAATCCATGCCAACTCCAAATGCAACATAGCAATATCATGAAGTATCCAGCTTATGATCAGTGTACTCAATACCAAGAAACTAAACCAAGATCAATGTCAAAGTTCCAACCATGGCCTTAGGAACATAAACATGACAACATGATCTTACCATCTCAACTAAAGAGATAACATGCTCCATATGAACATACTATAATGTGTCACAACTCTAAATGTGTATCAAGAGTATACCATGACATAATAATGAAACCATCCTCACACCAAGGATAACATGCCAAATAAAAGCATAAACCACACCTTTGCCAAGAACCCTGTGAGTCCTCAAGATGCAACCATCTCTACACACCATGAAGAAAACCATCTCCACATACCAAGAAAAACCATCTCCACACACCATGAAGATAACCAAGAAATCCATGAGTCCTCAAGATCTAACCATCTTCATACACCATGAAGATAAAAAGTGCACCATGCAAATGTCAAAGATGCTTCTGCAGCAACAGGATCTAAGACAAACCTACAACTTCTACAAACACTCAATAAATATATCAATGCCAACAACTCCCACTCAAACGTGGTACCAAGTCACCTATGGTATCATAAAATCCATCCTCTCCAAACCAAGAAGATATAAACCAAACCAGGAACTAATCCTGCACTGTCACCTCATCACTGTCACAAGCTCCCACTAAATTGTGTATCCAAGCTATCCATGACATAGTGATGAAAAACCATCTTCTAACCATGAGAATCAACCAAGGCATCAAACCATCAAAGAACTCAAAGTGCACATCATGAGCTCCTCAAAAGAAATTAAATAAGCATGATCCTCAAACAAGAAGATATACCACGATAACCAAATTAGAAATCCAAGCTAATGAACATCAACGATGTACCTGTATATCCAATCATGTCATGACAAAATCCATGAAACCATGATTACATCCATGAACCAAGCATTTGGCTCTCAAAGTGTCCAACCTGTCAGCATAGTCAACCACAATCCTCCACCATGACTGTACCTGGTAACAACATCTCATCCATTCTACATGAAGAAAATAGTAAATCATGTGAGTTAGGGCATAGACAACCCAAATCTAAGCCACCAATCTGAACATGCATCAATAATGAAAGATCAATGGGAAAAGACAACCCATAACCAAGCTATAAATGCAACCTGTAAGTATAGACCGCTTACAACACTGCACAACTTGTAGACCCAACAAGTCATCATGCATATCCAAACCAAACAATGATAACCATATCATCATGAGACCAATCTGAAATATGAACTAAGTATACAATGACATCAAAACTTAAATCTCCAATGCCGTAAACTCACAATGTTACCATAGTCAAAATATACCTATAAGCTGTTCAGATACATATATCACCAAATAAATCATGCCAAACTTGCACCAAATCTAAATCAATGTTTAGAGCTCTCCAAGAGCTTTCCGTTGACTACTTGAAGTCCAAAATCTGACTCCGTATGCCCAAGTTATGCCCTAATCCGTGCTCAAAATAAAAAACATCTAACTTTAGGGCTCTTAAAACTTGACAAAATTTCAAAATCATAGAACCAAACCTACACCATCTTGTAGTGCTTTGAATTAGCTTTCCAACGCCTATAAGAACTCTGAAATCTGATATTCTGAGAGAAAGTTATGGCCATTTTACTAAGACAGTCTTTTTACCATTTCCAATACGATTTTTCATTTTTAATTTTTTCAGTGACGAAAATTTCGACGGGATTAAATTTGACGGCCATCATGGGCTGAAACCAAAAAACTCTTTCATTTCCTCTGAACATGGCCAAACTAGGGCATATTATATATCAAAATTTATGGAAATGTTGACCTGGATCCAATGGTGAGGTCTATTTTTACCCAGGAGGTCATTAATGCAAGCTATCCCCCAAAACCCTCATTTAAATCAAACATCTGAAAAAACCTTTTTGTCCAACAATTTCCCATGCCCAAATCTTTTAACATCCCATCATAACAGCAAACCCAAAACTCTCAGATCTGCAATAATTATTCATATATCTTGCCCCTTTTTATTTTTATTTTTATCCTCTCATGCATTCCCATGGATTCAATCTAGGGTTACAATAATAAAACCATAGCTTTGATACCACTTGTAAGGAAACTTGGCAACAAAGAATATAACCGTTTCCACATAACCCATAATAGATTTAAAATAAATACGGAATTAAAATTCACATGCAAGAGAATAGACAACATACCCATAAAATGTAACACAAGATATACCCTGGGAAACCCTCATTTAGGGAAAAAACCCAGCCTCCAAAAGCATCCATCACCATGTATTATTCAGCAAAAATACCATTGCCATAAAACCATGGAAGCCTTCATGGCCATAGCCACAACCGAGCAAACTATGTGAACAAGCATGAATCCACACATCCCATGCCATGCTTTCAAGCTTCACAAATGCTCCCTTGGCTAACCTGTCAAGCCTTGTCCCGCTTGACTCTTGCCTTTTATCTTCTCCTTGTCACTCTTTTTCTCTCTCTACAACAACTACCCTTGTGGCTGCTTATATAGTAGCAAGTCCCACAAAAACCACTAAGTGGTATTACATAAACCATGTGCTAAAACCATGTGCTACCTAACCCACTGACCCCACATTTAATATTGGGCATTTAATTCTTTTCCCCCAATATTAAATAATTACATGAAATATTATCACAATGTTAAAATACAACTCATCAAGAATATTCCATGGGAATCTTTACATGTTGCACGTCCATCTAGGTACAACATTACATAATAAAATAAAATAATAAAATAACAATATTATGCAATGTGTGCAACACCCATTATCTCAACACGTTCACCATTTTGGGAAGGTTGGTTCAAAACAATTGAAGTTAACATCTTGATAAGAAAACACTTTAAAATGGTCTAAAAGAAAATTTTGAGACCAAATTCCTCCCAGGTTTGGCTACTAGATAGAAAAATATTCAAAATTCACTGGAAATTCTGCTTTAGTTCCTCCGATAGAATTTGCAGCAAATTTGTAGCTCTGTAGGTGAATTTAGAAAGAATTTTGACAAGGACTAGACTTTGTAAAGAATCAAACTAGACTTGGAGGGTTGTTGGAGAGAATCTAATAACTTAGTTTTAGTTTTAGGCTCTTATGGAGCTTGTTCCTAGGGTGGCTTCCTAGTTCATGATATCTATACCAAAGATAGTAACTGTAGAGTTAGGCTTAAATTTGTATCTTGTAGTTTTGTGGGTATATGAATAATAGAAGTACTAGGCTTAGTATCACCCTAGGCTTATGATTATTAAAATGGGTCTCTATACAGAGGTCATAAATTTAAATTGAACCATTGGATTGGTCTCATTTTTACATATGTTTTGGTTATACTAATTATAAATAACCTCACTAGAGAAATTGACAAAATTCAATCTAGGTTGAAAGTTATCAATGACTAGAAAACTAACCTGTAGTTGTAGTGATGTGATGTTATAGAATGCCAGGAAAATGGAATTTTTAGAGAATGTAAGACATCAAGTAATAAAAAATAAAAATTATCAATGACTAAGTAAGAGTCTAGAAAATCTGCAATAATATGAAGCTAGGATGATAGAAGAATCATTTTTCCTCAGCCTTTAATTTTTAAGAATTGTTCTATTTTATTTGATTCCTTGAGTCCTTTTTTGAAGATCTCAAATGTTTTTCTATAGATTTTTGTGGGTAGTTCCTAATATCATCCTTTGTGTAAAAAAGTTTAATGTTTCTTTAATAAATGTTTCATCAATGTGGTAAAGTTGTTCGAGAAATATATATATATATATATATATATATATATATATATATATATATATATATATATATATATATATATATATATATATATATATATTTGGCAAATGTGGTTAAAGCCACAAACTATATATTAAAATAGCTAGTTGAATAACTCCATGGGGAAAGAACTAGAAAGAAAACCCCATTTCCTCATTGAAATACAAAAGAAATAAGCAGAAGAAAAGCAGCCCAAAAAAGATTTCCCCTATGAAAACATAGACTACAAAGGGCTTCAATTGGAGACATTAATTTGAATCCTTGATAAAAAGTTCTGCTAGAATAGGAAAGATAGACAAAATAATTGGATGAGAATCAAGATTAGGATGTGAAGTTGAGGCAACAAACTCTACATGTTGATCATCACATCCCATATTTTCTAAATAGTCAGCCACATAATTACCTTCCTTGTATATGTGAGATATCTGATACTCTCGAAATGAATCCAATAACCCCCAAATCTATTTTAGGATATAAGTAATTTTCCAATTGAAAGAATTTTTTGAGAGACATGCTTTAATTATAATCATTGAGTCACCCTCAATATGAACTGAATGAAAACCATTTCTTCTTAATAGTATTAAGCCAACTAGTAAAGCATGTGCCTCTGCCATATTATTTGTCCCTAGAGGTAAAGGTTGATATTTAATTGCTAAAAACCTTCCACACTCATCTCTAATGCAAGCTCCAATTCCTGATTTGTCTAGGTTTCCATGTGATGCACCATCAAAGTTAATCTTAACAAAACTAGATAATGGAGGAGTCCATATGACATTTGATCTATCAATTTTGCAGGATAATTTTGGATTTGGATGAGTACCCATAGGAATTTGAATAGCTTTCCAATTCTAAATGATACTACTATCCCAAGCTGATAAATAGTGATTAAAACTAATAGAAGCAATTGAAGAATTAATGGTTTCAGATATAGATTTCTCAATTTGATCTTGCACCTTGCTCTCATGTGAAGAAACATGGCAAAAGATATGCTTTTTTCTTTCCCAGAAAAGTGCCCAAACAATAGCTGAAGGAGCACACTTCCAAATACCATGAAACATTGACTTAGGATAAAGCAAGGGCCATGATTGAAAAAGATTCCACAAGTTGTTTGGAAGTGGCATCTCATAATTAAGTTTCTTGAGCACATGTAACTAGCACTGTTGCGCATAAGGACAATGTAATAGTATGTGATTTGTAGTCTCCCATGTTTCTTCACACAAAACACACTTAAATGGCTAAGCTATTGAGAGTCTAGACAATTTATCACTAGTTAAAATTCTTTTTTTTGAAAGAAAGCCAAGTGAAACAACCTGCTTTGGGGAGCACAACATTATTCCAACAAAGATTGAAAGTGCGATGTGGGGGCCTAATATCAGTCAGATTTTGTAATGCCTTATAACCTTCTTTAACATGGTATCTACCATCTTTAGAAGGAGCCGATCTTACTACATCCTTATCTCAAGAAAAATAAATATTTCTTTCCTTAAAAACTCCCAATAAAAAGGAACACTAGTTATTGTCCAGCGGTAAGGAAGTCCGATCCTTCCAAATACCCTTCCCCGAGTGTAACTTAATTGCATCTACAAAATCATTCAATTTTGATCCCCAATGTTGGTTAGTGATATGCATGATCTCCAAAGCTTGGGGAGAGTTTACAAGAGGTGGGAAGCCCAATCGAGAATCTAACCAGAAGAAATAGATAACCTGCTATGTACTTCCCATGTAATGTAGTTGGAGACCACCTCTCTTGAAGCCATCATAAAATTCCAAATTATTGACCCCTTTGAAGGATTTGCTAAAGTGAAGATATGCAATGGGTCATCAATATCCAAATATTTCTTACACATAATAGAACACCACTTGTTGTCTAGTTTCTCATACATAAACTAAACAAGTTTGCCTCCAAATGCTTTATTTCTACTTAGAAGTTCAAGCAAGCCCACCCCTCCCCTAGACTTAGAATAAGAAATCTCTTTTAAAGATATTAGGGGAATCTTTCTTATCCCTAGACATGTTATCTGACCAAAGAAAACTTCTAATTAGTTTCTCAATCTAGCTAATAACAGAGGTAGGAGCATTCAAGACAGCAAAAAAATAATTTGGAATCGTTGTTAACACTATTTTGACTAATAGGATTCTCCCTAACAATGATAGCCATCTCACTTTCCAAGCTACAAGTCTATGTTTTATCCTCTCAATGATGTTGTTCCAGTAGACAACTTTGTTTGCTCCCACAAAAAAATGAATTCCCAAAAATGTTGATGGAAGTTTACCCACTGGAAATTGAAAAATATTTTGGATTTTGCAAGCAAAAATAGACTTTATGTTGAAAAAATAAATTTTTGATTTGAGCTGATTAAATTTATGACCTGAGGCTAGTGTGTAAGCTTGGAGAGTTCTCTTTATCTATCACGCTTCTTGAATGGAGGCATAACTAAAAAGTAGTATGTCATCCACAAAAAGAGAATGTGTAACAGACTCATTAGTGCCTACAATTAGAGCACCTTTCCATACTCCTTGCACCTGTTGCACCGATTTCTTCACTATTCAATTGTTGACATTTTGTTAAGCACTTGGCAAACAAACTCAACCCGAATGAAAGTATTGCTTTGTGCAAGTTTGTTGTTTTATAGTTTTGAACAATGTTAGATGCAAATAGGCAAGCCATAACTGATATGCCAAATACTAAGATTAAATGAATCAGGCTGCAATAAATTGCTCTTGATGGCCAA
This sequence comes from Cupressus sempervirens, assembly GCA_028749045.1. Classification (NCBI taxonomy): domain Eukaryota; kingdom Viridiplantae; phylum Streptophyta; class Pinopsida; order Cupressales; family Cupressaceae; genus Cupressus; species Cupressus sempervirens. The sequence continues at coordinate 499,132,901 of CM053793.1, read as the reverse complement.
CTTGCAATAAGAGATCATCATTCTATTATGAGTTATCTACAATAAAACTTCAATCGACAACTCTAATTCCTTTATTAAATGCACAACAAATTATAGTTTCAAATGCAAATAACCTGATTCCAAAAGTTTGCAGCAGACCACATCTCTATCAATCCGCTTTAGCTTCTGGCAGCGAAACTTAGGAGATCACAGTCTGAGAAGAAAGTCTCCACAGCCAACCAAGAAGAATGCCCTTATAGCCAATTGCACCCAGTATGCAATGCCCTCAGTTGCTAATATAAGACGATCAACTTTAGCAATCAATGTTGCCTCCCAACCACAATAATCACAGCCCAAAGAAGACAACAATCTCAAAAATTTGTACTTCACAGACTTTGGAAGGAATGCCGACGCCGTCAACTTATCACAATGGCTGTTTGGGGCCCACTGCCCAAATGCCTCTGCAGCTGCGCCCGTACCGTGGATTTGCTGGTTCTGCAGGTGTCTAAGGTGCCTTTATGAATGATGATAGTAAAAACCCGAAAACAATGTTTCAAACGACTTCTGAAGAGAACTCTCGATCTGATTATTGGATGTTTTAATACTCCTGAGAGGGTCCCGAATATATATTTACCATGAATTGCTATTCGCAGCAGTGTCCTGAGTATACGTTGCTATCTCAGATGGAATTCAGGGTCGATACTCCAACTGGCACCCACCTCCTTATTGTTTTGTCATTCTTTTTTCCTGAACGGAAGTCGATTCACCATCTCCACTAGCTCAAGTCCAGACTGTCCCCTTACTTATGTCGTTACTGGTTCTTATGGTCAACATCCCGCGTCTTCCATATTAATAGTGATTCGACGGTTAATGGTGAGAGAATCCTGTTCTTAAGCTTGGAATGCGTGAAATGTCCCTTCTCCAAACTTCCGCTAAGTAATGTTTCTGGCCCTTGCGATTTCACCTTTGATTTCACCGTAACAGACTCAGATCACCAAATGATTATGCAGCGCATGTCCCTGGCTTTGGCCGACAGGTAAGTGCGTTATGATGATTCTGAATCATCCATTCAAATTTTGCCATTGTTATAGAAATCCTTCCTCTTCCAACAACAAATCGAACCCCCTCTGATGATCTGAATTGAATCCCTAACTTGTGGTTTAATTCCTTCTGAATTCTCCTCAACTCTGCGTTAATTTGTGAAATGTCGACTAACCCTATCCTTTTTGATCCTTAAATGAATAGTGATGCAAAAACCATGAAGTTGGCCTTAAGCCACCGATTCTACCCTGATGAAATGACTGCAGCGTCACCTCCAATCTGCAATAATTCGGATGATATTTCACACCCTCAAAATCGCGTACCAATTGAGAGTTATCGTTCTCAATGGCCAACTGTGACAATTGCAGAAACCCTAGGTTCTACAATGCACCTGTGATTGAATCACAACCTGAAAATCAAAGAGAGATAATCAACTGCCTGATTCGAATGGAGCCCCGGGGTGCCTATTTATTCTTTTCCCTCCATCCTCTCCAGAGACTTCTAGAACCTTTTTGATCTTATCCTTCAAGTGACTTTATTAAATATTTTCCAAGTCACTTTATTAAATACAAGGTTATCTTTTAATATTATTTATTTAATTAAAATAACTAATTAGTCGTCCTTGGACAACCATTAATTAAATTAATTAAATCAAACTGTCACCAAAAATTGGGGACATGACAATGGAGTTCTGCCATAGTGAATGGGGCCATCAACAGGAAATTATCCTAAGCTATAACTATAGTTGGGATATTATTCAATAACTCTTCTTGTTGTTGATGTGAGGGAACATCAACCTCCTGAGTGTCTAATAAAATTTTAAAGAATTTTATACCTTGTTGTTGAATACCTTAAAAAGTAAGAATCAAATTCCCTAAATCTGAATCTTTGATAGAGAATATAGCTCTGGAAGCTTGCTTCTATTTTGTAGTAGCATGAAAAAATTTGGTATTTTTGTCCCCCTCTTGTAGCCAAAGCTCTAATGATTTTTGTCTCCAATAAGCCTCTTCTCATGAATAGAGTTCCTCCCACTCTTCTTGTAGATGTTTTTGTTGCAAAAAAGTGTCACTATCCAAACCATGATGAATGACATGATTGTTAATTTGATAAAGTTTTTCCTTGACCACCTCTTTCTGAGAGAAATTTTTTTTGAAAACAAATATATTCCATCTTTTTACCTGAGTCTTCATATGTTTGAGTTTTGACCAAAACTGATACATCTTGGTGCCCTTAACACATGCTGCATTTAACCAGCACTCCCTCAATAAAAGATGAAATTGGGGATGTCTGAACCACATTCATTCAAACTTAAAGGAAAGCCTATGATTTTGATAAGCCAAAAAAGGAAGATTTATTGACAACTCTATTGGGAAGTGGTTAGAGCATAGGAAGGACAAAATAGCTGAAGAAATACTATAGTTTTGAATTCTCCATAACTGAGATATCATAAATCTATCAAGCCTCTCATCTATCTGATGGAAACCCATCTGCTTATTAGTCCAAGTATAATGACCTGATTCAAGAATCACATCCAAGAAATCATTATCCAAAAGGAAAGAGGAGAAGTTTTGAATGGTCCTAGTTGGAGGGCAAATACCTCCAATTTTTTCATCCGCATTGAGAATAACATTAAAATCACCACACATGATAAAATTTAGGACCTAGATACTTTGAATAACACCTGTTAAAGTTTCCCATAGCCTTCTCTTATCATCTGTAGCAGAGGGACCATACACATTAAAAAGATGAAAAGAAAGTTGGAAATGTTGGACTTTTATCAATTGCCAATTTGCTTGTTGTTGAATCAATTAGACTTGCACTGGACTTGAATATAAGTTCTTGAATCAATCAAAAGTACAATGAGCAAGAGGTTGAAAAATCCAAATGACTTATCCTCAAAAGTAAACCAAAAATTTGAGTCCATGTTCAACCAAACAACTAATATCTATTTTCAGTAAGATCTATTTAGGTTAACAAAACTAATTTATTTTCAACCAAATTACCTTGAATGTCGATTGAAGCTCGCACCTTCTTGGTTGAATCTTATGAATGTCTAGTTAATTTTCACACCTGGCTACACTCACCGGATTTGAGGACCATCACTAGTTAATGCCCATAGGCATTCTACAATGGAAAAAAAGGGTAGGGTAGGATGGTGTAAATGTGTTAATGTTAACTTTTATCTTTTTAGATTAAATTTGACAACCATTTATACGTCAAAATTTTAAATTTTATTATAAACATAATATACTTTTAATTAATGCCCATAAGCATTCTACAATAGCAAAAAAGGGTAGAGTAGGATGGTGTGAATGTGTTAATGTTAACTTTTATTTTTTTAGATTAAATAGAGATAAAGATTTTATAGTAGATATCTAGTGGAATTTCTTTAGATAGATTTATTTAAGATATCTATACTATTTATGTCTTAGCCATACAATACCTAATTAAACCTTAGAGATATTGTTGGAGCAAGCTTCTTTGGTTGGTGTCATTAGAGCTTCCATTGACTCTTTGAATCATAAGACATTTTGCTTCTATGTGCCCATAGTAAATAAAAACAAAATTAATGCACAAATAAAGAAGAACAATGTTTGGCTATCCAAATGTTTTAGGTCAATTTTCTTTTCTTTGCTATCTTATTTGGGATTAGAGAATATTATATAAGTAATTATTGTTTATGTTAAATATGTATAAATAAAATCAATTATTTATTACTATAAAATTAATGATAGAAATATATCATTGGTAAATATTAAAAAATACATAATAATTAATATATTTAATAGTTAAAATTACTGATTATAATCTATATTTTCTATTAGTTTTATTTTTAAATTTAGTTTTAAAAGTTAATTTAAAGAATAATGTCTTTGTTTGAGCATCTTGATCTTTCTTTACCAAGTAATGTATGAGTCAAATTGTCATATTACTATCAAGATTCAATTTGTAGTTTTTGAGTAAAACTCATTAACCCAATTTGATAGCATTGACATTACTCCTTTAAAACACAAGTTCTAAGCATAAAGTGAATAGATTCTATGAATCAATTTAGATAAATATAATTTTATGTTTAAACATTTTGACACTACCTCTCAAACAGTTATCAAGTACCAAAATCAATTAGATTTCAAATAATATATAGATTTATTAGTAGTTATTTTTTTGTTAATGAATTTTAAAATATTTACATACTAATAAAATAATTGGTAACATCTAGAACCAAAAAAATGTCATATCTAAAATCAAATGTTATCACTCTATTTAATAAATTTTCAAATATTTCTAATGTGTAAGAGTGAATTATTATTTTAATTAATTATTTATCACCTATTTTGTTGAAAAATAATATTTGGTTTTTCTCTTCAAACATCTATATAAATTATTTGATTTCTTAAAAATCAATGAATATGCTATAATTAGAATAAGATAAATTAATCTTATTGTTTAAAATTAAATATTTTTTATTTACAAAGTCTCAATTAAAAGAATTAACATATCAATATAGTTATTATTCAAAAATTTATAATTGAGAAGTTATAATAACCAATCCATAAAGTTGCATGTTTAAGAATTATAGTTTAATTAGTGTTTTTTAGTGTTGTAGTATTTTATTGGATTTCTTTTGTAGTATAAATCATGAAAAATGTCTAATTTTTGTCTTTGCAGGGTTAGAACATCTTGGTCTTTCTTACCAAGTAATCTATGAGTCAAATTGTCATATTACTATCAAGATTTAACTTGTAGTTTTTGTGCAAAACTCATTAACCCAATTTGGTACCATTGACATCACTCCTTTAAAACACAAGTTCTAAGAATAAAGTTAATAGATTCTATGAATCAATTTAGATAAATATAATTTTATGTTTAAAGATTTTGACACTACCTCTCAAATAGTTATCAAATACCAAAATCAATTAGATTTCAAATAATATATAGATTTATTAATAGATATTTTTTTGTTAATGAATTTTAAAATATTTAAATATTAATAAAATAATTGGTAACATCTAGAACCAAAAAAAATGTCATATCTAAAATTAAATATTATCTATCTATTTTAATAAATTTTCAAAACAGAGTGAATTATTATTTTCATTAATTATTTATCACCTATTTTGTTGAAAAATAATATTTTGTTTTTCTGTTCAAACATCTATTATAAATTATTTGATTTCTTAAAAATCAATGAATATGCTATAATTATAATAAGATAAATTAATCTTATTGTTTAAAATTAAATATTTTTTATTTACAAAGTCTCAATTAAAAGAATTAACATATCAACATAGTTATTATTCAAAAATTTATAATTGAGAAGTTATAATAACGAATACATAAAGTTGCATGTTTGAGAATTATAGTTTAATAAGAGTCTTTTAGTGTTGTAGTATTTTATTGGATTTCTTTTGTAGTATAAATCACGAAAAATGTCTAATGTTTGTCATTAAAGGCATAAGCCTTAAGGTATGTCCAGGATCATGGTGTGCCAAAAAGTGGCGATGTGAAAAAAAGAGAGTTTAAAGACGCCTAAAAGCGCTTCAAAATCCGCTTTGACTTTTTTTTACCTATCCAGGAACCAAACTTGGAAGATTAAGCCAAGCCTTATCGGATATCCGATATCATATCGGATATCCAATATCATATCGAATATTTGATTTGATATCGGATATCCGATTTTAAATCTAATATCCGACTAATAATTAAAATCATATAATAGTATGATATATTATTTAATATTATAATATATAGTAAATTAATATAATAAATATAAAATATAATATAAAAAAATATAAAATGTAATATATATTATATATTATATGTTATATTATAAATATTCTCATATCGGATATCCGATACCTGTGGATTGGATTAAACAAAATCACAAACCCGTGGCCCTTATTTTACGCGAATTTGGGCCAGTATAATGGATCAGATATCAGATATCAGGTATGTTTTTCCCCCCCCCTGACTCGTTTTTAACCTAAATTTAATAGATTTTAACATGATTTTTTTTTTATAGTTGAATCTAGGGTTTTTTTGACAAAAATGGTTAAAATTTAGATTTTTTTTTAATATATATTACGTTTTGCAATTCAATAGGAATGGCTAATTAAAATGATGACACTGAGGCAGGGAATAATATTCCTCGCAACCCACCACCAAACAATCCAGTATCCCCACAAAATCGTCCACCAAATGATCCTCTACCTCCTCAAAACCCTCCTCGAATCGAGGATTTGATAAATGAAAATCTCACTGAGTTGAGAGGTTCGCATAGAACATACAATAATGTACCTGCACTGGCTCCTATGTTATCTACATTAAACACCATAGTGGATAACATTGAAACCCTTACAAACCAACAAAATGCCACTCTTTGTTGGCGTGATGAAATGCACCAGATGTTTGATGATGGTTTGGATTATGATGAGGTCGCTGCCCTCAACATAACCAAAGACGATTTGACAAGCCTTTTTGCTAACCCAAAAATGGGTATTACCAATTGACCCAAAAAAAACCAAACTATCAATTAAATGGTGCACAAATGATGCCATACGTGCAAATTTTTGGGACCATTGGTGGATGGTCTTTGATATCCCTCCACATGGAAATTTAGACATACCATTTTATTTCCTTAGAAAATTATATGCATAATTTGTGTTGAAACTTAAAGTGAACTATTGGAGCATGAAGCCCAACATGGGCTTAGGACTAGGAGCTCCTCAGGATAGACCCTCTTCCCAGCAGAAGAAACTTGGCACTTTTGTCCCCCCCCTGATATCTCCCCCCCTCCTTGAGTGCAGCATCTAGATATTATGGCAGAGGCTAGCTCTTAGACCATCAGAGCCATTCATAGGCTGAGTAGCCTAATGATATCTCAGGCTAGGTTAGTCGTACCTCCTCATGTTGATGATGTTGGTGCCAGTTCATCATCGGCTAGCTCATCACACATTTGTGTGCCTCACACTTGCATTACATGCAAGAATATTTGCCTGGGTCCCATAGGTGATCTTCCTGAGTATCATTTTGTATTAGAGAAGGATACACCAGACGCACGTGCAGAGGCTACAGACCCTGATGCGAGAGAGGAGGGGAATGCAGAGGCATGGACTCCTTTGGTGTCGGTATGTGTATACATTTTTTTTTTATGACAATTGTGATTTAAAGTTAATTTTTATAATAGAGTAATTTTAATTTTTAAGCCATACTAACTTTTACATGTATGTGATCTTCATTCATGTTTAGTTGATGACCGAGGAGGAGCTCAGACAAATAGATGATGCTACACTCTCGGCCATTTCATTTGGCCTTGAGACATCTACGGTACATTATGTTGTGTTTGCATTTCTTTTTTCTATTTGATATTGTAGCATATATGGTTGCTAATCTTTCTTTTATCTTGCAGATACCACCTGCCCCAGGGGGACAAAGTGTGGGGGGTGAGCCAACATGCATTGACAAAGGAAAGGTAATTAGATGTTTTCTAATTGATTAAATATTGATGCATTCCTGTAAAATGTTTGTGGTAATCTCATTTAATTACATTATTTATTGTATATAGCATGTACCTATTGTATTTATAGTTTAAATTGTAGATTCATCTGACAAAGGTATTTGAACATATACAGCCCATAATCACAGAGGTACCAGCATTGTCGAGGGCATACGAGAGGACTCCTAAGCGGCGCAGGAGGTCGACGAGAGAGGTATTTATTATGAAATTTTGATAGTATTAATCTCCAATACGGAAAAGATCATTATGCATTTGAGTAATTCAATGTTAGATACGTAGAATCATATAAATTTAGTAGTGTAACATTGGGTTTTCCTTTTTTGTTTATGTAGGAGGCATCCGATCCACCTAGTGCAGCGAAGAGGCTGCATTTTGATCATCCACTAGCACCCTAGGATAGTATAGTTTTTGTAGGATGCATCATGAGACATTTTGAGATGGCATATGCCACATTGTATACAGAAAAATTGATATTATACACATTCTGATGGCAAGATCAGCCACATTTTGTATATGGATCTATGTATTTTGATATATATATATATTTGAGTACTTTGTCTATGGATACATGATCTTTGATATATATTTGTGTAAAATTTTGTCTATGGATGCATATATTTTTGTCATTTACGTGCATAATGATATACATATTAATTTAGTATCTAGTATTGTTCAATTTATCGTGGATCATGTGTCATGCCCTAAATTTTACTAGTAAAAACACAATTTTTTTTTTTTTTGTAGCTTATGAAGTCGCATAAGAAATTACATATTGTAAAACAAGCTTATCATTGAATAGGAGTTCAAGACTCATGTGAATAGTGTGAAGGTGTTAACATTTTAGTCACGAGTGGGTTTCAAATAGATTGGATGACAGTCTAGTTCAAGTTAGCGTCACGAGTCAAATGAGCAAGTTCAAGATACAAAACTCATAAATTAGTGAGGTAATTCATATCCTAACAAGCCTCTGATACTAATATTCTATTAGGGTCTGTCAGTTGTATCATATGGACTAGGTCGTGATTCTAGCATGTAAGGGAAGGGGATCAGAATTACTTATTATCCTCATTACCAATGTACAGACATTTATTAATCATTACAATATATATTAATGTGACAATTACTATATTACTATATCCTCATTATCCATCAACATTTCTTCCTCACGAAACTAGCACTCACTACAGTTTTCTAAACACAAAAATTACTATTTCAATACATAAATTAAACTCACTCTAACAAAAGACAATTACTAACTATCTAGCTCATCAACTACTAACTAATCTAGCTACATTGCCATGCTTTTACATTTACTATTTTAATTACTATAATTACTATACTATTACATTTACTTTTTACATTAAATTACATAAAACTATTCACCATAAGCTCACTTTCTCACTATCAATATTATTATTATCAAAGCATGTTAAGATTCAAAGTAGTTTCATAGTACGAATTAGTAAGCACATAAAATGAGGAACTCTTAGTAAGTCTAAGGGCCAATTCAAAGTACTTAACTCAATAATAATTCACGATCTGTATTTAAACACATCCTACTACACCATCGTATTGAGTGTGTCAATTTAAATTTGTTAGATGAATTGTTTATGCAAGGATTAGGTGCAAGTGTATAAATAAGGTTTGTATATAACATACCTTGTCGTTTTGACATATATGTATCAATGTATCAATGTGCTTTATTGACTAGATAAAACTAGATTCGAGTTATAATTTTAATCCACCATCCATCCTTATCCTTGATTCTCCAATCCCATCATCCCGAAAAATTACTTCATATTGAAACCCTATTATATGTACATCCAATCAATCTTGGCTTTTATTTTATTTTTGAGTTAAATATTTAAATTTGTCATATTCTCTAACATGCACACTAATATGCCTTTATTTATTTAATTAATAATTTATTATTTGAGTCTTGGATGTGACTTAGAGGTCACAAGATTGTAATGTGTACCATTCTGTCACTTAGAAAATATATTAGTCTAGGACACTCATTAGTCTCTATATGCTATTATTATTTTTATTTTTATTCGGTAGCAGTCTAGAATCTGGGAATATTCTTTAATATTTTATTTCTTTGTATTAAGGAAGAGATTTATTTTCCTTTACCATACATTTTCTAGAGAGGAAAATGCATGCCTACAGCAATGTATCTCATAGATTTTATTATGTCTTCTCTTACAAAAAACTTCATTTTGTTATACCATAAAATTAATTTGATGATTTTCTTGCTTAGAATTGCATTATGTTTGGTAATTAAAATCAATGTTATCCATGCATGTGATATGAACATAAAAATTTCCTTCCAAATTATTGAGTGCGCAACAAGATTGTAAGCAATCTACTAAGTTTTAAATTTATACAATCAATGGTATCACATAACATCTATGGATTGTTATTATCAACTAGTCATTTACAATACCACAAGGAGAAAACTTTCTTTCACATTTTCAAATGATAACAATGATGTCAAAGCAAATCTGTGACTCGTACCAATTCTTTCATAACAATATAAATTCCAAATGAAACATGCATATACAACCTTATCAATTATTTCTTCTACACATACATTAGGTAACAATGATACAATCTCCTTCCATCACAATTTGGCAACATAAGGGACTTTTCAAAATCATAAGGAACATGGACATTGAAAGATATGGACAATGAGTAACATGAAAATTTTCCAACATGATCATTGAGAACATGAACAATCTGGTGAATCCTCCTTCACAAATGAGGGCACAATGTCAAGTTTTCTCATCCAACATCAATCTGCAAGATGATCATTCCAATCCATTTCCATTTCTCCCCTGGACACAAATCTGCATATGCAACACAACAAAATAACAAGGACCATGGGTGCTTTCTACCCAACCATAGGCCTCAAAGAGACCACCCCCGCGCTAGGGAACAAGGCTCAAACTGGGATACACATACAATCTTTCAATGCATAAACATTACATTTCAAACTTGAACAATTTGCCCCCAAGACTATTTCACAATGGCTTCATAGATGGAACCATAAACATAGGGTGAAGGTGTGTTCTAAAATGGAGACTTGCCATACCAAACCATATTTGCAATAAAAAATTTTCATGCCCTCTCGAGGCTATCATAAATGAACCATTTAATGCCTTCTCGGGGCCTCCACATTTCCTCCTCCAAACCCACTACCATCACCTGTAACTCCTCAAACTTTCTTTCTACACCATACTTTCCTTATCACCCCCAGCAAGATATGAAATGTTATGGCATACAATGGAGCCCATACTCCAAGGTTCTCAATTCATTTTTCGAACCCAACTTAAGCCCTTCACCTTGGACTTCTCTTGCCTTCCCACAAGGGTGAGTGTAAGTCCCACGCCCATAACAATACTCAAGCACAAAACAAGAAAACAAAACCAAGTAGAAATAAAACAAGAAATTTTCAAGAGCACATCACATTTTCACAACACAATATCAACACCCATAATACAACAAGGAAATAGACGAAATCCAAACCTCATACTCACAATACTCCACACAATACAACAAGATGCACAATGGTGTCACACTAATCTACATGGAATGAACACCATTCAAGCACTCACGTGAATGCTACTCCATAATGCAATGCAATGCGTACTCCATTGATAAACTCCACACTTGCATATTTGCTTAACCATGCTAAAAGAAAGAAATGGAAAAGAAGCAAGTTTGAGATACCAACCTTGGTCCAAGCTAGGGTAAGGATAGTTATAGTAGAGCTCCCCTAATCTCCCTCCAAAACCTACGTGTCTCTAAAATTAGAGAGTGGGCAAACACCCCACTAGTTTGGCCAAGACCCTCTAATAAAGCCTTCCCACTAACTTATTTTAGCAAAAACACTAAGCCACTCCATCCTTACAAACTTGTCTCCTCTAATGGTTCATTGATAGCCCTCACGAGCTCTGAGTTATGACCCTCGAAGGATCGACCTCAAAATGCACTTAGAGCACCTTGAAGACTCCTCGGTATGGGGTGGCCGCAAATGATGGATGGTCTTCATGGCCAGAACAAGGGTGTGACTAGGGTTCACCCGCCCATCTGGAGCTAATGGCACTGACGATTTGATGCCAAGATCAACGGTTTCAAAGTTATGTTGTGGTGCACCTATGAACTGAGGCACACTACGAGTTTTGGCATCGAGCGAGATCCCTGTGCTGAATCCAAATGGAATGTGATCTCTTGAAAATGAGATAGGTTATTTTAGGCATCAGGATCATGATCCTATAGCATTTGATAGTTCATCAATAGCCCTCACAAGCTCTGAGTTATGACCCTTGAAAGATCAACCTCCAAATGCACTTAGAGCACCTTGGAGACTCCTCGGTATGGGGTGGCCGCAAATGATGGATGGTCTTCATGGCTAGAAAAAGGATGTGACTAGGGTTCACCCGCCCATCTGGAGCTAATGGCACTGATGATTTGATGCCAAGATCAGCGGTTTCAAAGTTACGCTGTGGTGCACTTATGAATTGAGGCACACTGCGAGTTTTGGCATCGAGCGAGATCGTTGTGCTGAATCCAAACGGAATGTGATCTCTCAAAAATGAGATAGGTTATTTTAGGCCTCAGAATCACCGTCATGTAGCATTTGATAGTTCATCGATAGCCCTCATGAGCTCTGAGTTACGACCCTCGAAAGATCAACCTCCAAATGCACTTAGAGCACCTTGGAGACTCCTCGGTACGGGGTGGCCACAAATGATGGATGGTCTTTGTGACCTGGACAAGGGTGTGACTAGGGTTTACCCACCCATCTGGAGCTAATGGCACTGATGATTCGATGCCAAGATCAACAGTTTCAAAGTTACGTCGTGGTGCACCTATGAACTGAGGCACACTGCGAGCTTTGGCATTGAGCGAGATCGCTGTGTTGAATCCAAACGGAATGTGATCTCTCAAAAAATGAGATAGGTTATTTTAGGCCTCAAGATCACCATCCTATAACATTTAACAGTTCATCAATAGCCCTCACGAGCTCTGAGTTATGACCCTCGAAAGATTGACCTCCAAATGCACTTAGAGCACCTTGGAGACTCCTCGATACAGGGTGGCCGCAAATGATGGATGGTCTTCATGGCTAGAATAAGGGTGTGACTAGGGTTCACCTGCCCATCTAGAGCTAATGGCACTGACAATTCGATGCCAAGATCAGCGGTTTCAAAGTTACGCTGTTGTGCACCTATGGACTGAGGCACACTGCGAGTTTTGGCATCGAGCGAGATCGCTATGCTGAATCCAAAAGAAATGTGATCTCTTAAAAATGAGATAAGATATTTTAGGCCTCAGGACCACCATCCTATAGCATTTTACAATTCATTGATAGCCCTCATGAGCTCTGAGTTATGACCCTCGAAAGATTGACCTCCAAATGCACTTAGAGCACCTTGGAGACTCCTCGGTACAGGGTGGCCACAAATGATGGATGGTCTTCGTGGCCAAAAAAAGGGTGTGAATAGGGTTCACCCACCCATACGGAGCTAATGCAACTGACAATTCAATGCCAAGATTAGCGGTTTCAAAGTTACGTTGTGGTGCACCTATGAACTGAGGCACACTACGAGTTTTGGCATCGAGCAAGATCGCTATGCTGAATCCAAACAGAATGTGATCTCTCGAAAATGAGATAGGTTATTTTAGGCCTTAGGATCACTGTCTTGTAGCATTTGACAGTTCATCAATAGCCCTCACAAGCTCTGAGTTATGACCCTCAAAAGATCGACCTCCAAATGCAATTAGAGCACCTTGGAGACTCCTTGGTACGAGGTGGCCGCAAATGATGGATGGTCTTCATGGCAAGAACAAGGGTGTGACTAGGGTTCACCTACCCATATGAAGCTAGTGGCACTGATGATTCGATGCCAAGATCAACGGTTTCAAACTTACGCTGTGGTACACCTATGAATTGAGGCACACTATGAGTTTTAGCATCGAGCGAGATTGCTATGCTGAATCCAAACAGAATGTGATCTCTCTAAAATGAGATAGCTTATTTTAGGCCTCAGGATCATCGTCCTGTAGCATTTGACAGTTCATCGATAGCCCTCACGAGCTCTGAGTTATGACCCTCGAAAGATCGACCTCCAAATGCACTTAGAGCACCTTGGAGACTCCTTGGTACTGTAGACACCTAAATTTGATTACACAGCTTTGGTAATCTAATTTAGCCATCTCTAAAGGCATCATTAATTAAATTCTTATTTAATTAATCCTTTGCCATCCCTAGTTGATTAATTTAATTAATCATCTATAGTCCTAATTGATAAATCAAATAATCTATTAGTTATCAATTAAATCCTTTTCTCCTATCTAATTCCAAAAATCCCCATTTATTAAATAAATCTATTTGATAAATGAAATCCTCAAATTAAAAAACCCCTAACCTATCTCTAATCCTCCATTTAGCCTAATCCACCCCATCCACCCATACTAACCAAGCTTAGCCACTAACTCACCCACCCTCATTAATGCCATCCACTTGCACATCTCTAACATCCCTAATCTAATCCTAAACCCAAGCCTAATCCACCCCCTAATGTTGTCACATTCCTTAAACAAGTTTAAGACTTTCCTAATCCAAACCAAAATCTCCCCTCAAAAAACCCAACCACTAAGTCATGAGTGCTCTTACAAAACATAAAAGACTCTTACAAGCCCACTCATGACTCTTACACCCATCTTCCACACTCTTCCCTCTTCCACACTCATTCCTCTTACATCCCTCTTACATACTCAACCCCACTCATCATGACTTTAACCAACCCTTTACCCTACCCTCTCACACTCATCCTCCTTGTGACAAGTGTCACCTTTCCATTGGTGCTAAACAAGCACAATCCATGTGCTCCCCTTTGAGTGCATCTTAGCCCTCCTTAAGCCTTCATCCATCCTTGCATCTAAGCCCTCCATCTCTCTACCCCTTAGCCTATAAATTGAATCCCATCCCAAGCCATTTCATCAAAAATCTTTGAGCTAAAGTTACCATGCTATTTTGAGAACCAAAGCCATCAACCATACCCTTATAATGCCAAATTGAGAGCTCACAAAGCTACCAATTTTCCATTACCCATCTCCATTGAAGCATCTTTTGAGCATCTTGAGCATACATCCACAGCAAAAGGACACATCTACAGAATCAAGAAAGCATGGAGTGTTTTCTCTTGTCAGATTTGCACTTCTTGTTTTCTTTCTTTGTCTAAGCATATATGTGAATTTAGTTTTTGGTTTGTGAATGTTTACTTTATTTGTTAATGTTCTTTGCATACTAATTCTTGTTCTACATTTTGTCACACCCGGTGGGACCCCACTATGGGTCATTTAATCATCTATTTTCATCTATATGTCATTTTTTCTAACAATCTAATGTTTGTTGTTGTTTGAGTGTGTTGTGAGGGTGTTTTGCTTGTTTTTGCAGGTTAAAGAACGCACTTAGGAAGAAGAAATACCATCTATAAAAAAATTCACATTTTCCAACTTTTTTCGCGTAGTTTTGGCGTCTGCAACCTGTTTTGTTTGCGAAAATCCGCGTCTGCGCAAACCGACGTCTCCAAAAATTTGCATCTGTACAAATCAACGTCTCTGCCACCGCAATGTCCCATCGAAGCACATAATTGGGAAATGAAGTCAGGTCTTGGCTTTGGCATACCCACAACTGGGGGCACCAACGAGAATGGTCACGCTTTTTCGAACATTCACCGTGACCTTGTCGAAATCAAAGACATTCCTGAGGAAGTTGAAAAGAGAGCCTACGACGATATCCCAGACCAAATCTTCCTAGGAGACTCTGTTCTCCGAGAACTATCCATCGATCTCATTGACCTACCACTCGCTCATCCACAACTCATAGATTGGGACCAACCAAGTATCATACATATTGATGAGTTCGCATCAGAGGAAGCACTTCTAAGATTCATGGGATCCGAAACTCCTCATAAGAAGACAAAGCCAAATTCTGCCTACATCTACAAGCTAGATCCCAAGGGGTATTTTGGAGAAAATCCCCAACCTAGTTTCGATACACCCAAAATTGAAACTAAGGTAAATCTGGGACTAGCTAAGGCAGCGAAGAGAACCCCTCAGCAAGAAAATCCAGAGCCACAAGCAGAACATGAGGATTTAGTATTGCCTCCTCAAGATAATTGACCAGAGGTGTCTTTTATTCTAATAGAGGATACTAGAGAAGTCAACATTGGTTCTTTAGAGATCCCTAGAATTGTTCACATTGCTGCATCCCTATCACAAGACCAAGCTGACCTCCTCTTTGAGGTTTTATGAGAGAACATTGGCCGATTTGCATGGTTATATCAGGACATGCCAGGACTTGATCCAAAGCTTGTAGTTCATCATCTTGCAGTAGATCCAAAGATCAAGCCCGTCAGACAAAAGCTTAGAAAAATGCACCCCAAGGTGGCATTACAAGTCAAAGCTGAACTAGAAAGAATGTTAGCTGCTAAGGTTATCTGACCTATCGACTACTCAGAATGGATCTCCAACATGGTCCCTGTCACTAAGCCTTCTGGTGACATCAAAATCTATACTGATTTTAGAGATCTTAACAAAGCTTGTCCAAAGGATGATTTTCCCTTGCCCAACATAGATATGATTGTAGATCTTACAACTGGACATGAAATCTTGTCCCTTATGGATGGATTTTTTGGGTATAATCAGATCAAGATTGTTGAAGAGGATCAACATAAGACAACATTCACTACCCCCTAGGGAACCTTTTGCTACACCATGATGCCTTTTGGCCTAAAGAATGCTGGGGCTACCTATCA
Organism: Cupressus sempervirens; assembly: GCA_028749045.1. Classification (NCBI taxonomy): domain Eukaryota; kingdom Viridiplantae; phylum Streptophyta; class Pinopsida; order Cupressales; family Cupressaceae; genus Cupressus; species Cupressus sempervirens. The sequence goes on along the minus strand of CM053793.1, from coordinate 499,116,536 downwards.
AAGAGCTATGACAGCCATTTTCCATGATCTTATCCATAGCATTTTGGAAGATTATGTGGACGATATCCTAGTCAAATCTCACACCTTCATGGATCATCTTGTTGACCTGGAAAAAGTCTTTGATAGGTTGGCCCAATATCATCTCATGCTAAATCCCAAGAAGTGTGTCTTTGGGGTAACATTTGGCAAGCTTCTAGGCTTCATAGTTTCTAAATGAGGTATAGAGATCGACCCCAAAAAGGTCAAGGCTATCTTAGACATGCCTCCTCCCCAGACACTGCGACAGCTTCGCTCTCTTCAAGGAAAACTTCAATCTGTCCAACGCTTCATCTCCCAACTTGCAGATAAGTGTACACCATTTTCACACTTGCTAAAGAAGAATGAGAACTTCAAGTGGGATCTTTTATGTCAGCGCAGCCTCGATCAACTCAAGCAGTATCTCACCAATCCCCCTATCTTGGTTCCACCAGTTCCTGGTCGTCCCTTGATCTTGTATATATCAGCAACACCTACTGCTCTAGGGGCACTTCTAGCACAACATGATGATTATAGCAGAGAGAGAGCCATCTACTATATTAGTAGAACCCTAGTTGGTTATGAACTCAATTACACTCCTATGGAAAAAGCTTGTTTGGCAGTTGTTTTCTCAACTCAAAAGCTTCGCCACTACATGCTAAGTAATACCATCCAACTAGTCTCTAAGATTGATCCTCTCAAGTATATGCTCTCTAGAACAGCACTCACAGGCTGGCTAGCGAAATGGGTTATGCTACTAAGTGAGTTTGACATCCAGTATGTGGACAGAAAGGCAATCAAAGGGCAAGCTATAGCAGATCACCTAGCTGATGCACCTCTAGTAGATGCATATCCTTTGCTCACAGAATTCCCAGACGAGCATATCTGCCTAATTGAAGAACAACCCCCATGGAAGCTTTATTTTGATGGCTCATACACCTCTCATGGATCAGGGGCAGGAATATTATTAGTTACACCTCAAGGAGATTACATTCCAAAAGCCTTCAAGCTACAATTCCCTAGCACCAACAATATAGTAGAATATGAAGCTCTTGTAGCAGGATTAAAGATAGCTGCAGAATGGAATATCACTGAGTTACAAGTCTTTGGTGATTCCCAGCTCATCATCAAGCAAGTCTTAAATGAATATCAAACCAAAGATGAAAAGCTATTACCCTACAAAGAGCTAGTTGATCAGCTAACCCAGCATTTTACAAAGCTTCAGTTTACACAAGTGCCTCGAATGTAGAACAAGACAACAGATGCCATGGCCACTATCGGCTCGCTCTTGGAAATTTCCTAAGAAGCTACACAGTATGAGTTTTTAGTTGAGCAGCTCCTCACACCGGCCTATGCAAATGAGGATTCAAATCGTGTTTGTATCTTGGTTGGTCCCCAATCCCCTTGGTACCATGAAATTTACGCTTACCTTAATGATGGTATCATATCCCCTCACCTCACACGTACCCAACGCCAGAACCTCATCCAAAAATCATCCCGCTATGTTATCATAGCCAATACCCTATATCGTCGGGGTTATCACGATACTCTCTCTTGATGTTTAGATGAAAATGAGGCCGCGATGGCATTAAAAGAAGTACATTCTGGACTTTGCGGTGCCCACACGAGTGGTATTGTCCTAGCACGACAAATCCTTAGAGCAGGCTACTATTGGCCTACCATTGAAGAAGACTCTTGTGACTTTGTCAGAAAGTGTCTCCCATGTCAGTAGCATGCAAATCTTGTGCACGCTCTAGCACAAGATCTACAGCCTATTGCACCACCTTGGCCTTTCGCTTGTTGGGGCCTTGATCTAGTTGGAACTATCACCCCTCTCTCATCTGATGGACATAAATGGATAATAACAGCTACAAACTATTTCACTAAGTGGGTGGAAGTAGTCCCCCTAGTCTCAGCTACAGGAGTTCAAGTCTCCAAGTTCATCTTGTACCACATTATTTGCCGCTTCGGCATCCCATCCACCATCTTCACTGACCACAGAGGTAACTTTGAAAATCTCAACATGGAAGAATTATGCACTTCCCTCCGCATCCATCACCGCTTTTCTAGCCCATATTTCCCACAAGGTAACGGCCAGGCAGAGGCAACTAATAAAACCCTCCTCAAAATCCTAAAGAAAGTTGTCAATGATTCCGACCGTGATTGGCACCTTCAAATAAATCTGGCTCTATGGGCCTATCGAACTTCCTTCTGTACATCCATAGGCACAACTCCATACTCCCTAGTCTATGGTGCTGAAGCGGTATTACCTATAGAATTTGAACTTCCCTCACTACTCATATCTTTGCGAGGTCAAATCTCAGATGAAGAATACAGAGTAGCTCGACTCACACAGCTAGATCTCTTAGACGAGAAGAGACAACAAGCCTATGACCATCTCACAGTCTATCAAACTCGTCTCAAAAGGAATTTCAACAAGAAGGTGCTCCCACGACACTTTCAACTAGGTGACATGGTCCTCAAAGAAAATATGAAAGTCCAAGCAGATCAAGAAAAGAAAGGCAAGTTTGAACCTACATGGTTTGGTCCCTATGTGGTTACTGCCTCCTTTGGCTCTGGAGCCTATCAATTATCTACACCAGAAGGAGAACTCTTGAATGATCCCACTAACATCATTCATCTCAAGAAGTTCTATGCTTGAAGATCCTTGGTATACCCAGCTTTTGAAAAAATACAAAAAAAAAATAGTAAAGAGAAATAAGCATCCAATGGTGAAAACTTGGCAATTCAAGCGCCTTGGATAGGTACCTTGGTGAAAACCTAGTAATTCAGGCACCTTGTGTGCTAAAGACTAATCCATTATCTATCACTATCCTATCTCTCATCCATCCACCCACCATCCCATAAAACACCTGCTTGTTCCCTTGGTGTTCCAATCAAATATCCAAAATCTGATGGAGCTTGTCAATACCTCCTGTACACTTGTAAATCTTGTACCAAAGCTTGTATTATACCTTGTAAATCTTGTACCATACCTTGTATATATCCGAATCTTGTCCAAATCTTGTACCGTATTCCAGCTTGTAAATAATCTTGTATCCTAGCCTTTATCCTATCACATGCACACACAGAATCCCATTTTCCTTAAGCTTTTCACAAACCATCTACCTATCCACCTATCAACTATTATAGACATCCCATCCTTCACAAACATTTCCATCTCACAAAAGACCAAAACATGAAAAAACTTGTACATTTGTAACATATCTTGGTCTGTCAGCTTGTACATCCTCTTTAGCTTAGTATCATTGTATCTATCCGGCTTTCGTGTTAGTTCATCCTTGGTCAACATCTTGCACACATCACACACTTTGGTTAGATATTCCAATGCATCCTTTAGCTAGATCTCCTATCACCAAAGTGTTATCCTTCTTAGTTCAGCTTGCCAGACGCATCACTCATCCAGATCCATCAGCTTAGGTGCTCTCGGATAGATCCTTGCAGGATATAGCTTTCGTCATGTCTGATCTTGGTCCGTTATTACCTCGTCCTACCCATCTTGTTGGCAAACAATTCTCTTTTGGATTTTCACTTTCTTTTGATTTGGGATCTTCCCTTTTGGGTCTTGAAATGTCTTTTCCAAGCAATCTCCTTGTTCCCTCCTCAAGGTTGCCATGATCTTCCATATCATGGTATGCTGCGAATGGGGCAATTAGAGCGTAAGGTCTTGATCAGGTCTTTTGCTTGTTTTCTTTTTCTGCTTGTGGGTTACCTAATGTCATTTCCACGATGCTTCCTCTGGGATTCATGTGTGATATTGGGGCAATCCTTGTGTGTTTGTTTTGAGTCAGTTCATCAGTCCTCTGGATGGTTGGTAAAAAGGCCTTGATGTTCTTAGTAACCCTGGCAATTAACCAACAGTCCTATAGCAAATCTAGTGCTCAACTACATGGTGGTACTTCTCTTTGAAGTATCCCCCCCACTCAAAAAGCTTCAATGGATTCCCTTCATCTCCATTATCCCCCATCCATATCCTACATCTGTCACTCCTACCCCAGCTTATGCATCAGTATCTCTTTGAATCAATCCTCACGCTTAGCTTTAGGGATCCACAATCCTAGTCTTAGGGATCCACCAATCAAATCAATCCACCAAGCCTCATCTTTCGAGATCCACAATCCTAGTCCTAGGGATCTCCAAAACCCATCTTCAGCCAATCTGACTCTTTGAAATCCTGTTGCATCAGCTTTATAATTCTATCATCCATCTCCCTACCATGGATTCCTTTTATAGCGCTCCGCTCCTCCATCTCCCCCCCCCCCCCCCCAATCCTAGAAATTCTTAAGCTTGCTTTACTATTGTGCCTCTGATTTCCCTTTATCATTCTCCCATAGTGAGAATTTGAGCTAATTCAGCCCCTTCTCTTTGCCAAGCTGCGTCTCAGCTCATCTCAATTTCTTGTACTTTTCAAGAAGTCATCGAGCCTCATTTCTCCCCCCGCCACCTTCTTGAGGGGGCATCATCTAAGTCTAATCTCTCCTCTTCTTATTCAAGACTGGGGCAACCTTATTGCTAAAACATCTTCCTTGTGTCATCTTCATGCGAACTTCTTTGAAATAGTGTTGTCTCAAAACTATGTCAAAGAGGGGCAAAATGTAGACACCTAAATTTGATTACACTGCTTTGGTAATCTAATTTAGCCATCTCTAAAGGCATCATTAATTAAATTCTTATTTAATTAATCCTTTTCCATCCCTAGTTGATTAATTTAATTAATCATCTATAGTCCTAATTGATAAATCAAATAATCTATTATTTATCAATTAAATCCTTTTCTCCTATCTAATTCCAAAAATCCCCATTTATTAAATAAATCTATTTGATAAATGAAATCCTCAAATTCAAAAACCCCTAACCTATCTCTAATCCTCCATTTAGCCTAATCCACCCCATCCACCCATACTAACCAAGCTTAGCCACTAACTCACCCACCCTCATTAATGCCATCCACTTGCACATCTCTAACATCCCTAATCTAATCCTAAACCCAAGCCTAATCCACCCCCTAATTTTGTCACATTCCTTAAACAAGTTTAAGAATTTCCTAATCCAAACCAAAGTCTCCCCTCAAAAAACCCAACCACTAAGTCATGAGTGCTCTTACAAAACATAAAAGACTCTTACAACCCCACTCATGACTCTTACACCCATCTTCCACACTCTTCCCTCTTCCACACTCATTCCTCTTACATCCCTCTTACATACTCAACCCCACTCATCATGACTTTAACCAACCCTTTACCCTACCCTCTCACACTCATCCTCCTTGTGACAAGTGTCACCTTCCCATTGGTGCTAAACAAGCACAATCCATGTGCTCCCCTTTGAGTGCATCTTAGCCCTCCTTAAGCCTTCATCCATCCTTGCATCTAAGCCCTCCATCTCTCGACCCGTTAGCCTATAAATTGAATCCCATCCCAAGCCATTTCATCAAAAATCTTTGAGCTAAAGTTACCATGCTATTTTGAGAACCAAAGCCATCAACCATACCCTTATAATGCCAAATTGAGAGCTCACAAAGCTACCAATTTGCCATTACCCATCTCCATTGAAGCAGCTTTTAAGCATCTTGAGCATACATCCACAGCAAAAGGACACATCTACAGAATCAAGAAAGCATGGAGTGTTTTCTCTTGTCAGATTTGCACTTCTTGTTTTCTTTCTTTGTCTAAGCATATATGTGAATTTAGTTTTTGGTTTGTGAATGTTTACTTTATTTGTTAATGTTCTTTGCATACTAATTCTTGTTCTACAGGTACGGGGTGGCCGCAAATGATGGATGGTCTTTGTGGCCAGAAAAAGGGTGTGACTAGGGTTCACCTGCCCATCCAAGGCTAATGGTACTTACGATTCGATGCCAATATTAGCAGTTTCAAAGTTATGTTGTGGTGCACCTATGAACTGAGGCACACTGTGAGTTTTGGCATCAAGCGAGATCACTGTGCTGAATCCAAATAGAATGTGATCTCTCAAAAATGAGATAGGTTATTTTAGGCCTTAGGATCAACATCATGTATCATTTGACAATTCATCGATAGCCCTCACGAGCTCTGAGTTATGACCCTTGAAAGATCGACCTCCAAATGCAGTTAGAGCACCTTGGAGACTCCTCGGTATGGGGTGGCCGCAAATGATGGATGGTATTCATGGCCAGAACAAGGGTGTGACTAGGGTTCACCCTCCCATTCGAAGCTAATGGCACTGACGATTCGATGCCAAGATCAGCGATTCAAGTTACACTGTGGTGCACCTATGAACTTAGGCACACTGCAAGTTTTGCAATCGAGCGAGATCGATGTGCTGAATCCAAACAGAATGTGATCTCTCAAAAATGAGATAGGTTATTTTAGGCCTCAAGATCACTATCCTGTAGCATTTGACAGTTCATCGATAGCCCTCACGAGCTCTGAGTTATGACCCTCAAAAGATTGACCTCCAAATACACTTAGAGCACCTTGGAGACTCCTCGGTACAGGGTGGCCGCAAATGATGGATTGTCTTTGTGGCTAGAACAAGGGTGTGACTAGGGTTCACCCGCCCATCCAAAGCTAATGGCACTGACGATTCGATGCCAAGATCAGCGGTTTCAAAGTTATGCTGTGGTGCACCTATGAACTGAGGTACACTGTGAGTTTTGGCATCAAGTGAGATCGCTGTGCTGAATCCAAACAGAATGTGATCTCTCAAAAATGAGATAGGTTATTTTAGGCTTTAGGATCACCATCTTGTAACATTTGATAGTTCATTGATAGCCCTCACGAGCTCTGAGTTATGACCCTCAAAAGATCGACCTCCAAATGCACTTAGAGCACCTTGGAGACTCCTCGGTACAGTGTGGCTACAAATGATGGATGGTCTTTGTGGCCAGAACAAGGGTGTGACTAGTGTTCACCCACCCATTTGGAGATAATGGTACTAACAATTCAATCGAGGGTCTACGTGGTTGGAACAAGGGTGTCACTATGGTTCACCCACCCACTCGGAGCTAATGGCACTAACTTGTAGCCATTAGGAGTTAGATTTTGAAAAGTTGTCAAGAAAGGTTGACCCCTTTGACTTGTATCATGAAAGGTTGCTTTGTGCCTTGCTTGATTGTTTGAAGACTACTCCATGTGTCACTATCTTTCTTGGAAAAAAAATTGCTTTTGAACATCAAGCTTGCAATATTATAAATTATTGTCAAACTTTTTCAACCAAGTCAAAACGTCAAATGCAAATATTTGTTTGCATTTTTTGCTAAGGGGAGTTTCATAAATTGACTTTGATTTTCAATATTATACGATATTATGACTCTTTATGCTTTCAAATGCTATGATTGGTTGCAAAATGGAAGAAATCAAGTATTCTAATTGTTCATCTGTACTTTCTAGATTTTTCTTATTTGATTAGTTTGATAAAAATAGTTTTAATAATCATAATGTTAGCTTATGTCAAATAAGGAGAAAACTAAATTTGTAATAAGATATCCACATGCAATTATCTTTCATATAGTTTTAAATGCTCTTAAAATTGTCATTATAGCCTTGTATCACATGCAAATATGATTTGGAAGAACTTGTTCAATATCTTCCTCTTATAATTCCTTACAAAGAACCTACCAAAAATACAAAAACCATATACAAAAAACTACACTTTTTACATCATAATACATCATAAATTTTAGAAATTCTCCCCAATACCAACCCCCTCCAACTCTTCATGATGTACCTACATTCCAATATCATACAAAAATTAGTAACTTATTGTATTAAAAAAGATAATCATCAATTCATTAAATCATTATGAAGAAAATAACATAAGAAGTATATATACCTAGTTGAGTATTTCAATAGGGTCCTCTCTCTATTTTAGGGTCTCCAACAAGGCTTCATGATCAGCATTAGCAATAGTAAAAAGTTCATTTACTTTTGTTCTTCCTTGATGCTTCAATAACTTTACATTTGTTGCTATAATAAGATGCAAATATATGAGAATTACTTTGTGCTTCTGATAGTCTTCGAATGCAAGAATTCTGTTTCTTCTAAGCATGTATGTCCGCAACCATGTTCTAGAAACAACCATTGAACCAGTAGGATACATGAATTCATCATCATCTATGATTGGTTGTGCAAGTTTTTGTTTGCCTCTTACACAACGTGCTAACCAATAATCGGATTTCTCATCATTTCCTGTGGTGCAACCAATGCAAAGACATGTCTTGGCTAAAGTAGATCTGATAGATGGTTATGCTCAAGTGAACTTTCCATGTCATCATTTTTGATAGAGGGTATGATAGAAAATGGAGTAAGATAATGTGGAGCCCATGTGTCTACCCACTCACTTGACTCACAGTGATCCCAATCACACTGAAAAAAAGTACGACAAAAATAAGCTAGTTCTCGTGTCCAAATGGTCCATGTACTAGAATTAGAGCTCCGAAATGAATGCATTTTTGATGAGTCTCTCACTGTAGCACAATCTGATCTATCACCTATGGACCCTTCCTCAACCAACCAAAAGAACCTGCATACCACTAAATTAAGAGTCCCCCCCTATGATAATGCTAAACTACACCAATCAACAATGCTACAAGCATCAAGAAGCTTTGTTGTTGAAATCTTCAATTGCTCCTTAACTAGAGCTCTCTTCACACATGCTGCTGCTCCATCACGTTCCCCTTTTCCATGGCCGAACTCAAAAAAACTCCAAATATGAGGCACCCCTCTCTCTACGTGCATCCTACACAACCAATAAAATATGCGAGGATTCTTGAATTGACCTGTACAGTTATCTGACCAAATGATATGTCTATCCATAGCAATTGCATGCTCGTGTAAGAAATCAAAAAAATTCTTGAAACAATGTCGTACAAACTCATGAGAGTGAGATCTATCATCACTCATATAAAAATGATACTCTCTAATAATCTTTTGATTATCTTCCACACTATCATGGGCATGTCTATATGTTATGTGAACAAAAATTGCAATCTGAATAGAGTTGCAATACTGAGATTGTGTCTCATTTTGAGGTTGCCATGTGTAGTTCTCAGCAAAATCAACAACTGATATAATAGTGCCAATGGGAAAAGTCTCCTTACATGTTCTAAATTGTTGATCCAACGCCTGAGACCTATGACTATGTCTTGCATAATTGTAAAAAAGATTTGCCTTGAAATCTGAAATAAAATTAGCCACATTGATATCTTTTCCAACCAATTCACATCTAGAGCTCTCACTCCCACTCTTCAATGTGTATTTCACCATTTCATAGACCTTTTTTTTCACTATTGTCTTTCCAAGATCTTGTTCACACCTCTCATGGAAACATGTGTCAAACTTGGATAAGCCACCACATTCTGAACACTTCTCATTTAAGCAAGCATTTTTATAAAAGGAACAACCATCAACTCTATGACATAAGAGTTGATATAACAAGTCTCTTGATGATTTTGGAAGCCCACTAGCCCCACAATCCTCCAACATTTCTTTACTATGCAAAGTAGAACGGATGGAGCGTAATAGTTCATGGTGCATAGAAAACCCAACATGATATTTGCAACAACATGTATTTCAAATTTTGAGTGTCACACAATAAAATGGCTTTAAAGATTCAAAAGCCCTTTGTGATATATGAACACTTGGATGACTCTCTCTAAATTGTTTGAACAACATAGTTTGACTTACCTCCAAATAGTGTTTAGGATGTGGCACGCGGTCTCTGATGCCAATTCTCAACTTTAAGACATCTTTAGCATTGGGTGATACTTGTGAGCTAGAGTGCCAAAATTGTATAATTTCTTCCTTCACATCGTCAGATAGCTTCTTATCAAAATGCGAAAGTCTCCCACCAAATGCCCATGTTTCATTTTGAAGAAGATCATCAATTTTTTCTCGTCAACCAAGTGCTCTTCTCAAAGTAGTACGATTTAGATTCAAATCAATAGAAGTTTGTCTCATATATCTACCCTTTTTCAAATGATGACTTACCAAAGAGGTTGTAATAACCCTTCGAGCAGCTCTATTATCCTTCTCTCTGCTATTTTTCCCAACGCTATTGAGAGTACTGAAAAGATTCTTCACAATAATGGCATTTTTTTCCAACTTTTTATTGACACAAATTTTCAATTTGGAAAGCATAGGTCTCATCTTTTGCATCTTTAATAAGTGCATGAAAAGCTAACATTGCTCTACCACTGTCTTGTTGTCGAAAAACATCTGATATAGTCTTGAAGCCCATAACCGAATGGTTCTTTCTAATTTTTTTCCTTCCAAACTAGTCATAATCGTTTCATCAATTTCAACTATCCATTTTGGTGTTTTAGAACCTTCATGTCGATTATAATTAGGAGATATGTAAGGTTCTTGTGCATTAGGTTCCTATGCATTGTCATCTTCGACATGGTCAATTATGCAATTTGGATTATGACTTGGTGGCATTTCTTCTTCAAAATTTACAATCTCTACATTTTCAATTTTCACATTATCATTTTCAATAGGTACATTTTCATTCCCCAACTATACATTTTCATTATCTGACTCTATGATTTCACCTTCTATTAATTCATCGTCAACTTGATTGATATTTAGCATACCTTGTCTTTTTTTTTTCAGTGTTTCATTTTGTCCCTTTCCCTATATGCCGCAATGTCTTCATTGCATATCTTCCTTTTATGTTTATCCTTTCGACGACTGCTACTCCCCATTTAGATGACAAATTCGAAAACCTAAGGTTATATTTTCGAATTCTTTTCGATTGGTTGGGCCCCAAAACGTGACTTTTTACAAATCTCATGAAAAAAGAGGTAAAAAAAGTAATGTTGTCGGGTCTGTAGGGATAGTCAAATATTTGAATTTGATGCCAGTAAAATTGGATATCCGATCTAGGATCAGATATCCAATATGAAATCAGATATCCGATATAGGAAAAGGACTTTTGTGGGGAGAACTTGCTAAGGTTTCCCTCCTTTTCCACAATAATATTAATATTATGAAAATATTTGGAGGCAAATGACTTTAAGTTATAACTAAGTTAATAGTATATTAGTATTAGTATCAATAATATTAATATATAATAGTATTAATATACCTATAGTATCAATATTATTATTATACCTATAATAGTATTAATATTATTAATATAGATATAATAGTGTAAATATATAGTGTTTATTTATATTAAGCTATAATATATAGTATTAATATATATTATTATTATAGCTATATTATTATTATTATTATTATTACTATACATATAATAATATTAATATTTAGTGTTTATTTATATTATAATTATTATCCTAAAATAGTATAAATAGTATATCCTAAAATATTACCTTATATATACTAAAATATTACTTTATTATATAGATATATTAATAACATACATATTAATATAATAATATTTAAAATATATATTATATTTAATAAAAATATTACGTTGTTATATATATATTATATTATTATACATATTAATATAATAATATATAATACAAAGAGGGTCGTCGTTTAATGGGTCAAAGAGGGTCATAGGTCACCCCATGACCCCCTTTGACCCATATGAATGATTCGACTATGTCCATAGGGATCCTAGGACCCCTAGGGACATATGTCATCATTTAATGGGTCAAAGGCTATGACCCCCTTTGACCCATATGAACGATTCAAATATGTCCCAAGGGGTCCTAGGACCTCTAAGGACATATGTCGTCGTTTAATGGGTCAAAGAGGGTCATAGGTTACCCTATGACCCCATTTAACCCATATTACCCATTCGAATATGTCTTCATCGTTTAATGGGTCAAAGGGGGTCATAGGTCACCCTATGACCTCCTTTGACCCATATGAACGATTCGAATATGTCCCTAGCGGTCCTAGGACCCCTAGGGACATATGTCATCGTTTAATGGGTCAAAGAGGGTCATAGGTCACCCTATGACCCCTTTTGACCTCTATTACCCATTCGAATATGTCCTTTGACGTCCGAGGACCCCTAGGGACATATGTCATCATTTAATGGGTCAAAGGGGGTCATAGGTCACCCTATGACCTCCTTTGACCCATATGAACGATTCGACTATGTCCCTAGGGGTCCTAGGACCCCTAGACACATATGTTATCATTTAATGAGTTAAAGAGACCTATGACCCTCTTTGACCCATAATACCCATTCAAATATGTCCCTAGGGGTCCTAGGACCCCTAGAGACATATATCATCATTTAATGGGTCAAAGAGGGTCATAGGTCACCCTATGACCCCCTTTGACCCATATGAATGATTCGAATATGTCCCTAGGGGTCCTAAGACCTCTAGTGACATATGTCATCGTTTAATGGGTCAAAGAGGGTCATAGGTTACCCTATGACCCCATTTGACCCATATTACCCATTCAAATATGTCCTTAGGGGTCCTAGGACCCTTAGGGACATATGTCATTGTTTAATGCTTCAAAGGGGGTCATAGGTCACCCTATGACCCACTTTGACCCATATGAATGATTCGAATATGTCTCTAAGGGTCCTAGGACCCCTAGGGACGTATGTTGTCGTTTAATGGGTCAGAGAGGGTCATAGGTCACCCTATGACCCCCTTTGACCCATATTACCCATTCGAATATGTCCCTTGGGGTCCGAGGACCCTTAGGGACATATGTCATCGTTTAATGGGTCACCTATGACCCCCTTTGACCCATATTACCCATTCGAATATGTCCCTAGGGGTCCTAGGACCCCTAGAGACATATATCGTCATTTAATAGGTCAAGAGGGTCATAGGTCACCCTATGAGCCCCTTTGACCCATATGAACGATTTGAATATGTCGCTAGAGGTCATAGGACCCCTAGGGACATATGTCATCATTTAATGGGTCAAAGAGGGTCACAGGTTACCCTATGACCCCATTTGACCCATATTATCCATTCGAATATGTCCCTAGGGGTCCTAGGACCCCTAGGGACATATGTCATTGTTTAATGGGTCAAAGGGGGTCATAAGTCACCCTATGACCCCCTTTGACCCATATGAACGATTCAAATATGTCCCTAGGGGTCCTAGGACCCCTAGGGACATATGTCATAGTTTAATGGGTCAAAGAAGGTCATAGGTCACCCTATGACCCCCTTTGACCCATATTACCCATTCGAATATGTCCCTAGGGGTCTGAGGACCCCTAGAGACATATGTCGTCGTTTAATGGGTCAAAGAGGGTCATAGGTCACCCTATGACCCCCTTTGACCCATATTACCCATTTGAATATGTCCTTAAGGGTCCTAAGACCCCTAGAGACATATATCATCGTTTAATGAGTTAGAGAGGGTCATTGGTCACCCTATGACCCCTTTTGACCCATATTACCCATTCGAATATGTCCTTAGGGGTCCTAGGACCCCTAGAGACATATATCATCGTTTAATGGGTCGAAGAGGGTCATAGGTCACCCTATGACCCCCTTTGACCCATATGAACGATTCGACTATGTCCCTAGGGGTCGTAGGACCCGTAGGGACATATGTCGTCATTTAATGGGTCATAGGGGGTCATAGGTCACCTTATGACCCCCTTTGACCCATATGAACAATTCGAATATGTCCTTAGGAGTCCTAGGACCCCTAGAGACATATCTCATCATTTAATGGGTCAAAGAGGGTCATAGGTAATGTTATGACCCCCTTTGACCCATATTACCCATTCGACTATGTCCCTAGGGGTCCTAGGACCCCTAGGGACAAATGTTGTCATTTAATGGGTCAACCCATATGAACGATTCGACTATGTCCCTAGAGTTCCTAGGACCCCTAGGGACATATGTAATCATTTAATGGGTCAAAGAGGGTCGTAGGTCACCCTATGACCCCCTTTGACCCATAATACCCATTCGAATATGTCCCTAGGGGTCCTAGGACCCCTAGAGACATATATCATCATTTAATGGATCAAAAAGGGTCATAGGTCACCCTATGACCCCCTTTGACTCTTATATATTAATAATATACATATATATTAATAATATACATATTAATATAATAATATATATATACATATTACATTATTATATTTAATGAAAATATTATGTTATTATATAGATATATTAATAACATACATATTAATATAATAATATTTATAATATATATTATATTTAATAAAAATATTACATTGTTATATATATATATATTATATTATTATACATATTAATATAATAATATATAATACGTATTTTATATATATATATATAAATTATGTTATTATATTTAGTAAAAATAATAATAATATAAATTATATTTATAGATTGTAATAAGATTAACATAAGATATTATTATATATTACTAAATTATATCTTGTATGTTTACATTACGTTATTATATATATATATATATATAAATATGCCTTTACATATTAATATAAGTGAAATAATTTAAAAATAAAAACTAGAACGTTTAAATCGAATTTCCTTCCAAAATTTGAAATTTTTTGGAATTTGACTACCGAGCCATATCGGATATCCGATTTGAAATCAGATATCCGATCAGGCTTGGTATTTACCAAGCCTGCCTGGTCAACCCCAAAGATGTGTTTATAGAGAGTTTTAGTGATACTCAGACTTCGGGTAGCCGTCTGACAATGTTATTTTGATCGAAATTGAATGAAACGAAATGGGTTTTTTAATATTGCTCTCTAAATTCTATCAATATAATTTCTATCAAATTTTGAGTTCGATAAGTATTTATTAGTTAATTATCAATAAAGATTATTGTAAAGTGCTGATTGACATACTGAATGAAAAATAGCTATAACTTTCAAATGGTATAACATTTTTTAAATCTAAAAGTTGTGTCACATTCTATACTTGGCCTAGTATAAGAAAAAAAAAAAAAAAAAATTGATCAAATTTTCTATTAGTTAGGGTGGTCAGACATGGGACTTTTTTTAATTTGAAAAAGTTTTGGTAGAAAATTAATATTTAATTATTTATTTGGAATAAAAATATCAAAAAATATGTGTCACATCTAGGCATGAGTCTAGTTTTCATATCTATAATTATATTAAAAAAATATTATGATTTGGTTTTGATTAAGGTGGTCAGACATACACCTACTTTTTATTTTTGCCCTGAAATTTTCTTAGTACTGCATTAAAATTCAAACTTTTGACCAATCAATTATTCTTTTCTCTTGATAAGGCCTAGTAGTTTAGAAATTAAATTCAATTTTCTACAAATTATTTTCTTACAACTTTTTGATATAAAGTTCATAACCACTTCAAAATTATGTGTCAAGTTGACATAAACCTGATTTGCTAATTTTTCACTGCCACTTAAGGCCATAGTTTAGTACACCATGATCCTGCACATACCCCTTACAAAAGATATTAGATTTTAGTCACATAGTCATTTAGTTGTCAAAATCCAAATAGTGATTTTATCTAATTCAAGTCTAGTAGTCAAAGAAATTCCATTTGCCCTCATGTGCATCTCTTTCCCCATTCCTCTTTGCATTTAGATGATTAACACTACAGTTAGAATAGAAGTAAGAGTCAGAAAATCTAAAGATCATCTATTACAACCATTCCATTAAGTGTGATAGGTTGTGCAAAATCCATCTTGGCTAAATTTTTTGTGCCTACAAACAATTTGGTTATCCTTTATTGCTCATATGTTAAGAGCTTATAATGTCAAAAATTATGATCTTATGAAAACATATTCATTGCATATCATTACAAAATCATAGGGAGCTCTACCTAGTCAATTAAGAGGGCAGTGGTAGAATACATACACCCATTTGTTGGTAAACATCCTTTTGTTTGTCCAAGCATTGGGTATCAAAGAGTCAAGATTATAAAATCTAATAGGAGAACAAACTATTAACCAAAAAATTTTAGTGACTCTACTGGGAAGATTCAAATGAGAGATTTGAAGAAATTTCCTTCATACTAATTTGGAATATATTTGAGTTACAAGAAATGACTTCCTGTAGTCAGGTGTTTGCCATAAGAACTTGATATGAGTTTTATAGCCTCAACTTGCTGAAGAAAAGAAGAAATTTCAAAATTGAAGACTGGTAAGATAAATTCAAAAGACCATTTTTTTGAACATTTGATACACTCTAGATTCCAAATATACCAGAAATGCCAAGGATAAAGGAAAGGTTGACCCAATATATGAAGATCTCAAGAAGGATAATTTTCCTATCCTAGAAGACCTTTGTAGAAGAGGAAGAACATGCGCAAGGGAATTTGTAACCAAGAAACTCCAAGATACTCTCTTGTTTGCAATTGTTCCTCCAAATAGTTCATAGAGAAGTCAATATTCTACTTCTCCCATTGCTAGGTTTTCCATTCCTTTTTCTTTTGATGCTTTATTGTTGATTGGTGCAACACTTCTTGTTTCTATTACTTTTCAAACAAATCAATTTATAGTACTAGCAATTATGGCTCAACCATTGGGAAATGCTATTGGTCCTCTTTCCCTTGTAGCTAATAATTATTTTCCAAGAGCATCAAGGAATAACTTGCCAAGATTTAATGATGATGGTACCATCTCTGCAAGACAACACTTAAGTGCTTTCCATAAGGCTTGTGGTGTAGTAAATCCTCAACATGAGGATGTGGCTATTAGAATGCCTATAGATACGTTGTGGACAATGCCACTAGTTTCAATACCTACTTGTAGGATGCATCACAAATTGGGACATTATGAAACAAAGGTCTCAGAAACATTATAAAATTACAAAGGATGCACAAGTATTGTTGCTATAGTTAGCACATATTAAGAAAGAACTATTAGTTTCCATGAGAGATTTTAATGCAAGATTCAATAAACTTGTCAAAAGAATACCTGCTACAAGTACACCTACACATGACAATAAGAAAACTTTCTACATTAGTTGTATGCCTCTTGATTTGGGATATCAAATTAGAAGAGCCAATGTAGAAAACTTGCAAGCTACCTAGACACTAGCTGTGGAGATGGAAGATGATATGATAGCCTCTAGTAAGTGGAAAATAAAATTCCAATCTAGAACCATGGGTAATACAATTAGCACTTCTAATAATACAGAAGCTATGCTTCAAAAATTGTCTAATGAGCTCATTTCATTGAAGAAATAAATTAATAGGCCTACTCATTCTTTTCGTCAACCTCATCAAAAAGGTTATAGAAACCCAAATGGAGGTAAAGCATTTCATATACCACATATTCAATAGAGATTAGCAATTGAAGGTGCTCCTAAGAGACAAAATATGTGTACTTTTTACTTAAGAGAAGACCATGATGGAGATACATGTGCAGACATGATTAGTTGTAGGTAGATGGTGGATAAAAAAGGACAAACAATTGAAAATTCTTAAAGTGAGGATGATCATACTCCTTGTGGTGACTCTAAAAAATATTTCTTGGAGTATGAATTAGTTTTAGAGATAGGAGGTGATTTCTTCGCAATTCTTGAAGGGCCTCAGTTGACAGTAATGACTAGAGGTCAAAAGAATAGGAATTAGATCAACAATTAAATCCCTATAAAAAATAATGCACCATCAAACAAAATTGATAAAGATAAAAGCATGGTAACTTCGACTTCATAGAAGGAACACAAAGGTAAATCATCTGATTCTTTAGACACAATTCAATATTGTGAAGAGACAAGGATTTAGATATCTCCACTAGATTGCTTGGAAGCTAATCAACATTCTACAATGGTAAAAAGGGTAGAGTAGGATGGTGTGAATGTGTTAATGTTAACTTTTATCATTCTAGTTTAAATTTGACAACTATTTATACATCAAAACTTATATACTTTTAAACACTACGTTAAAGTTATAATGTTTAGAGTTAAATCATCAATTTTTTAAAGAAATTAAATAAAAAATTTAAGTTATCAGCCATATAATACCTAGTTAAACCATAGAGATATCATTGGTTTCATTAGAGCTGTCATTGACTCTTTGAATCATAAGACATTTTGCTTCTATGTGCCCATAGGTAAATAAAAACAAAATTGATATAGAAATAAAGAAGAACAATGTTTGGCTATCCAAATGTTTTAGGTCAATTTTCTTTACTTTGCTATCTTATTTGGGATTAAAGAATATTATTTAAGTAATTATCGTTAATGTTAAATATGTATAAATAAAAATAATTATTTATTACTATAAAATTAATGATAGAAATATATCATTAGTAAATATTAAAAAGTACATAATAATTAATATATTTAATATTTAAAATTATTGATTATAATCTATATTTTCTATTAATTTTATTTTAAATTTTAGTTTTAAAAGTTAATTTAAAGAATAATGCCTTTGTTAGAGCATCTTGGTCTTTCTTACCAAGTAATCTATGAGTCAAATTATCATATTACTATCAAGATTCAACTTGTAGTTTTTGAGTAAGCTCATTAACCCAATTTGATACCATTGACACTACTCCTTTAAGACACAAGTTCTAAGCATAAAGTGAATAGAATCTATGAATCAATTTAGATAAATATAATTTTATGTTTAAAGATTTTGGCACTACCTCTAAAACAGTTATCAAGTACCAAAATAAATTAGACTTCAAATAATATATAGATTTATTAATAGGTATTTTTTTGTTAATAAATTTTAAAATATTTACATACTAATAAAATAATTGGTAACATCTAGAACCAAAAAAAATTCATATCTAAAATCAAATATTAGCAATCTATTTTAATAAAATTTCAAATATTCTGAATGTGTAAGAGTGAATTATTATTTTAATTATTTATTTATCTCCTATTTTATTGAAAAATAAATTTTTTTTTTCTCTTCAAACATCTATATAAATTATTTCTTTTCTTAAAAATCAATGAATATGCTAATAGCCCATAGAATTGTAGGGGGGCAGCCAATTCCCCATTCCCCATTATAATATAGGTTAGGGTAGGTTGGGTTAATAATAATTGGGCCACAACTTAATTGGTTGTTGGCATGTTATGTATAGAATCTGGTAGCATGAGCAATAGTAGGGGTAGGGGCCAATTAAATTATAGTAGGGTATTCTAGCCCCCTACAATAATCTACCTCCTTGTGCCCCTATTATTTCGCCACCCTAAAATTCTATGGGTGGCCCCTATGGGCACATCTCTCAACTAGAATTTTTACCCTACCCCTACGGGGAAGAGGACCGGCCAGATTCTCTACGTAACATGCTCCCCCAACTTGACTCCTTTCGAGCCGTAGAATTAGGCAGGGACTACCGATTTACATACTAATAAAATAATTGGTAACATCTAGAACCAAAAAAAATGTCATATCTAAAATCAAATATTATCTATCTATTTTAATAAATTTTCAAAATAGAGTGAATTATTATTTTCATTAATTATTTATCACCTATTTTGTTGAAAAATAATATTTTGTTTTTCTCTTCAAACATCTATTATAAATTATTTGATTTCTTAAAAATCAATGAATATGTTATAATTAGAATAAGATAAATTAATCCTATTGTTTAAAATTAAATATTTTTTATTTACAAAGTCTCAATCAAAAGAATTAACATATCAATATAGTTATTATTAAAAAAATAATAATTGAGAAGTTATAATAACCAATACATAAAGTTGCATGTTTGAGAATTATAGTTTAATTAGTGTGTTTTAGTGTTGTAGTATTTTATTGGATTTATTTTGTAGTATAAATCACAAAAAATGTCTAATGTTTGTCATTAAAAGCATAAGTCTTACAAAAGATATTAGATTTTAGTCACATAGTCATTTATTTGTCAAAATCCTAACAGTGATTCCATCTCATTCAAGTCTGGTAGTCAAAGAAATTCCATTTTCCCTCATGTGCATCTCTTTCCTCATTCCTCTTTGCATTTAGATGATTAACATTGCATTTAGAATAGAAGTAAGAGTCAAAAAATCTAAAGATCATCTATTACAACCATTCCATTAAGTGTGATAGGTTGTCCAAAATCCATCTTGCCTAAATTGTTTGTGCTTATAAATAATTTGGTTATCCTTTACTACTCATATGTTAAGAGCTTATAATGTCAAAAATTTTGATCTTAGAAAAGCATATTCATTGCATATCATTACAAAATCATAGGGAGTTGTACCTAGTTAATTAAGAGGGAAATGATAGAATACATACACCCATTTGTTGGTAAACATCCTTTTGTTTGTCCAAGCATTGGGTATCAAATAGTCAAGATTATAAAATCTAATAGGAGAACAAACTGCTAACCAAAAAATTTTAGTGACTCTACTGGAAAGATTCAAATGAAAGATCTAAAGAAATTTCGTTCATACTAATTTGCAATATATTTGAGTTACAAGAAATGACTTGTGGTAGTCAAGTGTTTGCCAGAAGAACTTGATATGAGTTTTATAGCCTCAACTTGCTAAAGAAAAGAAGAAAATTCAAAGTTGAAGACTGGTAAGATAAATTCAAAAGACCATTTTTTTGAACATTTGATACACTCTAGATTCCAAATATACTAGGAATTCCAAGGATAAAGGAAAGGTTGACCCAATATACAAAGATCTCAAGAAGGCTAACTTTCCTATCCTAGAAGATCTTTGCAGAAGAGGAAGAACACGTGCAAGGGAATTAGTAACTAAGAAACTTCAAGATACTCTCTTGTCTGCAAATGTTCCTCCAAATAGTTCATAGAGAAGTCAATCTTTTGCTCCTCCCATTGTTAGGTTTTCCATTCTTTTTTCTTTTGATGCTAGTTGTTGATTGGTGTAACAGTTCTTGTTTCTATTACTTTTCAAACAAATCAATTTACTGCACTAGTATTTATGGCTCAACCATGGGAAAATGCTATTGGTCCTCTTTCCCTTGTAGCTAATAATGATTTTCCAAGAGCATCAAGGAATAACTTCCCAAGATTTAATGGTGATGGTACAACATCTATAAAACAACACTTAAGTGTTTTCCACAAGGCTTGTGTTGTAGTAAATCCTCAACATGAGGATGTGGCTATTAGAATGTATGTAGATACATTGTGGATAATATCATTGATTGGTTTCGAGACCTACCTATAGGATGCATCACAAATTGGGACATTATGAAACAAAGGTCTCAGAAACATTATAAAATTACAAAGGATACATAAGTATTGTTGCTACAGTTGGCACATATTAAGAAAGAACTATCAGTTTCCATGAGAGATTTTAATGCAAGATTCAATAAACTCATCAAAAGAATACCTGTTGAAAGTGCACCTACACATGACAATAAGAAAACTTTGTACATTAGTTCTATGCCTCCTAATTTGGGATATCAAATTAGAAGAGCCGATGTAGAAATCTTGCAACCTACCTAGACACTAGCTATGGAGATAGAAGATGATATGATAGCCTCTAGTAAGTGGAAAAGAGAATTCCAATCTAGAACCATGAGTAATAGAGTTAGTACTTCTAGTAATACAAAAGCTATGCTTCAAAAATTTTCTAATGAGCTCATTTCATTGAAGAAACAAATTAATAGGCCTAATCATTCTTTTCGTCAATCTCATTGAAAAGGTTATAGAAACCCAAATGGAGCTAAAACATTTCATAAACCACCTATTCAATAGAGATTAGCAATTCAAGGTGCTCCTAAGAGACAAAATATGTGTACTTTTCACTTAAGAGAAGACCATGACAGAGATACATGTGCTGATATGATTAGATGTAGGAAGATGGTGCATAACAAACAACAAACAATTGAAAATATTGAAAGTGAGGATGATCATGCTCCTTGTGCTGACTCTTAAAAATATTTCTTGGAGCATGAATTAGTTTTAGAGGTAGGAGGTGACCACTTTGCAATTCTAGAAGGGCCTTAGTTGATAGTAATGACCAGAGGTCAAAAGAATAGAAATTAGATCAACAATTCAATCCCTATAAAAAATAATGCACCATAAAACAAAATTGATAAAGATAAAGGCATGGTAACTTCAGCTTCATAGAAGGAACACAAAGGTAAATCATCTGGATTCTTTTGACATAATTCAATACTATGAAGAGACAAGGATTTAGATATCTCCATTGGATTGCTTGAAAGCTAATCTTGATTAGTTGTCAAGGTTAGTTGAACATTTCAATAAAGAAAAAAATAATATTAATGCTAATCTTGATCATCTTAGTAAAGCTAGTACTAATGGATCTTCTTTAAATGATGAAGATTTTGCACTCCCTAAGGTATTTCAAGAAAATGAACCCATTATCTTAGCCACATTCCCAAATGAGAAACCAAATCCCTTCTACATTTCCTTGTTCATCAATAGAAATAGATTGAGTAATTGTGTCATAGATTTAGGAGATTTTGATAAAATTATGCTCGCCTCTATAGCAAAAGCTTTCACACTTCCATTGACTAAAACCTTGGTAGATGTTATTCAATGGATGGAAAACAAGTGCCATTGCTTGGACAAATAAAGATGCTCAAGTTGATTTAGCTATCCATACTCCTAAGTAGAAGTTTTTGCAAAGACATGGGGGGAGAAATAAAACTAGACTAGTCTTGTGCCACCATACAAGTTGGAGATAAAAAGGTGACACTAGAGACAAAGGAAAAGGAAAAGTTTACTGTACTAAAAGAAGATGATCCTAGGTCTCAAAAATTGTATCACAAAATGAAGTTTGGTAATTACATGCTATTTTTTAACACTCCTGATATTCGAGAGGAGTCAAAACAAACTAATGGTGATCAATTGTGGACTTTGGAATTTGATGGCAGCTGTGCTAATGTTAGTTTAGGTGCAGTCATAGTATTGACATCACCTAATGGGGAAATGGCTTTCTTGGCCTATAAGTTAGATTTCTAAAATACTGATAATACTAAAAAATATGAAGCTCTTCTCCTTGGAATAATGGTAGAAAAACAAAAAGGAGTCAAGATGCTTAAAGGTCAAGGAGATGCAAAGTTGGTGGTAAGACAAGTTAGAAATCAATATGTAGTAAAGAACTCAAGATTGAGAACCTACCATAATAAGGTTTGGGATAAAATTGACGGTTTATATGCTATCTCAATTACATTAGTTCTTAAAGAATTCATTCAAGAGCTGATTCTTTGGTAGTTTCTGCATCATTGGTTTACCACATCTTAATTTCAAAGATCAAACCTATAAACTAGAAGTTTTATTCAAGAATAATGTCCCTAATAATGAAGTTTCATGGCAGGTGTTTGAACATGATAAACACATAAAAAAATTCATTGAAGGGGAAGATCCTTTTGAATGCTTGTATTTTTAAGGAAGCACTAATAAAAATAGTGATGATTCAATGATAGGAAACAAGAAGAAAATAGAGCCTGCTTTGATTCAACTAAAATGTAATAATATTCCACCCCATCTACTCTATTTACAAAGACTCTTGAATAGACATGATGCATACATAAAGAAGGAAAGAGATAAGTAAGGAAAAATGTATGGTGAATATGATGGAATTAATATAGGGATAGAAGTCATCCCAAAGATGATAAACATAGGAAAGTGTTGCACATCATAAGAGAGGGTAGAGATTGAAAAATTACTCATTGAATTTGAATATTTATTTTCTTGGAGTTATGAAGACCTAAAGAATTTTATGGGGGGGAAGTTCAAACATGAAATCCCTCTTAAACGAGAAGCAACACTATTTAGACATAAACAAAGGAACTATAATCCTATAGTTGAAGGAGCAATCTTCAAGGAGATTGAAAAAATGTCGCATGTTAGGATTATATATCATATTCATCATTCCACTTGGGTTGCTAATATTGTGCTAGTGAGGAAGAAGAATGGAGAGATAATGATTTGTGTAGATTTGAAAAATCTAAATCAAACCTCACTCAAAGATAATTTTTCTCTCCCTTGATAGAAATGCTTTAGAATAACTGAGAGGGGGGTGAATCAGTTATTCAAGGTCCAACATGTCCAATTCAAACTTTTTCACTAAGTGTAGTGAGTCCATTCAACCATACATTCATCCAAGCATCAACATTCCTAATCAATAGGCTATTGTAAATCAACATGCAATCTTAACACATAAAAGATCAACACATAACATAGTGATTTATGTGGAAACCCAATTTGGGAAAGACCACCAGTAACATGCTACTCAATTCTCACTCTTCTAAAGTGATGCCCTATGAAAGGCCTACCCTATTCAAGGCTTACAATATACTATTAAATGTGACCTTGTTAGAGGATTTATCCACCCTGTTAGAAGTGGGCCTTGTTAGAGGACTTTAGAACATTCACTTGGAATGCCACCCTGTTAAAGGATTTACAAATGGCTATTAGGTCAACCTAAGTCCATAGGATTTCTATATCTAATACAATTTCTATAGAATATTAGCAAATATTTGACCTAATCACAACATACAACTTAACTTGTAGATCTCAGATCACTTCTCAGCTCATACCATTGCCTAGTCTTCAATCTCTGCAACCCTTGACAACTTATTGTCCTTTCAAGCTTAGTCTTCTTGAGTTTCTATGCTTAATGTACTAGTACAACCATGTCTTCTTGAGAACTTATGGAAGTAGAGGCTCTATGCTCTATTCTTCGTTCTCCTAGATGTCTTCTCCTTGACACCCTTCTAACCACTTTGCAATTTTGACACTTTTGTAGCAGCAACATTTGCTTCTTGATCTATGACTCCTTAAATAGAAGTCTTGGAGTTCCTTTCCCACTTGATTCTTCCATTCTTTAATTTCAATTCATATGGATTAGGTAGGATTCATTGTATCTAGCCCATATTTTGTTTCCTCTAGAAACTTCTTGAATAATCCTTTGAACTCACCCAAAAATGGTTTGCATAGAATTTTTTGCCACCAACTCATCATCCTTATCCTCCAAAAAGTTCACAAAATTCAAGGTAACAATTATGTTAGCTCAGATTTGGCAAATCTTTGTCATTTAAAATAATGTAGCAGCTCGACACTATTGAAATACTGATGCTCGACATATACTGCGTTACTTGGCACCTACTACATTTTTACTAGTGCTCAACACCTGAAGTTCACTTGGAACCAACTTCAATTTTCTAACACTCAACACCTGATACTTTTCTTAGCACTTGAACTTTACTTGGCACACACTAGAATTTCCTATTGCTCGGCTCCAATTGAGAATTTGTTCAGCTTCAACTAGCTTGCTTGGCACCCACTAATGAACTTAGTTTAAGATTTGTAGTCAACCTTGTTACAAATTATTCCTCCAATTTTTTTAAGTGTGACCAACCTCTATATCTTTGAGTATGTTATCAATACACCATTTAACCATTGTCTTAACTAATCCTTGCATTTCATTACAACATGATAACTCAACCTTTCCCTGGGTACTCTTGTTACATCTTGTTGATTAAATCCTCTTCATCAATCAACTAAGTGATAGTACTTGGATCTTATAAGAAATGGTCATTTCTACAAATAGCAGGTTTGATATCAATGAAAAACAATGATTTAAAACATTATGTAAACAACATCTTCCCTCTTTGATCTTCAATCTACTTTTCTTTCTGTAAACAACATTCTTCCTCTTTGATCTTCAATCTACTTTTGTTTTTGTAAACAACATTCTCCCTCTTTGATCTTCAATCTAATTTTCACAATGATCTTTTCAATCAGATTTCCAACAATCTCCCTCTTTGGCATTAATGTCAAATCAAATTGATCAACCATTAGACTAAACTATTCAACCATATGCTAACTGGGTTGTAACAGTAAGTTAGATGCCAAAAAGTAATTGTGTTACCATTAGTTTTCACATCTCCCTCTACTATCTTGATTGCTTCATTTTTGCTTCTCCCTCTTAGTTGTTGTATTCTCTCTTTGTTCTCACTCTCTGTATGCATTATTTCTTTGATCTTCATTTGATCAGTTTCTGCACTTTCTCCCTCTTTCTTCATTCTTTATCTTCTCAACAGTTGTTGATTAGTTTTCTACTATTTATCCCTCTTTGACAACAATGCCAAAGGCGTACTATTTCAACATCTTAATATGAAAGTGTAGCATTTGTAGGCTCATTCAATTTCTCCCTCAATCACCTTGCTTGTGACTGATTTGGAACTTCAACACGTTGATTACTTCAAGCATCAATCCTAAAGTAAACATCCTTTGCATCAATATGTAAAATCTTCAACAATCAACTCTTTTGATGCAGGGCAGTCTTTCTTTTGTATCAAGTAGCCTAGGTTAGGGGTATCACCCCTAACTTACCTCTAAGATACTCAAAAGCATCTTTATGTAGTGCTTTTGTGAAGATGTCAGCAATTTGTTCCTTTGAGCTTACATATTCCATCTTCACTTGTTTGTCTTCCACCAAATCTCTTACATAGTGATACTTGATTGCAATATGCTTGGTTTTAGCATTCATTATAGGATTCTGTGATATGTTGATAGCACTTGTATTATCACAATAAATTATCATAGGCTCATTCACCTCTTCCTTCATACCTTGGAAATTTTTTTTTATCCATACTATATTGGTGCAATTAATAGTAGCTGCAACATATTCAGCTTCAACAATGGACTGTGAGGTACAACTTTACTTTTTGCTAGTCCATGTAATCAATCTTTTTCACAAGAAAAGTGCTCCTCCACTAGTGCTCTTTCTGTCATCAATTTTACCTCCCCAGTCTGCATTAGTATAGGCTCTTAGCTCAAACTTTTCACTTATCTTATAATAAAAACCAAAGTCATCAGTTCCTTTTAGATATCTCACTATTCTCTTTACTACCATCAGGTGATTTTCTCTTGGATTTGTAGAAAATCTTTCCATTATTCCAATAGCTAATGCAATGTCTGGCCTACTATGTACAACATACTACAACTTTTTAATCATTGATCTATACAATTTTTGATTCACTTTAGCAGACTCATCATTCTTTGAAAGCTTATGTGATATTGCCATTGGTGTACTAATTGGTTTTGACTCTTCTAATCCAAATGTCTTGAGCATCTCCTTGATGTATTTTGATTGGGTCACAAATATGCCATTCTTTAATTGATGTACTTGTAAAACAAAAAAGAACTTGATTTCTCCAAACATTCACATCTCAAACTCATGCTTCATTTGATCAGCAAAATCTTTGCATAAAGCATCTTTTCCTCTCAATATTATATCATCAACAAAGATTTTTGATATCAAAATGTCTTTACCTTTTTCAATTTTGATGTAGAAGTTTTTGTTGTCATCTGTTCTCTCGAATCCTATCCTCACGAGATATTTGTGCAGTCTCTCATACCATGCTTTAGGTGCTTTCTTCAAACCATAAAGTGCTTTATGCAATTTGCAAACAATATTCTTGTTCTTGTCATCAACAAATCCCTTTAGTTATTCAATGTAGAATTCCTCTTCTAGTATACCATTTAGAAAAGTAGACTTGACATCCATTTGGTAGACTTTGAAACTTTTGTAAGCAACATATGTAAGCAGTGTCCTTACTCCTTCCATTCTTGCAACAGGGGCACATGTTTCCCCATAATCTAGTCCTTCTTCTTGTGCATAGCCTTTGAAAAATAATCTGGCTTTTTTTCTAGTTATCTCACCATTCTCATCAAGTTTGTTTCTAAACACCCATTTGGTACCAATTACATTCTTGTCAGGCTGTCTAGGAACTAGGGTCTAGGTTTTAATTCTTTTGAATCTAGTCTATCTCCTCTTCCATAACTTTATACTAGTCATCATCTTGTAGTGCATCCTTCACTATTTTGGGTTCAACTTTGCTCACTATATATCATTCATTTATGAGTCTATTCTTTGTCATTGGTCTGGCATCTTTGTCACCAATGATTTAATCAACAGGGTGATGTCTTCTTACATATTTGGCTAACCTTTGTTCTGTCCTTCTTTCCATATTTGATCTTTCAGATTCAGAGTCTTTTTTATCTTCTCCATCTGGTACTTCATCATCTCTTTCATGTGCATTGATTTTAGAGTTAGAATGTGCATTTTCTATATTCTACAACTTGGCATTTGAATGCAGCTCAACATTCACTGGCTGTAACTCAACTGATACTAAATTTTTTTGTTGATTCCCAACTTGATTTGCAACATTTTCTTCAATAGTCATTCCTTCATAGAAGTATACAAAGGATCTATAATCCTCTAATTGCTTAGTTCAATCAACCTAAATTTTTGCATGCTCATCAAAATTTACATTTGCACTCTCCACAATCTTGTTAGTGTTAGTATTCAAACACTTATATTCTTTTCTTCTAGTGGAGTATCCAAGGAATATGCCTTCATCACTCTTTGCATCAAACTTGCCATTTCTAGTGTCTTTAAGAATATAGCATTTACAACCAAAGACTTTGAAATGTTTAACATTAGGTGAGTGACCATACCACAATTCAAAAGGTGTTGTATTTTGTACCTTTCTTGACTTGGACTCTATTTAATGTGTAGACTGCAGTACTTACAGCTTCAATCTAGTACTTTAGAGCAAGATTTTTCTCCATTATCAAGGTTCTAGCATAGTCTATTACTGATCTATTTCTTCTTTTAGTAATACCATTCTGAGGTGGAGTTCTTGGTGTTGATGTTTTTCTTCTGATACCTTTATCATTGCAAAATGTCTCAAATTCTTTTGATGTAAACTCACCTCCTCTATTTGATCTTACACACTTTAGACTCTTACCTGTTTCCTTCTCAAGTCTAGCCACATACCTTAAACATTTGAAATGCATAAGACTTTTTCTTCAAAAACATAGCAGTCATCATCTTGAAATAGTCAACTACAAATAGCATTATGTATTTGTCTCCTAGGAAGGTTTGCACTTCTATTGGACCACAAAAGTTTGTATGGACTAGCTCTAGTACTTCTTTGGAAGTGTATGTTTTTCTTTTGAAACTAGACTTAGTCATCTTCCCTAGTTGACATTGTTTGCACATTGTGTTTTCAGGTTTCTTTAGTTTAGGCAATCCTCTAACTTTATTCTTTTTGTTGATGCTAATCAGATTGTCAAAGTTGACATGACACAATATTTTTTTCCACAACCACACATCATCAAGTCTAACAACAAGACAAGCTGCATCTTCCATATCTAGGTAAAACAAGTTACTTCTAGTTTGTTCACCTTTTTCTATTAGATTTCCATCAGTGTCATAGATCTTAGTAGTTTTATTTCCAAACTCTACTTTGCAACCTACATTACCTAACTGTGATACACTCAACAAGTTGTAGTTCAATCCTTTAACATAGTATGCATTATCACATGAAATTTTATTTGTGAGTTTAATAGATCCTTTTCCTTTGATTTGACATGGAGGATCGTTACAAAATGTAACACTATTTCCTTCATATTGAGTAAAGGTAGTGAACTTACTTTTTATCTCCTATCATGTAATGTGAACATTTACTATCTATGATCCACTTGTCATTCTTATTCACACAAGTGTTAGTCTCATAATGGTTTTGACATTTGAGTGCCAATACACTTAACCGCCTTCTACATTGAAGCCAAATACACTATGTATGCCAAGTTAGAATTTCAACAGGTGTCGAATGATCTTTAGGTGCCGAGAAATCTTTAGGTGTTGAGTGAAGATCAAGTGCCAAGTAATATTTAGGTGCTGAGTCATTGAAGATGTCGAACATGATAGAATCACTATAGGAGCTGAGTGAGCTAGTTTCTTATATGTGTCGAGCATCAGGAATTGGAAAGTGCTAAGTAATACAGAATGCACATATGAGTTTGAAAAGGCACAAACTCATATGTAAACTATTTTTATGGCTGACATATGATGAATCTCGAAGGATCTAAGTGATAAGATTGAATCTTTCATTTTTCCTATGCAATCTACATGCAGCCAATAAGAAAAAGGGAGAAGGCATGCAACCAATAATGAAAGTGCAAGGAATGAGTGGGAAATAAAGATTCAATATGGATCGTAGATCCATACCTAACCTTAAGTATTGAAAAGTCTTTATAAGGAAGATGAAATCTCATTTTGAAGATGATGAAAAAGAAGTATATGGGAAGCTATAGTGAAATTTAGAGTGAAGAGTGAAAAGACTTAGAGGAAAAGAACAACAATTAGATATTCTATTGATTAGAACAAAGCAAGGGATACAAACATATATCAAATCTCAGAGAATCAAGATTAGAGAGAGCAGATCAAGTGCTTGAATTCAGCAATCAAGGATTGTAAGCTATCAGGTTTATTATACCTAATACTCTCTAGCAATTGTATTAGAAAGGAAATCCTATGTTGATAGGTTAACTTAACAGCTAGGTTATAAATCCTTTAACAGGGTGACACTTAATGAAAAGTGTTTGTAAATCCTTTAACCAAGTTACTATTGATATAGTGTATAGCCTTTAATAGGGAAAGCCTTTCACAGGGTAGACCATCAGAAGTGGTCAAAACAATTATTGATGTCGTGATTTTGTGGGTATCATCTCCACCCTAGTTTTACCTACTTATTCCTGGAGGGTTTTTGGGTTACCAAAATCTAGTGTCATGTTTTGTTGATGCATGCATTTACTTCATGTAATATACTTTCAGTTAAAAGTTTTAATGGATAAAGTGTAATACTTCTGATTCACCCCCCCTGCTCAGAAGCATTCTTCACATTTGAATATTCTAACAATTGGTATTAGAGCATAGGTTCTCACAAGGTAAAGCCTAATAGCTTGGAGAAAAAGGTTAGAATATAGAGGTCTTCAAACTTGGAAAAATAATAGAAAATAAGGTGATTGATGTTCAACTTGCTCTACACAAATTGGAGGAAGCTAGAGAAGAATTACAAAAATTCTTAAAAAAAGGAAGGATATAGCCATAGCTGAAAATGATACAAAGTACAAGGAGATTGATACCAAAAAAGTGTTTTCCAATGGTGATACCAAAGAATTCAATGCAACAATAGTAGAACTGATGGAAATGAATAAATCTCAAGGAGAAGAAATCAAAATCTTGAAGATTGAACAAGAATCATAAGCCATAATGCTTTGTGAAGTGACTGAACAAAAGAAAAGAGCTATTGAAGAAAAAGCCATGATAGAAGATGACAAGAGAAATCTTACAAATAGATTAGAGGAAAAGACAGTTGAGTTTGAAAGAATCTCAAACATGTAGCAAGAAACCTTAAGCCAGATGATGAATGCACATCATGAGTTGAATATGAAGGACATTGAGATCTCTACACTGAAGATACAAAATGAACAATTGTAGAATGATTTGAGAAGAAAAAAGGAAATTTTAGAGAGCTTCAAAAAACCTAATGAATCCATCAAGTACTTTGATTAGTTACTAAAATTCCCAAGGTCTAGCAATGACACTCAAGGATTAGGATATACCAACACTAAAGAAGGAGAGTCATCCAAGATTATAGAAGAAAGGATATTCCCAATGGGTCAAGTGATCACACTTCATCAAACTAAGCATGAATAAGGTGTATGGGACTAATATACAAAGTTATATCATACATCAATCCCAAGACAAAGAAGTATTGCAAAGAAAAAATCAGCATAAGAAAAGATGCCAAGTGAAAATTTGAAGTTCTTGCAAATATTGTTTAGTCATCCTCAGATGCCAAGTAAAGCCCCAATGCATGTTGAGTCACTAATAGTGACCAAGTTGATGGTTGATACCAAGTTGAGAAATGTCAATTGAAGCCAAGTCATGTTGAAACCTTCAAGTGTCGAATTTATAGTTGTACAAGCACTAAGCATTTAATGCTATGTTTTGAAGGGTATAAGGTCAATTTTTTATCATTTCTCGCCATTCAAATGCAAAGAAAAGACAAGAAGAGCACAGGAGAGATCAAAGAACTGCATCAAAGCCATTTGCACAAATTTCAACAGTGATTCAACATACATTTTGTTGATCAAAGGTATTTATCAAGTGCTGAGCTAGGCAGTGTTAAAGTTTTTAATCTTTAAAACCCTAGATTAGTATAATGGCTTCTAGTTCTAAGAACCATAAGGGAAAAGAAAGTCATGAGCTTCAGCTAGTCAGTAATGAGGTTAAACAACTTGAATTTAGGCCAATTCTAGAAGTTTCCTATAGAAATGACCCTGCTGGCACATTATCCATTATTCCATCCAAAGTAGTCATGGTGCACGATGTACGGAAGTGTTATAAATGCAAAATTGGCACCGTAGGTGATCTTGAAATATTCCAAGCCTATGAAAAACTATGCAAGAACAAGATTGTGAAGGATGAATTCCAGATAGTCAAGAGAAAGGGTTTGACCAATGCCCTAGTTTACCCTATAGGATTCAAAACTGAATGGATACGAATTGTTTTAAGCAGAATTCACGATGGATTTTTTGGCTAGAAGAAGGCCTAGTAAAGATTACAAAAAAATAGTGCATAGGGTTATGGGTTTCCCAACCCTAGATTAGACTAAGAACCTACACAGTGATTCCAAAGAGATCATTGAAAAGAATACAAGTGCAAAATGGAATAAGAGGGGTATGACTATTGATACTATCACTAATCCTCTTCTAGATTTTGCTATGAGAATAATATCCCACAAATTCTATCAATCTAGTAGATTAAACAATGTGTCATGCATAGCTATTGATGTAGCCTACAAACTAGTAAAGAGAGATCACACATATGATCTGTCAGAACTTTTGTAGCAACATATAAATGAAAACCTAGGAGCAATAAGGAGAACAAAAGGTGCTCAATGCAAATTTGGTTGAGTTCTAATCTGTATATTCTTCTATATTATGAAAGAGTTTCCTTCTATAAGAAAGGTGAATTGGAATCCTAACAAAACTATAATTACACAAATTAATAAGTTTATTGATCATATGGGTGACAACTTTGAAGCCCATATGACAAGCTATTTTGAGGATTTCAAGAAATCCATGAAGCAAAGTGTAAGAATACCAGTTTCCTTAGTGGAAAGACATATCAATAACATATGCTTCTTAGTTGATGTTGATTTCACCTATATCCAAGTAGTAGTTCCAAGGGTGAGATGGCTAAGGCCATTTGGTTATGAACTAGATGTGGCTGAAGCATCATCTGCAATCACTGCATTGCTTGCAAAAGAAATAGACAAGTCTGCCAAGCCTTTTGGCACATATGATGTTGTTAAATCCAAAATTGAAATAGAGTTAAAGACTGCCTCCATAATGAAGAAGAAAGATAAATTGGTGAAGAAAATAAAGAAGAAATTTGGTGAAGAAATTGAGGCTAAAGCAAAAGAAGAAGATGACAATGATGATGATGAGGATGAACAAGGGCAAGGCCAAATGGAATTGACTCAAGGCCTAGGTGAAGATAAGTAGGAAGGTGCCAAGGAAGAAGAAGCCAAGGAAGAACCAACCCAAGTTGAGCCAAAGAAAAGAAAGGAAATAGTACAGCCTCCAGCCCATCCCAAAGCAAAGAAGGGTGCTAAGCCAACTCAAGCCAAGCCACAGATACCAGTCACAAGGGCTACCACAAGGGCATCTTGACAAAATGTCAAGGAACAAATCAAACAGAAGAAGAAGGCCATTGAATAGACTAGTGAAGAGTAGAGGAAAAGAAAAACATATGTAGCACAACCAGATTTTGATGAGGAGGACAGAACAGAGTTAGAAGATATTAGCCAATTCAGAGTGGTAAGTCATCCTCCCAAATTAGCCATAGATAAAATTTGTGAAAATATTAAGAATGTAGATTTCATTGATTTGAAAAATATTGATTTCAACAAGCTAAGTAAAGAAGAACAAAAAAAAATAGAGGAATTAGTATATGCCATGATGGCTGAATTCAACTATACACCTCTAGAGCTAGACAATACCATACCTAGAGAATTATATGAGATAATTGAAAACAAATGGCATTATTATCTAAAAATTTAAAAGGAGATAAGAGAATCTACATTACCATAGGTGATGCCTAACCTAACAAGAGGTCAAATAAGAAAGGCTAATAAGAAATATAGTGGCAATTTCACACCAAAGTATAGTGCCTTTAGTATCTTACAAAACAAGATTGAAGATGTTTTCAGTAAGTCAACAAAAATATGGAAGTTGATATATGGTTTTTCTACTATCAAGGATGGAGAAGAAGATCCCCTTGAGGGACAAAACACTAAACATGAAGATAAGGTAGAGCCTAGTGAGAAAGAGGAGGAAGAAGAAAATAATACAAAAAAAGGAGAAGAAGAGAAGAGGGAAAAAGAAAATAAAGATGGAAAGGAGAAAGAAAAAGGTGAGGAAGAGGAGACAAAAAAAAAAGATGAAATGAAAACAGCTAAATAAGAGCAGCAACAAGACCAGAGTGTGCAAGACACACAATTGCCACCTTCTAGCCCTCCTCATGTAACCATCGCACTTGCAAACACTATAACTGTAAAGGATTTTTTTGACACTTCTTCTTAGAACATCAATCCTTTAACTGTAGAGGATCTCAAAAGAATCCTTGACCAATCCACACAACAAGAAAAATTATGTACAGATCTAGTATTGGTTAGTGTGGATGAATTACAAAAGGTAGTAGCAGACATAGTTAGAGATAAGGTGAATCCACAAGAACCACCTTCCATCATCTCTACAACTACTACTGGTCAACCTCAAATGCAAATAGTTGTTACACTAGGAATAGTTGACACCATAGTGCAAAAGCTGAGTGTAGCAGGAGACAACAAAATAGAACAAATAGGATAGATTGTTACATCTAATCCTATAGCACAAACACAAGGTGCACCTCCTCACATTTATATAATTGATCAAGGTAGTAGATAGAAGGAGAAGGAAGCAAAGAAAACCCCTAAAGAGCAGGAGGCAATACAAACATTGATAAATTTGCCTACCTTGGGAACTCCTTCGAAACAACCAAGCAATGATGCAACACGACTACAAATGTTAGCACCAGGATCAAGTACTACAAAAGTTGCAAGGGTGCTTCACTATGGAGACCTTGAATTAGATGAGGAGATAGTCATACCTAGTTATGAATCCAAAATAATAAGCATTGATCAAATCACTGAGGTACAAGAAGCATTGAATAGAAGAAAGAGGCAAGAGATACTTAGGAAGGAATATAAACTAAAGAAAACATTACATGAGATTAAGGAGATCTTTGTGGATGCCTTCAATTTGCAGTCACCAAATGAGACAAAGCATATAATGGAAAAATTGTCAGATATTGTTGACTAGGTGACAAATGAAGACCAAGAAACTAATGTAAAACTTATGGAATGGTCTAAAAGGAAATTCCAAGGGAAAGTAATGGAGAAAATATCTAGTGAAATTGCATGTTCCCAGGTTGAATTGGCAAAGATGATTGACAAAGTGAAAAAGGTACTTGAGAATATATTCTCATTGTACAAAAAGCTGTGTTACTTTTCATACTTCACATAGGAGACAAGCCAAAGAATAATGAGCCTGGAGAGAATCTAAAGATTTCAAGCATGTAGCTACCAAAAGATCTAGCTCAAAGTGAGAAGCACTTTCATCAAATGCTTCACACCTAGAAAGAAGTAGTTGTGTTGACGGTAGAAGAGGCCACCATCAAGGCCAAACTAATGTAGCTCCAATCTTCCATTACCCCACATTTGGAAGTACTCCATAAAGAATAGGCCTATGCTAAAACTATTCTCAAGAAAGATCCTAATCTTTCTACTTTAGATGGGCTTGTTCACCTTGCTGTAGAGACTGTCATCTAGCACAAGTCATTGGAAATTGCTTTGCATAATTGGGATGCAGCTCTCAAGATGATTATGGAGGTAAATAGTGCATTTTTGGAAAAATATGGTCTTAACCCTTAGTACCCTTTGACATTTGTGTCTAAAAGGGGGAGATAAATAGAAAGGGGGAGATATAATAAAAAAGGGGAGATATAATAAGGGAGATATAACAAAGGGGAGGATACATTATATAACACAAGTATAGAGTACAAAAATAGATAAAGAGTATCAGATTTATCAGAATTTTGGTTACAGGAATTTTGGCACAATCATCTCAGGGGGAGTTATAAGAATTTTAAGGTATACTATTCCTTGCAAAACTTTTGAACAAGTTTATTTGAGATTTTGTGCATATGCTGAATAGAATGAATGATGTACCTATAAGGTTAGATATAATGCTTAGTTAAGTGTTTTTAACACTCATGTCAAAGGGGGAGATTGTTAGTCTTAGAATGGTTTTGACATTTGCATGCCAAAACACTTAACCACCTTCTACATTGAAGCTGAGTATACTATGTATGTCGAGTCAGAATTCCAACAGGTGTCAAATGATCTTCAGGTGCCGAGCAATCTTTAGGTGCCAAGTCATAGAAGATGCCCAGTAGGATAGAATCACTACAGGAGCCAAGTGAGCTAGTTTCTTATATGTGTCGAGCATCAGGAATTGGAAAGTGCCGAGTAATACAGAATGCACATATGAGTTTGAAAAGGCACAAAATCAGATGTAAACCATTTTTATGGCGAACATATGATGAATCTCGAAGGATCTAAGTGATAAGATCAAATCTTTTGTTTTTCCTATGCAATCTACATGCAGCCAATAAGAAAAAGGGAGGAGGCATGCAAC
The DNA here is from genome assembly GCA_028749045.1 of Cupressus sempervirens. NCBI lineage: Eukaryota > Viridiplantae > Streptophyta > Pinopsida > Cupressales > Cupressaceae > Cupressus > Cupressus sempervirens. The sequence continues at coordinate 499,080,094 of CM053793.1, read as the reverse complement.
CAATAATGAAAGTGCAAGGAATGAGTGGGAAATAAAGATTCAATATGGATCGTAGATACATACCTAACCTTAAGTCTTTGAGAGTCTTTATAAGGAAGATGAAATCTCATTTTGAAGATGATGAAAAAGAAGTATATGGGAAGCTATAGTGAAATTCAAAGTGAAGATTGAAAAGAATTAGAGGAAAAGAATAGCAATTAGATATTTTGTTGATCAGAACAAAGCAAGGGATACGAACGTATATCAAATCTCGAAGAATCAAGATCAGAGAGAGAAGATCAAGTGCCTGAATTCAGCAATCAAGGATTGTAAGCTATTAGGTTTATTATACCTAATACTCTCTAGCAATTGTATTAGAAAGGAAATCCTATGTTGATAGGTTAGCTTAATAGCTAGGTTATAAATCCTTTAACAGAGTGACACTTAATGAAAAGTGTTTGTAAATCCTTTAACCAGGTCACTATTGATACAATGTAAAGCCTTTAACAAGGTAGGCCTTTCATAGGGCAGACCATTAGAAGTGGTCAAAATAATTATTGCTATAGTGATTTTGTGGGTATCATCCCCACCCCAATTTTACCTACTTATTCCTGGAGGGTTTTTGGGTTACCAAAATCTAGTGTTATGTGTTGTTGATGCATGTGTTTACTTCATGTTCATCTCATATGTTTACATGCATGTAATATACTTTCAATTAAAAGTTTTAATGGATAAAGTGTAATACTTTTGATTCACATCCCCCCCCCCCCCCCCCTCTTAGAAGCATTCTTCACATTTCAATATTCTAACAATAGGTTACCAATGTTGTTGCTTCATCTTCATCTTTATCTAATTCACCCTTCATGGCCACATAAACTACGTCATCATGATTATCATCAGAGTCTTCTTCTTCTGTGTACATCTAGCAATAATATGACATACTTCATTACAATTGAAAGATATGATAGGGAGCTTACCTTTGAATTTACCTTAGCCTCCATGCAATCTTCTAGCTAGTAGTACTTCTAATTGTTCCACATCTTCTTCATCTATACTACTATTACTAGATGCATGATTTCCTTTTCTTGTCTTCTTGGTTGATGTCTCCTCCTCAGTGTATTTTATTTTCACCTTGGGCTGGAAGGTAGATTTGAGGTTCTCAGGTCTGTATTTGTCAAAGTTGGACAATTCAAATGCAATAAGTCTTTCCATTGTACCTTCAAAGGTTAGTGTGTTTCCTTATACACATATTAGCTCTTGGATGGCTGAAAATCTAATAGCATAGATAGGGAGTAGAGTTCTCAAGTATATATTTTTTAATAGTTTCTTCTTTCAATTGACCACCTAGACTTCTTATTGCACTCACCACTTCTTTCATTCTAGCAGCATATTGAACAAAATTTTCACCTTCCTCCATTTTCATGTCATCAAACTTTCCTCTGAGGATTTCTCTCTTTGCTCTCTAGACATTTTGATCTCCTCCATAGATATATATTAGGGCTTTCCACATCTTGAATGTATTATCACAATCTTTGATTTCATCATATTCTACATAGCTGAGTGTAGAGGCAATATCCAACATTACTTTATTGTGCTCCTTCCTTTTGCTAAAATCATCTGCAGTAAGAGGTTCAACTAGGTTTACATGTTTTGTTCCAATTGAGGTTTTTGCATAGGTACCTATTGATCCAAGGTGCAATTTCATCAGACTCTACCATGCAACAAAGTTATCTTTGTTAAGCTTAGGAACTTCTTTCTTGGACATCTTGATCTTCCTACTTCTAATACCTTGAAACTAAATCAGCAGATGGCTCTAATACCAATTTTTAGAAATGCTTTAGAATAACCGAGAGGGGGGGTGAATTAGTTATTCAAGGTCCAACATGTCCAATTCAAACTTTTTTACTAAGTGTAGTGAGCCCAGTCAACCATACATTCATCCAAGCATTAACTTTCCTAATCAACAAGTTACTATAAATCAACATCCACACATAACACATAAAAGATCAACACATAACAAAGTGATTTACGTGGAAACCCAATTTGGGAAAAACCACCAGTAACATGCTACTCAATCCTCACTCTTCTAAAGTGATGCCCTATGAAAGGATTTCCCTATTAAAGGCTTGCAACACACTGTTAAATGTGACCTTGTTAGAGGATTTATCCACCCTATTAGAAGTGGGCCTTGTTTGAGGACTTTAGAACATTCACTTGGAATGCCACCCTATTAAAGGATTTACAAATGGATGTTAGGCCAACCTAAGTCCATAGGATTTCCATATCTAATACAATTGCTAGATATTATTAGAAAATAATTGACCTAATTACAACATACAACTTAACTTGTAGAGCTTAGATCATTTCTCAGCTCATACCATTGCTTGGTCTTCAATCTCTACAACCCTTGACAAGTTGCCCTCCTTTCAAGCTTAGTCTTCTTGAGTCTCCATGCTCAATGTACTAGTACAACCATCTCTTCCTAACCACTTGTGGAAGTAAAGGCTCTGTGCTCTATTCTTCCTTCTCCTACATGTCTTCTCCTTGACATCCTTCTAACCACTTTGTAATTTTGGCACTTCTGGGGCAGCAGCATCAACAACATTTTCTTCCTGGTCTATGACTCCTTAAATAGAATTCTTGGAGTTCCTTTCCCACTTGATTCTTCCATTCTTTAATTTCAATTCGTATGGATTAGGTAGGATTCATTGTATCTAACCCATATTTTGTTTCCCCTAGAAACTTCTTGAATAATCCTTTGAATTCACCCAAAAATAGTTTGCATATAATTTTGTGCCACCAGTTCATCATCCGTATCCTCCAAAAAGTTTAAAAAATTCAAGGTAACAACTATGTTAGCTTAGATTTTGTGAATCTTCATCATTTAAAATAATGCAGCAGCTCAACACTATTGAAATATTGATGCTTGACACATACAGTGTTAGTCAACACCTACTTCATTTTTACTGGTGCTCAGCACGTGAAGTTCACTAAGCACCTGACACATTGCTTGACACTTGAAATTCACAAGACACACACTAGAATTTCCTATTGCTCAGCTCCAACTTAGAATTTTCTTGGCTTCAACTAGCTTGTTTGACACCCACTAATGAACTTAGTTTAAGCTTTGTAGTCAACCTTGTTACAACTTATTCCTCCAATGTTTCTAAGTTTTACCAACCTCTGTATCTTTGAGTATGTTATCAATACACCATTTAACTATTATCTTAACTAATCCTTGCACTTCATTACAACATCATAACTCAACCTTTCCCTTAGGTACTCTTGTTACATCTTGTTGATTAAATCCTCTTCATCAATCAACTAAGTGATAGTACTTGGATCTTATAAGAAAGTGTCATTCCAAAAAATAGTAGGTTTGACATCAATGACAAAATAATGATTGAAAACATTCTATAAAAAAAATTCTCCCTCTTTGATCTTCAATCTACTTTTCACAATGATCTTTTCAAGTAGATTTCCAACATCCCTAATATGGATCATCTTTTACAAAATGTTGCAAGATTAGAAATGATGTCCATGTTAGATGTTAGATGGATTTTCAGGATAAGTAGACAAAGTAGATCAATTCAAAACTACATTTACTACACCATGGGGTACTTTTTCTTATAATAGAATGCCTTTTGGCCTAATTAATGTAGGTGCAACTTTTCAGTGTGGCATGAATTTGGCCTTTGAAGATTTGAAAGATAGAATTATTGTCATATATCTTGATGATTTGATAGTCTTTTCCAACAAGAGAAAAGATCATATCAAACATCTAGAAAAGGTGTTGAAAAGATGTAAAGATCATGGTATCTCATTGAATCCAAAGAAGTTAGTATTTTGTGTGATAGAAGGAAAGTTTCTTGGACATATTGTATCCCAATAAGGAGTGAAGATTATTCTAGACAGAGTTAAATCTATTCACAATTAAGTTTGCCTTTAAGTAAAACTAGAGTGAAGTCCTTCTTTGTTCAAGTAAATTTCTTGAGGAGATTTTTGTCTAATTTCTCTGAGATAGTTAAACGTATAGTTGATATGATGGAAGACAATAAAACTTTCAGATGGAGTGATGTTTGGAAAAACTCTTTTGAAGATTTCAAGAATGCCATTGCCAAAGCCCCTGTGCTAGTCCATCCTAACTACACTAAATAATTTATCATTTACTATTATTTATTAGAACATACTATGTCAACTATATTGATAAAGGAAACCAAAGGGAGAATACAAGTCCCAATTTCTTTCATGAGTATACCATTGAAGAATCAATAATTGAGATACTTATAGATGGAATAACATGCATATACCATGGTGAGAGCCCTTAAAAATTTGAGTTTTATGTATTGTATTCACATTCTGTAATATATGTGCTATATACTATAGTAAAAGGTATCTTGACACAACAATATGTTGGTTGCAATAATAGAGGTATTTGGATAGCAAGAGTCCACGAATATGACATAGAAATTAAGCCAACCAAACTTGTGAGAGGAAATGCACTTTGTAAAGCCTATAAGAAATAGGGATTACTAAGAGGGGAGGGAAGAATCAATAATCTACAAACTTTAGTCACCAATTGTATATTATTACTTACTTTAATCAATGAATTACAAAGCAATAAAGTCATGCTGAATAGTAACAATAATAATGCACAAAGATAACTCATAACACCATATTTTGTTAACTAGGGAAACCATGGCCAAGGGAAAACCCCAGTGGGGGTGATACCCACTAGATAATATACCGATATATAAGTTCCTTGTTAGAGGATGGACCCTATTAGGATTCAATGAGAAAATTTAGTATAAGTAGTCTCTGTTAGGAGACTTTGAATCCCTATTAGGAGATTCTAACCCTATTTGGAGTTGTGGTATAATGTATGTAAGAAGAGCCCACTACCCAAACGTGTGATTTCAACTACAAGAAGAGCTCACTGCTCAAACAAGTAATTTACTATTATCTTTCTTCCTTGACTGATCTCTGATCTTTAGCTCAATCTAAGATCACTAGATAGCTCATATAAAACTTCACATATATTTCTTTCACAAAAGTTTGCTCATCACAATTTATAATTCACAATTACACAATCTTACAAGCTAGCACACTACTTATTGCAAGAAGTACTTTGCATAAATACCATGCCCTTTACAAAAATTATTGTTGGGTCATATAAGACTACAATTCACTTTTCCAACTTAGGGTAAACATCTAGGATGTTGGCCTTAATTGGACAAGTAATTATTTTGTAAATAAAACAATTCTTTCCTTCAATTTCGCTATCCTGCTCATCAAACATGAATATCTCTGTTCAGTACAATCCATACTAACTTCCAAGGTTAGAAACATCATCATCAACATGTATACTATCTTCATGTAACTTTTCTAGTTATAATATGACATCAGATAAGTTATAAACAAAACAATATATTGTTGTAAACCAAATTCTATACTTAGACAATTTTCTAATTACCAAACACTAAGTATATTAATTTTTGAGGTTTCTTATGAACATGTACATCATGTGTTGCCATTAATGACAACAATTACATATCACTTTTAGAGAATTGTCAACAATCTCTCCCTTTGGTATTTATGGCAACAAAATAGGGAAAATTGGCTAAGCAAAAAAAACAAACATATAAACATTACATCTATTACAACTTGTTCAACTTTACATATGCTCCCCCTTACAATATAATTTACACTATTATCTTCTTTATACATTGTATCTCTCCCCTTTTGACATGTATACAATTTTCACATTTATCTCTCCCCCTTTGACATCAATGAAAAAGGTCAAAATGTCAAGATTTTGTCCAAAAACTATCCAAAATTTCTATCCTTCCTTATGTTGATACGATCTTCATACAATCGTCAAAATTAGCCTTTAGAATATCCATACCTTTGCTCCATGTTTCTTTGGTAGACTCAACTGAAGTGAGAATTGTACATAAAGCATATGATGCAATCTCAACTGCATTAATGTCTAAATAATTTTTTTTTGAATATGTGTCCTTGGCCTTGACACATTCTTCTAGTTGTTTCTCAAAAAAAGATAATTTCAGAGCAATGGATTCTCTAAAATCAAATGTTCTCTTAAAGATTTTTTCTTTCCAAAGTTCTAGTTTCTTGATGTTACTGTAAATACTAATATCTTGACTTTCAAAATCATCTACTTTGCAAGATGGATGCTAGATCTAGCTGGATAAAGCCTCTAGCTCACTCATCTTTAACTCTATTTGACTATCCATGTCTTTAGTTAGTTTTTATGATAGGGTATACTTAACATACAAAGTTTTTCCTACTTGCTGTAATTTTCAAAGTTCCATTATACTATAAGAATTTGGTATAGCTCTCATACCATGTAAGAATTTGCATAAGGCAATAATTCAATGCCAAGATCAAGAAGCTTAGTAGATAGAACAAGAGACAAAAATGATGGTAAAATGAGAATGGATATCAGATGATTGGATGTTAGATAATTGGATATCAAATAATTTGATGAATACATTATAGAAGTGCCTTGTATATAAAGGCAACTAATATGACTAGGATTCAATAAAGAGATAAGCATAATAACTAAGCACATTTCCACCAAGAGTGGATTATCCTCCATTGTGCATGAATTTACATGCAACAATGAGAGGATAAGAATGAAAAGGTGTATCTCATAAAGAGATGTAGAAGACAACATGTGCTCGATTGGAGTGCAAGCTACTATGTTTTCAACATGACAAATCATGTGAATATGCAAACTCCTAGGTTTCTACATGACAAATAATATGCTAATGAATTATCCTAAGTAAACTTAAGTAATGTGTAAAATAGTAAATACTTATTTACACCAAAACCCCCCCTTAAGTGCAACTTAGGGGAATGCACTTAAACTCACAAAAGATAGATGAAAATGCATGATGGGTCTAGGCTACTAGGCCATGTTAGGTAACCATTTAAAAAATGAAAAAAATAATGCAAGTTCTCATGAAGTGGAGAAAGAGGGAAAACTATGTGGGAAAAAACCCCCTCCAAAAGGAGAGATAAGTACAAGATGCATGGATAGATGGAGTAATTAAGACCCTCTCATTACAACATACATCATGTATATATGATAGAGAAGTATGAGAAGGAAAAAACCCCATAAGAGGAAAAGGTCTCTCCATAAGAGAGAAGAAGTAGAAGAAGAAGAAAAAAGGAGACAAGGTAGTCCCCAGTCAATACATAATGCCCATCAGTGATAGCTACTCCAAGATGAATGTAGAAGTTGATCCATGACTAATTAATAATATTCCTCCCCTTAGAAAGAAATAATGTCATAGGTACATATAAGATGCTTCCCCAATGTGTAAAAAAATCCTAAAGATGAATGGTGTCTTTGAAAACTGCTCAACTATCCATGTGTTGATGTAGATGATCGCCCTTTCCAACACTGTTGAAAAAATAAGTTTGGATCTAGAAAGGATGGATGCAGAACATATCCCAAAGAACTAATTGTCTTCTCAAATGATAAAGAGACCTCTTGCAACTATTGTACATAAGGATCCACAATCATATCAACCTTGAAAGACTGATCAAGTGGAGAATCACGAGGGTTAGAGTGTTCCCTCACAACAACTAAAGAAGGATCATCCTAAAAAAGAGATGATATATATCATCAATAATGTCTCTCATATCCTCAATGTAGGACTCCACAAACAAACCTGCAATGTCTATCAAGAAATCATCCCGAGGAATTAAGTTTGGAAGATAATGAATATCTTGCTACAATGAATCATGTGAATACATAATTGTGTGAATACATGCATTGTCAAGAGCAACAATAGATACAATATCAATAGGAGAATTAGTAGCTACAATTGGAGGTAAAAGATCTTTTGGGAATGGAGGAACATGTGGATCTCCATACTTATCCCAAAGATAGATCCAATTATCATATAAATTAGTTGACTTCATGTCATCAAGTGAATCCATAACCTCCATATCCATATGTAGAAAGAGTGCATGAAAAATGATTGTAAGAGTGTCACCATTATATGAAAGTCCTTTCACATATGGCAATGCATTATTCTCACTAAGATATGTGAGAACTAATTCACTCCATTGTTTATAGCTTTGTGTTGTCAAGGTTGTTAGCTTACAGAATAAATTTGACAACTAAGTGTCAATACACTTAACCAAGATCAAAATTAAGTGCCGAGTAAGATAAAGTGCCAAGTGATAACAAGTTCCAAGTGATAACAAGTGCCGAGTGATAACAAGTGCCGAGTACAATAGGTGCCAAATATTAACAAGTGCCGAGTACAACAAGTGTCGAGTATTAACAAGTGCCGAGTACAACAGGTGTTGAGTGTTAACAAGTGTCGAGTACAACATGTGTCGAGTGATACAATTTTGTTTAGGTGCCGAGCTATCCAAGAAACAATATGTGCCGAGTATCAGAAATACTTCAGGAGCTGAGCAAGTCAGTAGATCAGCATAAAAGTTTGAAATTGCACAAACTATGATGCAAACAGTTTTTGCAGCTGACAAAATGTAAACTTTGAGGGATTTAATGATAAAATTAAATTTTTTATTTTTTTGAAAAATTCACATGCAGCCAATAAGAAAAATAATAAAGTCATGCAACCAATCAGTAAAAAAAAAAGTATTTAGCAGGAAATTGAGATTCAATATGGATCATGGATTCAAATCAAACTCTAAGTCTTTGAAGTCTTTATAAGGAAGATGAAATTTCATTGTACACATATGGAAGGACATACAAGGGTGCATAAGAAAATCTATATTCAGAAGCAAGGGTTATCAGATCACAAAGGATCAAGATCAGGAGAAGGCGGAAAAGGAGCCTGCATTCAGCAATCAAGGATTGTAATCTATCAGGTTTATTATATCTAATAATCTCTAGCAATGGTATTAGAATGAAAATCCTATGGTGATAGGTTAGCTTTACAGCTATTTTGTAAGATCCTTTTGATTAGGTGATTAAAATCCTTTAACCAGGTGACACTTCATGTTAAGTGTTTGTAAATCCTCTAACTAGGTCACTATTAATACAATGTAAAGCCTTTAACAGGGCAAACCATCAGAAGTGGTTGAACAATATTGCTGCAGTAAATTTTTGTGGGTATCATCCCCACCCCAGTTTTACCTTCTTATTCCTAGAGGGTTTCTGGGTTACCAAAATTCCAGTGTTAAGTGTTATTGATGCATGAGTTTTGTTACATGTTTATTTGATATATTTACATGCATGCAATTTACTTTAAGATAGGAGTTTTATTGACTAAAGTGTGATACTTATGATTCAACCCCCCCCCCCCCCCCTCTCATAAGTACTCTTTCCATATTTGAATATTCCAACAAAGGTAATTAAATCTTCCTCATCCATGATGTACTAATCAATACAACCCTCGCCTAAATAGATTTTTGGCACTTTATACTAAGTGCAAGTACAATTGCTACTTGTCAAAATGAACCAAAGTGGACTTTTGATTTGATGGTTACAACAAAAAATATGAAGCTATATATGACTCAAAAAGATAAGACACAAGACCTCTCAAGGTCCTACTTAAGTATAACCAAAACAGGCCAAAAAATGACCAAATGTTGAAAGTACCATGTCTACTCAAAATTACTCCAAACTGATACCAGATCTAGAAAGTAGACAAAAAATTATGTAGTTTCAAAAAAATGGCACTTGAATATGTGTCCATATGAGCCCGAACTAAGCCTCTAAAGTTGTAAAAATTGGGATTGGCAATTTTAAGAAAATTTCAAGAATAGAGATCACAAACAACCTACACTAATGTTTAGATCACATAATTCTACTCGAAAACAAAAAAAAAATTGCTCAAAAAAAGGAGTTCATATGAGGGAGATATCGCTATTTGAAAATCACATCTATAATTATTTTTCCTGAATCATCGTTGTCACACCTCCAAAAATCAAATGACTCTAGATTCCACCTTAGATGCTTGATTTTGATGAAACAAAAGTCAATTTGGGGTTTTTTTTGACCTTTTGAATGTGATACAAATATCTGATTTGCACCAGCAAGCTCCAATCTTGATCTACAAAAAAAAGCTTTCCAATGGCTATGCAATGATACTCCTATGGCTCTGATACCATGTAAGAATTTGGTATAGCTCTAACACCATGTAATAATTTTCCTAAGGCAATAATTCAATGCCATGATCAAGAAGCTTAGGAGATAGCACAAGAGAGACAAATGATGATCAATGAGAATGGATATCAGATGATTGGATGTTGGATAATTGGATGAATACATTATAGAAGTGCCTTGTATATAAAGGCAATTGATATGACTAGGAGTCAACAAAGAGGTAAGCATAATAATTAGGCACATGTCCACCAAGATTGGATTATCCTCCATTGTGCATGAATGTACATGCAACAATGAGAGGATAAGAATGAAAAGTTGTATCTCATAAAGAGATGTAGTAGACAACATGTGATCAATTGGAGTGCAAACTACTATGTTGTTAACATGACAACTCATGTGAATATGCAAACTCCTAGGTGTCTACATGAAAACTAATATGCTAATGCATTAACCTAAGTAAACTTAAGTAAAGTGTAAATAGTAAATACCTATTTACACCAACATATATAAGTATCAAGATTAACTAAGTCATTCTTGATATTTTGATAGATGGTGCTAAACAAGTTAGCACCATGAGAAATTTGTGCTTTCGCCTCAAAAACATTCAACAAATTTGTAAACTTTTCATTAAATGACTTTAGTACTTATTGTGCTCTTTGTTCAGGATTTGATTTAGTGTACTAAACTACCAATGTACTATGTAGTCCATTTTTCACTTCCATCAATGTTATCTATAAACTCTTTGCTTTCATTATTTTCTCAATCAACTTGGTTAGGGATGAGATCAGATCTATTTGATCATTATCAATAATAGATAAACTAGTAAGAGAGAGTTGAGTACATGAACTAGATGGTTTAGTATCATCTTCCCTCTATTTCTTTGTTCTTCTTTTATTCTTCTCTCTTCTTCTTCTTTCTTTTCCTTTTCCTCTCTTTCTCTTTTCTCTTCTAATCTTATCTTTTCATCTTCTTTAGTTTTCTTTTTCCTCTCTTCTTCTACAATTCTTCTCTTATCTTCCTCTTCCTTTCTTTTCTTATCTTCTTCAAACAATTTTTTCTTGTCTTCTTCTATTTTTTTCTTTTCTTCTTCTAGTAATCTTTTCTCTTCTTTAGTTTGTCTTAATTTATCCTCAATATCCTTGGTCTCTATTTCATTTGGTTTGGAACCACCAAATAGATTGGTATCATCAATGTCAAGGATAACATTGGTTTGATCAATCTACATAGTATCATCACTTACTAACACTTCTAAGGTTCTAGGAGCTAGAGGAGATGCTACCTATGATTCTAACATCATTTGATTGATCGCTGCTACAGTCTCTCTTCTCAACTTATCCTTTTCACCAATCATAAACGGAAATGGCCTCAATTTATTCCTCAAGTATGATGCAAGGTTAATCAATAATCTTTTGATTTCATCTTCATCATTAGTCTTGTAACTAATCCTCGCATAGACTTCCAAAGTTCAAGGACTTCTTCCCTTGTAGGAGTCTTCTTCTAAATAAGTCTCTCATAAACTTTTTAGTTAATAATGCTCTCAAGGTCCTTTAATTTTAGGTTATTTGATACAAAATATCTCATAGTAGATATATCTATCTAATCTTTCTCAAAATTGCTATACAAGTCATAACACTTGTTCATCTAAACAAAATTACCTTCATTTGCAATAGCTATATTGGTCTTTTATATCTTCAACTTCCAAGGTTTCCGAGCTTTGCCCACTACCTGCTTAGCTAGAGTCACCTTTTCTACTTACTTGGTTTCTTATTTCTCATCTTCTTCATCACTAGAGTCAATTTTCAACAATGTTTTCTATCTTTTTCTAGGTTCAATGGCCTATTGTTTGATTCTCTTTGTCTTAATAGATAATGCTTCAACCAATCTCTCAAATTTTCTTTTCTATTCACTGGGTTGAACATTGAACACTGCTACATACAAAATGCTCTATTCTGAAGATGTCTCAACAACTAATACTAAAAAAGGATGTATGTTCAGTATACCTTGCTTCATTGTGTATCTCATAGCCTTACATTCACTCTCTATTATTCTAACCTCTGATAGTGCCTTCTTCATTATAGATTCAACCTTCTTGTGTGATGCCTTCTCTAAGGTTGCTTGATGAGCTTGCTATGTGATCTCATCATATGTGTCAAATATATCTTTTGTTTTGTCTTTGTCTGAATTTAACAACAAATCAATGTAACCAATGACAACATCATCACTCAATTCATAGCTCAAGGGATCAAGAAATGTCTCCCAAGGTTCCACTACTTGAATATATGTATGATCTATATCAACTAATATAAAATGTCTTCCTTGAATATATCCACAATTGTAAGTGCAATTCTAAATCTTTGTTTCATTTCATTCTAAAATGTCATCATTATTAGATTGCCACTATCTAATGTCTTGTCTATAGGATTCCCTCTACATACCTTTGTAATCTTCTCCATTGTACATCTATCACTACTCATTATGTCTGTGATTGATAAGTAAGGAAATATTTTAAGTACATGGAAGAATATGTGACTGATCAATGATTGGAATCTAAACACACCATTCTTGGTTCTGTTAATCTTTTCAAGTTTTTCTAGGAGTTGCATTCTCAGTATTTCACTCAGATTCACTTGTTCTTTCTCGACACATATCTTATATGCTACATATGTGAATCCTGCAAAAAGTTATTCAATCTTAGAACTTGCACAAATAGAATAAGTAATAATTCTGCTTAGAAATCTCACATCATGTTGCTTTATTGTATTAATCACCATAGCCTTTCCATTGTATACTGCTTTACTACAGCTTTCAATTTTCTTCTTGACCAATTTCTCACCTATAGGTACACTGCCTTGTTTACTTAGACTAGTTACCTCATGAATAAGGTTGGCATAAATGTCAACTACATTATCTTACATCCATAACTTAACATCATGTATTCTACTCAGTATAATCTGTGTCCATTCATCAATATCTAACTCACATGAGAAGTGATATTTAAACAAGTCTAATTTCCTTAGATATTCAAATCTAAGATTCACCATCATGTCATGATTAAAAACAAATTTCATATCTCTGTTCATGAATTCACTACCAATCGACTCAAACTTGCTATTCAAATAACATCCCACATCTTTAAGATAAACTGTGTTGTTTGGACTGATAAACAATCTTGAGTTAGGGTTTCCTTTATTAGGTCTGACAAAAACTATCTTTAACTTAGGTATGTCCTTGTTCTTAACATTTTTTACTACTAACATATCTATGATCTTATCAATTATGAACTTTTACCGAGAAAATTTGTGGAAAAATGATAAAATACCTCTTTTCAAAAATAGGGTTTTCTTCGAAATCACTTTGACAAGTCACTTCTAAATGCCCTTTTCTTTGGATGTGTTTGCAATGAAGTGAGAATCAATTATGTACATCATTTATTCCATCAACTTGAAATTTCATTAATTGAATATTTTGCAAATATGAAAAAAGTTGTTACTTGTGTTCTATAACCAATTAATTGTTCAAGATCATCTATCAAATCTTCAAATGACACTTGAGGTTTACTATAGCCTCCTTCCATCATGAAAAACATCCTCAAGACTTTGCATCATGGAATCCTCTACAAAAACATACTTCTCATCTTTTTTTGTAGAATTAACCTTTACTGCAATACAAGTAACTCTAAATTCCATCATAACTTGTTTAGATGAGCTCCAAATTACAAGTGAGCTTAGGTGCCATCTAAACACATCTGGATATACCTTTTTCCAACTTCACTACCTCTAATTCGGTCTCTTAATGAAGTTCTCAAATTTTGATGCTATGAACAAGATTAATTCAACTTAATTGAATCAAACTCAACAAATGCCTTCGATCTTCCTATCTCATCATCATCTAACTTTTCTTTTGAGATATCTATTCTATTTGCAAATACTTCATTAAGTTCTTCTCGAAGTTCACTCACAATGTTTCTTTGTTCTTCATTGTCTCTACTACTTTTGGAGTTCCTTTCTTGGTTCCTTCTATCATTCCTTTTGTTCTCGAAGTTTCTATCCATTCTACAGTACTTCACTATGTGTCTAAAGTTGTTGCATAACTAGCATATAGGTGCTTTACTTCTAGGATTTTTCTGATTATAAGGTGCATTACAATTCCTAGCAATGTTTTCTAAGTTGTTATACTTATAACACATGATCTATCTTTTGTCTTCATAAGATCTTCCTTCTGTTGATGTTCTTTCATTAGCCATGAAATGTATGTAAAGAAGAAACATTCATGTGTTCTTTGTAAGGATAGGATGAAAATTTCAATGGGGATGGTCAAGCAGTGGATGGTATATAGATCTTCTTCTATCTATAAGGGTAGTATTTCTAGACATTCTACTATTTCTTTATCATTATCATACTTAGGTTTCCTATAATCAATTGCATTATGACCCATACCATGACAATTATGACAATAAAAGTCCTTAACATGATTAAATGACTTATTAGTATAATCTCTTTTCATAAGATCTATTTCATTACATAAAAATCACTTACCTTTAAATTCATACCTAGTTTCTTTAGGAGTTTCGAGTTTCTTTGGTTCATCCAAGATTTCAACTTACTTGTTTTGCTCAAGTTCTTTAGGGTTCTTAGAAGATTGATTGGATTCAATATTATCATCAAATTTGTCTTTTTCTTTCAAATCTAATCTAATCTCAATTTTCTTTTTATACATGTTAATTAGGTAACCAAGGTCAATCTTATAATAAGTAGGCCTATATATTGACATTGAATCATCAAGATTTTCTTTGCTAGAATAAAGCTTCTCAAGATTTTATTTGCACTGTGTCAATTCACCTTTCACAATATTATTATACTTATGGAGTTCTTTAGATCTTCTTTCAATATTTCAAACTTACATGTTTTCTTTGCCAAACTTTCTGTCAGATTCAACCTTGCTAGGATCGTTTCTCAAGGTCAACTTTAAATTTTTAATCTTCAACTCATGCTTCAAGATCTTGTACTCTGTCTTTGACTTTGAATAATCATCATCACTAGTTCATGATTTAGTAGATTCAGACTTGGATTTGAGATGTTCAATCTTTTCCTTCAACTAACCAATGTATACTTTGGATTATTCATATGTGTCCTTCAACTTATCTCTTTCTTTAGTAAGGAGATCAATTTGTTCAAGAGCTTCTTCAAGGTTCTTCATCAACTATTCCATATCCATAGCGATCTTACTTAAGCTATTAAGCCTCTTTAAAGTAACTGTGCTCTAATACCAATTGTTAGAAATATGGATTACTAAGAGGGGGGAGTAAATAATTAATCTATAAGCTTTAGTTTCCAACTAAATATTATTACTTACTTTAAACCTTTCATAATGAAGCAATAAAGTAATGCTGAATGGTAACAATAATGATACACAAAGATAACTCATAACACCATGTTTTGTTAACTAGGGAAACCCTGGCCAAGGGAAAACCCCAGTGGGGATGATACCCACTAGATAGTATACTAATATATAAGTTCCTTGTTAGAGGATGGACACTATTAGGAGTCAATGAGAAAATTTAGTATAAGAAATCCCTATTAGGAGACTTTGAATCCCTAGTAGGAGATTCCAACCTTGTTAGGAGTTGTGCCAACCCTATTAGGAGTTGTGGTTTAATATATGCAAGAAGAGCCTACTACCCGAACATGCAATTTTAACTACGAGAAGAGTTTACTGCTCAAACAAGTAATTTATTGTTATCTTTCTTCCTTGACTAATCTTTGATCTTCATATTGATCTTGGATCACTATATAACTCATATAAAACTTTGCGTATATCACTTTCACAAAAGTTTGCTCATCACAATTCACAATTCACAATTACACAATCTTACAAGATAACACACTTCTTATCACAAGAAGTCTTTTGCATAAATTCCATGCCCTTCACAAAAATTACTACTAGGTTGGCTAAGACCACAATTCACTCTTCCAACTTAGGGTAAACATCTAGGATGCCAACCATAATTGGACAAGTAATTATTTTTTAAACAAAATAATTCTTTCCTTCAATTCTACTATCCTGCTTCATCAAAACACAAATATCTCTATTACATATAGTCCATACTAAATTTTGAGGTTATACACATCATCACCGACATGTATACTATCTCCATGTATCTTTGATAGTCTATATGACATCAGCAACAAGTTATAAACAAAACAGTACACTACTATAAGCCATAGTCTATACTTAGACAATTTTTTGATTACCAAACAATATCTTTATTTCTGAGGTTTTTTGTGAACATGTAAATCATGTGTTTCCATAAATGAAAATAATTAGATATTGGCAAATTATCAACAACGCATTGGTAGAAGATCAACAATTCAAAGAAGAAGATAGTCCAAAAGTTCTTATGGTAAGTCTTCAAGATCCTTGGTTCTCAAAGATTGCTTAATTTTTCACATATGATCAATGCCCTGATGGATTGAATACTAAGAAAAGAAGAGATCTTAAAAAAGGGGCCTTGAAGTATGTGATTCATGATGATGTACTATACAAGAGAGAAATTGATGGAACATTTTAAAGATGCGTGGATAAGGAGCAGCAAGTAAAGTTGTTAAGATCTTTTCATGATGAAGCATGTGGAGGAAATTTTTCTAGCACTATTATTGTATTCCAAATTCTAAGAAAATGTCATTATTGGCCTAGTATGTTTAAAGATGCATATAAGTGGGTTTCTAATTGTGAGAAATTCAAGATGTTTACTGGTAAACCTCAGCTTGCTGCCCTACCTCTTAGGCCAGTGGTAAGTGAAGCTCCTTTTCATTAGTTGGATTTATATTTTATAGGCCCAATCAATCCTCCTTCTAGTCAAGGACACTCATATATATTAATTGCCACAGACTATTTTAATAAATGGGTTGAAGAAAATTCAATGAAGAAGACTTCATCAAAAGTAGTGTGTGAATTTCTCAAAGAACTTATTCAATTCAAGTTTGGAGTTCCATGGAATTAATAATGGATAATGCATCTTATTTCTCTTCCTTAGAAACCATTGATTTTTTCTATGATAATGGTATTCAAGTTGGATATTCCTCTAATTATTTCCCTCAAGGAGATGGGTAGGCTGAGTCTAGTAATAAGAACCAGATTAATATTTTGAAGAAATTGGTCTCAGACAATCAGAAAGCTTGGCACAATAAGATTCATGATGCTTTATGGGCTAATAGAACCACACCTAAAAGAGCCATAGGTATCTCACCTTTTGAATTAGTTTATGGAGTGGAAGAAAATTTTTCATTGCCTCTAGAACTTGCTACATGTAAATTAAAGACTATCATTGAAGAAGATGTTTTTAAAGATGTATTAGAGAAGACAATAATGTATCTCACCAAGCTACAAGAAGAAAGAGAAGAGATGGTTGAAAAAATTACTGAACACCAATGAAGGATAAAGAAGTTTTTTGATAAAAGGGAAAGGCCTAGAAAAATCATGGAAGGTGATTTGGTATTGCTATGGTATAAGAGGCTTGAACCAAGAGGTATGCATTCAAAATTTTAGTCTTTATGGAAAGGGCCTTTTTAGATCATACAAAAAAATTAGAATAACTCATTGAAGTTGGTATATCCCACAAGAGAAACCCTACCATGTTCTTATAATGGGAATGATTTGAATTTGTATAAAATGAAAAATTGAAAGTAGGTAACCCTTGCATAGTACCTAGATAGCTAGTTTTTCCTTTCATACAATTTGCTTCATTTAGTTTTCTTATTTTCTAGGTTGTTTGCTATCATTTTCTTGGTTTAGTCTATTCTTTTTTTTCCAAGTTGTCACCTTTTGTGTGGAACCAGAGATTGCTAGATTTCTTTTAAGCATTATCATGCTTAAATCCCTAGATAGAGCCATCTATTGTCCTAGTTTTAGTTCATATCTTTTTCCATAGGGTTTTGAGTCAAGTCAAGAGTCAAAGTCTTGAGTTTGAGTTTAGATTACTTACAGGATGATCTTTCTTCTCATCATCCCTTTGAGTCAACCTAATGTGGGAATCATCAGAGTAATGCATCAATCCAAAGCTAGGTGATTAAGGTTTGGCGAGTTTTTTATGCATTATCTTGATTAGAAGAAGGTATTGATATTATGGTAATTCATATTTTCTTTCTCCTAATCATGTTGAAGACAAATATTCATGTTGTGAAGCAATTCTTCATGAAAGAATTTCTAAATCTCTGAGAGTTTCTAACTTCATGGTCAAAGGTTTATATCTAAAGAAGGTTAAATTTAAAGAGATCACAGACATATATAGAGAGAATGCACTAGATAACATCAAAGACTGAGGCTAAAGATTGAGATGTAGACCATGAGGACAAGTCAAAAGAAAGATCAATTGAATTCAATATAGAGTGAATGTTCAAAAATTTAGAAGTGGCGAAGGAAAAAAATCAAAGGTGGTATGACCCTTTTTGAAATGAAATCGATAGTTAACATTGTATCCATGTGTATAAATTGTAGAGTTGAAAAGTCAATTGAACAAAAGATTGCATGCTATTAGCTAGTTGAAAAGTCCAAATGCCTACCTATTAGATCAGGTCCCATTTAAATATTAAACGAAAGCTGAATGCCTTTAAGCCGTCAGATCTTATAAGATCCACGATCATCATTATGTCACTATTAAAAGTTGTTTGATTCTTATTCATAGTGACATAAGGAAAGATCAACACATGTCTCAATGGGATCATTATATTTTGTGAGGTATAGATAGGCCAATGTCAGATTCTTCAATCAATAAAGTACTAACACATGTATGCCACAAGGTATATAACTCAAAGCTGGAGCCATGCCACAAAGAAAACAAAAACTTAATATTTTTTTTTTCCACTGTTGGATCAAAATTGATCTACATTTTTCACCATCTCCCTATGTAAAGTTGTTAGAAGAAATTTCAGAGCAACAAAACATCAATCAAACACATGGAATAGACAGATCCATGATGTAAAGGAAAATCAGTGAGTTAAAATCTTTAAATGAACATCGTCAGAATGGAGATGGATCTAAATTTGCAACTATCTCAATTTATAATGTTGCAAGGAAAATAATCTATCCAACAACATGACAGGAAGACACACGTACACTAAGGGACCCACAAAAGAAGTTATAAAAGATAGTCATAACATTTTAATCATGATCATTAATTTAAGATTGACAACCATAATTTGAAAATGCAATGACCATTGGAATATGAAATGCATGGGTTTGGCACGAAATGATAGACAATGAAAAAAACTATGATTTTCTTCAAGACTTCCTAAAGATTGAAGGAAGCTAAATAGTCATTGCATGTTTTTAGAAGCACCACATATTCAAAATCATCACTAGAAGAGATGCCATGTGCTCATATCATGATGTGGATTGGATAATTTCATATTTTATTTTCTATTATATGCCATTACTCTGCTAGAATTAAAGAATAATAAAGAACTATAAATGTAACCTCATTTGACAACATAAAAGTTAGAAAAATTGATGGTAAATTTATCAATAATTCCATTTACCCTATTTTCTTGTCATCTTTTGTTTCTCATGGATATATTAGTTCTATATTAAGAGTTCAAGAACAATTATATATGATCCTATGATAATTAGGTGAATTCCATTTCATTCAAGTTTGGTAGTCAAAGAAATTCCATTTGCCCTCATTTGCATCTCTTTCCTTATTCCTCTTTGCATTAAGATGATTAACATTGCATTTAGAATAGATGTAAGAGATATAAAATCTAAAAATCATCTATTATAGTCATTCCATTGAGTGTGATTGGTTATCCAAAATCATCTTTCCTTAATTTTTTGTGCCTACAAATAAGTTGGTTATTCTTTACTGCTCTCAGATTAAGAGCTGATAATGTCAAAACTTCTGATCTTACAAAAACATATTCATTTCATATCATTGAAAAATCATAGGGCGCTATACCTAGAAAATTAAGAGGGTAGTGATAGAATACATACATTGATCCATTTGTTGGTAAACATCCTTTTGTCTCTCCAAGCATTGGGTATCAAAGAGTCAAGATTATAAAACCCAATAGGAGAACAAACTATTAACTAACAAGCTAAAGAAAATTAATACTGACAAATTTTGATTTGAGAAAATCTACCATATATTTTTAAGGAATTAACTTATCATCTTTGGTTTCAGTCATCATTGACTTGTGAGATGACTAACTTGGAATCACCATATACATGCAAATGTTTTATGTTCCATTGGATGGCTATCTTTAGTCTTGTTATCATTGCTTTGTATTGTGATATTTTGTTTTTATAGCTAAATGCTATCAGGTATGACTTGGGGATTATGTCTCTTAGAGGTGTGAAAAAGATGATTCCATCTACTAAACCATTTCTTGTATGTGATCCATCAAAGTAAGGCTTCCATTCATTAGCTATATCCATGTTAAATATGGCTTCATTTAGAAAATCTATCAACATGGGATGATCATCTACTATGGGTGCTTCTACTAACTAATCATCTATCACTTGCCCTTTGATTGCCTTTTTGTCCACATATTCTATGTGGCATTGACTAAGGATCATAACCCATTTCGCTAAGTTCCTTGTGAGAGAAGCTTTGCTTAGGAGATATTTTAATGGGTAAATCTTAGAGATGAGCATGGTTTTCTAATCTAGCATATAATGTCTTAGGTTTTGGGCTTCATGGACAACAAAAAGAGAAGCTTGTTCAATGAGTGAATAGTTTAGTTCATATCCCACAAGTGTTTTGTTGATGTAATAAATGGCCTACTCTCTCCCTTGTTCATCAATTTGTTATAAGAGAGATCCTAATGTTTTCTTCTATGGCTAAGATGTACAAAATAAATGGTTTTCCTAGAATAGGAGCCATTAAAAATGGTGTATGCAAAAGATAGTCTTTGAGCTATTGGAAAGACTCATCACACTGGTTGTCCCATTGAAAGGATACCCCCTTGTGTAATTGTTAGAAATAATAGTCCACCAAGATAATTAGTGGGGGAGGGGGGGGTGAGAGGGGGGAGGGGAAGGGGGGAGGTTATCTAATAATTAAAACATTTATAAACCTTAAACAATATTATCCATTCAACCAAAGTAAACAGTAACCATAACAAGATGCACACAAAAAATTACACCCGATATGTTAACTCAGAAAATCTTTGATCAAAGAAAAAACCCTAGTGGGAATGATTCCCACAAGATGATGTACTAATATACATATTCCTTGTTAGAGGATAGACCCTATTAGGAGTCTATTATAACATTTAGTATGACTTTGAATCCTTGTTAGCAGATTCCAACCCTATTAGTAGTTGTAGAAGATAGAAGGTCCTACTGTCCAAACAACTTCTAGGGCAAGGCCATTGAACTCACTATCCAACTCATCTCTCAACTATTCCTTGTAGAATAATTGTGTGTACTATACCTCAACTTCTTTCCTCTGTCTTGTTAACTGGACCAATCACTATCAGACCTTGTAGACTAGGTCACAAACCTCATATCCAAGTATCCAACTTCGGATCACATAATAAAAACTTTCAAATGAAGTTTCCTTCACTTCGGCTTAACTCTTCTTATCTTCACATTTTACTCTTCAATTATTCACATTCATCCATACATACTTCATACATGATAAAGGAAAATTTACTTCTTTTATACCGAACCCATACAACAATTCCCTGAGTTAGTTGTTACACCTTCTCAATTAATTATTATAGGACCACATTAAGAACATGTTACACTTAGTTATAACATTAATCTTTCACCTTGCAACTTGAATAACTTTTCATACATGTAATATTATGATGAGCGAGCTTAACCACATCATTGCCAACATGTCTTGTTTACATCTTTAACTTTGGCTTTTCAGAATAATAACTCTACTAAGCGATATAAAAAGTTTACTAGAACATGCCTTTGTAGACTCTATCTTAGAATAATCTTCACCAAAACTTGCATAACTTCTTGCAGACTTAATATCTTATGATTTTGAGGTTACCTTTGTATACTAGAAACATAGTATATTATCTATTTAACCTCACTACTAAAATTACTCAATGATCTGTCCATACCAACTTGATCTTTCCACTATTCTTCTTTTAGATACCACAAAAAACTACTATGTTGACATCAATGACAAAGAGAGTCATGAATATAACATATCATCATGATAATGATCTAATCATGTTTCTAAAATACTTCCCCATAGGAGTATCATTAGCATTCATGCTTCCAACAATGTCCCCCTTTGGCATTGGCGGCAACACAAATGAAAAACATCTATTTCAAAGAATACCAACTGCAAAAGACTCTTAACCTTTCTTTTCAAACACTCTTCATTGATCATTTTAAAATCCTCCTCATCAATCATTCTCCCATGTTGTAATTCTCCCAAAAATATTTCTTCTCCCTTCAATTTACTCAAATTGTTTTTCATGCTAAATTTCTCCCCCATTGAAATCAATGTCAAAGGTTTTAGCAACCATCAAACTCTGCAGCAACTAATTCTTACAAGCTCAAGCATCCAAAGAAATTGTTCAATAACAACATCCAAAAAGAGTCCTAGATGAATCTATCCATCACAGATGCTCCCCCATACACGAAGTATCAACGTTCAATCCAGACAAATAATAGTGCTCTATTACACTAGACTGATGCATTCTCGCATCTTCTACTCTGATGTAAGAAGGGACATAACTTCTAGCATACCTCACAAATACTCAAAAATCTCTTTGGGAAGAGGCTTAGTGAAAATATCTGCAATCTACTCTTTAGTGCTCACATACTCCAATCTAATTTCCTTTCTTACAACTTTCTCTCTCAACATGTGATACTTTATAGAGATGTTCTTGATCTTAGAATGCAACACTGGATTCTTATACATATTTACTGTGCTTGTATTGTCACAATGTAGGACAATAGGTTCAGTGAATTCTATACTTATATCCTTTACCATCTGCTTCATCCAAAAAACTTGATTAAAATTGTTTGCTACTGCAACATATTCTACTTCTACTATACTTTGTGAGGTACAATCCCACTTCTTGCTTAGGCAAGAAACTAATCTTCCTCTAAGAAAGAAGGCTCCACCATTGGTTCTATTTTTTCCATCCATACTACCTTCCCAATCAACATTAGTATAAGCATATAGAGTAAAGTTCTTAGGCTTATGATACTACAATATGAACTTATGTGTTCCTTTCAGGTATCTAAATATGTTTTTGAGTACTACATTTTCCATATCTAGTCTTGTGTGAGTTAGATATTGCAAACCTCTAATCATAGATTTGTACTTCTTCTACTCAATAATAGGTGTTTCATCCTTTGTAGATAACTTGTGTCCTATTACCATAGGTGTTTCAATGGGTTTACATGTTTCCAAACCAAACCTTTTTAGTAAATATTTCAAATACTTAGTTTGAGAAATAAAGATTCCTTCTTTTCTTACACAATTTGTAATCTTAGAAAATATTTCATTTCTCCCATCATACTCATTTCAAATTCCTTCTTCATTTCTTTTGCAAATTTGTCACTTTCATCATCATTTCCTCCAAATATGATACCATCAAAAAATATTACCAAAACCATTAATCCATCATCAGTTTCTTTCCAATAGAAATTGCTATCTACCATACCTTTGCTATGTTAAGGCTTTGTCAAATGCTTGTCTAACCTTGCATACCAAGTTTTGGGTGCTTGCTTCAAGCCATACAATCTTCAATTTGCATGCCATGTCATTGTCATCACATTCTTATCTACTAGTTTGGGGACCAATTCCCATGTCTCATTCTTTACTATCTGATCCAATTCCTCTTTCATATATTGCTTCCAATAGTCATCTTTACATGCTTCATCTATATTCTTAGGTTGAACTTGAGATATCAAACATAGTTCTTCATTTATTCTTCTTCTTATCATCACACCTTTATCTCTACTTCTGATGATCTACTCGTGTGGATGATTCTTTGTCATATTCTTACTCGAAGTAAGAGTTGTTATCTCAACTCTTGGCTATGCTGAAGGTTCTGAGCTTTGTTCTTGCCTTAGCTCTCCTTGATTCTGCAAATCATTGTTAGTCTCAAGGAATACTTCATCATTCCTTGGTTTAGTAACAATATCATAATCTAAATCGTAATCAACTATTCTTTCTTGTATCCTAAATTTCTTAGCAACTCTCACATTTGCACTTTCCATAATGGTCTTAGTTTTTAGATTATAACATCTATAAGCCTTGCTTTTCAATGAATAACTGAGAAACAGACCTTCATCACTTCTAACATCAACACTAGCTATCTCATCCTTTGTAGATAAGTTATGGCTAGTTACCATAGGTGTTCCAATGGGTTTACATTTTTCTAAACCAAACATTTTTAATAACTATTTGAAATACTTAGTCTAAGAAATAAATATTCCTTCTTTATCCTTCACAATTTGTAATTCTAGAAAATATTTCATTTCTCCCATCATACTCATTTCAAATTCCTTCTTCATTTCTTTTGAAAACTTGTCACTTTCATCATCATTTCCTCCAAATATGATATCATCAAAAAATATTACCAAAATCATCAATCTATCAGCAGTTTCTTTCCAATAGAGATTGCTATCTACCATACCTTTACTTTATCCAAGCTTTGTCAAATGCTTCTCTAACCTTGCATACCAAGTTCTGGGTGCTTTCTTCAAGCCATACATTTTTTTTCTTCAATCTGCATACTATGTCCTTGTCATTTTTTAAAGGAAAACCTTTAGGCTATTCAATTTATACCTCTTCTTCAAGTTCTCCATTCATAAATTCTAAATTGACATCCATATGATATACTTTGAATTTTTTATATGCTACATATGCTAAGAATAACCTTAAGTCTTTCAATTCTTTCCATAGGAGCATAGGTCTCATCATAGTCTATTCCTTCTTGCTATGAGTAATCTTTACATACCAATCTTTCATTCTTCCTTATAACTTTGCCTTGTTCATTCATCTTGTTCTTGAATACCCATTGAGTTCCTATCACATTCTGGTCTACTAGTCTAGGGACCAATTCCCATGTCTCATTCTTTACTATTAGATTCAATTCCTCTTTCGTATCTATCTTCCAATAGTCATCTTTGCATACTTCATTTACATTTTAAGGTTCAACTTGAGATATCAAGCATAGTTCTTCATTGATTCTTCTTCTTGTCATCACACCTTTAGCTTTGCTTCTGATGATCTACCTGGGTGGATGATTCTTTGTCATATTCTTACCCAAAGTAAGAGTTGTTATCTCAATTGTTGGCTCCACTGAAGGTTTTGAGCTTTGTTCCTACATTAGCTCTCATTCATTTCACAAATCATTATTATTCTCAAGGAATACTTCATCATTCTTTGGTTTAGCAACAACATCATCATCTGAATTGTAATCAACTATTCTTTCTTGTATCCTAAATTTCTCATCAACTTTCACATTTGCACTTTCCATAATGGTCTTATTTCTTTTCAATGAATAACCAAGAAACATACCTTCATCACTTCTAGCATCAAACTTACCAATATCATCAACTCTTTTGGTATAAAACATACTACCAAAAATTCTAAAATACTTAACTATAGGTGGGTGACCAAATCATAGTTCATAAGGGGTCTTGTTTGTTTCTTTCATGACTTGTACTTTGTTCATAGTGTAGAGCACTATATTCATAGATTCTCTCCAAAACATCTTGGATACATCATTCTTAGCTAATATAGCTCTTGCTGCTTCTTTTACTAACCCATTTCTTCTTTCTGCTATACCATTTTGTTTAGGGGTTCTCAGAGCTAATAACTATCTTTTGATTCCATTAGCTTCACAAAAGATGTTAAACTCATTTGAAGTAAACTCTTTGCCTCTATTTCATATTAATCATTTAATTAAACTCATTTGAAGTAAACTCTTTGCCTTTATTTGATCTTAATCATTTAATCTTCATGCCTAATTCATTCTCAGCTCTATTCTTGAATATCTTGAACTTATCAAATGCCTTAGATTTTTCTTTAAGAAATACAAACCCGATCATTGTAGAAAAGTCATCAACTAAAATCATGAAATAACTTTCACCATAGAATCCTTTAGTCTTTGTAGGACTACTAAGATCTCTATGTACAATCTCCAATTTTCTATAGTAGTAAACTTCTTGTAGGGAAAATAAGTTTTTTTATGCTTTGACAAAACACACTACTTGCAAATTGTGTTGGTAGGTTTTATAATCTTAGGAAAATATCTAACTGCAAACATACTAGTAGTCTTCACAATGCTGTCAAAGTTTATATGAAAAATCTCTTATGCCATAACCAACTGTCATCTACCTTTGAAACCAAACATGTCATTTTAGTAGGATTCAACTGAAATACATTAGCTCTAGATCTAGTTCCTATTCCAATTACCTTTCCATCTTTGTCTTTGATCATGCATGTCTTTTCTATGAACTATAATTGATAACCTTTATCCACTAGTTTCTGAACACTCAGAAGATTATGCTTTAATCCATCAATAAAAAATACATGCTCAGTGTTAGTTTTACCATCAATAATTATAGATCCAATACCTTTAACATGACTTGCTGCATTATTTCCAACTCTGACAATGCCTTTAGCCTGACTTTTGAAGTTAACAAACTTGTTCATATCACTAGTCATATGATGTGAACAACCCCTATCAATTATCCAATCAGATTTCTTTCAACCTGTGATACCAAAGCTACTTTCTCTAGACTTTCTTCTTTGATTGCTACAAATCCTATTTCATCATCACTAGCACTTACTACTTGTTCATCATATTGATCTTCTTTATTTGCATACAAACATTCTCTATCTCTTCTAGGTTTGAGATTTCCTTTATACTTTTTCTCTCTTTTAGGACACTTAGATGCATAATGACCAAATTCATTGTAAGTCCAACATTTATATATTTTCTTACTATCCTTTTCTCTTCTTACTAGAAGGGTTACTCCTAAATCTTTTTATCCTCATCAGATCTACTACAACTAGAAAAGTCTCCTCTACAACTTGTGCTCCTTGATAAACTAGGTCAAGTATTCAAGGCACTAAAAGCTATTTCTATTTTGTTCAATTCTCCAAACTATCCAAGCTCATTCTCAAATGCTTCATGTCTTCCAAAAATGTCTCCTTTGTGAAATTTTTGGTACAAGATATCAACAATTGTATCATTTTATCTGCTAACTTAAATGGTGGTGCTAGAATCTTCAATATCTTCCATATAACCTCATCATCTTCTTTGGTTCCTCCTTGAGATTTAATACCTATAGTGACTTCAGATATTGTGCCTATATATGTTCTTATAGATTCATCATCCATCATTTTAGTATCTTGAAATGTACAAATCCAAAATTTTAGCCTCAATTTCTTAGAATTTTCATCACCTTCAAAACTAGTTTCCAAAGCTTTCCAAATCAAATGTGAAGTAACAAGTGACTTTACCTGATTGTATTCAATATCAAGAAGTTTAGTTAATAGTGCTTCTCTAGCTCTCATATCACACATAAAAAGATCTCTTTCTTCCTTGGTACAAGTTTCCAAATCTTTTTCAGAAATGATTGTCTTTGATGATTTTCTCAAGATGCCATATCCTAGACTCATACACAACAAATGCAACTTCATCTTTTCCTTCCAACTGTCATAATCTATTCCATCAAACTTTTCACAATCTTTCCTAAACATGCTTGCTATGGATCTCCCAAACTTGTTAAAATTTATCTTCAAGGACCTAATGCTCTAATACCAATTGTTAGAAATAATAGTCCACCTAGATAACTTAGAGAGGGGGGGGGGGGGGGGTGGGTGTAATAAGTTATCTAATAATTAAAATATTTATAAACCTAAAATAATCTTATCCATTCAAATAAAGTAAATAGTAACCATAACAAGATACACATGGAAAATTACACTAGGTATGTTAACTAGGGGAACTCTTGATCAGAGGAAAAATCCTAGTGGGAATGATGCCCACAAAATGATGTACTACTGTAAATATTCCTCGTTAGAGGATGGATCTTCTTAGGTGTCTATTAAAAAATTTAGTACATATGAGTCCCTATTAGGAGACTTTGAATCCTTGTTAGAAGATTCCAATCCTATTAGGAGTTGTGCCAACCCTGTTAGGAGTTGTAGAAGACAAAAGAACCCACTATCCAAATAGCTTCTAGGGTAAGATCACTAAAATCACTATCCAACTGATCTCTCAACTATTCCTTGAAGAATAATTGTGTGTACCATACTTCAACATCTTTCCTCTATCCTATCAACTAGACCAATCATTGTCAAATGTTGTAGACTAGGTTACAAACCTCAG
Source organism: Cupressus sempervirens (assembly GCA_028749045.1). NCBI lineage: Eukaryota > Viridiplantae > Streptophyta > Pinopsida > Cupressales > Cupressaceae > Cupressus > Cupressus sempervirens. The sequence goes on along the minus strand of CM053793.1, from coordinate 499,051,672 downwards.
ATCCAAGTATCCAACTTCGGATCACATAATAAAACCTTGACAATGAAGTTTCCTTTACTTTCACTTAGCTCAACTTATATTTAAATTTCTCTCTTTAATCATTCACATTCATCCATATATACTTCATACATGATAGAGGAAAATGTCCTTCCTTTATACCAAATCTATGAAACAATTCCCTGATTTGGCTATTACACCTTCTCAATTACTTATTATATGACCACATTAAGAACATGTTACACTTAGTGATAACATTAATCTTTCACCTTGTAACTTCAATAACTTTTTGTACATGTAACATTATGATGAGTGAGCTTAGCTGTGTCATTACCAACATGTCTTTTGTTGGGATGAAAAATTGCATGCTTCATTTTGAGTCCCATTTCAAAATTTTGAGAAATCAAGTCAAATCAAGTTGTTTGAGTGGTTTTAAATGCATGTGTACCCAGTTATACCTATGAGTCCCTCAAGGTGTTTAATGTTTCTAACACCTTCATTAGGCCCATCTACCTATTCCATGAAGATAAAATGTCATTCCGAGCTGTTTGGCAAAGTCTTGCTTTGAGCATTTGCCTAATCTGCATTTTACCCTAACTATCAAACAGCGACAGGCAGCCTTGTTTGCACCTGAATATCTTGAATCCAAAAATGTGTCATAACCCACCACTTTGAGAATACATAATATCCATACCTAAAAACCTATGTTCCATATTTTGAGTCATTTTGAATTCATTTGATTAGGTTTTGAATTCCTCGAAGTTGGTCAGTTCCTGTTTTCATGATTATGCACTTTGCACATTTTTCTAGAGAGGCAACTTTGATGGTCAATATCTTTTGACTGGGGATTCTTCATGAGACAAGAATTGACAGGGTTGAAGAATGTAGAGCAAAGATTTTAGTGTGTCAGTTTTTAGCTCTTGGTCAGGTGTTTGGTCTGTTTTCAAGGGCAGTCAACGAACCTCCTGGTGCAAATTTGACAGTCTGCAAGAAAATGATAAAGTGAGTTTTATTTGATTACTCAATGGTCAAATTTGGTTCTAATCAGTTCAAGGTGTGTAGTTGATCATTCCAACATTTTAGTTGTTCAGAAACAAAAATTTTTTAGTCGGACCCACTTTGGGGTCGGACTGAATGCTCCGGGTTGAAGGGTTGATTCAAGATCATAAGGGTGTTGCTATCTGATAAAAGATGACCTATTCTTAATATGTGATTATTTTAGAAATCCAAGCTTCAGATTATTCAAAGAATAGGATGGATATGTTCATATGTTCTTATATAAAGAAAAGGGGACTTGTTACCAGTCAAAGGTAAAGACAAGCAACAGTCCACACATTAGAAGATGATATCATTTAAGTGGAATGCCAACACAAGATTTAAGAGAAACTATGAGGCATATGATGGCATATGATAAAAAAAACTATAATGGCATGTTTAGTGGAATGTTTGAGGGAGCTCAATGCATTTTAAAAAAGGGGCACAGACTGAAAAGCAAAGCCCATGCTTTCTTAAAAGATACGCATTATAAGAAGACACCAGCCCAAAGAGGACAAACTCAAGGGCAGTTGTAGGCATCAAACAAAGAAACTTATGCAAAATAGCAAGGAAGCAGCCCCTGCACAAGGAAAAGCCATCGCCCAGCCTGTAGAAAGTTGCAGAAGAAGGTAAAAGAATTAGCAAGTCAGCGGATTCAAAGAGGAGAATGAGTCAACAAGGGGTCCACATTTTGAGAGTAGGGTGGTCATTGCGAAAGGAGGAAGAACTCAATGTGCAGAGCTGTGGGAAATTCACAATTTAATTCAATTCACATTTCAATCCATGCTTTAGAAGAAGTCGCAGCCAGACATGAAGACACCACAGTAAATAAGCAATGAAGAATTAAAGAAGAACCGAAGATGTTAAGTTTTAAATTCAATGTTACACATGGAGCAGGCACTGCATGCATTGAAAGAAGAAAATCTACGCTATTAGAAGGCATCCATGCCTAGGGAAAGAAGCCTCAACCAATCCGTAGTCAAACCACAGAGCATCAAAAGCCGCATCATGCAAAGTTTGCAACAAAATGAAAAATGTCCCAGCACAGCTTTAATAAAGGAAAGTAGCAAACATTTTCAGGGAAGGAAGATGCTATGGTAAATAGGAAGCAAGCTTTGAGTCTCACGCAAGAATGAAGGAATGAAAACAGAAGTTTGTGCAGATAAAAGATAAAAGACCTAGACTAGTTCAATGGAAAAAAAAGCATGATTAAAAAGAAAAGGATCCACGAAGATGTTAAAAGAAGTCGCTGCCCAAGCAAGAATAGCCTCACACAATAGAAGCTAGCAGTCAATGCCAGGAAGATCTCGCCAGTTATAAAGACAAAGAACATTTAAAGTGGTACAGAAACCATGTCAAAGCAGGAGATCTGGAACTGTTAAAAGGGAAGAAAGTGCAGTTAAAAGTAAAAACCACGTTAAAACAAAAGAGAAGCCAAAGAGCAGGATGCTCACGTACAGGGCATGACCAAGAGTAACACCTGCAAACAAAGAAGTCCATGCCAGTTGAAGCAACACCATATTGAAAAGAAACACCCACATCTGCAAGAAAATCCACACATTAAAGGGAGTCCACATAATTAAAAAAGAGCAAACCTATGCAAGTGCAAAGAAATGTCATCCCGTGGATATAGAGAAAACACAGGAGCAACATCCACATTTTTAAAAATGGTGGTAGCCAGCAACGTTGAAAAGAAAATGTTATCGCAAAGAAAAGGTTTTTCAAAACCTTTAATCCCACACTGTCTGTGGGTGACTTTTAATGTTCTTTAAATATGTTTCCATTCACATTATGTGGTGTTGTAAGACACAGGCCTTTTGTGAAGGCCAATGCATGTGGTAGGTAGGCCCACCAATCCGACCAAGTCAGCTAGAAAGTGCTAAATTTTGGAGAAATGCGTGCAAAAAAGGTGATGATGTCAGCAGGGTAAGTTGTCAGAAAACCCAAGAATTCGGCGGTCACTACCTCACTAGCCGAAAAATCTTGAAAAATCCAACTAGCGAGATAGCAAGGTCGCCAGAAAATCTCCAAAATCTGGTAAGAGTTAGAATGCCAAGTGGGTCTCGTCCGGAGACAATAGCTAATTGGATGGTGACAAGTGGTGATGATAGAGTGACTGGATTATGATGTGGCGAGCAACTATTAAGAACACACCAGATTGTGCCACGTGGCACAACCGACAGTCCTCGTTACCTCGCTAAAGCGAACTTGCTCACCGATTAATATAGTGAAGTAGTGAGTGTGACATGGCACCCATGTAGCGTGTTGATGTGGCAGTGAGCTGAACCAATCAGAAGCTGACACATGTCAAGAGTGGTCAACATGGTTAGACCCAGATAGAAAGTGGTGGGGAATTTGTGAGCTTACAAAATTTTAATATTTTATTGTTTTTTCCTCAAAAAACTCACGTGAATAACTTTTTAAACAAAGTCTAAACTTTAATATAGTTTGAACTATATGTAAAGTTTAATTTTTGGCAAAACATGTGCAAAGCCGTGAACAGAGGCCTGATTTTCAAACAGCCATATTTGGGGCTATTTAAATCCAAAATATGCACTCCAATATACCATTGGAACCAAGAGAGCCTGAATTTTCTGAATACAGGGTCAGATTTTGCACAGCATTGCAGTGGTTCAATTTATAAGCAGTTTTATAGTTTTTGGGGTTTTCTCGGTACAGTGAGAAGATCTGATCATGAGTCATCAAAGGTGGTAATAGAGTAGATCTCAATACTTGGAAAAGTTTGGATATGGAGAAAATAGACTCTAAAAGGTTCATGCTTTTAGAAATTACCTTGTAACTAGTTTTTTCAATTTTTACCATGTTTTCACTTTAGGAGCAGAAATCAGTTACAACGGGAATCAGATATCTCATATTTTTGAAGCCTTTGAGAGGTGTAATCATAAAGATTTGATTTACCAGTTAGGGGAGAAGATTAGAAAGAGGTTTTAACCTGTTGAAAGGGTTTTCCTAGTGGACAGCTGTCGATTGTTCAGACCAGATCCGAGAATTGCCCTCTCCTTACTTTTTCCCTCTCTTTCTCTGAAAAAAGGTTGTTGGTTGGTTTTCTTTTTCCAGTTCTTTGAGCTCTACTCAGGCTATGAAAGCCACACACCTAGCATATCTCATATGAACAGCATATGGATTTCATAGATAGTTCTGATATAGTAGTGTGATCTTGTATCTTGTTTTATGCATTCCTAATGTACTTATTTCAAGGAGATAAATACAATGTGTAGAAGGTTTTGAATTTCAATATAATTCTGTCTCCTTTCTTGTTGAATTTGTAATTTTATATGTTCAAGAACAAAGATCTTGAACCTATTTGCAATTGCCTGGTTATATGTTTGAGGTTTGCTTGCCTTTGACTCAAGGAGTCATATAATTGCTTGTGGTTTCAGACAGGGTTGCAGATTCATTAAGAAGGATGCATGAAAGTATGGGGTTATATTAGATGTTGTTGTCTGATTCATAAGGTGAACAGACCGAACATGAATGTTTCTATATATGCCATATGTTGAGTGATGTTCAAGGATGCATAATTCTGGTGTATAGGATTGCCCTAATGGATAAGGCACTGGTCATTTGTAGGATCATTAAGTTTTTGTTGCATATTGGACATGCTGTCTTTTCTCAATATAAATCAATCATTTTCCCTTCATGTTGAAGTGGACATTAAAGTTTAAACCCTCACTCAGTTTATGAATAATATAGGTTTGCACCTAGCTATTGTAGAATCTGTGTTGTTTCATAAGCCATTAGGAGATATTAGGGGTTTCAATCTGCTTAATAGATTCAGTGTATACTTTGATAACTGGTACCATATAAAGAATCTATAGGTCTACCCACCTAGGTTTTGTAGAGCCTGAAGTAGAAGAAGGGTCATGCCTTATAGTTGGCCTGGTGTCTGAATGGATGTGTTGAAAATGGGAGTTAGCTGCCCCTAGATGTGCTCTGTTCTCATCAGGGTAATTGGAAATGGGTAACATTTTCAAACACCAACATCTTCTTGACATGTTTAACTTTGGATTCTTAGAATAATAACTCTGCTAAGAGATATAACAAGTTTACTAGAACATGCCTCTGTAAACTCTATCTTAGAACAATCTTCATCAAAACTTGCATAACTTCTTCCAGACTTAATATCTTATGCTTTCGAGGTTACCTTTGTTTACTAGAAACATAGTATAATGTCCAAGTTTTTAATGAATCTATGGATAGACTATAATTTCCCTTGTAGACTTCTTAATGTTCTTAACTTTACTGGAGGAGGCATCTCAAATATTGCTTTCATTTTTTTAGGGTCAACTTTGATGCCTTGTTAATAAATAATATACCATAGGAGTTTTCTAGAAACAACTCTAAATACACACTTTTTTTGATTCAAATAGAGCTTATAGCTTTCCATTTTGTTGAATATTTTTTCTAAGTTGCCCAAATGATTACTTCTTCTAGGGGATTTTCAAAGTAGGTCATCTACATAGTCTTCCATTAGGATGTTCATGTAATCATGGAAGATAGTAGTCATTTCTCTCTGATATGTTACCCCAAAATTCTTAAGGCCAAAAGGCATGAAATTCTAGTAGTATGTTCTCCAAGGAAATGTGAAAGCTATTTTGTGTTGATCCTCAAGAGTTATTCTAATTTGATTGTATTTGGAGAAGCCATCCATCAGTGATAACATCTCATATTCAACTGTCATGTCTACAATGATGTCTATATAGGGCAATGGGAAGCCATCTTTGGGACATGCTTTGTTGAGGTTGTAGAAGTCTATGCATATTTTGATGCCCCTAGAGTGTTTTCTTATAGCTACCAGATTGGATATCCACTATGTGTAGTCAATGGATCTTATGAAGCCTGCATCCAATAGTTTCTTCAATTTTTCTTTCAAGGAGAGCTACTTGGGGATGCATCTTTCTAAACTTTTTCTTTACTGGTTTCCCTTCTAGTTTTAATGGAAAGTGATGCACTAGTTTATGATCTAGTCTTGGCATGTTTTCATAAGGCCAAGTGAAGTTGATCCACCTCTCTAGAAAGAATCTGACAAAATCATCTCTTTCTTCTTTTGATAATGAGGCTGGAAAATGAATGATCTTAGGTTATTAGGTGTTCCTAGATTTATCTCTTCTATCATTTCTATGAGCAAGGATGATCTTTCTTTTAGTGGGGGTATGTCTAATCATCCATCCTTGGGTGCCTCAAAGAGGTTTTTACCCTTGGATATGTCCTTTGTTTTTACCTTTTCATGGTGTAATGATGCCTTTCAACTTTCACCAAGAGACCCACTTTTGTCATTTTTTGTTATTTTTCCAATTTTGTGACTAGAAGATGGAGTTGACTCCCCAAAGTATGCCATAATATTTAAGTCAATGAGAAAAACTGATTTATGGTCACCTCTTGGTATGTCTTTATAGAGTTGAAAGAATTCTATGTTGGTATCATCATTTTCAAGCTAATCAAAGGTCAGTGGTCCTTGCTGGTCCTAATCAATAAAATTAGGGTAAACTAAGGAAATGCCATCATTGGTCTTAAATAAGATTTGGTAAAAGGAAAAGATATGGGTTTCACTACCATATGGATCATGTGCTCTATGTTCAAAGTTAGGAGGACTTGAGTCCCACTATATTTTGTCATAGGATTCTAGATGGGTTGTAGAACTAGATGGAGTTCCAATAATGTGTTGATCTTATATTGGTAGTTCATCAGGATCAAAAATGTGGTCAAGGCCCTAGGAACTATCAAGATCATTAATGTTGGGTTTAGTTTTTTCACTTTTAGGTTGGGTGTTCTTAGATGCCTTTTCATTAGTTGAAGAATTCACATTCTTAGATGAGGAAAAATTAGTATTAGGAAGACCCAATACAAATGACTTGAATCCAAATCCCAAGCTAGGAGGTCATCCTACTACAATAATAGGTTTAGTAATGCCTTTTTTTATAGGTCCAAATCCACTACATCCATCATAACCCTTTTTCTACATGATTGTAAATCTAGGCCCATACTTTTCTGGTGGTATAGGAGTAGGTTTTTCTAGAAATAGATAATACTAAGAGGGGTGAGGCGGGGGGCAGGGGGGGGTGGGTGGGGTTGGTGAATCATTATTCTACAATTTGTTTCCCACAATTGGATATTGTTCATTACTTTGCAACATACATATGAAAGGAAACTAATAATGCTGAATAGTTAATAAAACCATACACATAGAGAATTCATAACACCCTTATTTGTTAACTAGGAAAGCCCTAGCAAAGTGAAAAACTCAGTGGGGATGATACCCACAAGATGATCTGTTGTTGTTTTGAAACTATAGGTTGAAAAAAATTTGTACTAGGATGCAAAAGATAGTTAAAATCCAAAGGATCAGCTAATTCCCATATTCAATAGAAATTATCTTAGATATGGACCAACTTCAACAAAGCACACAAGGGCTTTCTACTCTTTAGGATCTACAAGGCCAAGGTAGGTGCACTTAGGGATTTACATGGCTTCTTCTTTTATTTTACTCTTTAATATTTTCTCACTAAATAATCTTCTCTTTAGATCTATCCCTTATAGCAGATAAATGGTCAATAATCTTCTTGATATTGTAATCAACTTATGTGTTACAATAGCTAACTATAAACTCCAAGAAAATTATTACAACAAGGGAATGGCTAGAAATTTAGTTCTTTATTATAGAAATGGAAAATTGATTTTGATTTATATGTGTATTGTGCAAACATATGACTATATTAATTTTCATCTAAATTAATGGTCAATTCCTTATCCATTGTTATATAGGGTCAAACCAACAACCCTAGACCTATTTAATTGACTTGCAATTAAACTTATTAAATGATAAACCTAAATTTTATTCTTATGATATCCCTCCCATATACATAGAAACCCTATCCATTCATGGAAGCATTTACTTAATTCCTTGAATTAATAGCAATTAATGAAAGGACATACAACTCATCCAAGCTGCATTAAATTGAAAGGACCTTACTCACCCAATCTCAAAATGAAAGATATATGAAAATGGTGTTAGCATGAATGCTAATGATATGGGGGAGCATTGTACATTGATATGATGTATTTATAACTGTGTTTTTCATTGATGACAAGATAGTAATAAGTTTGTAAAGATTGATAGAGAAATAGACTATGATTTTTGTATTAAGGACAATATATCACTTATCTACTTATGTGCATTATCCAATGCATACTATAGTATGTCTTTGTTACAAGGGTAAGTGCATAGAACATGAATCAACAATGTACGGAAGATATGATTGATTCATAGAGAACCATATGGAAACAAAGTATTAGGAAAGTAGTTCCTATTGTATGATTGCTATAGTTCATTACAATTGTAATGAAGGGTTGTGAAATTAACTGGAGATAGTATATTGACCATTAATGATGTCAGAGAGTGTGCATGTATGGAAGTCACACGTATGAAATTTGGTGTATAACTGCGAGATGAAAACATTAATTAAATGTGTATTTTATTTAATTAATGTGTGGAAAGCCAACTCAAACATTTATTAATGAGCATGGTATAAAGAAAAGTTGTTTTCCATGTTTTACATACAGTGAGCAAAGAAGACTTGTGAATTGTTGAGCAAAAAAGTGATACAAAAGAAGAGTGACCTACCTATGCATGTAAGTGACCTTAAGGGTTATTGTTAGTATAGAGTTCCAGATCTAATTGTATGATCTGAAGGTGAAGGAGTTTGGTGTACTGGATAGAGGAAGAAGTAAAGCTTTTTACATGTCTATTATTCTAAAAGGAATAGTACCGAGGTTGATTGGATAGTGGGTTCATTGATCTAATCCTAAAGTTGTTTGGATAGTGGGTTCAGCTACCTTCCATAACTCCTAACAGAGTTGGAATCTCCTAACATGGATTCAAAGTTTCCTAATAGGGACTCTTTGTACTAAATGTTGTAATAGACTCCTAATAGTGTCCATCCTCTAATAAGGAATATTCATATTAGTACATCATTTTGTGGGCATCATTCCTACTAGGCTTTTCTCTTTGATCAAGGGTTTTCCTATCAAGATATCTAGTGTAATTGTTTATGTGCACCTCTTTATGGTTGTTGTTTACTTTGGTTGAATGGTCAAGATTGTTTAAAAGGATAAATGTTTCAAAGTTTCATATAACTGATTCACCTACCCTCTCAGTTATATTGGTGGACAATTATTTCTAACAATTGGTATCAAAGCATTAGGTCCTTGAAGAAAAAGTTTAACAACTTTGGGAGATGCATGGTGTCTGGCCAATATAATACCTGTTTAGCTATAGGATTAGACATCCTTCACTACCAAAGTACTATGTTGATCTCCATTAACTGTCAATCTCGGAGCATGAACTTGAGATGATGTCTACAAAGTATATGCTCTAATTTCTACTAAAAGCCACTACTACTTTGAATGCAAATACTATTGAGGAAATCTATTTACCAGCAGAAAAGAAAATTACCAAATGTTTAGAAAGAGATCCTAACTACTTAAACATTCATCTATGCACCTATTGTTGTAGGTATAGTAATTGGTTTTGTTTCCAGTGGCTGTAGGAATAGCAATTTTACACTTAACTTAGGAAGCTAAATAACTTTTGAAACTGACTAACTCCTAAATTTATGACTTCCTCATGAAGGATAGTCCATTACAACATGCAAAAGCATTAACTATTCCCTTGAATTCTCATAAATATAGAGCACAACGGATGCTAGATTTGCTCCTCTTTCTGACTTAAACTATCCTCTAGGAATCCAAGTATCCATAACAGCTCCATGCATGTTTAACTAATCAATTTCAATTCCTACTTGTTTTCTTTACCAAGTCCCGCTTATCATCCATTAAAATAGGCCCCTTCTAGTTTTTTCCATTGAGTCTCATTAACCCTAGTGCTTCCTCAACGTGAGTCTTTAATGGTCATTCGGTTGATTCCCGCCTAGCTTAGATTCCTACAGACATCAATGATACATACAAAACTTCAAAAAACATCTATTCATATTTATTAATCTATAAGAAAAGCATCAAGTATTCAACTAATGGTTCCGCAATCTTTTCAGTTGTAGGAAAACCTACCCATCTTAAGAATACATGAAGAAAGACTTAACAAAATGAACCCTTTTTAAACATAATATCAAATATCATTTTCATGCCACAAGTTCACACTTTATACATTAAAAGGTTCAAAATAATAGGCTTAAAAGATGATAAGTTTCAACAAGATATAAACAAATGTTCATAAAAAGGGTCAAAAATCATCTATTGTTCTATGCCATCATTTTCCCTCCCAACCACCCTAATGCTGGTCCCTTTAGCATTCATAAGTTCTTGATCCACACTCGCATCCTGAGGCCACTGGGAACCTTCTCTCTTAACTCGTGAGCCTTGTAGTTGAAGTATCCATGTTTGTGTTTCAATCTTTCCCATTTTTGTCCCTCATGGTTCAGGTTGTAATTAGCAAATGATTCAATTTTTCCAAGCATGGGATGTAGTAGAATAGGTGGTTGAAAGCAAAGAGGAACCCAATAGCTTTTCTTATTCCTAGCCATTGTCACATACCTAGGCATTCTGTCAGTGGCCAATTCCAAGTTCTGAGGTGAGTGTAACTCCCTTGTCTTTAGATCTTTTGATAACTGAATCCACCTCTGAGTAGAGGCTCTTATGGATTCAAAAGAAATGGTAGAACAATGTTGCTCCTAGTCTAGGAATGCCTGTTCCCAAATAGGTTGAATTTTAGTGGCACTTCTTGGGTTATTGTTAACGGAGAGCTAGTCAAAGAAAACTCTATGAGTATTCTGCACCTCAGGATGAAAGTATAATGGTTCCAACATTTACTTTTCCCTATATGGATTAGCCTAACTTTCTTGACTGATTTCATTTGGCATTCATGACATAATGGCTCTGAACTACACATCTCCCACTTACAATAGTGAATTCCAATCTTTGTTATCTAGTACTACAAGATTATGGACATACAATTCACAAAGAAGATTTTGGAGAGCCATTGGAATTAATTTAAATGCTGCATAAAATTCTTGGGGTGTGTTCAAGGAAGGATTCAACCCTTGAATAATCTGAGACAGTTGAAAATTTACCATTTTCTCTTTTAAAAACAATGTATAAACAGGAGATGGTGATCTACGACTCAGAATTTATGGAATGAGCTCTATTACCGTAGTACCACATTGTTGCAGGACCTTAATTTCATTATCTTTGTCTTCAATTTGCCATGCCTATTCTTTAATGGTTTTGAGTAATTGTTTCATTTCTAGATCTCAATTTTATTTTTCCCACTGAAATTGTTAATAAACATTAAAGCTGGTTGATAGTGGAGTGAAAATATTAGGTGGTGAATGACGCCAAACAACTGGATGATTGTCATCATCGTGATTAGTGGAAGGATTGACACTTGGTCCAACAACATTACTATCATCCCCAAGTGGTTGATGAGAAATAGGACTATCAATTCTTTCTTGTGGCATAACGGCTATAGGGGAAGACACAATAGCCGATTTAACTTGGAACATTTCGATAATTTCTTGAACTATTTCCTAAGCAGTCGATGAGTATCTTCTGAAAGTAAATTATCATTTTCATCCATTCATTGCTCAAACCCAAACACTATTCTTTCTGAGGAATCTGTATCACTACCTATATTTATATGACTAACTGGTCTTTAGGGAATTTCCTCAAGACCACTATCATGTTCAGGAGTAGGTGTTGTGTGCTCTAGTGACTGTGTAGGTGTAAGTATTGGAGTTTCAACATCAATAGGTGGTATAGGAGGCTTAGTAGGTGGCATAGGAGGTTTAGTTCTCAAATTTACCCCAAGCATTCTGGTGACTCATTGTGGAGTAGAAATTGGGGTAGAAATTGGTTTCTTGTCCTTATCGACAGCTTTTCCCTTTTCAAAATTAAGCGCAATTTTGTGTGACAGGGGAGATACCTCCTCTAAACTTTCTTCTATAGCAGCTGTGTAGGCCTTCCTCTTTTTGGAGGTAGAGGCATTCATGGGAGGAACTTTCCTTTTCACATGTTTTGGTTGGGATGTAGAAGTTGAATCTTCTAAAGCTATTTTATATACCACTTTCCTAACTCCTAAAATAGTCTACTCATGTGTCCCCATTCCTTGCCCTCTAGGCCCACTACTCCGAGGTCCCATTGGTTTTAATTTAACAAAATCCTTCGATGTACCTAGGTGCCACCTAATCAATTCCTTTTCAACTATGCCCCTAATTAAACAATGGTGGGACACTGACTAGGATTTTCCTTGCTGGACATAAGAAGCTTTTCTTTTAACAATATTGTAGAGAAAGCTTGGAAGCTTCACAGGGTGATCACCATGTCGTAACCCAGTTAAAATTTTAAAATGCACAGCATGCAGATAAGAGTATCTTCCTTCACAAGTAAAATATCTTATAATGAATTCAACAGGCTAGATAAATTGCAAAGGGAGAGACAACCACAAAGTACCTTGCTTTTTATTCTCCTCCAGCTTAGGGTCTCCATGCATTGAGAATTGGTCTTTTGCTGTCCATGTGTCCATGTCTTTTGTCCATCATTCCCCATTTGTGGGTAACCCAGTGACTTCTACAACCACTTCTTCGATGAATTCTATGTGAATTCCTTTCACAGTAGCATACCCATCCCTCAACATGTCATGAAACTAAAGTGCAATTTCCTAGTCAAATATCTCCAAATTGAGACAATACGCTAGCTAGCCTCATTGTTGAAATAGATTGCATGATGCAGGGTTCACCAACAAAACTCTATGGTCTACTGGTTCATGACATTGAGGTTCTCCACCCATTTAAAAAAAAATTGCTACAACTTTATTGAAAGGGATTGAAAATGACTAAATGTGGGGGCAGAGGTTGCTATAGGGTTTCAACAATGGCTACAATGGTGTTTGAAAATAAAACAACAGTCTTAAAACACACTTTTTAAACATCACATCACATCTCCTTCAGTATTACATGACGACATTACCATAATGGGGGTGTTAGTAAGAAGTTATGCGCTAAGGAAATCATAAAATAATGACCACACTTCCTTTCACACATACAAAGAAAGTACAAGGTGATGCCAGGACATCCGCAAGATAACCTACCCCATATATTTTTTGTGCCAACATAAGATTTCCTCATATATCCATTTATGGCTTCAAGTCACTTAATTTTTGTTTATTTATGAGTTCGATTCCCCCCCCCCCCCCCCCCCCCAACCTATCACGGACTGGGTCCCACTAGGCCTTAAAGATTGCTAATTCCAAAAATCAAAATAATTATGACATTCTAAATAAATAATAAAATGAATAAATGAAGAGAAGTTGAGTGTCACCTAACCTAGAGTGTAATAGGAAGCATGCTCAAAATAATACCGTACCACAAAATTATGATGGGATGGAGTGATGATGGAAAGATAAGAAGGTGAGATGGAATGAAATGGAAAAGAAATGAATTTCACATAAAATGCAAATTTTTTATTATGAAGACCTTGAAATAAATTCAAGGGGCTACAGGCATCTGAGTGGAAGACTCAGACATAGAGGGTGCAGGAGGAGATGTTTCTACTGTTTTAAAATTTTGAAGAAATTCCTCCTGGGTGGCTAGTTTATGATATAGCTTTAGATGATGTCCATTAACTAGGATTTTAAATTTGATTGGATCAATTGTAGATAATTGAACTACTCCATTACTAAAAGTTGCAACAATTTCATATGGTCCAGGCCATCTGGTATGAAATTTTCCTTAATGGTGCTAATAGCATGAATCGTATAGTAGTATCCAATCACCAACTGAGAATTCTCTTTCTTTAATAAATTTACCATGCCATTTTTTGCTCTAACTCTATATTAACTCTGTGTTATGAAGAGCTGACTTGTGCCATTCATCCAGCTGATTGAGATGCAATATATGGTCTTGTTGTGTTGTAGGAAGAGTGATATTTAGTTCTAGGGCTGTTCGCAGAGTCTTGTGTTCAAATTCAATGGGCATAAGAGCTATTTTTCCATATAGGAGCTCAAAAGGGGTGAACCCAGTAGTAGACTTCCATGCTGTTCGAAATGCCCATAAGGCTTCAGGAAGTTGGGCTACCCAATCCTTCTTATGTAAGGACACTATTTTAGTGAGTATATTTTCCAACTCCCTATTTGTCACTTCAACTTGTCCATTAGCTTGTGGATGGTATGGGTAAGATTTACCATGTCATATTTTATACTCCTCCATAAGTGTAGCTACTAGATTAGATGTAAATTGAGGCACTTGATCTGATTGCAATTCTCTTGGAACACTATATCTAGTGAAAATACATTCATACAGTAACCTTGCAACATTGTTATCTTGAGGGTGCTTCATAGGCTTCACTTTTGCCCATTTAGTAACATAGTTGGTGCATATTAGGATGCAACTTTTTGCTTCTGATGGTGGTTCAATGGGACAAACAAAGTCAATTCCCCATTTGTCAAATGGTGCTACTACTATCTGTGGCTGTAGGGTCATTTCATCCATCCTTGTTGGGTGACCCATTCTTTTGCATTTGTCACATCTTTTTGTATACTAAGCTACATCCTTGTGAAGTGTAGGCCAATAATAACCTATATTCAGAATCTTTAATGCAGTCTGTTTTTTAGCAAAGTGATCACCATAGGGTTCATCATGACAAGCACAAAGAACATCATATGTTTCATCTTCTTAGAGACACCTTCGTGTCACCTGTTCTGGCCCAGTATTAAAAATTAACCCTAAGATCCATGAGAAATTAAAACTCTTTTCTTCCAATAGCCGCTTTTCCTTGGTAGAGAAGTGTGGGGGTGTTCTTCCAATGGTGAGATAGTTGGCAATGTCAACATACCAAGGATTTTGTGCCGATAGAAGAAAGAGATGTTCATCAGGAAAACTATCTTCTATGACTCTAGGATCATTAGGTTTCTGAAGATGAGAAAAGAAATCAGCTACAACATTTTTCTTACCTGGTTTGTCAACAATGGTTATGTAAAATTCTTGCATCAACAACAACCATCGGGCCAATCATCCAGAGATTGCTGATTTGTTCATCAGATATTTGATAGGAGAGTGATCTGTGTGCATAAATATTTGATATCATGTAGCATAGTGTTTGAACTTTTTTAGAGAATAAATTACAGTAAGCAACTCTTTCTCTGTTACAATGTAATTATATTCAGCTCCCTGAAGATTTTTGTTGATATAGTATATTGCATGTTCTATTGAATCTAACTTTTGACCAAGTACGGCTCCTATGGCATGGTCTGAAGCATCAGTGTGTATGTAGAAAGGCAACTCCCAATTTGGTCCTTGGAGAACTGGTGTTGTCAAAAGGACTTCTTTAAGCTGTAGGAAGGCTTTTGTACCATCATCGTTCCATACAAACTGAGCATCTTTTCAAAGCAACTTATATAGAGGATCCACAATTTGACAAAAATCTTTGATAAAGCATAGATCATACCATGCATGCCCTAGAAAACTCCTAACTTCCCTTAGTTTGGTTGGTACAAATAATGTATAGATAACCTTTATTTTTGTTGGATCCACTTCAATCCCTTTGGGAGAAATAAAGTGTCCTAACACCAGTCCTTCTTGCATCACTATAAAGCACTTTTCACTGTTTAAAGACAAGTTATAGTCTTTACATCTTTGTAGGACCTTATCCAAATTTTCTTTGGCTTCCTCAAAGGTTTGCCTATATGTAGTGAAGTCATCCATGTGCACTTCTAAATAGTCTGCAAATATATCAGAAAAAATACTAATCACAGCCCTTTGGAAGGTTGCAGGTGCATTGCACAAACCAAATGGTAGGACAGAATAAGAAAATGTCCCCATGGACATGTGAATGTAGTTTTTTCTTGATCCTCAAGTGCTATTTGGATCTAGTTATAGCCACTAAACCCATCTAGGAATGAAAAGTACTTCTTCCTTGTAAGATTGCCAAGAACTTGATCGATAAACGGTAATGAAAAATGATCCTTTTTGGTGGCCACATTGAATTCTCTATAATCTATGCAAAATTTCCATTTTCCTCCTTTGTTTGGTACAATAACAATTGGTGAAACCCATTGGCTATCTGAAATAGGATATATGAAACCAACATTGAGTAGTTTTTGTAGCTCATTTTTGACAATATCCCTTAATGCTGGGTTTATCCTATGTTGAGGTTGTCTCATAGGTTCGCACTTAGGATTGATGTAGATTTCAATGAGTATAGAGTGTAGGGTCCAAACCTTTCATATCCATATATTCCCATGCAAAATCATCTTGGTGTTTCTATAATAGCTACAAGACATCATGATGTTGTTCTTGAGACAAGGATTTACTTAAGTTCTTTTCTTAGAGCAATTGTTGTCTTGACTACTTTTTCAACCGTTGAGATGTGAAAAATTGGTGATGAATCTATTTCATGTGGAAGGAGTGAATGTGGCAGTTGTGTAGCCTTAGAATAATGAGAATGGGATGGCAAAGGCAAGATACTTTCTAGAACATGATCATGTGTAGAAGATGTCTCTTTTTGTGTTCCATATTCATTCAAGATGATGGAGGAAATGACCTCATCTTCTTTTTTGATTCTTACAAATGACTCCCTTGAAATCATCATTAGTTGTTTAATAGAATCCAAGTCCATTTCATGATCCCCCATGTTTGGACAGACAACTTGGTCATCTTGGAGCAAAGGTTGAGCAAGAGAATACAGGGTTAAGTTTTTAGTATTTGTACCATCTAAAATGGTCATTTTCCTTGATCAACATGCAATATAGGCATCTGTTGTTGCTAACCATGGTTGCCCTAGGATGATAGGATATCCCCCAGTACTTGTTTTTGGAGAAAGTACTACAAAATCAATCAGGTAATCCCATTAATGTAAGGTAACAATGACATCCTCCAACATACCATCAGGAACAATAGTAGAACTATTTGCTAGTTGCAATATTGTTGGAGTTTTCCTAAGACCAATAATGTTTAGGTTGCACATCACTTCCTTAGTCATTAAATTAATGGATGCTCCTAAATCTATCAAGACATTTTGTACTTGTATTCCTTGGATGGTAAGGATGACTACTGGACTTCTAGAATCTGCATACTTGGGTATCCTTGGGTTATCAAGCATAAGATCAGAAAGTTGGCCAAGGACATGGATAGTCTTTGGATCTTTCTTTTTCCTTCTTGGAGTTTTAACACAAGCCTCCTTAATAGCTTTTGAATATATAGGAACTTCTTTTATTGTGTCAAGCAGAGGGATTTTCACCATCATTTTGTTCAGTTGATCAAGTAAGTCTAATGCAACTTGATTCTCGTTTGGCAATACTTGTTCTATCAACCTACTAGGAAATGGTGGTTTCTTGGCTACAGGAGAAACGACATTGGTAGGTTCTTGAATGGATTCAATATTTGTATCATCTACTTCTGTTATAATGGGCTACTAAGGTGATGTAAGCATTATTCGAGATCGTAAATAAATATCATTCAAGGTGATGAAATAACTTTGTTGTTGGGTTTTGCATTATTAAGATTGGGCGTGGGTTGTGTAGGCAATTGTGGTTTTTTAGGAGGGGTTGTATTGGCTACAGGAGGCATTAGAGCTTGCGATTGAGGAGGTGGTGGCAAGGCTGGTTGATGCTGCTACCAATTCTGAGAACCCTGAAGTTGTTGCCAACCATGGTTAGGTTACTGCCAACCGTGGTTAGGCTGCTACCAACCTTTGTTAGGCTGCTACCACCCTTGGTTAGGCTATTGCCAATTGTTTTGACTACCTTGTTGCTATTTCCATTGATATTACTACTATAATTATGAAGTGGGTCTTATGGAACACTTGATTTTGGAGCCCACGGCCTACATTGAGCAACATAGATAATTTCTCTATCTTCATCAATTGCTTTGAACTTCGTAGACACATGTTGTGAGTTCATGCTAGCAATAGGTTTACATCAATAGTTTCACTTCTTTTCTCTACAATGAGGACAATATTTTGCCAGCATAAGATCAGCTTCCTCCTTCTTCCGTTTTGCTTGCATGGTGTCCAGTTGAGTAGCGACATCATTAATGATGTCCTGCTTGAAATCTAACAGGAGGTTTGACAGTTCTGCTTTGGACACTCCTACATGGGGGGTTTTTGAGGTAAGTCTCTTACACCTCATCCCTTTTTTATTGTTGCTCTAGAATAATTTAGACAAATATTCTGGATTTCAGCCCACATCTTCTATGTAATGTCACCTCCAACCATCAAGTCTAAGGCTTCCATACTCCTATCATGAACTCCTTTCAAAAGAGATGCTTTTGAGATTCCTCATTTAACTGATGCTATGTATTATGCTACAAGTTAAACATGAACTAAGCAACATAGTCCTCTAAAGTCTCATCCTCCCTTTGTGACGTTTTGAAGATGTCATCTCCTTTTAAATCATGGCCTCTACAATATTCCTTGTATTTATCAAGGAATAGATTACTCATATGTTGCCAGTCTATCACACCATTGGCACCCAGACTCATAAACCATCTCAAAGCTGCCTCCTTGAGAGTTGATGGGGACAACTTTACTTTGTGAGCATCTATGGTGTAATCATAGCTTTGAAAAAGAATGTCAAACTCAAAGAGAAAGGTCTCTGGGTCTTCAATAATAAGGCCATAAAACTTTGGCAGAGTAGTAGAGGGTATGTTCTTTAGATTTTGGTTACCCTACTGAGCAGGGATTGGAAATGGAAAGGTAGGCTGAGCAGTTGCCATTTGTGGATGTCCTAGTGGGGTTTGATAAATAACCAGAGCTAGTGGATTATATTGATATTCAGGTTCATCAAAAAAATTATTCAAATGGAGAGATTCTTCAGATGTGGTTGGTGAGTGTTCTTGATTCTGTACTTTTGCAAACACATTCCCAAATAGTTCTTCTTCTTCTTTTCTTCCTTCTTCTTCTTCAGGAAAAGGATCTTCCTGATTGAAGTTGGGAAGAAATCTTCCAAGATTGTCTCTTCTCCTATGCATGCAAGATACTAAAATGAAACTAATTGGATGACTTTGTAGTGAATACTAGATTGACACCATCCCTGGCAATGGTGCCAAAAATGTTTGGCCAATATAATATCTTTTTAGCTACAGGATTAGACATCCTTCACTACCAAAGTACTATGTTGATCTCCATTAAATGTCAATCTAAGAGTGTGAACTAGAGATGATGTCTGCAAAGTATATGCTCTAATTTCCACTAAAAGCCACTACTACTTTGAATGCAAATACTACTGAGGAAATCTATTTTACCAATAGAAAAGACAATTACCAAATGCTTAGAAAGAGATCCTAACTACTTAATCATTTATCTATGCACCTATTGCTGTAGGAATAGTAACTGGTTCTATTTCTAGTGGCTACAAGAACAACAGTTTTAGACTTAACTTAGGAAGCTAAATAACTTCTAAAATTGAATAACTCCTAAGTTTATGACTTCCTTATGAAGGATAGTCCATTACAACATCAAAAGAATTGACTATTCCCTTGAATTCTCATAAATATAGAGCACAACAAATGCTAGATTTTTTCCTCTTTCTAACTTAAACCATCCTCCAGGAATCCAGGTATCCATAACAACTCCATGCATGTTTAACTAACCATTTTCAATGCTTACTTTTCCACTCATTTTCTTTACCAGGTCCTACTTATCGTCCATGAAAATAGGTCCCTTCTGGTTTTTGCCACCGAGTCTAATTAACACCAATGCTTCCTCAATGCGAGTCTTTTGTGGTCATTTAGTTGATTCCTGCCCAACTTAGATTCCTACAAACATCAATAATACATACAAAAATTCTAACAACATCTATTCATATTTATTAATTTATAAGAAAAGCATCAATTATTCAACTAACAGTTTTGCAATCTTTTTGGCTGTAGGAAAACCTACCCATGTTAAGCATACATGAAGAAAGACTTAACAAAATGAACCCTTTTTAAACATAATATCAACTATCATTTTCATGCCGCAAGTTCACACTTTATACATTAAAAGGTTAAAAATACTAGGCTTAAAAGATGATAAGTTTCAACAAGATATAGTCAAATGTTCATAAAAAGGCTCAAAAATCATCTATTGTTCTATGCCATCACATGGAAAACATGTTCAAAAAGGAAAGTCTAAGATTTGATGGCACAAACTATGACAGTTGGAAGGATAAAATGAAGACTCATCTTTTGTGCATGGGTCTAGGATATTGGCTTGTAACCAAGACATCTAAAAACATTGCAAAAGAAGACAATCTTGAAAGATGTTCTGAGGAGCAAAGAGAAGTATTTATGTGCAACATAAAGGCAAGAGAAGCAATATTGTCATATCTACCTAAAAATGAGTATAGTCAGGTAAAATAACTCAAAATATCTCATGAAATTTTGAAAATTTTAGAAGCTAATTATGAGGGTGATACACATGCAAAAAGAGTTAGATTACAAAATTTTCATTGTGCATTCCAAGATGTTAGAATGATGGAAGATGAATCTGTAAGAAGCTATATTCGTAGAATATCTAAGACTATTGTAGGAATCACATCTATTGGTAGAAATAAATCTAACAATGAAGTAATATGGAAGATCTTGAAAAGTTTGACACCACCTTTCAAGACAATAACACAGACGATTCAGCTGATGATACCCTGTACTACTAATTTCACCCAAGAAACATTTCTTGGTAGATTGGAAGCTATAGAATCTAATTTGAAACAATTTGGAGAATTAGCAAAAGTTGAGATAACATTTAGTGCATTAAATATTAAACTTGGTCTAGCAAGGAACACAAAAGCACAAGGAGACTTTTCTAGCAGTAGCAAGTCTATTGAGAAAAAGATCCAGGAAGAAGTGGCTCTTCTTGTGGAAATAGAAAAAGATGGTAAGAATATCTTTAAATGTTTTACATGTAATGAATATGGTCATTATGCATCTAAGTGTCCCAAAAGAGAAATGAAGTATAAGGGATGATTTGAACCTAGAAGACCTAGAAATTGTTTATATGTTAATGAAGAAGAAGAAGAAGAATCTAATCAAAACACAAGTGAAGATGAATTAGGATTCATAGCTATAAAGGAGAATGATCTTGATAGGGAGATTAGAGAACAAAGCACACTAATTTAACAAGTTGAAAGGAAAGATTGGATCATTGGTAGTGGCTATCCACATCACATGACTGGTGATATGAGAAAATTTGCCAAATTCAGAAGCCATGATGGAGGAATTGTCATAGTAGGGAACAATGCATCCTATCACGTTATAGGAATTGGATCTATCACACTCGATGGTAAAAAAAATATTGATGATGTTTTTTTTTTGATGGACTAAAACATAACTTGTTAAGTGTTGGACAACTTATGGACAAAGGTTAGCAATTATAGTTTGGTAATGACACATGCATCATCTAGGAAAAGAGAGAAAAATTGCTTATTATTGGCACACAAAAAGAGGTAATGTAATTCAGTTAAACACCATTGAACTAACATTTTTAGTAGCTAAAGTTGACAATAGTTGGTTATGGAACAAAAGATTTTTCCACATAAACTTTGAAAACATTATGAAAGTTAGTAATACACTTGTTGCGAGAGATTTACCTAAGATCACTAGGCCTACTGACATTATTTGTAAGGAATGTAGCTTGGCTAAGTAGAAGAAAGTTTCATTCCCTAGCAAGTAGTTTGGTACTACACAAAAGCTGGAATTGGTTCATACATATTTGAGTGGTCTCACAAGAGCAAGAGGATTCTATGGAGAGAGGTATTTTATGATTTTTGTTGATGATTTTACTAGAATGATGTGGGTAGCTTTTCTTAAAGAAAAGTTAGAGGAATTTGAGAAATTTAGGATATTCAAGAACAAGGTAGAGAATGAATCTAGAGTTAAAATCAAGAACTTAAGATTTGTTGAGGAGGAGAATTCACTTCTAAAGAATTCAATATCTACTACGAAGAACATGGAATTAGGAGACAACTATCTTCACCTCATTCACCTAAGTAGAATAAGATTGCTAAAAGAAGAAACATATCAATTGCTGAAGCAACAAGAGCTATGATATTTGAGAATGATGTACCAAAGACTTTTTGGAGAGAAGTAGTCAATATAGTAGTATACACACTAAACATAGTACATATTAGAAAATATATGGAGAAAACACCTTATGTGTTATGTTTTGGTTACTCATCATCAGTCAAATATTTCATAATATTTGGAAGAAAATACTACATCAAAAGAGATGATGATATTGGTAAGTTTGATCCAAGGAGCAATAAATGTATGTTTCTTGGCTATTCATTAAAAATTAAAGCTTATAGATGTTTCAACTATAGAATAAAACTATAGTAGAATGTGAAAATGTGAGAATAGATGAAAAATTTGGCACTGAAGAGAAGATGATGGATTATAACTCTAATGAAGATAATTATATTGGGATGACCAATATATGTAATGAATTATTTCTCAAGACTAACAATGACTTGCAGAATAATGTGCAAATTAAAAAAGTAAGAGAAGAATAGAGTGCAGTACCTAAAATACGAGTTGATGTAGTAACTCCTACCCCAAATAAGAATGTGATAAGAAATCATCTTGATGATTAGATAATAGGAAGTAAAGAAAAAGGAGCAATGACAAGAAGCATAATCAATGAAGAACTATGCTTAATAACTCAAGTAGAACCAAAAAGTGCAAATGAAGCAATCAAGGATGATCATTGCATAAAAGCAATGGAAGAATAACTTCAATAGATAATAAAAAATGACACATGGGAATTAGTTCCTATACCCAAGGACAAAAATGTGATTGGCACAAAGTGGGTAGTCATAAATAAAATGAATGAACAAGGAGAAGTAATAAGAAACAAAGCAAGACTAGTATGCAAAAAGGCTACTCTCAGGAAGAAGGAATTGACTATGAGGAAAAATATGCACCTATAGCAAGAATGGAAGCAATCAAAATGTTCTTGGCATATGCAGAAAATAAAAATTTCAAGGTATATCAGATGGATGTTAGGCCAGCATTGGAGAACTTGAAGAAAAAGTTAATATTTAGCAACCAGAAGGTTTTCCTTTGGCAATAGAGAAGGATATGGTTTGCAGATTAAAGAAAGCACCTAGAACTTGGTATGGAAGGTTGGATAAATACATATAAGAACCTGGATTTGCTAAAGGAACAACAGATAGCAACTTGTACTTGAAAGAAATAGAAAATGGTTTGTTGATAATCATTGTATTTTTTGATGATATTATTTTTGGAGGAAATGATGAAGCCAGTAAAAAATTCTCAAAAGATATGAAGAATGAATTTGACATGAGCATGATAGGAGAAATGAATTCTTTTAGGATTGAAAATTGTTCAAAACAAAGAAGGCATATTTATTTCCAGACCAAGTATTTGAAAGATTTATTGAAAAGATTTGGACTAGAAAATTGTAAACCTATTGCAACTCCTATGGTAACTAGTCACAAGTTATCAAACAAGGATGAGACACCTACTGTTGAACAAAAGAAGTACAAATCTATTATTGGAAGATTATAGTATCTAACTTAGAGTAGAATAGATATAGCTAATGTAGTTGAAATTTAGGCAAAATTTTAGGCCGATCCTAAAGAATATCACTACACAACTGTAAAAAGGATATTTAGATATCTAAAAGGGACATCTAATTATGGCATTTGGTATGATATAAGTAATGATTTTACTCTTTTCACTTATATTGATGTTGATTGGGCTAGAGAAATGGATGATAGAAAAAGCACCAGTGGAGGAGCATTCTTTCTTGGTGGAAGACTAGTCTCTTGGCTTAGTAAGAAACAAGATTGCAATTCACAAAGTACTACAGAGGCAGAATATGTTGCAGAAACAAACTATTGTAATCAAGTTATATTGATGAAGCAAATGATGAAGGACATTGGAATTACATTCAAAGAACTTG
This sequence comes from Cupressus sempervirens, assembly GCA_028749045.1. Lineage (NCBI taxonomy): Eukaryota > Viridiplantae > Streptophyta > Pinopsida > Cupressales > Cupressaceae > Cupressus > Cupressus sempervirens. The sequence goes on along the minus strand of CM053793.1, from coordinate 499,027,714 downwards.
TTATTATTTACTATGATAACAAAAGTATAGTAAGCATGTCTGAGAATCCTATTTTGCATTCTAAGACTAAGCACATGTCTATAAAGTATCATGTGTTGAGACAGAAAGTTTTAGAGATAGAAATCAAACTAGAATATATTAATACTAGGGAAAAAATTGTAGAAATTTTCACAAAGGCCTTACCAAAGGACACATTTGAGTATCTAAGAGGTATTCTTGGGGTTATGCCCTTGCCCATTTTTGAATAGAAGATGCAACAGTGGATCAATCTAGGGTACATAGCACCATTGTTAGACTGAACTAAATGTTGATGCTTCCTCAATGGGGGAGTATCTATGATGAATAAAATCAACAAAGGACTCTTGGTAATTGGTAATTGGTAATTGGTATGCAACAATGTCCTTAGAAACTTGAGTTGTTTATGGATTTATATACAAAAGTTGTAAAGCAATAGACTAGCTTGTGGTCGTGTTGATAAATTATTGTATATTCAAGTATTTAAACCATTTGTGTATTATCTTTGAAAATGATGTCAATGGGGAGAAAGTGACATGAAAGAAATTCTATGTAGTTCAATTAAGAAGAAAGTAGAACATGATGGTATTCTTGGAACTTAGATGTTTTTCATCTATGTTTCCATCAATGCCAAAGGGGGAGATTTTTAACATGAATGTTGATGCTATGGGGGATTATTGCAAAACATTGATATGATGTATTTATAAGTGTGTTTGACATTGATGAAAACATAGTAATAAGTTTGTAAAGATTGACAAAGTAGCAGAGTGTGATTTTTGTATTAAGGACAATATATCACTTATTTTCTTATGTAGTATCTATTGCATACTATAGTATGTCTGTGTTACAAGGGTAAGTGCACAGAACCTGAATTGATGGTGTATAGAAGATATGATTGATTCAAAGAGCACCATATGGAAATAGAGTATTAGGAAAGAAATTCCTTTTGTATAATTGCTATAGTTCATTACAATTGTAGTAAAGGGTTGTGTAGTTAACTGGAGATAGTATACTAACCATTGATGATGTTAGAGAGTGCACATGTATGGAAGTCGCATGTATGAAAGTTTGTGTATAAATATGAGCTGACAACATTAATTAAATGTGTATTTTATTTAATTAATATGTGGAAAACTAACTCAAGGATTTATTATTGAGCATGGTATAAAGGAAAAAATGAGTAGAGAAGACTTGTGAATTTTTGAGTAGTAAAGCGATACAAAAGAAGAGTCACCTACCTATGCATGTAAGTGACCTTAAGGGTTATTGTTACTGAGTACAGAGTTCTAGATCTGATTGCATGATCTTAAGGTGAAGTTCATGTACTAGATAGAGGAAGAAGCAAAGGCTTGATACACATTTATTATTTTAAAAGGAATAGTACCGAGGTTAATTGGATAGTGGGTTCATTGATCTGATCCTAAAGTTGTTTAGATAGTGGGTTCAACTACCTTCCAGAACTCCTAATAGGGTTGGAATCTCCTAACATGGATTCAAAGTTTCCTAACTGGTACTCTTTGTACTAAATGTTGTAATAGAATCCTAATAGGGTCCATCCTCTAACAAGAAATATTCATATTAGTACATCATTTTGTGGGCATCATTCCTATTGGGGTTTTCTCTATGATCAAGGGTTTCGCTATCAAGATATCTAGTGTAATTGTTTATGTGCATCTCTTTATGTTTGTTGTTTACTTTGGTTGAATGATCAAGATTTTTTAAGAGGATAAATGTTTTAAATTGTCATATAACTGATTCACACTCCCTCTTATTTATATTAGTTGACTATTGTTTTGAACAAATGGAGAAAAAAATAAGAGACATAGATATGCAGAACTTGCCTTTGTATTAATTTTACTTGAAGACAATACATTACTAGTATGAAATCCAAAACATAACTCAAAACTTGACAAAATTAATCATTCAATGTTCACTATATTCTGAGACTTGCAAAATTGAATACAACATACAATTGACACAAAATTTGGACCAACTATAATTAGCATAAACACTAAAAGTTCTACAGGACTCAAACCTCTACTCCACATCTTGGAAATCCTTTTATAAGAAGGATTTCAACAAGCTTCAAATGGGAGGATACATGTCAAAATTTAATTTGAAAGTAAATACAATGATACCTTTTGATATTCCTATTTTATAGAAAATTCTTTGTACTCAGATAAAATTCGAGAAACAGTTCTATAACTGGCAGGTGACATTTTCTGTAGGAACATAGTTTTTTTTAATTATAACTTCCTATGACTTTCCTTGCTTTTTTCTTCACTTTGTCTCTTCTACCATTTTGTTGTAGTTCTTTATATGCTCCTTGTTGCAAGCACCTTGATTTCTCCAATCACTTCACATACATTTATTTCCCTTTTGGTGGGCCATTTAGTGCCTTTGACTTCATTTAACTCTCTTACTACTTTATTCAACCTAGCATCTATAATTAAATTTATTTAAGTCTATTTCAACATCAAACAATGAATCAATTAAATTGTTAAAATGAACATCACTGTCAACCTAAAAAATTGATGTTATTCCTACTCGTGATAGTATTGAACTAAAAGAATCTAACCATTCTTGCTAGTCTTTTAGTTTATGTGAGGCCTCACCCAACCTGCCTTAGCATAGATGACATATTTGCATTTTGATTCTTCTAACTCAATGTTTTGATACATTTTTTATGCTATAAGGTTATGCCATTTTAATACTACATTTTGATAATCTACACTTATGCCTATACATTAGGACCTAATCGATATATTTAAGGATTTCATTTCATGTTCTAAATTGGTTGCATTTCTTTAGTGGAAACTGAATGGTAGAAATGCTTTTAATGTAATGTTTAAGAGGAAATTAGAGTTAAATGATAGATTGTGTTATGCACAAAGATCTAATCCGCACTAGGGACTCAATAGTCATGGATTCACCATTTTGTCGCTAGGATGCAAAGTACATTATGAAGTTACTTAGAATATTAAATTGATCATGCTAAGTAAAGTGTGATGTTGATAAGCAGAGTTGATATTATAGTATTCTAAACATTTATGTGAAAATTATTAGAAAAAAAAAAGAAAGTTAATCGGAAATGATGAAGTATGGAACCCAAATACTAAATGTGATATGCAAATGTTGATATTTTAATATCTTGAATGCTACATTTGAAATGATTAAGAAAGGGAAAGTTAATTTGAGATGATGAAATATATGCAAGCCTAGTGTTGAATGGGATAATCATTTATTGCACATATTTACTTATTGCTTACATGATTCTTTTGATGCTCAAGTTTAGTGTGCAGGAATTTGACCATGGGGTAATGGGGAACCAAGCCTCAAGCCCATGTGAACATGACATAGCCAAGGAAAATCTTTGGAAGATTCAAAGCCTCATTGTTATGTATTTATTTTGTAAATGTGAGTTTGCATGTGTAGTAAATTTAAATTCATGAATACATTAAAGACATGTCATTGTGCATTGTGAGGTGTTTTAATGTGTCACTTGACACTTGTGTTGTTCATGTGGAGATGACATGTCATTTAGGATTTGGCAAGATGTAAACTAACCTAACCTGACCCAAATGTAGTACCCAAGTTAACCACATAGAAAAATGTTATGAGAAGTCTCCATCAAGTAAAAATCAAATTCCAACTTCCTACTAACTTGTCAGGGTCAAAAGAGGTCCTAGGGGATTATTTTGGTGAAAAATAAGTGCTCTCATGATAGTACTATGGGTTAGGAATCTAAATTTAACCTTTAGTAGGTCCAGATGACCTTGGGAACCCTCCAAACAAGTCACTTTCAAAGAAATTAGAAATTTGAGTGTCACATGACTTCTTCCACTCTATTAGTTGGTCAAGGCTACATTTTTAGAAGGAGATAAGGGTGTAAGAAAAGGTAGCTCATGTTATTGACATTTTTAGATAGAGGAGGTTTTGGGATCCTTTTAGAGGGCTTGGCAGTAAATTTGGGGTTTGTCCACCCACTCTATAACCTTAGAGACTCTTAGGGTTTGTAAGCTAGGGAGGGAGCTCTTCTTCAACCATTCATTTCCATTTGAAAAAAAAAAAAATCAAGGTTGGCTTTCTTCTTGCCATGTAGTATTTTTTTTTCTTCAAACTTGCATAATGGTATTGCTTTCATGAGCTTGTAGGAGTGTGAGTTGATATTGTGAGTATATTTAATGACATTGCATTGTTAATCTTGTGATATGGACTTTGGCATTGTGTGAAAGTGTTTTATTCTTGTTGCATTATGGATATTGATATTGTGTTGTGGCATTGTGAGAATGTGTGGTGTTCTTGTAGATATTTTCTGGTTCTTCTTCTTGGTTTTGTTTCTTGTTGGATTGGAATGTGAATGTGATCATGGGTGTGAGAGCTTCACTCACCCTTGTGGGAAGGGAAGAGAATTTCAGGGTGAACAGGCATAAGTTGGGCTTGCATGATTGAGGACCTTGGAGTATGGGCTCCATTGTATGCCATTTTCATTCATATTCTGCCTTGGGGGTGATAAGGGAAATATGGTGAAGAAAGGAAGTAAATGAAGTATGGGTTTGAAGGAAGATAAAGTTGTTGGTTGTGTGTGGTGGATGATGTTTATGAAGTCTCAAAAGGGCATGATATTTTGTTGATTTATGAAGCCCCAAAAGGGCATGATATTTGTTGAATTGTGAAGCCCTGAAAGGGCATAAAAGTTGTTTATGGTAGATATGATATGATATGGTAAACCTCCTTGTGAGAAAACATTCACCCTATGTTCAAGGTTCCAATGGTGAACCTTTGTGAAATATCCTTGAGATGGGATTGTTGAAGTTTTGATATGCAATGTATATGTTTCTTGTAAGTGTGAATGTGAATCCTAGTTTGAGCCTTGTTCCCCTAGTGCAAGGGTGGTCTCTTGAAGACCTATGGTTGGGTGGAAAGCACCATGGTCCTTGTTGTTTTGTTGTGATGTATTTGTAGATCTGAGCTCCTTGAAGCAATGGAAAAGGCTTGGAATGATCAATATGTAGAATGTTACTTGAGAGAGAAAACTAGTCATTGTGCATCTCACTTGTGATGAAGGATTCCCCACCTTATTCAAGTTTTTATTTATAACTTATGATTTTGTGGTAGTAAGAAATGGATGGGTCATTTTTTTATGTTTGAAAGGAGGAATTCATGCTCCCTGTTACTATGTAATGTATTGTGAAATTTTTGTTCATCACTTATGCTCTGGACTTTCATTCTATGTACATCAGTGTAAGCAACAGATTAATGAAGGAAATGGTGAAATATAAGTAGTTCATTTTTATTTTATGAGAGTTATTTAGCTGTATTGAAATGAAAGAATGGTAGTCTGATAGACAATGTTGAATATGAAAGACCTTAAATATTCAAAAGTAATTCAATGGTTTGGCACCCAAAATGAGTTTGCCATTATGGAACCACACTCATTGGATAATGAATCAATATAGGAAAATGTATCTCTAAAGATGGTTCAAGTAAAGGAATTCTCAGTATGCATTAATTCTAGGAGAAAACTTCACCTTTAGTTCCAATATTGAAGGGAAAGAATTAATTTATAGATCTCATAGTTGATCTTGATTCAAATACATATCATTTGATAAGTTATTGTTCAATGTTATATTAACATGATCTATTGATTTAGATAGACCATATTATAGATGCTAAAATAATATCTCGAGTAGAATAGATAATTTACATAAGTTGCATGCCTGAACATGCACCTCTTCACTATGAAAATGTATGAGGAGTGAAAATAGATACACTCCCAAAATATAGACTATTAAATTAATCAAGAATATTCCTAGGAATCTTTAGCTAGAAAATAATGAAGTAAGGGTCATATCCAAAATTAAATAAGATTAAATAGCTTAAGGAAGCTAGCTCTCTAATCCTAAAGAGGGAGTAGTCTCATCAAAAGAAATATATACATAAACAAATAAGTAAAATAGAATTAAGAAAAAACATACTCCCATCAACTACAAATCAACCAATGGAGGGAAAAAAAGAAAAACTATCAAAGGAAGCAATCATAACATACCCATAATAATCAATGTAATGAAAGCCTTGGGGTTGGTGACTGTCCCTCATTCCAAGGTCTGGTCTTGGATGCTACCCTTTGAAACTAAATTGTTGCACATAAAATAAGTTTTCTCCTACCTTTGACAACATGAGAGGGGGTTGCTAGGTGCATGGTCATTGGCTGCTACTTATATCCTATGTCTCCTCCTTTCGCTAGCTCCTATTTCTAGGGATTTAGATCACATTGACAACACTTCGCCATGGGTGCCAACTTGGGCTCATGTGATAAGACATTGATGAACATTTCTTTACCATTCTAACATGAGTGAGATCAACACTTTATCACTACCAAGGTGAAGGAGTTGTGGTATTAGAGAATGGTGGGTCCTTGCCCCTTTCTTGGCATCCTATTAGAGCAATGAGATATTAGGAAGTGTTTTAAAAAGTTTATACTGACATAAAGTGAGCAAAATATCCCTAGGCGCCAACTTTTGGGAATTTTTGGTGTTGATAATAACTATTCTATTCCCTCATTACATAACGCCATCAAGTCTTGGGAGCGGTGTGAGATGACTAGTAAAGGGGGCTGGTTGATAGGCTTAGATGATAGTAGGTTTATTTAAGTTATATAGTACACAAGTGATATGTGCTAGTAGCTAGGAATAAGTTTAAAATTAGGCTAGGATTGGTAAGACTATTTGGGAAGGGTAGTTGATTATTATTTTTTATATAAAAACTAATGTATTAAATATATTTAGTCATATATTAATGGTTAGAATTGCAGTTAAGTTAGTATTAAATAATGATAATTGAGGGTTGTTTGGAAAGCATTCATAGATAGGTGATTTGACAAACAAATTAAGTAGTTATTGATGATTACTTAGATAACAAATCACATATTATGTTAAGAATTATATATATATAGATTTAGGTATTTTTTATTTATTTTATTTTTTATCTTATAATACATAGTTAACACATGTAATTAATTGGAACATGATGATGACTTCAGTTAGGATTTTCTTAAACATTGAAATGTATACAAGTTTGGAAGTAAGTATTTACCTTAAATACATTTGTTATAATTGGTAACCATGTAATTCCATAGAAGTTAGGAAGTAGTTAACAATTGTAGTAAATTAAACTTACCATTTAGATAATGAGTTAGTTAGTAATCAATTATAGTAATAGCAAATGTTTATATACAAGTTGTAATTTTGATAAATAATATTAAGTGTAGAAATTAAATATTGTTGTTTAGTTAGAGGACAAAAAATTACAAGTTAGTAGGCTAGATTAGTATCATAGTTATGTATTATTAACAATGGGTTGTCTTTAGCGTTGTTAGATATTTTTAGAAATTGTGTCAAAATTAGTGCTGTGAGTAGTAGTAGGATGGATAAATAAATGAGTGAAACTAAATAGTAGAAGGGTTGTTTAAATAGTATACTTATAATTATATATAATAGCAAGTTGATAGTAGGAATTAGTATGTAGCAAAAAGTACAAATAAGTAATCCCAAGATAATATAGAATATTGTATATTCAAGTTAGGAAATATAATGTATAGAAAGGAAAATGTAATGTGGTTATAAATAAGGATTATGTATATACATAACTTAGAATGTTGATTAACAATTAAATAGTGTACTGTCAAGCATTGCATAACCTTGTTAGTATAATTGCTTTTCAAGGTTGCAAAACTAATATTGGTATTAATCTATTTTAAGGATTCAATATAATAATAATCCTAATGCATAGCATGATACACCCTCCCACATTAAATTCTAATGCATACTTTAACATCAAATGATTAAGTTGATCTTGACCACTTAGATTTGTGACATCATACCCTCTAGACTGCCATACCAATTCCAATATTTAAGGAGTGTGATGGCACTTTAATCACCCTAGTTGGATCAAGTAGGGCTAAGGATTGAAAGAATTTTTTTACTCAAGTACTTATCTAACAAGTATCTAGTATTTGGATCTCCTAGTTCTCATCAAATTAGAAAGACTATGTATGACCTCACATGGAAGTCTACATGATGTTACCATCACTCTATTATAGTAATAATAATAGTAATAATAATAATTTAAAAGAAAAAAATTAGTTGTGTTTCTACCCTGTAGGATTTGGGCATGACATTCTGGTATCAAAGCCAAGTTAAAAAACACTGGGCAATAATGGGTTCATGAACGAATGTATGATTAAAATGAAGAGAAAAATTTAAATGAACTCATCTTTAGAGTTTGTAGCCAATCTGAGGGAGTCAACTAAAACATAACAGTCATAGGTACACCACTCAAGGCTAAGTAATCTTAAATGATTAGTGATAGAAAATGATTTTGTAATAATGACACAAAAATGTAATAATACAATATATATATATATATATCTTGTTGCAAAGAGATGATGCTTTCTATGATAATCAAGCCATTATAGATAATGTCTTCTTTAAAGAAAAGGAAAGTTGTAGACCTTGATGAATAATATTACTCAATTATAAATCCTAAAATATTGAAGACTTCAAAGAGTTTTAAAAAATAAAATGTTAAAGGTGGAATAAGATAAGAGTTAGTGTTGAGGGTGTCAAACTAAAATTCTTAAGATGAGGAAGCTTGTATAATACCCCAGTAGCTATAAGATCTTTGTGAACCATGATCATGTCACACATGTAAGGAATTCTAGGACATACCAAGATTGAAAGGATTTAGTGAATTCATAACTTATAAAGATAGTCATACTTAGTGAAATCCAGGAATTTCCCTTTAAACCTAGTTGCCCCTTTAGATTGGCACGATGCTCTTAACCAATCGATAGTTGGATTCCTTGGCATGATTGTTATACTTATCACATCATCTTATAGAACTCTTAACTTTAAGTAGACACTATTCATTTGGGAGTTGTGACTTTAATGTACATGCTAAATAATATGGATATCTTACATTGTGCAAATGAAACTGTATAATGTAAAATGATATATATGGATAATTACTTATTTAGGTTCATCCATTTGGATACAATTCAAATGGTGGATCTAGGTTTTAGAAAGAACTTAAATGATATCTTATAGATACAATGTTGAACCACAAGGATAGGATACTAAATTAAATAATTGAATGACAAGACTATGGAAGCATACATCCCCTTTTGAGATCTACTATTAGCAAAGCCTAGTTCAACACTAGGAGCCTAACCCATTATGTTTCAACATATGCAACACTACAACCTTGTGTAAGATGTAATGGTTCATCTGATTAAACCACAATCTAAGGATGAAGCACTCCAAGACATAGGAGATATGAGACTTCTTTCCAAGCCCCTAGCTCTATAATATGAAAATTTCTCCTCTTCTCCATCAGGGAACCCTGGTATGGCCACCTCAATTCTCGTGAAATTGTTATTCTATGTGAACTCTTGTTGGTACCATGTTGCAAATTGTGCATTTATGTGTCTTTCCAACAGTGTGACTTTTATTTTTATTTTATTCGATTTTGCTAGATTTCATGGTTTTGGTCCCATTGCCTCAAGGACATGTTTTGTTTTAAATTAGGATTTACCAATGTGGTCACATCTGTGTTGTTTTTCTTGTCAAATTGTTCCTTTTATTTTAAGCAACATATGAGGCACTTTATTGTGAATTATATATATTGCATCTAAATGGTCATACTAAGGAGGGTCCTTGATAAATTATCTAGAAAAATAGTATGCTATTAAACCTTTCCATTTTATCACTATGCAAGGTTCCTAAGATGCCACCCTTGTCAATGTAATAATTAAGTAAAAAAGAGTCAATTTGTTGAAACTAGGCTTAGATTGTATCTTATACTTGTGTTAAGAAATAAACAATTTACTGGTTAGACTTTAGTAAAGTAAAGATTTGATTATTTAGCACCAATAGTAGAAGACTTAGGTTGGGCCAAACTTGGAAAATGTAGCATAGATAATATCATATCACCAGTAATTTTTTATGAACTCCACGAGGAGGTTCATACCTAGGGGGGGAGGATGTGAGGCCTCACCCAACCTACCCTAGCATAGATGACATATTTTCATTTTGATACTTCTAACTCAATGTTTTGATACATTTTTGAGACTATAGGGTTATGCCATTTTAATATCTACATTTTGATAATCTACACTTATGCCTGTACATTAGGACCTAATTGATATATTTAAGGATTTCATTTCATGTTCTAAATTGTTTGCATTTTTTTAGTGGAAAATGAATGGTAGAAATTATTTTAATGTAATGTTTAAGTGGAAATTAGAGGTAATTATAGATTGTGTTATGCACTAAGACCTAATTTGCATGCTTAGGGACTCAATAGTCATGGATTCAACATTTTGTTTCTAGGATGCAAAGTAGATTATGAAGTTACTTAGAATATTAAATTGATCATGCTAAGTAAAGTGTGATGTTGATAAGTAGAGTTGATATTATAGTATTCTAAACATTTATGTGAAAAATATTAGGAAAAAGGGAAAGTTAATCAGAAATGATGAAGTATGGAACCCAAATGTTAAATGTGATATGAAAATGTTGATATTTTAATATCTTGAATGCTATATTTGAAATGATTAAGAAAGGGAAAGTTAATTTGAGATGACGAAATATATGCAAGCCTAGTGTTGAATGGGATAATGATTTATTGCGCATATTTACTTATTGCTTATATGATTCTTTTGGACTACTGATGCTCGAGGTTAGTGTGCAGGAATTTGACCATGAGGTAATGGGGAACCAAGGCTCAAGCTCATGTGAACATGACATAGCCAAGGAAAATATTTGGAAGATTCAAAGCCTCATTGTAATGTATTTATTTTGTAAATGTGAGTTTGCACGTATAGTAAATTTAAATTCATGAATACATTAAAGACATGTCATTGTGCATTGTGAGGTGTTTTAATGTGTCACTTGACACTTGTGTTGTTCATGTGGAGATGACATGTCATTTAGGGTTTGGAAAGAAGTAAAATTAGCTAACCTAACCCCAATGTAGTACCCAAGTTAACCTCTCATAGAAAAATGTTATGAGAAGTCTCCATCAAGTAAAAATCAAATTCCAACTTCCTACTAACTTTTTAGGGTCAAAAGAGGTCCTAGGGGATTATTTTGGTGAAAAATAAGTGCTCTCATGATAGTACTATGGGTTAGGGATCTAAATTTAACCTTTAGTAGGTCCAGATGACCTTGGGAACCCTCCAAACAAGTCACTTTCAAAGCAATTAGAAATTTGAGTGTCACATGACTCCTTCCACACTATTAGTTGGTCAAGGCTACATTTTTAGAATGAGACAAGTGTGTAAGAAAAGGCAGCTCATGTTATCACCATTTTTAGATAGAGGAGGTTTTGGGATCCTTTTAGAGGGCTTGGGAGTAAATTTGGGGGTTTTGCACCCACTCTATAACCTTAGAGACTCTTAGGGTTTGTAAGCTAGGGAGGGAGCTCTTCTTCAACGATTCATTTCCATTAGAGAAAAAAAACATTCAAGGTTGGTTTTCTTCTTGCCATGTAGTATTTTATTTTCTTCAAACTTGCATAATGGTATTGCTTTCATGAGCTTGTAGGAGTGTGAGTTTATATTGTGAGTAGATTTCATGGCATTTCACTATAAATCTTGTGATATGGACTTTGGAATTTTGTCAAAGTGTTGTATTCTTGTTGCATTATGGATGTTGATATTGTGTTGTGGCATTGTAAGAATGTGTGGTGTTCTTGTAGATTTTTTTATGGTTCTTCTTATTGGTTTTGTTTCTTGTTGGATTGTAATGTGAATGTGATCATTGGTGTGAGGGCTTCACTCACCCTTGTGGGAAGGGAAGAGAAGTCCAGGGTCAATGGGCATAAGTTGGGCTTGCATGATTGAGGACCTTGGAGTATGGGATCCATTGTATGGCATTTTCATTCATATTCTACCTTGGGGGTGATAAGGGAAAGTTGGTGAAGAAAGGAGGTAAATGAAGTTTGGGTTTAAAGGAAGCTAAAGTTGTTGGTAGTGTGTGGTGGAGGATTTTTATGAAGCCCCAAAAGGGCATGATATTTGATGAATTGAAGCTCTGAAAGGGCATGAAAGTTGTTTATGGGAGATATGATATGATATGGTAAACCTCCTTGTGAGAACACCTTCACCCTATGTTCAAGGTTCCAATGGTGAACCTTTGTGAAATATCCTTGAAATGGGATTGTTGAAGTTTTGATATGCAATGTATATGTTTCTTGTAAGTGTGAATGTGAATTCTAGTTTGAGCCTTGTTCCCCTAGCATGGAGGTGGTATCTTGAAGACCTATGGTTGGGTGGAAAGCACCATGGTCCTTTTTGTTTTATTGTGATGTATTTGCAGATCGTAGCTCCAGGGAGCAATGGAAAAGGCTTGGAATGATCAGTATGTAGAATGCTGCTTGAGAGAGAAAGCTAGTCATTGTGCATCTCACTTATGATGAAGGATTCCCCACCTTATTCAAGTTTTTATTTTTGAATTATGATTTTTTGGTAATAAGAAATGGATGGGTCATTTTTTTATGTTTGAAAGGAGGAATTCCTACTCCTTGTTACTGTGTAATGTATTGTAAAATTTCCACTCATCACTTATGCTCTGGACTTTCATTCTATGTACATTAGTGTGAACAATGGATCCATGAAATAAATGGTGAAATATGAGCATTTCATTTGTGTTTTATGAGAGGTATTTAGCCGTATTGAAATCAAAGAATGGTAGTATGATAGACAATGTTGAATATGAAAGAACTTAAATATTCAAAAGCAATTCAATGTTTTGGCACCCAAAATGAGTTTTCCATTATGGAACCACACTCATTGGATAATGAATCAATATAGGGAAATGTATCTCTAAAGATGTTTCAAGTAAAGGAATTCTTAGTATGCATTAATTCTAGGAGATATCTTCACCTTTAGTTCCAATATTGAAGGGAAAGAATTAATTTATAGATCACATAGTTGATCTTAAATTCAATTGCATATCATTCGATAAGTTATTATTCCATGTTATATTAACATGATCTATTGATTTAGATAGACCATATTATAAATGCTAAAATAATATCTTGAGTAGAATAGATAATTTACAAAAGTTGCATGCCTGAGCATGCACCTCTTCACTATCTAGAAAATGTATGAGGAGTGAAAATAAATACACTCCCTGAATATAGATTATTAAATTAATCAAGAATATTCCTAGGAATCCTTTAGCTAGCAAATAATGAAGTAAGGGTCATATCCAAAATTAAATAAGATTAAATAGCTTAAGGAAGTTTGCTCTCTAATCCTAAAGAGGGAGTAGTCACATCAAAAGAAATATATACATAAAAAAATAAGTAAAATAAAATTAAGAAAAAACATACTCCCATCGACTAAAAATCAACCAATGGAGGAAAAAAAAAAACCTATCAAAGGAAGCAATCATAACACACCCACAATAATCAATGTAATTAAAGCCTTGGGTTTGGTGACTGTCCCTCATTCCAAGGTCTGGTCTTGGATGCCACCCATTGAAACTAAATTGCTACATATAAAACAAGTTTTTTGCTACCTTGGACAACATGAGAGGGGGTTGCTAGGTGCATGGTCATTGGCTGCTACTTAAAACCTATGTCTCCTCATTTTGCTAGCACCTCTTTCCAAGCATATACATCATATTGCCAACACTTCACCATGGGAACCAACTTGGGCTCACGTGATAAGACCTTGATGAACATTTCTTTACTATTCTAATATGAGTGAGATCAACACTTTATCGCTACCATTGTGAAGGAGTTGTGGTATTAGAGAATGGTGGGTCCCTACCCCTTTCTTTGCATCCTATTATAGCAATGAGATATTAGGAAGTGTTTTAAAAAGTTTATACTAACATAAAGTCAATAGAATATCCCCTAGGCACCAACTTTTGGGAATTTTTGGTGTTGATAATAAATATGCTATTCCCTCATTACATAACACCATCAAGTCTTGGGAGTGGTGTGAGATGATTAGTAAAGGGGGCAGGTTGATAGGCTTAGGTGATAGTAGGTTTATTTAAGTCATATAGTACCCAAGTGATATGTGGTAGTAGCTAGGAATAAGTTTAAAATTAGGCTAGGACTGGTATGTAAGACTAGTTGGGAAGGGTAGTTGATTATTTATAATAAAAAAAACTAATGTATTAAATATATTTAGTCATATATTAATGGTTAGAATTGCAGTTAAGTTAGTATTAAGAAATGATAATTAAGGGTTGTTTGGAAATCGTTCATAGATAGATGATTTGAAAAAAAAATTAAGTAGGTATTGATGATTCCTTAGATAAAAATTTGCATATTATGTTAAGAATTCTGTGTATAGATTTAGGTATTTTTATTTATTTTATTTTTTGTCTCATAATACATAGTTAACACATGTAATTAATTGGAACATGATGATGACTTCGGTCAGGATTTTTTTAACATTGAAATGTATACAAGTTTGGAAGTAAGTATTTACCTTAAATACATTTGTTATAATTGGTAACCATGTAATTCCATAGAAGTTAGGAAGTAGTTAACAATTGTAGTAAATTAAAGTTACCATTTAGATAATAAGTTAGTTAGTAATCAATTATAGTAATAGCAAATGTTTATATACGAGTTGTAAGTTTGATAAATAGTATTAAGTGTAGAAATTAAATAGTGTTGTTTAGTTGGAGAATAGAAAATTACAAGTTAGTAGGTTAGGTTAGTATCATAGTTATGTATTATAAACAATGGGTTGTGTTTAGGGTTGTTAGATATTTTAAAGAATTGTGTAAAAATTAGTGTTGTGAGTAGTAGTAGGATGGATAAATAAATGAGTGAAACTAAATAGTAGAAGGGTTGTTTGAATAGTATACTTATAATTATATATAATAGAAAGTTGTCACGAATAGTAGGAATTAGTATGTAGCAACAAGTACAAATAAGTAATCCCAAGATAATATAGACTATTGTATATTCAAGTTATGAAATATAATGTATAGAAAGGAAAATGTAACATGCTTATAAATAAGGATTATGTATATACATACCTTAGAATGTTGATTAACAATTAAATAGTGCAGTGTGAAGCATTGCATAACCTTGTTAGTATAATTGCTTTTTGAGGTTGCAAAACTAATATTCATATTAATCTATTTTAAGGATTCCATATAATAATAATCCTAATGCACAACATGATACACCCTCCCACATTAAATTCTAATGCATACTTTAACGTCAAATGATTAAGTAAGTTGATCTTGACCACTTAGATTTGTGACATCATACCCTCTAGATTGCCATACCAATTTCGATATTTAAGGAGTGTGATGGGACTTTAATCGCCCTAGTTGGATCAAGTAAGGCAAAGAATTGAAAGAAATTTTTTACTCAACTATTTATTTGACAAGTATATAGTATTTGGATCTCCTGGTTCTCATCAAATTAGCAAGACTATGTATGACATCACATGGAAGTCTACATTATATAACCATCACTCTATTATGGTAATACTAATAGTAATAGTAGTAATAACAATAATAATAATAATAATAATAATAATAATAATAAATTAGCTGTGTTTCTGCCCTGTAGGATTTGGGTATGACAATTTACTAGTAGCATATAAAATTGGTGGGATATAGGGTTCAATCCCTTGTGATGAGATTTTCATCCTACCTTGTATCATCTACAATTTTCCATTAAAGAAGCCTATTAATTCTTTTATTATTTCTAGGCCTTCTTTAACTATAATGATCTTATCTAGTAGATCTGGCTTCTTTTCCATTAACATGATTAGCCTCTCTAAGAACTATATATATGGACCCCATAGATTAAAAGTGGGTGATATCCATATAAGTTCTTCATGAGAAACATGCTTAGCATCTTGCAAAAAAATATAAATGGAATGAGCATGTTGAGAAATTTTCTTCAAAGTCTCCACTCTATGGCCTATCATGCCTATCAATATACTTACCTTCATTTACCACCTTGTTGTGTGAATTGAGCATCAATGCTCATCCTTCTTGGCTTTGTTTCCTCTAGCTCCAACTCAGCAGTCTAAGTAGACACTTTTTGTATAATCCTTGTTGGTTGTTCAATGCTGAATTGTGCCATGTTTTTCTTTATGTTATCTAATTTCTCTCTCAAGGATGCAACTTCAACCTCTAGCCCCTGAGTTTTGGCCTCCAGCTTCTCTACCTTCTATTTGTAGACATAACACTTTTTGAGTTCCTCTTCATTGACCTTTCTAACATCTTTGTAATCATGAAATTTCCTTTCCAATCTTGTCTCTATCTCCTCTCTATCTCCTCTACTTTAGCTTCATTCATGAAGGAGAAATGCATTATGGCCTTGGAGATTTCTACAACACATGTGCTCTGTAGACTCCATACTATCATAGTTCCTTCAGTAGTGTTCTACACATCCATCAACTCAAGAGCCATGCTCCACACTACTAGGGATTTTGAATCAATGTAAAATTCTTATCCCCTCTATAAATGACCAACTCCAAAACCCTCATAAGAGATGTTGTTCTCTTGCCTCCTTACTTGTTCAAGAATAAAAGCTTTTTCCAAATCTCATCCTAGTACTAATTAATAGAATGCCACTTCTTTGGACTAGGTCCCTTGCCTCTACAGGAGTCATCACCTCATTCTCTAGGTCATAGGCATGAACCTTCTTCAACAAGTCTTGTATTTTCTCTTTAGTTTCTCTTGTTTTAAGCTTCAGGACTAGTTCACTCTACTTCACTTTTTAGAGGAAAATTTTTAACTCTGTAGATTTAAGGAATTCATCATCTTCCATGAACTTCTTTGCTTGGATAATTCTATCATCCAACCTACCTACTACTAGCTCAAGGCTAGTTAGAGAATTTTCTACTGCATTCATGCTGTCTTGAATGTAACTTTACCTTAAATCAGAAAATAAATGATTTCTTCCAAGCATGAGTTGAAGTGTTCTCTATTTTTACCTTTTTATGTATATGGACCACTTTCTTCCTTTTTTTACCCTTGGTAACTCATGATGTTTTAGCATGCTCCTTTAGCATGCTCTTCCTCTTCAATCTCTAGGGTTACATATGGTTCAGGGCTATCAAGGTTTACCCTTTCCTCCTCTCCTATTGAGCTTGTACGCATCTGTTCCATGATCTCTATATGATCATCCACCATCTTCTATTTTCTTTTTGGATAAGGGATATCCATATAAAAACCCTTAAAGTTGGTATCTACTCCTTTTAGCTCATTCTCAACTCTTAAAACATCATCAAACTTAGCTAACTTATCGATAGCTTCCCCCTTAACTACAATAATCATAATCAAGTTCTCTTGGGGATAGTTCCTAGTACTTGGCAATATATATCCCCTAATTTATTTTAAGGTATTCCTCATATATCCCTCCATGTCATACATCCTATAAGGGGCAGTGGATAGATTAAAATGGTGGAGGAAAGAATGAATTTGATCTAAGGATTCTTTTCCAATTGAAAAGCCTCCTATTCTAAAACATCTACACAAAAAAAGTGCCCTTATGCACTTTATGCCCTAGGTATTCCCTATTTACCATCAACAATTGCCACATGAATTCAATGATGGTTAATCTAGGGGGTATTTATTTTGGTAGGATATGGGGTGGTTGGGGGCAACCATAGACTCTCATAATGGAAAATTTTGTAAACACAAAAAATTCACCCCAATTGTGGTCTAACTTCTTATTCTTAGGGAGGAGGGCTAATCTCAATAAAATTTTCAAAATATTTGGAGCCCTAAATAAACTAGGGTCTAGCATTTCCATAATCACAAAACTAAAGTTATTGAAAAAAGAAACACAATTAGAGTAGTGATAGAATCTATCCCATACCCATGTCCATAGCTAGACTAGAAGTTCTCCATTTGCATCAAATGTTTGATCAATAAAATCTCACCCCACATTCTTGTACATAATCAAGTGCATAAGAAACAAATAATGGTAGAATTTGAAATTCCCCATCTTTCCTCTTTGTGTTAACCCAATATTTTCTCTTATCTTCTCCAAGATATAATCTACATAATCATATTCTCCATGATGATATGCATCATGTACATCTCTAGAAACAAATTTATTTTGCCCCATATACAACATTAGACCCATCTTTGCCTACCACCTTATGAACACCATATACTGTCTTCACAAAATAATTCTTAAATTTGTCCAGGGGCATATTCTTATCTACTTTCTTTGGATAATCCCCAACCTTCTTGGGGTCCATTGGGATGTGTTGCGTCATGGTTTTCCCAATATAAGCCTTGGCATTCCTCTCAAAATTCCTTTGAAGTTCAACCAGGTCTATCATTTCACTCATCACACCATCTAATCCAAAGGCTTCAATGAAAGAGGCACTATCTAATATACACAGATTGGTCCCATCATGCTTATGAAATGATTTAGTGGCTAGATTATAGTATTTAATGAGGGCCTTTACCAGATCAACATCCATAAATACTTTTGGAAAGATGAGCTTTGCTAAATTCTTCTTCCATGGATTACATACATGAATATTTTGAGACCTATTGTTATAGATATATCTTAAAGTTCATACAAATTGACACTAGGTAAAGTAGCATCTCTATAAAAAGAATATAGGTCTCTAAATTCATGGTCATTTTTAGAGATTGCATTCAAGGAGTCTAGAAACAAATTTATCCATTCTTCTACATATTTATTGGGCTTCTTTTGTCAAGTTTTTACTCCTTTAGAAGTAGAAGTCTGCATAACTTCAATCTCTTTAGCTTGAATCTCTTCAAATTATTTGTCTGACATCTTGACTGATAATTACGAATCCAGAAAAACTCTACAACTAGCACTAAGAAGTATAAATTCTTCACATTGAAAACTCTACAATTGTCGGAAATCTTCTCTTTCTACAAGTGGTAATCTATTACCAGCCTAGAGAATGTCTTTATGCTATGTGTAACTCATCAACCATTTCTACACATTGAATTCCTACATGCATGAGCCTTAAATTTAGTTTTTTTTGTCACCTCAGGGGAGCATCAAAATAACAATCTATCATTTTTTGATAACTTCTACCATTTTTCTAGCTCAAGAAAGTGCAAAAAGTTCTTTCATATCTTATTTTAGGGCTTGTGATCTTACGATTCACTTTGAATTTCAAACCCTTCATATCTGCTTAAGGAAGAAAATCAACCTTTAGAATCTTACGATCAACCATGCAATGTATCTTTGATAAGCCCTTTGAAGCTTCCTATGATCTCATTAATAACAACTTATCGCAAGATCAGAACTCTTGAATATCATATCCTCCTTTAGAGCCATGAACCTATACTTAGAATTTTATAAACCCTTTCATAGATGTTCAATAAACATAAACTTCTACAATTTTATAATTACATCTTGGCATAACATCAGACCTTTCCTTTTCTCTATTTATAATTTGTTGATCATGGTTATCTAAGCTTCTTCGTAACTTTTGAAGTTTTTTCTTAACTGTTGCCTTTACCTCACGACCATATGCTGACTATGGCCTTTCTTTGTCATAACTTTAGAAACTCTTATGTTCACTTTTCCTTAACCCTTATGACCATATTCTTGGCACTGCTTCATAACTTCAAAAGTCTTCATGGTTTTCTATTGAGATCTTACAATCCTCTATTCTTCATATATTTAGGAGACTTCAATTTCCATGTTTTCAATTTCTTTATGTCTATGTGCTTGGCCCCACTTCATAAGATTTTGACACTTAATACCCTTAACCCTTTATGTCTTATGATCTTACAATCTCCTTGCTTTCATATGGTTGAGAATCCCCTTATAAGCCTTTATGTTTATATGCTCTTCAATTCATCATAATATTGTATCACTTGTTTTTTTACAATTAGAAACTTATGATGACGTGATGCTAGGACAATCATTAGATCAAAACCTTCATTATATACTCTCATGATGATATGATTACATTGGATATTTTAATATCAAGTGACCCAAATTTTATAGTTATGATCCTTCCCTAGCCTTTAGTTCATATCATTAGGAGAGGAAAAACTTAAACTTATTACTAGAGGCTTAAAAAATCAATTGTAAGATCATAACAAAAGATGGAAAATTTTAAAATCACATGTGATCTCCCACTTGAACATTAAATCTAGGGTAAAGGTCAAAATAAATTAGGGATTTAGAAAATTTCTCAATGATAAGGTAAAAGACATAATCCTTAGGATATTAGAATATCCTATACTGGGGAAAACTTCAATAGGTTAAGGTTTTTAGTGGAAAACTAACAACAAATATATGACAAACCCTAACTATACAACACTTATCAAGGAATTTTCACCATAGATTTTTTCAAAAAAATTTCATAGTCAAAATAAGGGCTATCATGATCCACTCAACAAAAGAATCATTTTAAGGATATTAACCTTGTTAGGAGTCTATCAAGTACATATAGTGTCTTGAGTCATTGTTAGAGGGCTAAGCCCTGTTAAAGGCCTCAACCCTATTAGGAGTTCATAGTACAAATATAATGTATGCAAGAAGAGCCCACTACCCTAACATACAATATAAAAATGAGTTTTTTCACAAGAATAAATATACATACAATACTATCTTACTATTGTACTTTGTGAATCTTTTGATCATACACCAAATATTGCATCATACAAAACTCACATATTATACAAAATTTCTTCACCATATTTTGCATCACATGTTGTTTTCTTATTAGCTACACAAGATATGATCTTTACTTATACCATGCAAACTATAAGAAGACTATCAAAATTCTTGATTAGTTGGCCTTAAAGCTTCCATATGCTTAGATAATTATAAAAATGACTCAAGGTTAACATCTAGGATGCTAACCATCATGGCTAAGTAATTAATTTATTACCAAAATAATTTTTTTAAGTCCTACAATAAATTTTATTACTGTGCACTATTTTTTTATGTTAATTACCTATACTAGTAATTTCTCTATAATTGTTGCTATACTATTTGTATAGATTTGTGCGTTGACATACATCATCATGACTCTATCATCTATCATTCATTGACTTTGCATGAGCTAACTCAAACTTTTTCATCCATACATATCGAATCTCTCTCTATACTACTGTAAACTGTCCAATACTTAGACAATTTTCTATCTCTAATTTCATAATGAAATACCAAAATATGTATGTTTCCATAAATGAGAACACTTCCTCATTTATCTAGCCATATTTCCAACAATCTCCACCTTTTTAATTGATGAAATAATTTGGGACAATTGGCTAAGTCCCAAAATGATGTCATCCAAAACAACAATAAATACAATAATTAACTACTCAAAACTTGAACATTTTATTCATGTCTTGATGTGTCATTACATTCCTTATCACTCCTCTTAAAATAATTTTCTATATACATAGCTAAGTTCCCCCTTACACACACACATACACAAGTTTCATTTACATTTACATCTTCTCTCCCTTTGACATCAATGCCAAAGGTGTTAGAATACAAAACAAAATTATGTTACCATTCTCTGTTCAACTTGAATTCTGGATATATAATTTGCAAAACCAAGTCTTATATTTTTAAGCTCCTTCCTCTAGTTATATTTGACTATATCTAATATATAGATAAGTTGGCATAATGCTTATAATGCAATCAAACCACACTCAAGTTTGAATAGGAAAATTTTTAATAGGATGCCTTAGCTATAGGACACTCCTCCATCTGCCTTTGCAAAATACAAACTTGAGGAGATAAATATTCTCCGAGGATAGAGAATTTCTTTATTACCTTATCCTTTTTAGCTTCAATGCCTCTGATAGAATTGTGAACTTTTTCAATTTCTTCTTTAATGTCCTCAATGATCACATCTAGTTCCTATAATCTGATAGTAAGTGTCTGAAGCTCACTCATTCTACCTTTGATCTAGTTATCAAATTATGATAGGTGATTGTATGACATTGCACATTATCCATACAATTTATTTCTTTCATCTATACTCTTCCTAGTCTCTTTATTGCAAGCATTCAAATTTTTCATGTTATTTTTGACATTTATGCATACTATGTCAAATAGTGATATATCATGCTTAGTTAGAGGTTGCACTAAAGCAATATTAGACAAAGTGGTGAACTCTGCATCTAAAGATCTTATAATATCCTTAGCCTTCTTCTGAATGTCAGGTCCTACAATAGTGGTTTGTACTATCATTTTCATTCTATCCAAAACTTCTGCCAAATTTCTCTCCAACATCTTAATAGACTTGTTCTTCTCCAACAATTTTCTCAAAGAAGTCATTAGACACTTTTTTCATACAAATACTTAACTTGGAATTTCAATTTTTCATTTTTAGTAGAGGCATCCCTTCTTGTTTTATCAAACTTTATAATGTCTCCCATCCTAATATGCATCTCATCATTGAGATCATCATCATAATGCTGATCAAACTTATGCATACCTCTTAAATTGTTTTGAGGTAGCCTAGCTTGTATTCCATATACCATCCTATAGCTTTCTCCATTATTACTCTATCAGCCCAAAGTGTTAGTGGAAATTTTGAATCCCAAGCCTTTTTATTTTCTTCTAAGATCCTCTTGATGATCTTTAACAGACTCTTGTTGCTTGATTTTGCCTGCCCATTTCCTTGGGGATGGTATGGGGAAGATGTTGATCTAGTAATACCATACTTGTCAAAAAAAATTGATAAATTATTTAGACCTAAATCACATGGCATTATCAATAATAATATTTTCAGGGCATCCAAATTTAGTTACAATATTATTTATTAGAAAGTTATTCACCACCTTACTAGTAGCATTCCTAGTAGGAATGGCTTCTATCCATTTTGTAAAATAGTTTGTTGCCACTAGTATCCATGAGTAACTAGTACTAGATTTGGTTTAATTTTCTCCTATGTAATCCAATCCCCATTATTAGAAAGGTTCTTTTTCTTCTACTGGGTTCAATGATACATTTCCAAAAAAAATCAAGTTTCTACTGAATCTTTGATAGGGATGACACTTTCTCACAAGTTCATATGCATCTTTTAAAAGAGTAGTCCACCAAGCTCTTGCCCTAATCACTTTATGAGCTATTTTTTTAGCCATATAATGTCCCCCACATACTCCACTATGCATTTCATTAGGGATTATGACTAAATAATCTTTGTCAACACATTTGAGTAATACACCTTCCATACTTCTCCACCATAGCTACACACTCACATTGACATATCTAATAGCTTGTAACTTGAGGGCCCTTTTCTAATTATCATTTAAGACTAGTGGAGCTTTCATGTATTGCGAGTAAAAAATTATATCCTAATACAAATCATAGATATCTATATCACATAGTCCATTAATTCCATTACCATCAGGTTGATTTATCTTATTTGCTTCAAGGTTTTCTTGTACCATAAGTTTGGTAAGTCCCTGACCTCTCACCAACTTGGTAATCTAAAGGTCTATATTGAACTTTTTGGTGTTTGAAAACATTGTAGATTTCAAATTACCTTGGTGAGAATATGACACATCTAGGGGAAGCTAACTCCCTTCTTTAACACATCATTTCAAACACTGGGCCAACTATAAGGCTTGACACTTCTTCCTCAGGCTTTGCAAAACCTAGGCAGGTGGACCTCAAATTCAATCAATATGGTACTGGTGCAAAAAAATATGCCTGAATATATTCAAAGTATATTTAACCCTTATATCTCCTAATAACTCATGTAATAACATAGATCTATTGTAGCAAATTGCAAATCTAGGACATTCACAAGCTGAGTGAGGGTTAGGCTTTTTATAACTCTTCAACATGAAAGTGAAAGAACATTTGATTAATAATGTTGAATTCAACAAAACCTCAGATATGCCATAGTAAGAACTAATGATCTTGTAGCTGACCAGTGCTTAATCCATTCAGCAAATCCAAGAATCAAATACATACATAGGAATATCTAATACATATTCATATCTTTAGATATACAATCTATCCATTCACCTTATAAATAGACATCTATGCTCAATCTAAACCTCATTCTTACATGATATCCCCATCAATAAACTTACAAACCTATTGATTTCCTTGAAACATTTACATAACCCCTTGAGTTATAAGCAATAATGAAATAACATAAAACCTTAAGGGACTACAACTAAAACCTAAGCTCTTTGTTCAAAGATTATAAAACATTGAAAATCACTAATAAAGGAGGCAAGATTCAAGATGAAACTCAACCTATTGTTCTTTGTATTAATTTCCTTGAAATAATACATTCATATGGATGAAATGAAAACACAGAAAAACCCAATCGATACAAACTATCTGTATTATCCTTCCTAATGTTGTTCATACAAGAGAATTATGCTAAAAGAATGGTGTCATAGTATTGGAAATACATCAAGACTAGAACCAATGGTCTCATAGTGAAAAAATTGGAACTACTACAATGAGAAAGAAAGAGAATCATGTAGGAGGATGTGAATTCCCAGATTTTCTCTGTAACTGACATGTGTCAACTTGGAAAACCTCCTCAACAAGTTGAAAAACATCTCTCTACCTTCTCTTTGTAACTGTAAATCAAATCCTTGCATTTTACCTCTCAAAGGCATCAAATATCTTAGAAACCTAATGATGAAAGAATGCAACTAATTTTGGTGTTAAAATGAATTCACAGTAAAAGTGAAAAACCAGTTACAATATGACCTCTAGAATGTAAGAAAATAGTTTAAAGATGATTTTCTCCACATTTAAATCCCAACAAGCCTTTAAATTTTCCCTCTAACCAACTCTGATGCTTAATGATGAAAAATACCCATTCTATTGAGAACGCCCCAAAATTAAAAAATTGGCTTATAATGTGAACTAGTGAGCACTTGTGCAAAAACTAGCTTCAGATTCGGAAAATTCATCTCGTTCCAGTTCTAGTGGTATATTGGAGCACCTATTTCAAATAAAAATAGCTCCTTTTATGGCTCTTTGAAGTTCAGGGTCCTCCTATAGCTTTCAAAACAATATATTGCACAAATAAAATCCTTTTATATAGTTTGAACTATATTAAAAGTTGAAACTTTATTTAAATGTTTGACTTACATGTGAAACCAAAAGGAATATAAAATAAATTTTATATTTAAAACCTTTTGAATTTTCCCTTTTCTATCCATTTGGGTCAAACATGGTGACCAACCCTATGACACATGTTGCATTATGATTTATTCCTTTTTGCACAACCATCGGGTCCTACCACTTATATGCCACATGGAATCATCTCATTGGTCTAGCACTTATACTACTAGTGCCACATCATCATCACTACACCAACTTATCTCCAACTAGGCACCATCTCACTACATTTGCTATGTCATTATGCTTAATTGGTGAGCAACTTTGGTTAGCGACATAGCAAATGTTGCACAATCCACCACATGGCATGATCTCATCATTCGATCTGTGACCTCGCCATGTCATCATTCTTGTTCTTTTGTTCAAAATTTGGTTAACATCATCATCCAACCTGGTCGACCAGGACCCACCTGCGCATGGTCTTGCTTTTCAAAAGCTTGTGTCTTTAAGACACTTGACTTTAGTGTGCCTTTGTATTTAAATATCAAAGTATGCCCCCACATAGGTGATGTGGGATATATGTTTAAAAAAAAAATCTTCTCTATGTGAATGACTAATTCCTGACATTCCTTATTGTTGCCTTGGCTTTTTATTCATGTGGATCGTAGGCATGGTGGTCTTTCTTACTCAAACTTTCTTCTTTTCCTTAGTCCCTAGTTTGGTTTTTCTACCCACTATCTTCTCTACACCTTGTGTGAGGCTGACCTTTGAAGACATGGATTGCCATTTTGTAGTTTTCTTTGCTTATACTAGCACTTTCTCCATATTGCGTGAGCTGCTCCCTTGTAGTTTTGTCTTTGCACGTGGCTTTATGTTTAATGGCTTTGTCTATTTGTAGCAATTCTCCATTGATGTTATCTTCTTCAATTTGATGTGCTTTGTTCCCTTTGCTGCATGAGACTCCCCTTTTATTCATAGATGCTCATCTTTTCTTTATTTGCATGGGTACTAATGTACGTGTTCCTTTTTTTAAAAACTCCCCTATCAAATTCCTTTTTGCCGGCTTGTCTTTTTCTTTGTGTGGAGTGCTTTGATGCTAGGCATGAGCTTTAGACCTGTGGCTTTTCCTTTGCATGCCACTACATGTGGTGTTCTCTGTTATGCATGGGTGCCAATTACCTATACTGGCCAGCTCCTTTATGACTACCATGGATATCCTTTGCTCTTTTTTTGGCATTTTCACTCCATTGGCTCTCTTCTTATCTAACATGGAGTCTTATATTCTCACTGTGGCTGCTCCTCTTTGCTTCATGTATGTTAAAACTTCAAAAGATTTGTCAAGACTTCCAATGCCCTCATTTTGTAGCAATGTATAAGAGTGTTTCTCCTCTAAATGCATTGTATGGCATCTCCTCTTCTAAAGATGGCTTCCTCTTGGTTCTACCCCTTTTTGATCACTGGTTTCTTCCCTTTACTCATTGGCTTTAACTTGTTATTGGGATCATCTTACCAAATTTATCCATTTCTACAATATGATGAAGCTTCCTTATTTAGAAAATGTTTGCCTATAGTTGCAAGTGTATGAATGAATGATCAACGATTTATGAAACTGTCAAAACCCTTTTGAATGTAGAAAATAATAACTCTCCTTTGTTCGATAGCATGGAGTGAGCCAATGGTGATTAAATGTTGCAACTATATTTGACCATAACGAGATTTTCAAAGGGATAGATAAATCACATCTACTCCATCACATATTGCTTGGTTGAATGTAGCAAGAATGTCTACTTCAACACAACTATCTTTTCCTAAAGCATCAATCTAGAAAACTTTGTAGCTTGTAACTCTCACACCAAGTGCCCCTCCCTATGTTGTGAATAAGAGAAGAGGGACATGAGTTTAGGATTGAGGGTGTAGCTTAGTCTTTCCATGTTAACTAGATTAACTTCCCCTTCATTTCCCAAACCTTTATATGAATGCACTCTAGGTATGATTTGCTAGCCACAATCATCTTCATAAATAGAGGAATAACAAGAACAAGATTATGTTATCATTTATTTTGACATCCTCACTATATTCAAAAGATGTTATGTCTCTCCTTTACTTTGAGGGATTCGAAATTCTATATGTATATTTTGAATTTAACAATGACTTAAAACACTATAGCATTTCTCTTTTTAAAAAAATCTTGAATGCCCTTGAGTTCTATCAATCTAATGTAGATTAGTCGGCCCCCCACAAAGTGGGTCTAACTTAAATTTTTTTTTTGTTTTCGAACAACTGAACTGCAGAACTAATCCATTAACCATCTCATACTAATTAGAAACAAGTTTGATCATCGAACCATCAATTAAAGATCATTTTACCATTAATCTACAACTTGTTGAGTTTGTGCCAAGAGGTCCTTTGCTTGACCTTAAAAACTGACTAGAACACCTAATCGGGCTCTAAACATTGGCTCACCGATTCTCTATTCTGTATAGTTGTAGCATGTCAAATCTCATATCATGAAAAATTTGGGTCAAAAGATATTGACCATCAAAGTTGACCTCTTAGAATTGCCTGCAAGAAAACAAGCTAGAAAACAACAAATCACATTCGGATTTGGCTTTGGAAATTGGGTAAAGTGTCATTTGGGGAAATGAAAACTATTGCATTGGTTTACTCTCACAAGGAGAACATGGATCTGTGATTTGGGCTCATGATGAATAACTGGGCACATATGGTGAGCGATCAAAGTAGGCTACTAAGAATTTGCAGATTGAAACAATGGCAGAAAGCATTTTTTGCAAATGGAATTGACTTGGAAAATTGTGAAGATGGATTCATCAAGATGTGAAAATTGGAACACTTTTAGTATTTTTGGAGTACAAAACTGTTGGGATTAAAGATAGAGTAACTAAGAGGGGGGGGGGGGGAATCAGTTACTAACAAAAACTTAAATCATAGATCCCTCAGATGTCTTAAAGATCTAGTTACTGCTGATACTCGGTAAACATAAAAAAAATGTTGTAACTTGGTAAATTAAATTGTTACTTATCTTCAAGAAATCATGCATGCAATTGAAAACAAAATGAACATAGGAGACACCAGATTTAACATGAAAACCCAATATGGGAAAAACCACCAAGTAACTAGTTACCAATTTTCACTCTTCTAAAGAAAGCCCTGTTAGGAGCCAACCCTGTTAAAGGTTACAATTCACACTATTAGGTGTGACCTTTTTAGAGGATTTAATCACCCTGTTAGAAGTGGTCTTGTTAGTGGTCTTTAGAACAATTCAATTGAACTATCACCTTGTTAGAGGATTTACAAAATGGCTGATAAATCAACTCTCTTAAGAGATTTGAAATCACTACTACAATTGTTAAAAAGCAACAATGAATTGACCTGAACAAGATGCAATTGAATTTGTTGATTACAGATCTCTATTCTACATCATTAGATCCTCCTTCATCGAATATGGCTTTGCTGCTCCTCAATGATCTTTGATCATCTGTGAACTTCGCTTCCACAATAATCAATCCTCATATCACATCAATTCCACTACCACACTTAGAATTTACAACTTGACCTCTTATTTATACCATTCAAATTATCAAGTTGGCTCATTCTCATGTTACATTTACCAATAATCCATACATCAGTTAGCTACAAATATTACTTAAAAAAAATAGACGTAATTTCAAAAATTAATGAAATTCTTCATTTGGCCGACCCTGCTTCCAAAAATTTCTTGAGTTAACTATCTTAACTTAGTTAGCATTGCAACTTCTACAAAATCCTTTGGCTACCAAGCTTACTTGGTAAGAACTAAATTCCTTCTTTGTCCGTGAGAGCTCAATAAGAACTATTTCTACCATATTTCCCTTTGATGATCAAGTGAGCTCAGTAACAACTAAATTTCCTTGATTAACCTTGAAAGCTTGGTAACAACTATCTACTCGGTAGACACTACAAATTTTCTTTACTAACCTTCTAAGCTTGGTAGACTTTGTCTTTTGCCTTGCTGACCATTTGAGCTTGGTAGACTCTATCTATTGCCTTTTTGACCATCTGAGCTCGGTAGACTCTGTCTAATGACTGATATGATATATGTGTGACATCAAAGACAACACATAATTAAACAATTGTATCCAACACTCCCTCTTTGGCATTGATGGAAACACAACATGTCATAGCAGAATGAAATTTGAAAACAAGTCTTTACTGACAGAATACTTCACTTTCTTCTTCAAACACAAAAAACTTCCTCTTTCATAATAATCTCCCCCTCTTACACAAACTCTTATTATTTTGCAAATTTTAGAAAGATATGATAGTATACTCTCTCTCTTTGATAGCACATGCCAAACACAACACAAATCAACTAAATAGCATTGTACCTGATGTACTGATTCATATGCAATGTCTTCATTGGTTTGCTGCATCAACTAATAGACCTTCAATTCTATTCCTGTTGATGCATCACTAAAACTATATTTTAGTGAGCTTCTGATAGGGGAATGACCCCTTACTTACCTCTAAGATACAAGAATGCATCCTTAGGTAAAGGCTTTGTGAATATGTTAGCAATTTGTTCCTTTGTATGCACATATTCCAATCTGATTTCCTTTTCTTGTACCAATTCTCTAACAAAGTGATACTTTATGGCAATATGCTTAGTCTTTGAATGCATCACTGGATTCTTGGATATATTAATTGCACTTGTGTTATCACAAAACACAACAATAGGTTCTTTTATTTCTTCCTTCATACCTTCCGATAATTGTTTGATCTACATAATGTTTGAGCAGTTTACTACTGCTGCAACATATTTAGCCTTTGCTGTGGATTGGGATGTGCAATTCTACTTTTTACTTGTCCAAGAAACCAACCTTTTTTCAAGAAAGAAAGCTCCTCCACTTGTGCTTTTTCTATCATCAACATTCCCTACCCAATCTACATTAGTGAACACTTTTAAATCTAGATTTCCTCCAAGTTTATAACATAATCCATAATCTTTAGTTCCTTTTAAGTATCTCATGATCCTTTTGATTTCCATCATTTGATTTTTTTTTGGTTTTGCTGAGAATCTTGCTACAATTCCTACTGCAAGGGCAATGTCTAGCCTTTTGTGCACCACATATTGCAATTTTTCAATCATATATCTATACAATGTCTAATCTACTTCCTTTGATTCATCATCCTTGGTAAGTTTTAATCCAGTACACATAGGAGTTCCAACTAGTTTGCAGTCTTCCATACCAAACTTTTTTAGTATCTCCTTGATGTATTTGGATTGAGTAATTTAGATACCATTCTTACTTTGATGAATTTGAAGACCAACAAAGAATTTGATTTCTTAAACATTGACATTTCAAATTCCTTGTTCATTTTTTCTAAAAATTCTTTGCAAAGATCATCATTTCCTGTGAACAAAGTATCATGTACAAATATTTTTTCCAAAAAAATCTTATTATCTGGTCCTTCCTTTATGTACAAACTACTATTGTCATTAGTTCTTTGGAAACCAATTTGATAAGATAGTTATGCAATCTTTCATACCATGCTCTGGGTGCTTGCTTCAGACCATACAATGCTTTATGCAATTTGTAAACCATGTCCTTCTTGTTTGGATCAACAAAACCTTCAGGTTGTTTAATGTAAACCTTTTCATCCAATATGCCATTGAGAAATGCTGTTTTGACATCCATCTGATAAACTTTGCATCCTTTTTATGCAGCATATGCAAGTAAGGTTCTGACACCTTCCAATCTTGCAACAGGAGAAAAATTTTCTCCATAGTCTACAACTTCTTCTTGAGAGTGTCCTTTGCATACCAATCTAGCTTTGTTCCTTGATACCTTACCATCTTCATTTAGCTTGTTTCTGAATACCCACTTAGTACCAATCACATTCTTGTCTTTGGGTCTAGGTACAAGAGTCCATGTTTTGTTTTTCTCTATCTGTTCTATCTCTTCATTCATAACTTCAATCCAACTTTCATTATCTAGTGTATCTTTGAGTCCTGACATTTCTAGGTTCAAAATCAACAAGTAAACAAGTGATTTTCAACTTACTTCTTGTCATTGTCCCTTCTTATTTATCTCCAATGATCTGATCTAGTGCATGATGTTTCCTAACATACTTGGCTAACATAGGATCCTTTCCTTTTAGGTGACTTTCTTTGTTAACCTTATGTGCTTCAACTTTTGGTTCTGATTCTGGTGGCTCAGGCTCGGTAGATGTTGACTCAGTAGCTTCTGTTTGCAACTTGGGTTCTAGTAGCTTGGTAGGTACTGACTTGCTTTGAACATCCTGTAACTTAGTTAATGAAGACTCGAGAGTTGAAGATTCCTAACTGAAAGATGTATTTGGCTTTGTATCAGGTTAAATGTAAACAAATCTCTTGTAGTCTTCAGGTTCCCTTTTGCTTTCTTCTTCTATTCTTTCTAAAAACTCATCAACTTTCACATGTGCAATTTTTATGACTTTCTGAACAGATAAATTCAAACATCTCTATGCTTTAATTTTGTAAGAGTATCCCAAAAATATTCCTTCATCACCTTTTACATCAAATTTACCTTTTCTAGATTCTTTCAAAATGTAACATTTGCTTCCAAATACTTTTAGGTAACTTACATTGGGTTTGTAGCCATACCATCACTCATAGGGGGTCTTGAATGAGTCCTTTTTTATTTATACTCGGTTCAAGGTATAAACTATAGTGCTGATAGCTTCCTTCCAATATTTGATAGCAATGTTTTTTCTCAATCATTAAGGTTCTTGCATAGTCCATGATAGATCTGTTCCTTCTTTTTGCTCTTCCATTTTGTTCAGGAGTTCTTGGTGCTGAAACTTGTCTTTTGATTCCCCTTTCAATGCAAAAGTTATTGAACTCATGTGAAATGAATTCACCACCTCTATCAGACCTTAAGCATTTAAGTCTTTTGCATGTTTCCTTTTCTACTTTGGCCAAATACCATTTGAACTTTTCAAATGCTTTTGATTTCTCTCTTAGGTACATGACAGTCATCATTCTTGAATAATTATCAACAAAAAGAATGAATTTTTTTTTACCAGTATAACTTTCAATACCAATAGGTCCACAAAAATTAGTATGCACAATTTCTAGAACTTCTTCAGTCTGATAGTTCTTGCTTTTAAAACTAGTCTTTCCCATTTTACCAATTTGACTTTATGTTAGGAATGCCTCTTACTTTCCTGAATTTACTAATTTTTATCAAGTTTTCAAAGTTTACATTACATAACCTCCTATGCCATAACCAACTCTCTTCAATTTGAGCAATAAAACATGAATATTCACCAAGTTCAAGATAAAATAAGTTACCTTTTATTTGAGTGCCTGATCCAATCAGCTTAACTTTTCCATCCAACAGTCTTGATTTTCCTTGCATGAATTCTACTTTGAATCCATTATTGAGTAGCTATGCCACACTCAATAGATTGTACTTTAGTCCTTCTACCCAATATGCATTATCACATACAAGTTCCTTGGTCAGAGAGATTCTTCCTTTTCCTTTTATACAACAAGGTTCATTGTTACCAAATCTTACACTACCACCATCATAGTCTTCAAAGTGTTCAAACTTAGTTTTATCACCAGTCATGTGATAAGAACAACCACTATCTATAATCCATGTATAATTTCTTCTCATGTGAGAAATAAGTGCGATTTCTTCGTCATTATCAGACTCATCTTTTACAACAATGTAGACAATTTTATCTTCTTCTTCTTCATCATTAGAATCATTAGAATCTTTAGCCATGAAACATGTTTTCTTACCTTTATCCTTGAATTATTTGAAGTCTTTCTTGCCATTGTACTTGTGTCCTTTCTTCTCATCCTTGTTCTACTTATTTGGGCACCTAGCAACAATATGTCCAATTTATTCAAAAGAAAAATAGATTAGAGGAACCTTACCTTTATATTTCCCTTTGCCTCTTAAATATTTTCTTTCTAGTAGAGCTTCAACCACCTCAAGATCACTGTCTGAACTTTGTTGTGTTTCTTCATCACTGTCTGACTATGGATCCTTTGTCTTCTTCCTTTTTTCTTTGAGTGAAATATTGGCTTCAAATGTTGATTCAATGTTCTTGGCAGTTGGAACATAATTATCATAGTTGTCTAGCTCAAATGCAGTCAATCTTCCAACTACAGCCTCTAGATTTATCTTGTGATTTGCTTCACATCTTCTTTCTTGAATTGTAGAGACTCTGATTGCATAAATAGGAAGTAGATTTCTAAGAACTTTACTTATAACTATCTCCTCCTTGATATCTCCTCTAGATGCTTTGACTCTTTCAACATATTTTGCAATGTTTTCATCTTCTCTCATCCTCATTTGATCAAATTGACCTCTCAAACTTTCTACTTTGGCTCTTCTCACATTATCATCTCCTCCATAGATCTCTTTCAGCTTGTTCCACATTTCAAAGGTAGTTTTGCAATCTTTGATGTCATCAAATTCTTCATAACTTAGAGCAGATGCTATATCTATCATCATGTTATTGTGAGTCTTCTTTTTAGCAATATCATTGACAGATAGTGTACTAGTAGGTTTTGCATAATTTTTATCAAGATACTTTAGTCCTGAATCACCAATAGAAGCTAGATGAAGTCTCATCAATCCTTGCCATGCTGAGAAGTTGTCCCTATTGAGTCTTGGAATTTCCCTCTGGTAAGACATCCTGATCTTTGGCTTAGATCCTTGAAATCTTTTCTTGAAAGCACCAAAAGCTCTGATACCAATTGTTGGGATTAAAGATAGAGTAACTGAGAGGGGGGGGGGGGGGGGGGGGGGTGGAATCAATTACTAACAAAAACTTTAAAATCCTCATTACAAATAGGACAATTGTATAAAGTATAATGAGATGGACATATTGTAAATAAAAAAGATAAATTGGGTAATGAAAAATTGGATGAAACAAACTGATTAGAAAGCCAAAAGAGATATTATTTGATGCTTTTATCTATGCAAGTAGGAATGAATGGAGACAATATTTTAGCTAAAAATTAGGGCAATTGGAAAATCCAATTCAAAACTCACTTATGTCAGAGTGGTTGGGTTTTGTAGAGAACCACACAAGATGCCCAAGTGTTCTAGCAACAAGTTGATCCTATTGTACATCACATGTAAGTGATTGAGGTTCATAAGATGATAGTTAGAGATCACAAATCACATTTCTCTTTCCTCGTCAAGATAGGTATTTATTCCTGTGTCAATAAGTAGACTACAAAGACAACTAAAATTGATACGACACTATTGACCATGAATTTGATTGGGGCTATTACAAACAAGTTTAACCCCATCAAGAAAATCAGCTATCATAGGGCATACAACAAACATAATCTAGCTTTAGAGATCACTCAACAAAATTTTCCTTAGAGAAAAAGCTTACCATCAGATATGGGTTTTTTTAAAAATTCACTAGATAGATGCACATCTTTGGAAGAACTCTTTGGTGAAAAAGGTCTACCATATCATGGTGTCCAAAGATGAAGACCTAATAAAAGACCGTAGTCCATTATTCTCTTGGCTTCCAAAAAGTTGCAATCACACTTGATTTTTCTGCAAATGAATACATTTTATCAGTATAGATAAATAGTGGCAAATTACAACTAGTTGAAGCATTAGAGATAACCTACATGAATAATGGGAATAGGTTCAGAATATAAATTCTAGAATAGTGATAAATATCTAAAGCCTTTCAAAGATGTTACCAACCAATTGTATCATCTAATATGATATTTATCTTTGACTGACGCACCCCCAAAATTATACATGTTATGCTATAATAAATTCTTGTTCATTAACAGATTTTTTGTGGAAGATTGTGGGAAATTTTACATTAAACTAAGAATGAAAGCTAGCTCTTACTTGATATCTATAGTCTTGAAATATTTGTATCATAATTTGATAATATGTTTTTGATCCATGGAAAACAATTTTTAAGTTAAAATACAATATGTTTCACAAGCCAGTAATAGGTTGGCACGAGGAAATGTTGTGGGAATTTGTACATTGAATTGACACTGATTTATTTTCATGATTGCAATCTATAGCCAAATAAATATAAAAGCATTTCATCCTAAAAGAATTAAAACAAGGGCTTAAGAAACTTGCTTTAGAAGTGCCTGGCGCCATTTTGGCTCAAGTTGAAACACAAACTCCAGATCTAGATCCTTGAGAGTTGTAGTCTCATCAATTTCAACTTTGTTTGTTGATCAACCTTGAGATGGGCCTTTTAGATTGAACCACCTATGTAGGCAAAGCTCCAAACAGAACATATTTCCCATAACTATAAGTTGAACTTGCTACAAATTTCCAAATCCAATTTTTAAGAATCTATGATACATTTTGCTTCACAATCACTTTGGATTGATAATGGCAAAGGATTCCCATAAATAACATCTGGAGTCTAGAAACAAAAACATCTCAACATGATAAATCATATTACCTCTGCTTATACATTAATGATATTAATATTAAATATACAAGTGTGGCTCCTCATATTTAATTTTGAAAATAAGGTCTAGTTACCAAAAATTGATATATTATGTCAATGATTAAATGGAAAATAGAGTAAGAAGGTATAGAAATACCTTTTGTCCTCTTGTTTCTCTAATACTATGTAGACCAAAAAATTTAGTGATCAATGTTCTTTCATAAGTATGAACATGATTATAGTAATTTGGTAGCATACAAAGAAGTAGCTATAAAATGGTCACACTGGTAAACAATGAAGAAAAGAAAAACAATAGGATGCTGAAACCTTGTGGAACATTATGGCAAACTTAGGGAATCTAACAATATAAAATTTGTGTACCTTACAACTAGCATTAGTTGGCTATCACACCTAAATGTATAGCTTAAAGGACTCATTTAGTTACACCTAGCATCTTAAGATACAAAGATGCATCAATTTCCAAGGATGCTGACAAAAATTGCCAAATAAACTAAGAACAATAACTCCCACTTTCTTTGACTAATTGCAAAAATGGCATAGATGAGACTAAATTAGTATGCATGGTGTTTAAAATGTAAATTTTTTGTACACCCAAAAGCAAGTGTGGAAAATTCAAAATTTTGTGAATCCCATATGTCTAGGGACAAACACACAAACATAAATATACTCAAATGCATTTTGTACATTACCCCACTGCACCCATAAATAGTTTCACATCCAACTCAAGATATCCCATATCTACAGATGAAGATGGTATTAGATGCTCAGCTCAACATTTTATCAGTAGAACATGTTTACTTTTACACAACTTTGGATCAAAATGCAATCAAAAAACTTATATTCAGAACAGGACAACTAAATAGGTTTAGGCAATTTGTACTGTGGTTATAACATTCCTGTAGTAAGTTCTTTTAATGATGTAACTACCTTGAGGATTTCACTTTTCATCTAACTTTCTCTAGCAAATATCTTCTGCACTTATGATTCAATATGTCAACAAAATATTCTACAAACACATAACACTCAGATGCTTGAATATCATGAAGATATATCAATATGCCTACTTATCCATGTATATCATTTTCTTACGAATAAAGGACAATCTATTGAAAAAAGAAAAGACCACTTTTTACAAATTCACACCAGTATAAACCCATTCATTGTGGGAAAGTAGAAAGTAGATCTAAAGTAAAAATAAACTAGAACTAGCCCACAAAAATGAAGAGCACATAAGTAATGCAAGTATGTAATTTTCATTACCTAAAAGTTAGATTTAGGTTCAGAGTAGAGTTACATTGGAATACCTTATAAAATGAAGGGAAAACTAGACAACTAACTTGAATTTGGAATATAGGTACTATCAAAATCCTTGGGAATGTGAACCCAAATGCTCAAACATTTTATCTATTCATCACTAGCACTAAACAAAAATCATATACCTTGTGAGATTATGATATTCCATCAAACTTGTGATGAGCTTTAAGTTGGTCTTGATTCATTCAAAAAAAGGGAAATAGTAAAATACAATGGAAAAGATACCACAAGAGAAATCAGTAGACTAGCAATGGAAACAAGTTTATGTTTTTGAATTTTAGCTTTACTTTAGATTTCCGCATTGTCTTTATCATGAACTGATCATTGTGAGAAAGATAAAATACATTGCCACTCTTCCCTGGGGAGGAGATTTCCACATTGTCTTTATCATGAACTGATCATTGTGAGAAAGATAAAATACACTACCACTCTTTCGTGGGGAGGAGAGTTCTCGCAGAGCATCATTTCCACAAATAGAAAGCAAATTATCAGCTATATCAATTTTTTAAAGTTCTCGAAGATGCCTAAACATTGTGTAAAAAAGCTAAGTCATAAAATGTTGGTAATATCATAATATCTTGAGATAACAACCAAAATATAAGAATTTCAGAGCTCGTAACATTCCCACTGAAATTGTAACAATCAATTTTCTCAAATATGCTTGAAGAACTGAATCATTTTGGATTAGGAATTTAGGATATCTTTATGCATAAAATGGTAAAGGAAATAATCTAGGTGCAGGAAATTAAATCAAGTAATTTTGGAAAGATGCTCTTTGGTTCTAAATCAAAATCTATGGTTCCTTCAAAATCTTAAGCAAAATATGCAATTAGTATAAATGCAAACTTTTTTTTGTTAAATGGAAATCCATCGCAGCATTGAGAATAACCTAACTTAATTACTAAGAATCATTATACATAGGAGTATGGATATAGAAAAAACTCAAATGAAAACTTGCTTTTTGTCAACTATTTACAAAAGCAATCACAACCATAAACTGGGTTAACAAGAAAAAATGTTATGAGGGTACTAAATTTAAAATTTTAGTGCTACTATCCAGTAAAAATGGATGCTATTCATTTTTTGCATGTGCACAGTACAATGAATTGAGTATACTCAAACAAAATAGAAGCTAAGTAGACCTGGGAAGAAATTTCAAATTCTTGTTTGAAATGACTACAAATGTAGATGGAAATAAATATTGCCATTTGCTGATAGCTTTGCATCCATGGAAGATGAGTGAAGAATTCTTTCTTTACTTACAGAAAATATTTTCTGCTCTTCAAATTTTATATTCACAATCAAATTTATCTAGTTGTGAGACATGTCTATGAACAATTCTTGCATCATTGGAACCCTTTAGAGTATTTTCTAGAATAGATTAAAATGTTGTGTTGTTGTCAAGAAATCTAACAATTCCAAATTAGTTATCCATTGATTATCCTAATTTTGGCATATTGATTCTGATCTACTACAATGCAAGACTACATAGGTTTTGATAGGTTTTTGAAGGTAACTAGTACACTGAGGTCTTGATTATTTTCTTACTAATAACTAGCCATATTGAGCTTAGGATTGTATCCATGATTAAAATGAGAATATGATGTGACTTTTTTCTATCCTTGAAGGGTGAAATCAACAATAGAGTTAGAAATGGGCATTATAGCACTATGATTATATAGAATCCCTTGTTTGATGATGGGCTTAATCATTGGACTGGAAGAGACTATAAGATCATGCTTCATGATGTCGCAAAAGGTGAACATCTTCAATCAGGAGGGAAACATTATGCTTCTGCAATAGAGCAAATATAAACTTGGAATGGAATATAGCAAGACATATGTTGTCATGTGAAAACTATGTCTATTTTAGAAGTATCAACATATGTTCGAATTACTAGCACTGGCTGATGTAGGGGCATCCCAAGACTCCACTCATTTCACAGAACCATGATTCTACATGCATTTTCATGGTTATTTTAATGTAACTGGATGCGTAGAAGTCTTAGTATTTTAATGATATTTTTAGTTGGTAGAATTTAAGTGTTTTGGTTAATAAATAAATTCCACCATACTTAACTAGTTTAGTTTATATGTTTACAATCGGTCATTAGTATGTTAGATGTGTGAAGAAGAGTAAGTTAAGAGTTAGTTCGCTTATGTGGTTAGTTATAGGGAGTTTTCGCTTGTCTTCTTCGGAAAGATTTATATATATATATATATAAAATCACAACTAAGAATGATATATTGGGGGTAGTAGTGATATTGTAGAAGATCTTGATAATTAAATAGAAGGATGTAATGGTTTTGAGAGTTGTTTTACTTGCTGGCCGAGAGGCATAGCCACAACTTTTCAATATTTATGTCATGTTTGAATTGTGAGAAACAATTATCTTTGGAATGACATATCATGTGCTATGTTTCTATTTATGTCTCATGAATTTTGTGAGGCTGGTGGATGTTATTTCAATCCTTTTAATATTCTATTTTATTGGGATTTTATTTGGATTTAATTGTTTCCATCTTTATCTTTTAATTTTAAATGATATTCAAGAACAACTATGTTTGGTTTGGTGCAAATAAATTTCAAGGGTTATGGTCTTGAAGTTCAATACTACAGTCTGTTCTCAAATATATATATATATATATATATATATG
Source organism: Cupressus sempervirens (assembly GCA_028749045.1). Lineage (NCBI taxonomy): Eukaryota > Viridiplantae > Streptophyta > Pinopsida > Cupressales > Cupressaceae > Cupressus > Cupressus sempervirens. The sequence goes on along the minus strand of CM053793.1, from coordinate 498,988,184 downwards.
GAATATAGTAAATTGTAACTAGACCCGCTAATTATATATGGTTTAGTTATCAAGTTTGCTTTGTGAATTAGATTCCATGGCAGTGACAAATGCTCAAACGTCTTAAAACCAAATCCATTATCTAAAGAAGCTGTTATGTGATTTTGAGATTAGTTATGTTCCAAGTATTCAGACTGGTTATCAATTCGATGTAAGCCGCATAACTTCTCTTGGAGTAACAGTCACATTATTGAGGAAGACTAAGAGCATTCATGAAATAGTTGGTTGTTGTTTTAGATGATTTTGAAGAATGGTTCCTAAATTCAATAAGCATTAACTGATGCAAAACTAGTGGACAACAAAAAATTGCAACTCGACAGAGTAGTGCAATACATTGAGTCTATTTCTATTTGCAGACTTTGTAAAGTCTAATTGACAGTACTCTGTATGGTTATCAGGTATTGAAGAGATGAATGATTGATTCAAGGTGCAGTATAAAATATAATTGGTATTATTTAGTGTTTGATATTTAAAAGATTTTGAGTCTCTGACAAATATTTACAGAGAATAACTTTTAGAAATATGGATATTCATAATGTTTTACAGTTGTTTTCAAAAAGATTAAAATATATATACAGAATTGAAATCATTCATTGATTCCTCTGCATCACTGGCAATGTTCAATCTACTAAAGTGTGGGCCACTTTATATGTACAGATCACAGACCTATGTGAGCAATATATTACAATGGGAAAGTGAGTTCTTTACTTTATTATGCATGCAAACAAATTTGCATTCAATTCCAAAGAAAAATATTTCTATCAAATGGTTCCAACATCTTTTTTCTTTGCATTTAGATGCACTTATCTATTTCTATGACAATTGAGTCATTGGCATATTGATTCATCTTATATATGGCTTGTCCTGAATATGAATAACATAGAATGTTCCTTTTATCACTATTTTAGAGTGCAGGCATCAGTAAAAGAATGGGTACACTTACGGGGAAGGTTCCTCCTAAACCTTGAACCTACCAAAGCTATTTCTCATGAAAAAGGTATTTTTCAATGCAAAGATCTAGATGCGAGAAAAACCTAGAAACCATTGGGTAGTAGTCCTTCCATTTGAATTCAAAAAAATGATGGGTAGGGGGGGGAGGGGGGTGTGCATGCTAAACCCTCAAGTGGAAATCGCATCCATACACTTCATTTGGGATCAAAATTAGTAGCGACAATCTCTCATTTGTGTATGGGAGTGATATTTCCTTAGCATACCTGCAATCATAATACATAACAATCAGATGAAATACATAGCATTTTCTCACAAGAATATTTTCTCTCTCAAATTTATGCTTAATAGGGGAGGCACAGTGGCAACACATAGAAGAAAATGACCCATTCTCTATGGCATTTAGAAATTACTAATAATGTGAACTAAAACTATCAGCCCATAAGTATTTTACCCTCTCTTCCAGTGAACCATGATTCCAAGCTCCCACGTACTCATCTCTATTGGGGATTGCTTGTTTGCAGCTCTCGTGTGCGTTAAACAAAACAAATCTCTCGCACCCATTAAACAAAACAATGCTCAAAATAGGCTAAAACCCTTTTTCGCTTGAACATGTTCACTCTGTGTTGGTCAAAATTTTGACCAACACGGGTATGGATTTATTTTTTTAGAAAAAGACATTTTTCCTTATCTATTCCGACCAATTTGACCCATTTTAATAGATGGTCAAAAATTTTGGTCAAAAAATGGGGTCAAATGTACTAGTGTCATGGAACACATAGATGCATTAAATGAAAGGTGTTAGAAACATTAAACACCTCATGGGGCTCAAAGTTATAGTTGGGTACAATCTCATCAAAAAGCACTTATAGGGCTTTAATTTCTCAATGGTACTCAAAATTGACCATGCAACTTTTAGTCCCAGCAGTGGCTCTAACTGGGGATGCATGTCCCTTGTGGGCATGGAAAGGATTTAGTTATCTAGTAGAAGCAGACCACTCTCAAAACTTCAAAAACTTCTCTCAAACAACTTTATTGAAAGTAGGAAAATAACTACTCCTACTATGTGCAAACAATGGCATAGGGCCATTGAACTTAAGCAATATTGTTTACCTCTATCGTATATTTTATTTTCATTTAAACTTGGATGAGGTAAACTAAAATTACTTCTCCTATCAATTTCATCAATCATATTATCATTCTTAATCAATTCACTTAGCAAAACTGGATCTAAACCTTGACTTTCATAATGCATATAAAAACTCAATTCACTTTCTTCAACAACTTGCTCACTATCAAAGTTCTGATCAGCATGCCCAAACACATCAAACTAAAACTAAAAATTCTCTTTATTTAATGACTCATGCATGCTATCAACTTTGAATTTGAAGGCTTCATACTCAACTTGAGGAAAAGGATCATACATACCTTCAAATTGTATATCCTTTTGCATAACCAAAGGATACTCAAATGAACACTCTAACTTGTACTCACACATATCATCAATATCAACATCTGAAACTAATTCATAATCTTTCAGTGGTTCTTCATAGTTAGCAAACAGATTAGTTTTCACATTAGAAAGCTCATCATAAAAGTCATTACAAGGTGCATGCTAATTTTCTTTAAAAAACTTGTCAAACACCCTGTTCTCAATTTCATGTGATGCCATCTCATCAACACTTCCACCATCCCACTTAGAAGAAGATACATCTACTTTCTTGCAATAGTAAGATAGGGTATCATTATTAAGACCATCCTTAATCAAATCTGAAAAACTCCATGTGTTCTTCAAAAATAAGATTGATAACTCCATGCAAAGCACCTTTGTAGCCATTGTGACAAGCGATATGTTGATCAACATCAAACTCCTCATTATATAATAGGTTAGTGAAAACTTTAAAATCATTTCTAACATCACTATCATGGACACTTTCAGCATGTGAAGAAAAATTAGAACTACATGAAAACTCATATTCTTCTCCATCAATAGAGCATATAGAAATTAAATCAATACTATTTTCATCGTCTTCATCAAAGTGATTCAAATATCTTGCAAACTAGTTAGTATTTATCTTACCAATATGTGTTGATGCATTAACCTCATAATCATTAGTATATACTACTGGTTATCAATGCATCTATCTTCAAGACACTTATCTACACAACCAATCAATCAATCCTTATAGATAATCTCTTTGTCTTCAGATTGTGTAGACAATTCTTCTTCATCCCTTTCAACCTCAAGCTGATTTGCATAATTTTGAATTAGAAATTCATTTTCAGATTTAGGAACATTACTTGTACCTTTACTAGCAAGAGAGTGGTAAATTTTGTCATTGCTTTCTTTTTTCTAGTTTGCATCTAATTCACATGAAGATGCACATATGCTATCATTATCTTCTTCTTAACTGGAGCAAAAGTTCTCATCATTAGCTTCATATGATGCTTCTTGATTATACATCGGATCAGCAACTTCAACTTTCTCACTTGACACATTAGTTTCAGCTTTTTTGTCCTGATACTAAGATGTATATCTTTCATCTTCATGATTAGTTATGTTTTCAACATACAAAAATTCAACATTAGGAGAAGAGACCACTGAATTTATATTTTGCATGTATACCTTGTCAAATGAATCAATTCTATCTTCAGCTGATGTAATACTAGAAACATGTGCATTCAATTCAACAAGAATAGAATCATCTTTTGTCTACAACAAAGAAACCTCATCTACACATGTTTTTAGTTCTAAAAAATTCAACAAGATCTTTTACAATAGCAACGATATGCTTCTTATAACTCCATATTTCAGATTGCATTCAATATCCATGGCAATTTCAAAAGCCTGATATAGACTTTTTGGTTGTTTATCCCTTAATAAGAAACCCATCTTCTAGCCCAATGCGCCCAAATAAATAACTAAAAAAATTTGATCATGGGGCCTAAATTTTTTAGGGGTATCCATTAATGTCTTATAAAATCTACTATTAAATCTTGGGATCAACTCATCTTGTTCAAGCTGAATTTCCATCAATTAATCCAACATTAATTTTACATCTACCCACCCATCAAATCATTCAATGAAGGATGAACTTAACTCATCCCATGAAGAAATTGAAGTTGTAGGAAAGCATGAGAACCAATCTCTTTCATCTCCTTTCAGAGTCTGCACAAACAACCTCATCCATAGATCCTCATGGCACACATCACAGTCATACATCAAGTCAAAAAAACACTTGGACATGCTTCTTTGCTGATTGAGACTGGTTCCTATCAAACCTTGGCAAAAACTTTCTAATTCCATTAGGGATCTTATTTTGAAAACCAAGTATGTCATCATAAAAAAATGGCACATATCCTTTGATATTCATAGATCTTTAACTCTCACTAACTAATTGCATATTTGATGAAGGGAAATTTAACATTCTTCAAACTTAAAACTCATTCACCATTAGTACTTAGATTCACAACTTGCATTAAATCTGGAAATATCTTCTCTCAATTTTAACTTCAAACATACTTCAACATATAAAACACTTTATGGATCTACCTCTCACAGAGTATGTTGAATTGTAGTAAACCAATTCTCCTATTTAATGCTATAAACCATTTGATGGAGAAATTTTGTAAATCTTACTTTCATGTAAATGAGAACACATGAAAGTGGAGAATACCTTTTGATACAGATGCTTGCAACTACTTTAATGTTGCAAATAATAGCAGATTTAGATCTCATTTGGGTTTAGTAACACTCACACTGCATCTCATACGAATCTTTCACCCATTGTCAAGAAGCTTGAGAAAAATACTTCAAATCTGCTTCCCAACTGTTGTTTCCTTCAAACTACCTTCACATTAATGAAGCACTGGTATAGAGATTTGACTTTGAGTCATCACGCACTTAGTGAGAAAAGATTTACCAACTTGCAAAACAAAACAAGTTGGTCTAGAAATTACAACAAGTATTTGAAAACTTTATGCAACAACATGGGAATTTCATACTCTTGACAACGTGAAAGCACTTGACACTGATATTGAACTATGATAGCAACTTATCAAAACTTCAAGTGACTTTGATATTACAAATTATTCAATTCAATCAAACTTTTGCTATCAATGAATAAGGCATAACTAGGAAATAATGAAACTTCAACAGAGAAATGGAAAGCATCTCATAACCCTGTTGCTGTAGAAAATTCTTCTTGCAAAGATTCTTGTTCTTTTCTTATGTCCCTAGCAAAGTCACCATTTTGTTGGTGTTTGGAAATGTTGCAGGTTTCCAATTACCTCAGTGAGAATATTACACATCTAGGGGCAGCTAACTCCTATCTTTAACACAATATTTTAGACACTAGGCCAACTATAAAGCTTGACCCTTCTTCACTTTAGACTCTGTAAAACCTAGGTGGGTGGACCTCAGATTCAATCAATATGGTACCAGTGCAAAAACATACTCTTGAATCTATTCAAAGCAGATTTAACCCTTATATCTCCTAATAACTCATGTAATAACGTAGATCTATAGTAGCAAATTGCAAATCTAGGACATTCACAAGATGAGTGAGGGTTAGGATTTTTATAGCTCTTCAACATGAAAGGGAAAGAACATTTGATTAATAATGTTGAATTTAACAAAACCTCAGATATGCAGTAGTAAGAACTAATGATCCTATAGCTGACTAGTGCCTAATCCATTGGGAAAATCCATGAATCAAATACATACATATGGATATCTAATACATATTTGTATCTTCAGATATACGATCTATCCATTCATCTTGTAAATAGACATATATGCTCAATCTAAACCTCATTCTTACATGAAATCCCCATCAATAAACTTACAACCTTGTTGATTTCCCTGAAGCATTTACATAACCCCTTGAGTCATAACCAACAATGAAATAACATATAGCCTTAAGGGACTACAACTACAACCTAAGCTTTTTGCTGAAAGATTATAAAACATCAAAGATCACTGATAAAGGAGACAAGATTCAAGATGAAACTCAACTTGTTGTTCTTTGTATTAATTTTCTTGAAATAATACATTCATATGCATGAAATGAAAATATAGAAAAACCTAATAGATCTGAACTATCTATATTATCCTTCCTAATTCTATTCATACAAGAGAATTATGCTAAAAGAATGGTGTCATAGTATTAGGAATACATCAAGAATGGAACCAAAACCTACTATCATAGCAATGAACAATTTTATTCCAAAAAAATTGAACCAATGGTCTCACAGTCCAAAAATTGGAACCACTACAATGAGAAAAAAAGAGAATCATATAGGAGGAGATGAATTCCTAGATCTACTTTGTAACTGACATGTGTCCACTTGGAAAACCTCCTCAACAAGCTGAAAAAAATCTCTCTACCTTCTCTCTATAACTGTAAATCAAATACTTGCATTTTACCTCTCAAAGGCATCAAATATCTCAGAACCCTTATGATGAAAGAATGTAACTAATTTTGGTGTTAAAATGAATTCATAGTAAAAGTGAAAAAATAGTTACAATATGACCTCCAGTATGCAAGAAAATAGTTTAAAGATGATTTTCTCCACATTCAAATCCCAACAAGCCATTAAATCTTCCCTCTAACCAACTCTGATGCTCAATGATGAATAACACCCATTCTGTTGAGAACGACCCAAAATTTACAAATTGACTTTATAGCACAAATTGGTAAGAACCTATGCAAAAACTGACTTCAGATTTAGAAACTTCATCTCATTCTAGTTCTGGTGGTATATTGGAGTGCCTATTTTTGTTAAAAATAGCTCCTATTATGGCTCTTTGAAGTTCAGGGTCCTACTATAGCTTTCAAAACAATATATTACACAAATAAAATCCTTTTATATAGTTTGAACTATATTAAAAGTTGAGACTTTATTTAAATTTCTAACTTGCATGTGAAACTAGAAGGAATATAAAATAAATTTTATATTTAAAACCTTTTGAATTTTCCCTTTTCTATTCATTCAAGACAAAAATGTTGACCAGCCCTATGACATGTATTGCATTCTGATTTGTTCCTTTTTGCACAACCATTGGGTCCTACCACCTAGATGCCATGTGACATCATCTCATTGGTTTAGCACCTATACTACCGGTGCCACATCATCATCATTGTACCCACTTATCTCCAACTAGGTGCCACCTCACTACATTCGCTATGTCGCTATGCTTAACTAGTGAGCAAATTTGGTTAGCAACATAGCGAATGCCACACGATCTGCCACATTGCGTGATCTCACCATTTGATTTGTGATCTCACCATGTCATCATTCCTATTCTTTCGTTCAAAATTTGGTTGATGTCATCATCCAACCAGGCTGACTGGGACCCACCTGTGGATGGTCTTGGCTTTTCAAAAGCTTGTGTCTTTAAGACACTTGACTTTAGTTGTCTTGGCTATTTCCTCACATTCCCTTTTGTTGTCTTGGCTTTTTATAAATGTGGAGCATAGGCATGGTGGTCTTTCTTACTCAAAATTTATTCTTTTCCTTAGTCGTTGTTCTAGTTTTTCTACCTACTACCTTCTCTACCCCTTGTTTGAGGCTACCCTTTGAAGACGTGAATTGCCATTTTGCAGTTTTCTTTGCTTATACTGGCACTTTCTCCATATTGTGTGAGCTTCTCCCTTGTAGTTTTGTCACATGGCTTTATGTTTAATGGGTTTGTCTATTTGTAGTGACTCCCCACTAATGTCATCTTCTTCAATTTGATGTGCTATGTTCCCTTGGCTGCATGAGACTCCCCTTTTATTCATAGATGCTCATCTTTTCTTTATTTTCATGGGTCCTAATGCATGAGTTCCTTTTTTTTAAAACTCCCTTGTCAAATTCCTTACTGGTGACTTGGCTTTTTCTTTATGTGGAGTGCTTTGATGCCAAGCATGAGCTTTAGATCTACAGCTTTCCCTTTTCATGCCATTGCATGTGGTATTATCTATTATGCATGGGCACTCATTACCTATACTAGCTGACTCCTTTATGACTGCCATGGATATCCTTTTCTCTTTGTTTGGAATTTTCACTCGATTGGCTCTCTTCTTGTCTGATGTGGAGTCTTCTATTCTCACTGTGACTGCTCCTCTCTGCTTCATGTATGGGCAAACTTCAAAAGCTTTTTCAAGACTTCCAATGCCCTCATTCTATATTAATGTACAAGGGTGTTTCTCCTTTGAATGAACTGCATGGTTTCTCCTCTTCTAATGATATCTTCGTCTTGGCTCTACCCCTTTTTGATTATTGGTTGGTTCCCCTTACTCATTGGCTTTAACTTTTTATTGGGTTCATCTTACCAAATTTACCCATTTCTACAATACGATAAAGCTTCCTTATTTAGAAAATGTCCACCTACAGTTGCAAGTGGATGAATGGATGAACAATGATTTATAAAATTGTCAAAACCCTTTTGAATGTAGAAAATAACAACTATCTTTTGTTTGATAGCATGGAGTGAGCCAATGGTGATTGAATCTTACAACAATATTTGACCATAAGGAGATTTACTAGGGGAAAGATAAATCACATCTACTCCATCACATATTGCTTGGTCGAATGCAGCAAGAATTTCTACTTCAACACTAATATCTTTTCCTAAAGCATCAATCCAACAAACTGTGTAGCTTGTAACTCTTGCACCAAGTGTCCCTCCCTATGTTGTGAATAAGAGCAGAGGGACATGAGTTCAGGATTAAAGGCATAGCTCAGTCTTTCCATGTCAAATCTATTAACTTCCCCTTCATTTCCCAAACCTTTATCTGAATGCACTCTAGGTATGATTTTCTAGCCACAATCATCTTCATGAATAGGGGAATAACAAGAACAACATTACTTTATCAATTATTTTGACATCCTCACTATATTCAAAAGATGTTATGTCTCTCCTTTACTTTCAGGGATTAAAAATGCTATATGTATATTTTGAATTTCATAATGACTTAAAACACTATAGCATTTCTCTTTTTAAAAAAATCTTTAATGCCTTTGTGTTCTATCATTCTGATGCAGATTAGTCAGCCCCCCCAAAGTGGGTCTGGCTAAAAAAAATTTTGTTTCCAAACAACTAAACTGCAGAATTGATCCATTAACCATCTCATACTAATTAGAAACAAGTTTGATCATCAAACCATCAATTAAAGATCATTTTACCCTTAATCTGTAACTTGTTGACTTTGTGCTAGGAGGTCCTTTTACTCTCCATAAAAACTGACAAGAACATCTAACCAAGCTCTGAAAACTTGCGCATTGATTCTCTGTTCTGCACACTTGTACTATGCCAAATCTCGTATCATGATGAATTCAGGGTCAAAAGATATTGACTATCAAAGTTGACCTCTCATAACTGCCTGCAAGAAAACAAGTCAAAAAACAACAAATTGCATTCGAATTTGGCTTTGAAAACTAGGAAAACTGACACTTGGGGAAACAAAAACTGGGGCATTGGTTTATTTGCATGAGGAGAGTATGGATCTATGATTTGGGCTCATGATGAATAACTGGGTGCAAATGGAAAGCAATCAAAGTAGGCTACTGAGAATTTGCAGATTGAAACAATGACAGAAAGCTTTTTTTGCAAATGGAATTGACCTAGAAAAGTGTGCAGACAAATTCGTCAAGATGTGAAAATTGGCAAACTTTTAGTATTTTTAGAGTACAAAATAGGGGTATGATCCATTCGGTATCACCTATCATAGATTAGGGGTTATGATGTCACAAATAGGGGTCTCGACAAATCTACAAGTGTTGAGACCAGTAAAACTTTAGAAATTGTGTTTGGAATCACGTTTGAAAATTTATCAAACAGATTCATCATGAGCTGAAACTTGAAACATAACAAGTATCCAATGTCTATAATGCAACAAAAAAGGAAATTTAGCATTTCAGTCAACTGGGTCAAAATTACAACTCATCAAACAGGGCTTCCTAGAATTATGTGCAATCTGCATCAACATGAAAATAGTAAACTACCAACTTTGAGGGGTTGGAAACCTAGTCAAACGAATTCAAAATGACTTGAAATCTAAAACATAGTCTCTCTGGTATGAAAAATACATACTCCCAAAGTGGTGAATCATGAAACAATTTTGGGTGCAAGATATTCAGTTGCAAACATGGCCTCCTGTTGCTATTTGACACTTAGCTGAAAATGCATATTTAGAATTACTCAAAACGGGACTTCATGAAATGATTTAGAATGGCAATTTAACATCATGAAACACATAGACACACTACATGAAAGGTGTTAGAAACATTAAACACCTCATGGGGCTCATAGGTACAGCTGAGTACAATCTCATCAAAAAGCGCTTATAGGGCTTGAATTTCTCAATGGTACTCAAAATTTACCATGCAATTTTTAGTCCCAAGAGTATTCTTGGATCCTATTGATACATCTACATCTTCTTCCTATAACTTCCTATTGTGAGAAGATATCCTTGATAAAGCGCTTGGAACAAATGTAGTCATAGTAGCACCCATTAGATAACACCTAAATGCTTTAACTTCCTTGACCATTTCATAAGCTTGATTTTAATTTATGTCATATTTCAACTCTGTAGCCTACAATAATTTACTAAAAAATGCTATTGGTTGTTCATATCCATCCTTATTTTTCTATAATAAAATTGGTGGAACAATTTGGAATGAGGAAAAGGAAAATATGTGCATTGGCTTAGAATAATCACGAGCTCTTAAAATAGGAACATCCTTTATTGATATTTTTATTTTCTAAAAGGTCATGCTTGGTTCTTCATCCCATCTGATCTCAGAACCTTTCTTCAACATCTTAGAAATTTGACTACTTATTTTGGCAAAGTTTATAACAAATCTTCCAAGGAAATTTATTCTCCCAAAGAAGGATTGAATCCCCTTTACATTATTAGGCTTTTGAATCTTTTCTATATCCTCTACCATTTTAGGGTCTATCCTAACTCCTTCTTTTCATACCAAATGGCCTAAAAATTCACCTTCAATAACAACAAAAACACATTTCCTAGGATTCAAAGAGATACCCTACTTAAGAGCTTTGATAAATACTTTTCAGGATGCATATAGTGGTCATTTTCATTCTTTGGATATACTGTCAAGTCATCTTGATAGACCAATAAAAACTTGTCAATTATATCTACAAAGGCCACATCCATGGCTCTCTAAAAAGTAGCACCAACATTGGTCAAACCAAAGTAAATTCTACTATAAACATAAGTTCCCCAAAGTGTGGTAAATACAGTCTTGTATTTCTCTGATTCCTTCACAACTACCTGATTACATCAAGAGAAACCATCCATCATAGACATTAGTTTTGATGATATGTTCATATTTATAAAGTCATTACATAGTCTAATATCACCATTATTCTTTCTAAGATGAACTAAATTGGACACCCAAGATGAATGTCTGATTGGTTTGATAATTCCTACATCTCTCAACTTTACCAACTCTTTCTGCATCTTTGGTACCAATGTTGGGTTAAAAGGCCTCTATTTTTTTCTTAAAGGCTTAGCCCCTTCCTTCAATGGAACCTCATGTTGGAAAATATCTTCTCTACAAGCCTTCAAATCATCATAGGAACAAGAAAACACATGTCTATACTTTCTCAATAATTCAATCAAAGTGGTGTAGGAGCACCTAATCCAAGAGGTCACTATGAGATATGTAAGGATTTTGAGTCATTTAAAGTCAATTATATGATGTATTGATTCATTTTAAATCCATTTGTAAAGGTGTCGACAAGAAATGTAAGCATGTGCAGAACATTACTCAAGTTGTCAAAAAGGTCATGTTTAGGTTTACATGGTCAAATTTGTTCAAAATACCCATGGAAGGGTAAAATAATTATAAAATGTCTTAAATATTCCATTTGGATATGTATAGAGAGGTTTGACAAAGTTTTCAAGTCATTTTGTCAAAAATGTAAAAGTTGCATAAAAAGTTGTAAAATGCAACATTGAGAAAGTTGCTAACATTACAAAAAATGATGTAAAAAGGTAGATGGTTGATCTTGGGGGTAGTTAGGACTGTAGATATATACAAACTTTATTGTTTCCAAAATTTTTGGTTTTGACTTTTAATGGGTCAAAAAACTCAATTCTTGCAAATTGTAAAACTTGGGAGAATATTGGAGTTGTTTGGTAAAGGATGCATGCAAGTAGTATTTGCCTCTTTTCAATTATTTCAATGAAGATTAGATCATCAAGATATTAGATGATTGTTTGGTTTATAAGATGCTCTACATGACAAAGTCTGCCTAATTTTAGGAGATATTTTCTTCCCTATATATACCTTCTTAGGTGCTTGTATGGTTCCAAGGTTTACCTCCTTTAAGTCTTTTGTGTCATGCTCTTTTTAACTTGTCTTAAATCTTTCATGATTATAAAAAATAGTTTCTAACACAACCAAGCCATGATGAATCTTATTTATTTTCAACTGAACAACTTCCTCACTAAAAGTAGTATCCTTACCATCTATGGTTTCTACAAGGGCTAGACAATTAATCTCCTATCCCCAAATTGGTCTTCACAATTTAAAAATCTTATTACATCCTTATCTTCTTCAATGACTTTCCAATTTTGGATATTTTTAGGGACTAAGGGTCTCATTTATATCTCCACTTTTGACAAACCAACAAAGGTTATGTCATCAGGCTTGACATAAATATTTTCCAATAGATCTTTCATCTTATTATTATTTCTATCCTTCCATGTAATCCCAAAGGCATGAAAATTTCTATCATGTCCTAGACAACATTTCTATATTGATTTATCCTTTTATTTTTAGAAACATACACTTCCCTTACTTGGGAAACAATTAATTTTGAATCTCCTATAACATGCAAACACTTTATACCATGTTTACAAGAAAATCTCAACCCTAATATTAAAGCCTCATATTCCATTATGTTATTTGTACATGAAAAGTTAAAAGTAAATGAGAACTTATAAGTGCAACCATTAGGAGAAATTAAAAGAATACCTACCCTTGATCCTTCTTTGTAGTAGGCTCCATTAAAAAACATCATCCATAAGTGACCCTTCTTTGATTCTAATTCAACTTCTTTTACAATTTGTGACTAAATTTTTTCTTTATTTAATACACTTCAGCCCTAAAAGCATTTACATCAGTGTCTACAAAACATGTCATATCATCTTCAATTTCTTGTCCAATCAAATAGAAACTCTTAGCCTCCCTTCAATTTCACTAACTTGCAATCTAAAAATTTGCATATAACATCTCACACTCTAGACTTCCCCCAATCGCTACACTGCATTTCCTAGACAATAACATGCCATATTGGAGTGGGATATCTATGACCAATACACTCATGATTTGTTCCTTTTCAGGATAAGAAAGTCATTTATAAGGCATTGCATTTATTGTCCCTATGATAGTGACTTCTCTTTTTTCCATAGCACAACACCTACCCTAAGGGATATCCACTTTCAATCCTAATTCCTTCATTACTTCAGAAAGCATTACTATATTAGATTCTCCAAAGTCAATCATACAATTCTTCAAAGTCTTTTTATTAACAATAATGCTTAAGAATAAAGGATCCTCGCTTCCTAAACATTGATTCACTAAGTCATCTAAATACATGGGAGGAATTTGAGATATAACAACTTTAGTTTATAATTCCTTCTCAGGCTCAATAGGGATTTGATTAGTATTACAATCATGATTAACCTTATTATCTACATGCTTGGCCCATGTACATTTATGCTTAAGGATTCTTAACAATTTTGATAAAGGAACTTTTACTATGATTTGTGAGAACAATGACAACATATCAATAGGAGAACAATGGAATTATTAATAGACATATTTTTTTATCTCCTTTTTCTTGTTACATGAACTTGGAGTTTTCTAGTTCTTTTATTTCTTGCTTATAGTAGTGATCACTAATGATCCCTTTTCTTTTTTACTATCACTAGCCTAAACTTCAGGATCTTTTGCAATATCCCCTTTCTTCGCTTCCCATTTTTTATTCACAATTTTAACCTTGATATTACTTTTATCCTTTGGCTCACTAATCCCTATTTTATTTGGATCAATCCTTTTGATAAAAACAGCAGACACTTTGTTTCCTTTAGCCTTTTGTAACATATCTCTAGTCTGTACTTATGCAACTATGTTGGCAGTGATTTGATCAATTTATTCTTTAGTAAATATCCTTAAGGTTACTTCCTTTTTTGATGACACCATATTACAAATTTTGTCCTCCTCATCATCTTCATCTAAGAAGATTTGCTAATGTACTATATTATGGAATTGTCTTCTATCATGAACATCATTATCATCATCATTACATTCAAATATAGCATCATAATATGATTCAACCATATTACATCCAACATCTTCAACACACCCTCATAAATAGGTTGTTCTTTATTTTTTTCTTGATCAACAACAAAGGACAATGCAACAACACAATGTTCTGATGCATGGGGTAACTAACATATCATACGCCACTCAAGGTCATCAATCATGCTGACAGATGTTTTCAACAAAGGATCAAGTGTACTCTTTGCACCAATTTTTTTAGTAGGAGGAACAACAGGCTTCCCATCCTTCCATTGAGTAGTATAGGGAAAATTTTGCATTCTATTCTACCTATTATAATGGGTATTAAACTGAGGTCTTTCACCAGTACTTTTCTTATTGGCATAGTTTTTTGGTAGATTCAAACTCTTGAGTAGATTTAAAACTTGATCCATTTTATCATCCTTGGGTTTCTTAGCTTCAAAAAGTCTCTCACCTTCTCTCCCATTATCCCTTGGATTAAATAATTTTGGATTATCCATTCTTCCTAACTTACTATAAGCCTTTATCTTATTCTTAATGTTTATAGACAACTTATAAGCATATCTCAATGTTCTAGGGTCCTTATCTCTGACAGTATAAGACATCTTACTATCAAATTCATTAAAGTAAGTTGTAAGACACACATCTTCACCTAATCTCATTGCTTGGAATAATTTTTACATTCCTTTTTAAAACCTTATATTGAAATCAAAGTTTGACTCATTTGGGCTCTTTTTTAATATTACTAAAATCATTTAGTAGAAAACCAACAATGGTGTTGTCACCATACTACTCTTTGAAGAGTTTCTCCAAATCATTCCATGAGCTAATACTATCATTAGGCAGCCTCCTATATCAATCTCTAGCATCTTCTATCAATGAGTGAACAAATAACTTCATTACTGCATCCTCATATTCTAACTCATAGTCATTAAGCATGTCAATGAACTTTTTAAGGTGCTTCTCACTAGTTATGGCATTATTTCCTAAAAACTTGATGACTTTATCTCTCAAATAATTGGAAATAGGATGGGGGAAATTGGGTATACCAACAAAATACATTTGCTTATATTTCTCCATTTATATGGGTCTTCTTTGAAATCCTACAATATTTTAAGTACTTACTCCAACAAATTTGTTTTTGTATTGAGGTTTGAGCTTCTTGGGGTTGCTAAACAATACATATTTGACTACTTTTTGTGGATGAAGTGGAAGGTGCTGACTAAGATAAACTTTGGCTAGTTACAACTGGTCTATAGATAGGAACATAGGGTGTAGTTTGTGAATACTAGTTTGGCCAAGATGTTAAGGCAAATGTAGATTTAATAAAACGTATTTTTCTTCTAGTCTTTGCTATCTAGGCCTCATTTTCAATTTTCTAAAGTTCTTTGGCCAATTCTTCTCTTTCTTTCTTGGATTCTCTAGATCTAAATAAAGTTTAGACATGAAAAGATTCTTTGGAGGAATTTGGGGCTCATTAATTTGAATCCCTATTATCTTTTGTTTTCCTTTATCAAGATTTTTCAAATTTAAATCTATGACTTTAGATTCAACATGCTTATAGGTTGGATTTGGGAGATGACAGGGGCTTCCTTCTCCTTTAGAAGGTGTTCTTGTTCTTGAACTTTGGATCTCAAAACTTCAACATCCCCAAAAAAATTTGAATGCAATTTAGAAGATCTCTCTTCTAACTTCTTATTTTGTTCTTGCAAGATAGCCATTCTCCTAAGCAAGTTGTCTCTCTCAATGAGGGTATTCATAGTAATCTATTCCTTCTCCTTCTCCAAATGTATGCTTTTGGCTTCTTCCTCCATAAACCTTTTCTTAAAACTTCAATTTCTGAAAATAATTCTTCTAAGTTTGGAGAAGTGGCCTCTAAATCAATTGGGTTATCTAAATCTATAAGGTTCCTTTAAACATATTGGATTTATCCAAGGTTAGAACTAGTATTCAGAGTGTTTATTGTTGGAAATATAAGAGGAGTAACTGAGAGGGGAGGGGTGAATCAATTACCACAAAAATATATCCCAAATCCCTTAGATGCCAATATAAGTCAAAACCAAACTCTGTTGAAATGAAAAATATTGTTGCAACTTGGTTAGTACTGAATCACTCAACAAACACTAAGAATCTCTATTACTCAAAAATTACTGAAATAAATTCTTCTTAAGATGTTTATGTTGGAGATATAAGATAGGCTAGGTTACTAAGAGGGGAGGAGTGAATCAGTAACCAATAATTTTTTTCCTTAATTCACCAATTAATCCTTCATATGTGTTGTGATCTAATTGCATGCATGAAAAATTGAAATCATTAAAACATTCATAATACTTTGACACACAATATAGTAACATAGAAACCTTTCAAATAGAAAGTAAAATTGGGGTGGGGATGATACCCACTAGCTTTAGTATTGCAGTATAAAGTTGGCTTGTTAAGGCTTACAATAATCACTTATGATGATCTGCACTATTAGGAGCAATAAGGACTACTAGGTCCACCTTGCAAAAGAGTTTTAAAAGCATATAGTAAAGTATGCACTTTGTAAAGAGATTTACAAAGACTATTAAGTCTACTTTGTGAAAGGATTTAATTGTTCCACCTATTAGGATGAACCAGTGGCTGATCTCTTGATCTAAAAATTTAATTTACCAAATGAGATTCTTTTAGAGTATAATAATCACCTTGCTATGATAGATAAATCTTTGCTACTCCTTATACTTCTTTTAGCCTCCTTACTTTCACACTTCTAGTTTATATATATATTCATGCATTCTTCTTTGGATGTGATACAATGCATTATATATATACCAATCCAAATTACAATTCATCAAGGTTGGTTGTAATACAAGTTTCACCAAAATACATAAAGTTGGCCCAACTACAGATACTCGAGTTCTGAAGGCAAACTTGGTGAGGTTCTGAGACTTGGAAACCATTATCAATGCTCGACATCATCATGCACTTGGTAGACATAGAATCTTAGCTCATGCCAATCACCTCCAAGTAGTCTAAGCTTGGTCTAAACTGGTGACTCAGTGAACATGGTGAAATTTGGCATATAAACAGAATCACTTGGTTGACATTGCATAGCTTGGCCAACACTAGATTCACATAATTGAAGCTACAAACTTGGTAAACACTAGAAAACTTAGTTTTCACTAAGAAACTCAATAAACACTATGAAACTTAGTTTACACTAATATTCACCAACTTGGTAGATATTGTTTGGTGTGAACTAAATATTGTTCCTAGAACTTAGTAGAAACTATAGAACTTGGTATAGCTTGAATTACTTAGTTAACGCTATAGACTACAAGATAAGCTTGGTAGTTGGTAACCATCTAATTAAGTTTGTGTGTGTCACTAATAAAAAAACTTGATTGTAATGTCAAAAATCTCCCCATTTTGCATTAGTGACAAAAACACTTATCAATCAAAACTGAATTCTAAAAAAATTTAAAACAATCTTTAGCCTCCATCCTATATCTTCAACTCGATAACATACTTTGTTTTTGAGATTTTTCAAAATTACTTTTGTAAGAGATTTTTATTTTAATATTTGTACATGTATATGTATAATATTATGATGCTCCCCAATATATATATATTCAACATACTTTACATATTATGCATCTTCTCATCCTCTCTGCTTTTATTACATCATCACATATTCTCCCCCTTTTTGACATAAATGAAAAATATGTATGCCATACAATTATTCCAAAATGTGACAAGAAGTCAGAATGTACCTTTAAAATTAGTGACATTGTCTTCTCCCAATTTTCTTGCAACACCTTGCTTGCATGCAATGCAATGTGAACTTTTGCTAATAACTCCATCATGTGATCAACTATTGAGAAGTTGTTATCATGGATGAGATTTTTGGCACGTGCAATGTGTTTCTAGAATGCATCCATGTTTGGAAGAATCATGTCTTGTATATCCACAAGTATGGCCCTTATCTTGGATTCTTCCCTTAATAATTCTTCTTGCATATTGGTCAAAAATCTGACCTTTGTGTAATAAGCAAAACTATAGCTTGGATCAAGTGATAGCTGGTGTGCACTTGCCTTCAAATCTTCATCTATCTTGGACAATTTATCTTTGATTTCCTACATAAAGATAGATTTATCACATAATTTATCGAATAGAGAAGTGACATTGTTGGTAGAGGTTTCTAATGAGCTAAGAATAGTAGACATGTCTACTTAGTATATTGCAATCTTATGTACAACTAGCTCCAATACTTTATTTTCAAATTTCTTCTCTGCTCTTTGCAATAATTTCTCTCATCCATTTAGATCTTCATTAAATTTTTGAACAAATTCTACTAATTGAGCAAAAATAGGTTGAGAAGTATTAACCTCAGTGTTGAGTGCATCTACAAGAATGTTCTTTGCATCTTCTAGCACTTGATGTTCTCTATTTCTCCCCTCTCTAAGCCTTTATTGCTTAGCTTTCTTCTACAAAATCTCTCCTACTATATGCATTTGATTAGGATTCAAAGTAGAGATATTCCAATTCATAATAACTATATCCTCATCAAGATCAATGTCTTCTTCCTTGTATTTTCCTTTGCTAGAAACCTTAGTACTTGGTTGAGGCTTGCTCTCAACTATCTTTGTACTAACTATTTACATACTTGGAATAGTAACAATAGTGGAAATAGAAGGACTAGTGATAAAAGTAGATATTGCACTGATTGTAGAAATACCTTGTTGCTGAGTAGCCAAAATTGATGAAGGAGGAAGTACTAATTTCTTGGTAGATGAAGTGCTGATCACTTCAGTTAATGAATTACTAAGCTAGATAGGTGCAAGGATTGGTTGAGTGCTTGGATTTGCAATGTTTGTCACAACCAACTTGATAGAAGCTTTCTTTGAGCTTGATGGCTTTAAAGCTTTTCTCAGTGAGTGAGGAAGTGAGGCCATAACCATCACTACAATCTTTCTAGGATTAGTTTCCTCAATGCTCTAAATCTTAGGGAGATTCTCCTTGATGGTTTCATATTCTTTCTCCTCATCATCTTTATTCTTATCAATTGTTTCTTCTACATCATCATTTTCCTTTTCTTCCTTGTCATCTTCATTATCATCTTTATCACTGACATGAACAAAAAAATCACTGTTCTGATTAACATTTTAGATATTCTTCCATGTATTAGTGACATTCCTCACCACATGTTAAATATCATTTATCGGTATCAAGAAAATGGTAAATTTTGAGGTGAGTTTCTCTTCATTATGCTTCATGGACTCTTTCACTTCTTTGCCATTAAGGCTTGGCATGAGCTACCTCAGAGTCTTCTCATATATATCCTTTATAGTTTGCTTGGCATGTTCTCATCTTGGCTTGATTATTTCCATCATTTCATTGGGAATTTGCTAAGAAAGTTGGTAAGGTGAATATTTCCATTTGCCTAGCTTAGACATAATCATGTCTTCAACTTTCTTCTTCTCCTCTAAATTTCTAGTCTCATACCTTAATGATTTGTAATTTTCCATGCTAACTCTGGAATCAATCTCTTTCAAATTCTCTTGAAATGTAGATGGAGGCCATTTGACAAAAAAATCCTCTTCTTCTTCACCCAATTTGAATTTCTTTCTCGATGTTCTTCTTGTGAATACTATAGTAGATGACTTGGTATGTTTGGTTATAATCTCATCTAAATAATTATCTTCTGAAGACAACACAGAAGTACACAACTCTATTTCAGCACATGGTGTCTACATCACTGGAGTTTGCATCATTCATTGAGCTATCATGTTGACAACACAATTATTTTCACTCCCTTTTTAGCACATGTTGTCTACAACACTAATTTGTGTGTTACACCCTTGTAGGCTTATCCTCTCATCATTGCACTTACTTTTGTGCTTAATGGAGGATAACCCATATCCAGTGGACATGTTCTTGGTTATATGACTTATCATGTAGCTAATTCAAGGAATTCTAGATGCATCTCAGAGGCCTTTATATTCAGGCACTCCTAGTGTACTCTAAAAATGCATATTGAATGAATATATCATCATGTTTATCATACTCTCTCTTTATGGTCTATAGTTGTGCTTATGTTTGAGTTCTTAGTTCCTAGGTGAATTTTTCTCTAAGGAAAATTCTTACAAGGAGACATTGAAGAGAAAATAGTTGTAAGCAAAGTACTTAGAACTCTTCTTCCTATTTAGGCAATTAGAGTATCTTCTATTCAAGAGATGAGATGTCATCCAAACAATAAAATATCTTTGGATGCTCTAGTTGGAAGATTGATAGCTTTTGAGTTTGATAACTTTGATAACTATGTTCATAGTTCAAAGGTTATTGAATTTTGAATTTTCTTTTAAAGCTAAACTCACTCAAAGAAAAGGGTAAGAAATCAAAGTCCATTGAATTAGGAAGTGAAGAAGAAGAAACATCAAAAGAAAGTTTAGATAGTGATCTTGAAGTTGTTGAAGCCCTACTTGCGGGGAAGTATTCTAAAGGAAGAGGAAAGTACAAAGTTAAAGTTCGTTTGGCCTACTTTTCTTGTAAAGAAGTTGGTCACATTGTTGCTAGGTGTCCAAATAAGGAAATCAAAGATGAAAAGAAAAGTAATAAGCATAAAAAAAAGAAGGATTCCAAGAAATACAAGAACTACAAGGACAAAGGTAAGAAATCTTATTTTATAGCTAAAGATTTTGATAATAGTGAAGATGAAATGGTATATATTGTTGTGAAAGATGAATTTGATGATGAAGGAGATAATACAACACTTATCTCTCATGTTGGTAAAAATGATATATGGATTATTGGTAGTGGCTGTTCACATCATATGAATAGAGGCAAAACAATATTGTTTAGCACATGGAAAATTATGATGGAGGTAGTGTGAGATTTGGAAATAATGAACCTTGTAACATAATCTACCGAGTGTGGCACAATTGAATAACATTGGATTCAGGGTAGAATGTATGAATGGATAGGCCAAACTACTAGATGGAAAGGGAAACCTAGTTGGATCTGGAAAGAAAGCAAAAGGTAATCTATTTTATCTTGATCTCAATGATTTTTCATGTTTTATTGCTCAAGTAGAAGAAAGTTGGTTATGGCACAAAAGGCTATGTCATGTAAACTTTGATAATCTAGTTAAGATAAGCAAACACAAAAAGAGTAAGAGGTATTCCTAGTTTGAAGAAGCCTGATATGGGTCTTTGCAAGAATTGCCAAATTAGTAAGATGGGAAAGACTAGTTTCAAAAGAAAAAAATTATAGTCAGAAGAAGTCTTGGAAACTATTCATACAGAGTTATGTGGACCTATTGGAATAGAGAGTTATAGTGGAGAAAATTTTTTATTCTTTTTGTTAATAATTATTCTAGAATGATGACTGTAATGTATCTAAAATAAAAATCAAAAGCCTTTCAAAACTTCAAGTGGTATCTTGCAAGAGTAGAAAAGGAAACTAGAAAGAAGTTGAAATTCTTAAGATTAGACAGAGGTGGTGAATTCATCTCCAATGAACTCAATAACTTTTGCATTGAAAGAGGAATCAAAAGACAAGTATTAGCTCCTAGTACACCATAGTAGAATGGTATAGCTGAAAGAAGAAATAGATCTATCATGGATTGTGCAAGAACCCTGATGATTGAAAAGAATGTTGCTCTCAAATACTAGAAGGAAGCCATCGACACTATAGTTTGTACCTTGAATAGAGTACAGTTGAAGAAAGACTCAAAAAAAACTCCTTATCAGCTATGGTATGGCTACAAACCTAATGTAAGTTACTTGAAAGCATTTGGCAACAAATGTTATATCTTGAAAGAATCTAGAAAAGAAAAATTTGATGTAAAAGGTGATGAAGGAATATTTCTAGGATACTCCTATAGAAGTAAAGCATACAAATGTTTGAACTTGTCTACTCAAAAAATTATAGAAAGTGCTCATGTTAGAATTGATGAGTTTGCAAAAAAGAGTGAAGAAGAAAGAAATAAGGAGCTAAAAGATTATAGAATATTTATTTACTATGAACCTGATACCTTGCCAAATCTATCTGAAAGAAAGGAAGCTTCATCTCCCAAGTCCCTAAAATCTCCAATAGTTACTGAGTTGCAGATAGTGCAACCTGAGTTATGATCTAAAGGACCCGAGTCACAATTAGACGCTACTATGCTAGTTCAAACCTAGCCTAATGGACCTAAGTCATTGATAGAAAGACCCAAGCTTGAAACTAAAATTCAAGATGAAGATGGTGGAATTCATTCAAAGCCTAAAGAGTCCATGTTAGCAAGATATGTCAAAAGGCATCATACACCTGATTAGATCATTGGAGACAAATTTGATGGAACAATGATAGAAGAAAATTAAAATGTACATGTTTACTTGCTAAATTTGTACCTAGTAGTGTTAAGGATGCTTTGGAAAATGAAAGTTGGGTTGAAGCAATGAATGAAGAGATAAAATGGATAGAAAAGAACAAAACTTGGACTCTTGTTTCTAGAACCAAGGATAAAAATGTAATTGATACAAAGTGGGTATTTAGAAATAAGCTGAATGAAGATGGAAAAGTTTCAAGAAACAAAGAAATATTGGTGTGCAAAGGCTATTCTCAAGAAGAAGGTATTGATTATGGTGAGACTTTTGCTCCTGTAGAAAGACTAGAAGGTGTTAGAACTTTACTAGCATATGTAGCACATAGAGGATTTTAAGTGTATCAAATGGATATTAAATCTATACTCTTGAATGGAATTCTTGATGAGGAAGTCTACATTGAAAAAATAGAAGGTTTTGTAGATCCTACCAAAAGAGATATGATTTACAAGTTACACAAAGAATTATATGTCTCAAATAAGCTCCCAGAGCTTGGAATGAAAGACTTCATAATTACTTGGTATAGATTGGCTTTCAAAGAAAAAAAGATAACAATAGTCTTTATATCAAGGAAGGACAAGATAAGAAGATTGTGTTGGAAAAAATATTTGTTACTCTATTTACAAGAAATGATGACTTGTGCAAAGCATTTTCAGAAGAAATGAGTAAAGAATTTGAGATGTCCATGTTTGGTGAGATAAAATTCTTTGTTGGATTAAAGATATAGTAGAACAAAAATGATATCTACATCACTCAATCTAAGTATATCAAGGAGATACTAAAGAAATTTGGAAGGGAATATTCAAGACCAGTTGGAACCCCTATGTCTATTGGACATAAGCTCTCCAAAAATGATGATTCCAAAGAAGTAGATTAGACCACATATAGATCAGTGATTGGAAAATTGTAGTATGTAGTATACACAAGACCTGATATTGCTCTAGCATTTGGAATAGTGGAAAGATTCTTAGAAAATCCTAAGGAAAATCACATGATGGCAATCAAGAGAATCATGAGATATCAGAAAGGTACTGAAGACTATGGTTTATGGTATAAACTTGGATGCAATTTGGACTTGAAAGTATTTACTAATGCTGATTGGGTAGGAAGTATTGATGATAGAAAAAGCACTAGTGGTGGAGCATTTTTTCTTGATAAAAGAATAGTGTCTTGGACAAGCAAGAAGAATAATTGTACATCCCAATCCACAATAGACATAGAATATGTGGTAGTAGTAGTTAATTATTCTAACATTGTTTGGTTCAAACAATTGTTGGAAGGAATTAAATTGAGATCAAAGATTCAATAGTCATATACTGTGATAACACCAGTGCAATCAATATATCAAAGAATCTAGTGATGCATACTAAAACAAAGCACATTGCTATAAAATATCACTTCTTAAGAGATTTAGTACAAGAGAAAGAAGTTAGATTGGAATATGGTAATTCAAATGAAAAGATTGCAAACATAGTCACCAAGACATTACCTAGGGATGATTTTTGTATCTAAGAGGTAAGCTTGGGGTCATTCCCCTATTTGAAGTTCACTAAATAAAGTTTAGTTGAAGATCAATCAGTTGGTGCAGAATTGGGAATGACATATTGCAAATGAATCAATTTTTAAAGTACATTAGTATTTATAGAATTATTGTCTTTGGTATGTGTTGTCAAAGAGGGAGAAGTTTACTATCATATCTTTGAGAAATTTTTGGAACCAAAATAAATTAATGAACTAAAGAACTAAAGATGAAGAAGTTTTCCAAAGAAGAAGAAGCTTGTTGTAAGAGGGAGAAAGTTTTGAATGAACTTGGTAGAAGTTGTTGTAGACAAAGAAAGAATTTACAGAAAGAAAGAGCTCATAATGATAGAGGGAGTTCTCAAAGAACCAATGCAAAATTTCATTGTGCTATGACATGTCGTGTTGCCATCAATACTAAAGAGGGAGATTGTTGGATACAATTGATTAATTGTGTATTATCTTTAATGTTACAAAAATTTCATATCATTATTAGTTAGCATATGTTGAGATCACTTAGATAGTGAAGAAAATTTATTGTGTCTATCGAGTGTTCCTATGGTTGCCTAGTTTAGAAGGCCATGTCTACCAAGTTCACTCAGGTGTTGAAGGAAAGTATGCAGAAGATTAGTGTTAACCAAGCTCACTTAGTTAATGAAGGAAAGTTTTATGGAACCAATGCTAACTGAGCTCACTCAATTGCCAAAGGATTTTCATGAGTTTGTAGTGTTAACCAAGCTTTTATTGGTTAACAAAAGAAATTGTTTCTGAGTTACTGTCTACCAAGTTGGGTCGGCTAGCAAAGAATTTTCTTATTTTGGAATATTAAGCTCAATTGATTTATCTATTAATTCTAGCTGACTAAGGTGATGAATATTAATTATTTTAAGTTGTATTTGAGCTGACTTGACAAAGTGGAAGATATAAGTATAAGGTCAAGTTTTGATTTCAAAGTGTGAGTGGATGTGCAAGCACGAAGATGTTATTGAAGATTTAATGATGAGAAGAGCAAGTGAATTTGAAGGATAAGTAGAATATCCTTGTGAAGTAGAAAAGCTATATTCAATCAAGAAGGATCAAGTACAAGCCAAAACAAAGATCTAAAATTGGAAATTCAATTGCATTCAAATCAGTTCATCTCATTGTTACTCTCTAACCATTGTAGCAATAATCTAAACCTCCTAACAGAGTTGGCTTAACAACTATTTGTAAATCCTCTAACAAGGCCACTCCTAATAGGGTGATTAAATCCGCTAATAGGGTTACAACTAATAGTGTGTTTTGTAACCTTTAATAGGGTTGGTTCCTAACATGGATCACTTTAGAAGAGTGAAAACAATAACTAGTTGCAATTAGTGGTTTTTCCCAAATTGGGTTTCCATGTTAAATCTTGGTGTCAAATGTGTTCATGCTATTTTCCTTTATGTGTTTTCAGCTAAGTTAAAGTAATGGTAATCACTGATAACATCTAAAGTTTATATTTTAAGTATTTATCAAGCTCATTTAGTTATTACTAAGTTAGAACATTTTATGTGCCTTTACCGAGCTTCAATAGTCTTCAATTTTTAGTTTACATTTTTGTACTGACATCTAAGGGATCTAAGATTTATTTTAGTAGTAATTGATTCACCCCTCCCCTCTTGATTGAAACTAACATTGTACATATAGCATCCTCATCGAAATTATATGCTTCTTTTGTCTTGAAATTGCGATGTCTGGTTCTATTTAAAATATATATATTATTGATTAAAATATATATAATTGTACTCATGAGTTCTTAGCTTAGATACATTGAGCCTAGAATCTATACTTGCATGGGTGATTGCAAGTAAATTTCTTAATGATATTACCTATAGACTCTCTATCATGTATATTTCTTGAATATTTTTGTTCATGGATTGTTGTGTTGAACAATTATATCAAGCAAGGTACTATATGAGTCTAGAGAAGCTTGATGAACATTGGCCCTACTCTAGAGATCATTGATGAAATTTCTTTCCCCCAACCAAAAACTTGTCATTTTCATACTTGGACACCCATTAACATGACACAATATCTTTTCCCTAATTTAGCTAATCTTTTCATGTTGGGCCAGAAGGTTATCTATTAACTATTTGTCATTGATATAATGAGATTCCCTATTGCAAAAAACAATATTGAAGAGTAGAAACTATATTTGATCTGCACTATACTTATCCTAGAAACAATATAACTATTCTTATTCTTTGTGCATAATTGACCACTACAAATAATTTTTATTATTGGTCCAATGATCAATCATATCATAAATTATTTGTTATAAAGAGGTCACCATCATGTTTTTATATTTACAATTTTCATGTGATCATTATCTCTCTTCCAATGGAATGGGTTGGAGATAACTAAATAGAATTTGCTAGCATCTTAAATATTATAGACCTAATCTTAAGATTTCAAAGTCATTTAGAAAATCATTAGGAAAATCCCAAAATTTGTGAGGTATAAATACTCACAATTTATACTCTTTTATATTCTAAAAAAATAAAATTAAGATGCAAATCTTGAAATAAGTAAAATAGATTTTCAATGTCTAAAGGAAAATAATAAAATTGGATTTTGGTAAATTTGAATTTGGTCTGACTTAACAGGTCTTATACATTACCAAAAGGTCTTGGTTATGTTCATTTTAGAAAAACACTATATCTCCAAGTGTATTGCAAGGAAATAATTTTGTAGAATGTAAAATTATTTGTTGATCTCGGATTGATTTTGACAAGTGAGTCTCAACACACTTAAGCCATTTACTCAATTCATGTTGAACAAGTAATACATGTTGAGCACAACATGTTAATATTAGACCATGCCAAGTTGAAATGAGTGTTGAGTCACTCATGTGCTGAGTCATTTAGGTTCTAAGTAGATAGACCATGTCAAGTGATTCAGGAGCCAAGTAAACAATGGATATTGAGTAATGCAGGTGTTGAGTCACAGTATATAGAATAGTGCATGCCAAGCATCAGAGACTTCATATGCTGAGTGACACAATTTGTACATATTTGTTTGTAATGGTAGAAACAACTATGTAAACCATTTTTGAGCCAACTTAAAGATAGATTTTGATATTTTGGAGATAAGGACAAATCTATATTTGGATTCCCTATGCTATTACATGCAACCAATTAGAAAATGAGAAGGATTAAGCAAAAAAATGGATGAATCTTAGCCATAGATTCATACCTAACCCTAAGGCACCAAAGTATTCTTAAGGAGGAAAAAGTTCTAAACTCTTCATGAAGAAAAGATAGAGGAGTGAATGGTATGGAGAGTTAAAGGAGTGAACAAGATAGTTTGCAGAGCATTCAAGGTGACTTAGAACTTATAGACTGAAATGTAGAATCACATAGAGATGAATAGAGGATAGAGAAAAGGATACAACATTGAGAAATTTACTCATGAAGGATCAATAAGATTATTTTTTAGAGGTGATCTATTATTAGGCAAGCAAGCATAAATTGCATGATCTAAGCTAAGACATTTTAACAGGTGATTTCAGTTAAATCTCTTAACAAAGTAGTCTTAAAAGGCTCTATGAAATGCTTTAACATGGTGCTTAGTTGTAAGTTAAAAACCTCTAATAAGGAACACTTCTAATAGGGTTTTGAAATCCTCTAACAAGGTGAGACCTAATAGTCTTTGTAAGCCTTTAATAGGGCAGACCTTTTACAAGGTATGTCATGTCTCATGGTCAAATCATTGTAACCTTCATTAGATACAATTTATTACTATAGTAGTGAAGATCTTTGGGTGTCATCCCCACCCTAGTTTTATCTTCTCACTTGAAGGGTTTCTAGGTAATCATATCTGGTGTTATGGGTGTGAATGCTTACATGGTTATATGATTTAGATGCATATGATTTACATGCTATTTTAGCTTACTTATGCATGTAATGAATGAATGGTGAAAGTTTTATGGGTCCAAGTTTAAATTACTGATTCACCCCCCACCCCCCTCAGAAGTTTACTCTTTCCTCTTATAATTCCAACAATTGGTATTAGACCCAAGTTCTTTGAAAGAGAAGCTTTGTAGCTTTGAGGAAAGATCTTGAAATGGAAGTCTACAAGTTGGGAAAGACTATTGAAAACTAGGAGATTGAAATACATCTTATACTACATCAACTAAATGAGGCAAGAGAGGAACTAAAGAAATCACCGAAGAGAAGGAAAGAGATTTCTATTGTGGAGAATGACATACTATACAATGAGATAGACACTACCAAGCTATTTGTAGATGGTGACTCTAATGAATTTGATGAAGCAGTTGCAGATCTAGTGGAAAAGAATAGAATCTAAGCTGAGGAAATTAGAAATCTCAAGCTAGAGAAAGAATCACAGACTATATTCCTATGTGAGGTGACTAAACAAAAGAAGGCTATGGAAGACAAAGCCATGATTGAAGAAGACATAAGAATTCTATCCAACAAGTTGGAAGAGATTCAATAGAGTTAACCAAGATTTCCAACATGCAATTGGATACTCTAAGTCAAATGATGAATGCCAACTATGAATTGAATGTCAAGGATATTGAGATAACTAAATTAAAATTGTAGAATGAACAATTGTAGAGTGACCTAAAGAGAGAAAATGGATTTTCTAAAACTCTCAATAAGCCAAATAAAGCCATCAAATACTTTGAGTAGTTACTGAGATCTCCTAGATCTAACAATGATACATCACAATTGGGTTACACAAGCACTAAAGAAGAAGAATCATCCAAAGTTGCATAAGAAAGGAACACCAAAGGTAGAATCCAAACCTACTTGTCATAATTGTGGTAAGAAAGGACATACTACTAATATGTACAAGAGAAAAAATACAAATCATAATGTCAATCCTAAGAACATGACTCATTGCCATAAGTACAACAAGCATGGTCATCAGGCACATGCATATAGAACTAGGACCATGCATAAATAAAGATTTGCATGATACTACTACAATTGTCAGAAGTATGAACATAGAGCTTTTAAATGCAGATCCAAATCCATGTGGTCATCAAACAAGTCAACAAAGGTAAGAAACAATGGGAACTCTTACAATTGGGATTATAACACAAGATATAGTTGTCATTATTGTCAAGAATATGGACATGTTTCTGAGAATTGTATTAGGACACACTTTAGCGAGAATTACAAGGATGGTTGAGTCAAACTACATGTTTTAGCTATTTGAAGACTGGTCATGTCAGTAAATATTGTCCAACTAGGTCAAAGGCACCAAGTTGTGAATTTGATAAAGGTAAAGGCAAGGTAAGTGTTGAACACATCAGAGATGTGATGAATAAGACATGGAAAATGAAAGATGTTTACAACACATCAAATGGAGAAGGAATCACTTTACCCAATGGGTCAGGTGATCACACCTCATCAAACTAGGCAAACAAGAGGTATGTGGGAATGATATTTAAAGGTTATATCATACATCAGTTCCAAAAGGATATAATACTAAAAAGACTAAATTAGCATGAATAAAGATGCAAGATGTTGTTATAAATCCAAGACAAATCTTTAAATATTTTATTTTTTTGCTAAGTATGAAACATTTCCTATGTATGTCGAGTGGAATGTTAGTTGATGTTGAGCTGCTAGACTATCTAGTTGATGCCGAGCTCCTAGTTGATACCAAGTGGTAGAAATATCAATGGATGTTGAGTGAATCCAAAATTGGTTATTGGCAAGCTTACAACTGTGTAAGCACATAGCATGAAATGCAAGGTTTTTGAAGGGTATATGATTGATTTGAGCTCATTTTTCATCATTTTGAAATCAAGAAAGTGTAAGAAGAGCCAATAGTGACCTCAAATTTGTTAGAAGCAATTACAAAAGATTTGAGTAGAGATCCATCATCAGTTTGATAGATTTTCAAGGTATTTATTAGAAGCCAAGCTACATAGTTTCAATTTTCACAAACCCTAGTTCAAAAAATGTTGAAGGGAAAGAAGTTATAAGTGTTCAGCTAGTTAGTAATGAAATTAAGCAACCTATATTTAAGTCCATTCCTAACATTTCCTATAAACAAGACCCTTATGGTGCATTTTCAATGATTCCGCCAAATGTGATAATAGTGCAAGATGTGAGGAAATGCTATAATTACAAGATAGGAAGCATTGGAGACATGGAAATAAGAGCTGCATATAAAAAATTGTGTAAAAATGGTGTCTTGAAAGAGGAATACAAAATTGTTGAGAAAAAGGGTTTGACACAAGCCCTAGATTTTTTGAATGTATTTAAGACTGACTGGATAAGAATTGTCCTAAACCAAATTCATGATGGCTCCTTGTGGCTCAAAGGAGGACAAATCAAAATAACCAAGAGAATAATTCATAGGGTTACTAGCTACCCAACCCTAAATTTTCCAAAGACACTCATGAGTGATTCCAAGGAAGTGATCTAGAAGAATACTGTAGTCTGGAATAAGAGAGGTATGACTATAGATACCATCACTGATCCATTGCTAAACTTTTCTATATGGGTAATCTCACATAATGTCTATCAATCCAGTAGATTGAATAGTCTATCCTACATAGCTATGAATGTTGGTTATAAAATTGTCAAGAAAGATCATACATATGATCTAGCAAAAATTCAGCTACAACAACTAATGGAGAACCTTTTATTTATAAGGAAAACGAAGAGTGCACAATGCAAGTTTGGTTCTATGCTAGTTTGTATATTCTTTTATGTATAGAACACATTTCCCTCATTTGGTACTATAGCATGGAAGACAAGTAGATCAATTTTAGTTTAGGTTAATGAGTACATTAAGCAATTAGGAGAAAACTTTGAAACTATAGTGACTAGTTACTTTGAAGATTTTAACAAGTCAATGAAGTAAAGACTCAAGATTCCAGTTTCCTTAGTGGAGAAGTATTATAATGATGTATGTTTTCTTGTTGATGCTAACTACACATTTGTGCAAGTTGCCACACTAAGGGTAAGATGGTTAAGACCCTTAGGTTATGAGGTAAATGTAGATGAAGCCTCAATAGCCATAACAAAACTACTTGTAGAGGAAGTAGATAAGCCTCTAAAGTCTTTGGAAACTATGAGATGGTGAAATCAAATATTGTCATGGAATTAAAAATTGCCTCCACAATCAAGAAGAAGAATAAGATGGTTAAGTTAAAAGCAAAGTTTGGAGAAGGAACTGAAGAGGAAGAGGATGAAGAGGAAGAACAAGCACAAGCACAAGAACCTCTAGCTTTGACTCAAGGCATGGGAGAAGATAATGAAGAAGAGGAGACTACAGGTGCTAAGGGAGAAGAAGCCAAGGAAGTACCTACCACTACTGATTTAAAGAAGAGAAAGGAAAAGGCACAACCAGTGGCAAAGGAAAAGAAAGTTTTAAAACCCAACCAAGCCAAGCCTCCTGCACCTACCACTAGAGCTAACACAAATGAAACTACACAAAAGGCCAAAGAAAAGACCAAGAAGACTGAACAAGGAGGCCAAGAGCATAAAAGATAGAGAAGGAAGTATGTGACAGCTAGATTCTGATGAAGAAAAGAAAAAATTAGATGACAACAATTAATTCAAGGTGTAAGTCACAATCCTCTCTTTGATCTTGAGAACTTATGTAAAAATGTCAAGAGCAATGTAGATTTATCTGCTTTTAGACATATTGACTTTGATAAATTGGGAAAAGAAGAAAAAAACCAAGTGGAAGAGGCATTATATTCCATGATATCAAAGTTTAAGAAGACCCCACTAGAATTTTCCAACAAAATACCAAAAGATTTATATGATATTTTTGAGCAAAAGTAGAATTATTGTTTAAATTTGGAAAGATAGATCAGGGAAACAACATTAGCCCAAGTAATGCTAGAGTTGACAAAAGGAAAAAATGCTAAGGCTATCAAGAGATATGCAATTAGGTTCACACCTAAATATAGATCATTTAAAATTCTCCAAAATAACATTGAAGATGTGGTAAGGAAATCAACTCAAATAAGAAAACTTATCTATAGGTTGACCACTATGAAGCAAGGAGAAACTAATTCTTTAGAGGGTAAACATGGTGATAAGGATGATGATAATGATGATGAAAAGGAAAATGATAACAAGGAAGATGATAACAAAGATAATATAGTTGGGGAAGAAATAGAAAAGCAAAATGTTGACAAGGCAATAGCTGAGCAATAGAAAGATGAATAGTGTTCAGGACAGACAAGTGCCAAGTATTAGTCCTCCCCATGACACAACCAAGACCTCTAAAGCCATAATTGTTAAGGATGTTTCTAATGCATTAGCTTATAACATCAATCCACTTACTGTAGAAGATCTAAAGAGGATATTGGATTAGTCCACACTTTAAGCCAAATAATGTAGCAATCCAGTTTTGATTAGCGTAGAAGAATTGTAGAAGGTAGTGACTAAAGTCACAAGGGAGAAGGTGAATCCACATGAACCACCTTCAATCATCCCTTTAGTTACCAATGTAAAACCTTTGGTTTAAAGAAAATTAGACACATCCACCAAGGTTGATACATGTGTTAAAATTGATACAATTGAGAAGAAGGAAGAAGAGGAAGACACCACTACATGTCAACAATAGGAAATAGGATAGATAAATTCATTTGTACCTATAATATAGGAATAAGGTGCTAGCCAAGTCATAGTGATAGACTAGGGTAAGTTGAAAGAGAGTGAGCAAACACCAAAGGTGAAGGAACAAGTGGCCATCAAAGCACTAGTAGCCCTACCAACATCTACCACTCCTTCTATTCAAACTCTTCAAAGGACAAGCACAAAAGCCATTCCCTTGTAGATTTTAGGGCCCAACCTAAGCTCATTAAAGGTAAAAAAGGTAATCCATTATGGAGACATAAGCTTTGATGAAGAAATTTTTATTCCAAAGTATGACTAGATACTATGACATTGGAGAAAATAGGCATTTTGCAACAAGCCTTAGAAAGGAAAAAACATCAAGAAATGCTTAGGAGAGAACTTAGGCAGAAGCAAGCACTTTAAGATATAAAGGACATCCCTTTAGATGCATTTAGTTTGCCAACTCCCGAAGAGATCAAGCCACTCATAGAACAACTGAGTGATATAGTGGAAAAGGTCACTAATGAAGACCTTGATAAAAATGCAAAACTCTTAGAATGGTCTAAAAAGAAGTTTCAAGGAAAGGTAAATGAGAAAATATCTAGTGAGATAGCACTACAACAAGTTGCATTAGCAACAAAGGTTGAAGATGTAAAGAAGGTACTTGAGAATATATTCTCACTATACACAAAACTATGCAATCCTACACTCTTCACCCATGAGACCAAAAGTCTCATTCCAAGTCCATAGAGTAAAATATCCACATTAGGTGCAAGCCTACCATCATATCTAGCTCAGAGTGAGAAGTATTTTAGAAAATTTCTTTATACATAGAGTTAGTTAGCTATCTTAACAATAGATGAGGCTAATATTAGAGCCAAACTAACAAGTATTTAGGCTACCCTCACCCTTCATATGGAGATAATGCACAAGGAGCTAGGCTATGCCGAGAATTTATTAAAGAAAGGCCCCAATCTTTCTACTTTAGATGGTCTAATGCACCTTGTTGTCAAGCTTGCAATCCAAATTAAATCATTAGATGTTACTTGTGATAATTGGGATGCAACTCTAAGGATAATAATGGATGTCCACAAATCCTTTTTGGACAAACACACCATAGGTGTATAACCCATTTGACATAAGTGTAAGAAAGGGGGAGATAAAGATAAAGGAGGAGATAGAGAATATGAAGCTAGAAAATATAAGGGAGATATGATATGGGGGAGTATGAACAAAAGAGAAACAACAAAGAAAGGGGGAGCATAGTAGCAGAGATATATCATTGGGGTGATATGCATTTTTGGAGAAAAAGCAACAAATAGATACAGATATTAGCTAAGAGAGAGCATATCAAATGAAAGAGTATCAACATTACAATGTATTGAAGTCAAAGTGTAATAGCAGAGATACACTTATTCAAAGAGGAACATAGATTTTGGATATTAGGACATATCTATTAACTCAGGGGGGGTTATCAAATTTTGAGGTATACAAGTTAGTGCAAAATTTTTGAAATTTTGAAGTTTTGTATATATCTCAAGTCATGGATATGTTATGGTTGAGGGATTATAGTTGAACATGAATATTCAAGTGTTTTTGACACTCATGTCAAAGGGGGAGATTATTGATCTTAGATTGGTTTTGACAAGTGAGTGCCAACACACTTGAGCCATTTAATCAGTTCATGCCGAACTAGTAATACATGATAAGCACAACATGTAAATATTGGACCATGCTGAGTTGAAATGAGTGTCAAGTCACTCATGTGACGAGTCACTCAGGTGTTGAGTGATCTAGGAGTCAAGTAAATAGTGGATGCTAAGTAATATAGGTGTTGAGTCACAATATACAAAATAGTGCATGCCGAGCATCAAAGACTTCATATGCTAAGTGACATAGTTTTGACATATTTGTTTGTAATGGCACAAACAACTATGTAAATAATTTTTGAGTTAACTTAATGATAGATTTTGATATTTTGGAGATAAGGATGAATCTGTATTTGGATTCCCTATGCAATTACATGCAACCAATTAGAAAATGAGAAGGATTAATTGGCAAAATGGATGAATCTCAGTTGTAGATTCATACCTAACCCTAAGCCACCAAAGTCTTCTTAAGGAAGACAAAGTCCTAAACTCTTTATGAATAATGGATAGAGGAGTGAATGGTATGGAGATTTGAAGGTGTGAACAAGATAGTTTGTAGAGCATTCAAGGTGACTTAGAAGTTATAGTGTGAATTACAAAATCAGATTGAGACGAACAGAGGATAGAGAAAAGGATATAGCATTGAGACATCTAATCATGAAGGATCAATAAGATTATTGTGTAGAGGTGATTTTTTATTAGGAAAGCAAGTTCTAATCATAGGATCTATGCTAAGACATTTTAACACATGATTTTAGTTAAATCTCTTAACAGAGTAGTCCTAATAGGTTGTATGAAATCCTTTAACATGGTGCTTACTTAGTTGTAAGTTGAAGTCTGCTAACAAGGCACACTTCTAATAGGGTGTTGAAATCCTCTAAAAAGGTGAGACTAAAAGTATTTGTAAGCCTTTACCAAGGTAGACCTTTCACAATGTAGATCATGTTTCATGGTCAAACCATTGTAACCTTCATTAGATACACTTTATTACTATAGTAGTGAAGATCTGTGGGTGTCATACCCACCTCAATTTTACCTTCTCACTTGGAGGATTTTTGGGTAATCATATTTGGTGTTATGTGTGTGAAGGCTTACATGGTTATATGATTTAGATGCATATGCTTTACATGTTATTTCAACTTACTTATGCATGTAATGAATGAATGGTGAAAGTTTTATGGGTTCAAGTTTAAACTATTGATTCACCCCCCTCCTCCGTTAGAAGTTTACCCTTTCCCCTTGTAATTACAACATCATTAATGCAAAACATCAATTATAAAAAAATAAAATAAAATTGATGATAAAGTGGAAAATGACAAGAAAATAAACTACCTAGTTTGAATCTAGAAGTTCAAGTTAACAATAACAAATTTGTAAAATAGAAGTGTGAATTTTATGAATATAATTTCTGAATCACAATTATTGAAAGGACACAACACCTTTGGTTAAAGAAGGTTGGGATGTTGATAGCAACTACATGTCTAAGGCATAGATCTTGAGCCAACCAAAGTGGTAACTCTACTTTTGTACCTGCTTCTACCTATAATCATTTCCATTGCATGAACATCACCCACCAATTTACAAGGAAACAAACTTCGTTGACTTCATTAATCTCATGAGCACAAACATATTCAAACCTTGTTGGACTCACTCAAGCTCTCTTGATTTATGGCTTTGATCTTTGCAATGAGTAAGCAGAAGCAACTAATATTTAATATTTTGTAGAGGAATAAGCTATATATATATATATATATATATATATATATATATATATATATATATATATATATAAAATCTCAACTAGTTGGAAATCTTTGTTTCCAATAAGTATTCTACTTGTTCTAATTAATAAGACATGCCATTGTCTGATCTATTGTAGTTGTTGGTAGATTCCATTGTATTTTCGGTGGGTTGTGAAAGCATACCCATTTTTGGGCATTGTGATCTATTTCAGTCAATTGGGTTTATTTATGTGAAATATTCCTCCCTCTTTCCTATGAAGTTTCAAGAATTCCTTGACTCTATTATTGCATTTAATTAAACATTCATCCTTCTACTTTAGAATGGATGCTACTCTATTTTGGGGTTGAAAAAATGTTTTTCCCCTTTTTTTTTTTTCTATTACATACTTTGCAGTTAATATTACATATTTTATTTTCTAGGGGCTATAGAGAATGATGATTTGAATTTATGTATTTCAACCTTTTCTCTGCCATTTTTGCTAGTTCGTAGCTTATGCTCTAGAGATTATTTGTATACTCATTATTAGTAGTGAAGGCCTCTATTGTTTTGTCCAGGGATTAATTTTGTGAGACTCTTATTGATAATTTTTTCCATAGATCTAAATTCATCACTATTATTGATATCATAGTCAGATGTGCTAGAGTTAAATACATTTCTTGGCACTTCTTTCTAACTTCTATCTTCATAAGAAGTGGTTAGGGATTCCTTCTTCTAAGTTATTATAAAATTCTTCATTGTTTAAAAACTCAAATTTTTCTATTATTTTCTTTGTAATGATTTATAGGAGTATCTGGGAACAAAAGAACCTTGTAGAGAACATGGCATGTCTAGGCTCATGTACTACAAATTTCACATCGTGATAAGGGGTCCCTTGCCAAGTAGTAGCTTATCAATTAGAAAATTCAAAATGCTGGTATAAAAATTTTTTGATGAGAATACATAACCATATTCCTCACATCTATCACAATCTCCATTCAATAATTCTTGCATTGATAAAGTATGAAACAATGCCTACTGAAGGAAATTGTTGGTCCAATGTTGAACAATGACACTTGATATTTAGAGAATCAAAATCAATTACAACTTAAGAATTCTAATGACAACCAACAAGGTGAAGATATTACCATTAATAAGTCACTCTCAATAGCTTAAATAACTATTGAATTAGAAGTCACTGTCATGGAGTGATAGTCTAGATATCTATGCATTTAGTGTGTTATACAATTCATAGTATACAAAAAATTAAGGATTAAAGGATCTTGTGAAAATGGATTCGTAACAATATAATTAGAAATGGTTATATAAAAAAACCACATTTGAATTAGTAGCTCTAGGCACTTCCTAGGTTTCCTATGATCTTTAGGATCTAGAATTTCCAATAGGGGATGGCGATCTCCTCATGTTTTTAAAGAAATAATATTGCTTCTACGCCAAGTGGAACCTCCTCCAGACACTAATAATACCTCATTTCTACAAACTCCATGGCTCAGTAATGATAGTTACAAGGAAATATCCAAACAACATTAAAAAATTCACATTCCTTCCTAAAGCTTCCAATTATTATTGATAATGTGCATTCACACTCTACCATTTATTACGAGGAGTGCATATTATGTGAGATATATTTTTGTGCACTATATTTGTGAGAATGATAAGAGAATGATGGTTTTTGACAGATTTGAAAGAACATGTATCATTTGTTCGAAAAAAATATTGCTAATTACAAAAAAAATCCATGGTCAAAAAGTGCAACGTAAACATAGAAGAGGTAACTTACTATTTTGTGCTAATGAAAGAATGGTGATTTGGATCTTTTTTTGAAACCTAAAATTAGTTTGCTACCCAATCTTGGACGAAACTATCACTTAAATTCTTGTACATTTTCCTTAATGTGAAGCATATTAATCATAGTTATAAATCAAATAATTGAGAAAAATCTAAATCTAAATACATATCTTTAATTTAATTAGGAATATAAAAAATTGAAGATTGAAGAGATGGCTTACCTAGATTGGTTAGTAGTGAAATAATTCTTGTTTTTTTAATACTGGGGGCTCTTGCATAGAAATTGAAATGACACTTTCAAAACTTATCTCAAGAAAAATATCTCCATATCATCAAAAGGAATGCTCTTTTATATCTAGATTTAATTATTTAAGTTGTAGGAGAATCAGTAAGATGCAACATCTAGCTATGTAACTAGTTCAAGCTAGATATACAAGACATTACCCCTATTAACTTGCATGTTACAATGATCTCATGTTTTAGGAATGTTGAGATATAGATGTACAGAGAAAAACAAAGAAAAAAAGAAAAAAACCACTATTATTTGTAATCTATAAATGTTACTTTTTGAGGGAAAGAATAAGGGCGTGCTATAGTGAGACTACAATAACAATCTACAAGAATGGATCAACAGAAAGCATTAAAATCATTATTATTCAAAAAAATTACTTAAAAATAGGGTAAAATTTAAGAAAGCTACCTCCAAGAAAAGATATAAAATATTGGTGAATCTTTCATTATTTTGAAAAAATAAAATTATTTGGCGAATCTCTCAATTTTTTATTCTAAATATGATTAATATTGCTGATTATTTTCAAATAATAATATTTTATATAAAATATTGATGAGTCTGAATAATAATAGGAAGTTCATTAATCACCATGGAATATTACAAATAAAAATTGAACATTTTTTTACCTCATGGAATATTATGAGGATCGTTACATATACTTTAAATAAATAGTGGAAACTAAATATTGATGATATATCACTAAAGTAACTAATAATTATGATAATTATTGGTTAGTAAAATTTGATATCTCCAATAAATATATTATATTTAGGTGACTTAAATCTAATCATGTAACGAATATTGTGGCAAATTTGAGTTTAAATTCTAAAATTAGTCAATTTATGAATATTAGCCACTAAAAAATACCCTAATTAAAACCATATGATTGCCATGCCAGAACTATATTGAAGCAGATGAATAAACATACTTTACTACCATAGATATAATAGAAGATATTAAAACTATGCATCATAAATGGAACTGTACCTCATATTCTTTAAACTCATGGCCTTCAATCATTAGAACACTATGTTCAACACTTGGGGGAGGATACAAAAATTCTTGAGATATCCCAACTAGGAATCAACCATATTCCAAACAATGTTGTGACTAGCTATTCTTTTTGCTAGAGTAACTATCACCTAGCCCATTTTGGACAAGTAAACCATTTCTCATGTGTTATAGATTTTTGGTGCTAGATATTTTCCATGGATAGTTGGCCTTAGAAATTTTTATTTTTTTTAGTTTAGTTTGAGCTTCACTTGGTTTCAAGAATAGTTTAATATTCTCTACTTAACAAGGCCAACCACATGAAGGTGGAAGCTCATTTGGCCCCTCCCCCCCACCCTAACATCAGTCTAAATTCCCCTTTAACATCTAATAACATTCATTCATTCAACCATTTTTGAAATATAACATTCAATCATTATAATCACATGATAACATTCATTAACACATAAAATTCATTGACACACAACATTCATGAATAATTCATTAACACATAAAATTCATTAACATCATTTCCTTTTGGGCTTCTAAATTTTTTTTTTTTTAAAGAATCTTATAGGAGGAATATCAATGTCCTTGTCATTCCCCCCATCATTCCTCTCCTCTACTAATTCTAATACCAACAGATGTATCCTCCCCATATATTCAAGAACAAGTTGCTGCTGCACCAAAGGGGAGTCTGCGCAAAAATAACAACATCATGAGTTAAATTCAAACCATTTATATTAGTGAATTACATGTATTTACTTAAGTAAAAGGACTATAAATCAAAAATATTATTTAAATAAACAAGACATAGATTTTATTTACCTGAATGTGCCACATGATCTACATGGTGATCAGTCTAAACATCCTCTAGCAT
This sequence comes from Cupressus sempervirens, assembly GCA_028749045.1. Lineage (NCBI taxonomy): Eukaryota > Viridiplantae > Streptophyta > Pinopsida > Cupressales > Cupressaceae > Cupressus > Cupressus sempervirens. The sequence continues at coordinate 498,948,090 of CM053793.1, read as the reverse complement.
TCATTCAACATGGCATTTTGTATCCTCTAAAATATATTCAAAAAAGGTTATACCAATTTTAATTTAAGATGGTAAATTGTATTAATAATTACATAATTATTTTTAAATAACAAATGAACACCTCTATTGACACTATGATACACATCAAGGGCTTCATCATGTGGCATAGGATCTGTATTATAGTTAGGAGGCTACATTGCAATGTCATGCACACATTATTATCAAATAGATTATTGCTCAAGTATCCAATTTTTATTTTTATTTTTCATATATACCTATTCACATGATGTAGGGGGCTCTTGGGTTGGGTCAATGGAAGCTTGGCATAGGCATTCAGCAATGGCTTGATAGCCTTCCTTGAAGGCAATTTTTTGGTGTTCTCTCGTGGCCTCTAAATTAAATTCAGAGCCCTGCATTTTTTGATTAAACAAAATTATTTCCATTTTATAAATATTTTTTTTTATGAATTTATTTACTCCTACTTATAATTCGTGCTTTAATTTTTGAATATCCATCAGAGCCAAGTTTGTGTTGCCCAATCTTTTGTAGCATGGCCTTTATTTCCTTTGACATATCCTATAAACTATGAAAAGTTTGAAATATTTTAGATGATATAGATATAAAGATGCCTAATTAGTGCATTATTACATTGTACTAGTAGTTAATACTATTGCATACCTTCTTCTCTCATTTGCAGGTGTAACTCTTCTTTTAACATCCATTTTTTCATTTGCATCCAAAATGAAGTCATTCTAATCCCTCACTGAAATAAAGAGAGGATGCTCATACTTTGGATTGTGGATGAGACTCCTTCTATAAGAGTCCCTCACAATTTTCAGATGTTTTGCAACTTTTTCCAAAATTTTGTTCTCAAAAATATTACCAAACTCATGCTCTAAATCTTTAATGAATTGATATTTTAATTTTTTTTCTTGCAAGTTCCACCTTTTAAGAAAAAATACAAAATTTTTAGATAGAAAAATTAACTAAATTTGTGTACCTTGAATATACTATAAGAAAATTTTTGTACCTTATATGTATGGTAGGCCTAAATATCTTCAGTGCATGGTCATAAAGCATCTTATAAAAGAAATTATTTCTTGCAAAAAATGTCATCAGATCATCAATCCAAAACTTGTTATGAATAGGTAAATGCATATTATAATACAATTGTTAATAATTTAAAAGTTCGTAGAAGTTTACAACATTTCAAAGGCATCAATTCATTGTCGTCAATCAACAATGTTGTCTGCATAGCTTTTGTGCTAGAAACATGAGTGGATCTAGGAAATGATGGTGAATTATCACCTATCAAAGTACTATGATCTGTATCTGGCATTGCAAACATTGGAAATGTATTTGCTACTAGATGTACCCATGATTAAAACACAAATTATCAAAGCATAATTAACAAAAAACAAAATATAGAAAAACAAGGATTTACTAGGCATAGACCATGAAGGCATTGATGTTTGCATGGCCCTTATTGTCGACATTGCAATCAACAATCTCTATTGGACCTCTGTTGACCTTCTAGGAGTCTCCTGCACTTGATGACCTAGTGAATAATACATTGTTAACAAAGACATTCTGATATAATAAAAGTAAGAGTTAAGAAGTTTTTGAATGTTTGATCAAAGAAAAAATTCCTTGTAACCTATCAACTTGAGGATTATTTTACCTAAGGTAGGTGGAGCTTCCCTAGTACTAGCCTCACTGTGATGTCTTGGACTAGGCACTTGAGTTTACAAAAAATCCTGTAACAAGAACACATATATATTTTAGTTCACAACATAAAATCAATCTTTATTGAACTTTTGTGATAACTAAATATTCATTACTAATTACTTCAAAATGATGTGCTATAGCCATCAATTCCTATTGCATCTTTAGCACCTCCTCTATTGGATTTGGATCTTTGAAAATGCTCATAATTTCTAAATTGATTTTTTTCAATTTTTTCCTCATCATATATGTTAAATTAGGCACTTCTTTGATATCATCATTAGAAGGGGTAGGTGCCTTTTTTGTTGTAGGTTCTTGTCCCCAATCCTAAACATCAAATTGTGAAAGAAATATTAATAAAACTTTCATAAAACCTCCAAAACCCTAAATAAAATAATATAATAATCAAGGTTTCATTCTAAAGTATCGAGTACTCAATGGAGAGCATCATAGCTAAGGATGTTGATTAAGATTTCTAATTATTTTTTTCATTTTTTTGTTTGCACATCAGCTTGTTTTTTATCAAGCTTAATTCAATGCCTAATCAATTTAAGACTTTGAAATAATATTGATTAACAATAAACTTTATCACTTTTCAAGTCAAAAGTGTATCATTTGTAGTATGTCATTGTCATATTATTTATGAACTTCTTGTTCATGTTTAAAGTTTTCCTTCTCTGTTATGAATCTAAATAGTTATCATATATTATTATTACAAACATACAAAAATCTGAAACTGAAAACAATACATTGCATTAACAAACTTTATTAGTATTATTGTTTAAAAAAAAAAAATTTCATGACTCATAATTTCAAATTTTCTATGAATATAAAAGTATAATTAAATATTAAGTTTGATAATGAAGTACCCCAATCCCCTATTATGAAAAATAGCAATATCGGTACCAATAGCCTATGTACCCAAAGTACCCCTATCCCCGTGCAACCTCGATAATAATATAACATTCTTCAACTATCTAATTTGTACAATTTCAATAAGGTTTACCATGGCTAAAGAATGGGTAGGAGGAGCATCCTCATGGCCTCTATCCCATGTTTGATCCATATCATCTTGTGACAAAGATTAAATATAAAAACTTCAACCAACTGATCCTAGAGAAAAAAAACTTATTAATAAAATGGTATATAGTACTTACCACCCTCATGATAGTAACTTTGTTTGTATCTATGTGATTTAAATGGTAATCTATTAGTAGTTCTTCCTTGCACTTATTGATTTTATTGCACATACAAAAACTTGATTCCCCTCACATGCTTCAAAAATGCAATTGGGTTGCTTATTAGTTGAGGAAGGTCATGTACTATTTATAAAACCCACAGTATTACCTATTACTTTTGGTCTCCCATCAAGGTACGCAGAAAATCTTTTACTTTGATCATTTTCTTTCCATTGTATATAATTTTCTAATAGTGCATACCTATGCATAATTTTTTTATTTATTGAACAATCAGTATCCAATCATTGTAATTGTAACAGGGACCAACATACTTCATAAATTCAACAACTTTGTTGTAACATACCTTTATCCCATCCATAGAAAATACCATGTAATGAGGATGGAGCTATGCGATATATCCTCTCATTAACACAAAATTCAGTATTAATTGGAGGTAGCTCATTAGATACCTATTATTTCTCAATATGTGTGTACTAAAAGGGCACCTTGATGCCACCTTTGTTCTCATCATCATAAGAACATGACCCCCCTTTAGCAAGGAAAAAATGCATGCATTTATTGAATTTTTTTCTAATCTTTTGACCTCTAGTTGATCTCCCCATTTTAGTCGTAGTACATGTAGAACTTTCATCTACCATTCACTCATTTCTCTCATTTAATGTAGATAGATCTAACAAGTACCTATTTGGTGGTCCCTATAATCCATCAAATGAGATATTGTCACATCCTCACTTCAACTACTAGAGAATTTTGATAATAATTAAATAATATACATAGAATAATTAAGTCATTATGCATGCATACAATTCTTCTTTTTCTATTTAAAAAAGAAGAATATAAGAAAATTATGTCTACTTATTGACTTATACCTACTGATCCATGTCACTATGCACGATCCTCACCAAAGGGGTTAAATTTCATACATATGTTAATGATTTACCTTAAGTTAGATACAAATAATGTAGAAGACAACATGAACATTTCACTCAATTTATTTCAGGACACCTGTGTGTGAAATGACCAAAGCTTACTAGGAGTCATGTATATCTTTAAAAATTTGGACATTTTATACTTAATGTTTATATCTACACATGGTTTTGAAAGAAAAATTTGGTACATGTTGTACTTAACAATCAAAGCTTATTAGGAGTCATGTATATCTTAAAAAATTTGGACATGTTGTGCTTAATGTTTATATCTGCACATATGGTTTTGAAAAAAAAAGGTGCATGTTGTACTTAACATTCAAAGCTTAGTAGGAGTCATTGATCACATACCTTGTACATTTCAATCATGTCATTGATCATCTTCTTCATCTATCTCATCATCATCACCATCATTATCATCATCATCATCATCATCATCATCACCACCAGTATCATCATTGTCATCATCACAATCATCATCATCATCATTGACACCATCATCATCATTTCCATTATCATCATCAGCATCATCACTATCATCATCATCATCATCATCATCATTATTGTCATCATCATCACCATCATCTTGATCTTCATCGTCTTCTTCTTCTTCACCATCTTCAATATCTTCTTCTTCCATAACATTATACTTTACTGGCCTTCATTTTGGTTCATGCCTAACAACAAATGACCAACTCTATTTATGTGGAAACTTTGAGTAAAACACTTGCTCACATTGGCTTGGAAGAAGATAGGGCTCATCTCCAACTGGCTCAAATGACCTTGTATTAATCATTGTAAATCCATTATCATGTTGAATAATAGTTCTATATGGATCATTTTGATTCAATCGTAGCCTATACCATTTGACGATGAATAGAATTACTTTGGAGTTAAAGTCACACTCAATTATATCATCCAAGATGCCATAATATCAATTTTGAGGTTGTTGAGGATGTATATCATTTCTAGATGATATATTAGTGACCTCAAAAGAATTAGATATTCAAGAATCACAAGTTTTCTTAGGGTCATCCAACATTTTTATGAAAAATTTGTGGCCATGATAGTACATAGCTTTATGGTGCTTGACCTACAATTTCTGAAGCGTGTAACAATTATTTTCATCATGAGTTGATATGAAACATATGAGTGATGATCATTAATAAACTTACATGTACCTATCCACCTCTTAAACCCTTTACTAGATCAACTACCTTCAGCATAACATTGGAATCTCCATTACGATGAGATTCTATAACTAGTGAAGCAACACCTTCCCATGTTAATGAGAAACCATTTTGTTGACATTGTTCAATTTGTACCATCATCCAATCAAGATTTTTTTCAATATACAAATTTATTGCATCTCTCTCTCTCAACCAACTATATTTAAAAAACACACCAATTATAAATAAATTATATTAATTATTTATAAGAATTAATTTACTACAAAAAATTCTTATATTTACCTTTCACTTTCCTCGGTCTACCTTTGCCCATCAAGTACTCCCCTTCAAATTTGTTAATGAAGTTTGGATTCCAAATACAATCTACATGGATCTTTGCTACAAACTTAGGAAGATATTCATTAATGTACACCATGGTCTAGTATACCATATATCCCTCCACCATAGAACCCTTAGGATGTGTTCTTTGTAGAACCAAGCCTTTAAAAAATGTCAAGTGCCTCTCAACCATCCACATTGATCTAGTTGGTGCAGGTCCACACAATTTAACCTCCTCAACTTGATGTATGAGGTAGTGTTCTTGTGCATTGAAAAAAGTTCGAGGTAGACACTTTTGTATTTCACACATAAGATGAGGATTTTTTCTCTTCCAATATTTTATATCCTCTTTATTGATTTCTTTTGATGACAACCACCTCATATATTTTCCAAGCTCATATATAACTTATTTGACACTATTCTTGAAGTAGTGTGGGAGAGATAGAGGTAGAACATACTACAATATTTGTAAAATGATATTATCAATATTTTATAAAAAAATGAAATGAAAACTACGTGCAGTATAAAAATATATAGTGAATACAAAATAACATGAATTACTTTAATAAATTTATGTCAATCATGTGTTTTCATCCTTGACCCAAATTCACTTTTTTTGTGATATGAGATCGTTTATGTTCGTAACAAATCTTGTGGGAAATCATATTTTTATATGACTTCTTTTACAACATTGCTTTTTTGCTCTGACAATAACCAACTAAGGGCACTTGTATCAATCTGGTCTTGATTGTTATTTGATCAAATGAAATTTTTCATTGCATAGTTGGATTCTTCAATGTCACTAGAAATTTTGACCATTTTGTCTTTGTTATGCCTTCCATCCAAGATTTCCCATAATGTCTATGGTAGATTCTTTCCAATATTCATAAGATCAAACAAATGCACGATTGGGAGTTACTCATAGTATGACAACTTGCTAAGTTGTGTAGGATAACATTTTACTCCTTTTAGAAGTTGGTTATTAATGCCTTGACAACCTTTAGGAGCATCAATTACATCATCAGTAAACAAAATCAAAATATGAATTTCAAAAAAAAAAACCATTAGATGGAATGACATTACTTCTACAATTTATTTTATTGTATTCCAACTTCCATAGGTAACGTGTCATTCTCAATGGCTTTGATGTAGTCTCTTCTTTCCCATTGAAAAGATGTTTCTTGGTAATTTAGTACTTATGCATTCTATGGAGAAAGTGTCTATTCTCATCAAACACTTGCTTTCCTAAACTTTTTGAATGATGAGATTTCATCTTTAGACCACAAATTGGACATGTAATTTTTTTCTTTGTTTGAAGACCCACATGATCATGTATAATTGGATTAAATATGTTAACTTTGTGTTAGCACTATAACATACCAAAAAAGAGGTGTTAAAAAGAGAACATACCACAAAAATGTGTTAGCCTAGGGACATCATGTATTGTCTATACAAGCATTGCATGGAATTGAAAGTGTCTCTGTCCTATTAATATAGAGATGTCATACATAGTGATCCCATTCCATAACACCATCAAATCATCGAAAAGGGGCTCAATATATGCATTGATATCTTTAACTTAGTACTTACCTAGTTGAATGAACAAAAACATTACATAATCATTATGACCATTTTGATGGATTGTTTATAATAAATTAATTTAGATGAATATTAAATGAAAAAATACTTAGAATAATCAGTGCCAACATTATGTGCTCCCTCTTTATGGTCATCCAAGGAGGAATGTTATTATTGATAACAAAAATAGGCCACACTGAGTAAGTAGATCTCATCTCTCCAAACAGATTGACACCATCTACTACCAATGAAAGCTTGAGATTACGAGGCTCTTCCTTAAAGTGTGGTTATTTTTTCTCTATTTCTTTAAATGTTGAACCATCCATAGTCATTCACATAATGTCATCTCTACTTCTATTGTGTGCATGGTAATCCATAAAATGTGCCAAGCTATTGCACTTGAATAATTGTTATAGACATGGAATAATGGGAATAATCCAAAGAACCTTGCGAGGCACCTTTTTTGTTATTCAACCTAATCGATATCTACTAATATAACAAATAGGGCATTGTGTTGCAAATTCATGTTGTTTATGATATATAATATGATCATTTGGACATGCATGTATTTTTTGATACTTAATTCCAATATCTTTCATGATGGTAGTTAATTCTCAGTACGAGTGAGGTAGAATGTTTGATGGCAATAAAAAACACTCACCTATAAACCTATGATAAAAAAATATAATTTGTTCATATAAAGAATATGAATTGCTACACAATTCATCCAATGTTAATTGTAAGGGAGTTATGACTGAAAAATGAAAAAAGATGACATGCCTTAACATATATATCATTGCTATGCTAGATAAACCATTCATAACCTTCAAGTTCACCATCAAAAATATGGTGGAAAGAAGAGTTGTTTGGGAGCCTTTATATAAGGGCTCATGTTCCTTCTCAAGTATAGGTACATCAAGGTCTGCATCAATATCATGATCATGATCATGATCATCATCATCATCTTGATCATCATGATCTTCTTCAATTGGATCATTACCTTCTACTTCTATATTCACGCCTCCATGTTCCCTCATTTTGAAATCCACATTCATTGAATTCTCATGGTCCATAACATGAAACCTAGGGTGGTTGGCCTATATCAAAATTATGACCTTATATTAAACATGACCATGGTGTCATCATCAAATCATGTCTTATTTATTTTATAAACTTTTAAAATACATACAAATGGATGAAATTTGCTTCCCCCTTCAATGTGACCATGTTGTCTACAATTTTCCTCGAGTGTTTTCATTAGATATCTTTGAGACTTTAAGCCCTTAAAGATTTTACAAGGAAAATAACATTTTTCGTCACCTTTTCTTTTTATGTTAAACCATAGTCTAGTGATCATCTCCCTATTTTGTTGTGCATTGATATCATCATACATGGTCTTTCTTGAATGGAATGACTTGTTGGTGAAAAAGGATGATTTGTTTGCAACCTACAAATTCTATATCAAGTGTATTAAAAGAATATTCCTTTTGGTAGGGTGATAGTTGGATTGAAAATAATATATAAATGTATTAATATTTAACACTTGTTAATTGATGAGTTTGCATACTTGGCAAAGGAACACAATCGACTAGTGAAAATAGGTAATTCCTACTTTAGCCCCAGTTTCATTTTATACCCATGGAGATTTGTTATGTTTGTGGTTATTGAGTATCTTAACTTAGATGGTCACTTCACTAAGATATATGGTCACCTTTTCATGTTGGTTAATCAATTTAGGTATAGGGTTAGGATAAATTTTCAATTTTACCTCAGACAATCTTTGGGTGATTCTATTCTTGCCTTTAAAAATGATCCTAGGGGAGATCATGCTTGCTATGAGGGGTTAATGGTTTTAATAATGAACCTTTTGAAATCAAAAAAGGTGGATAGGCCTAGGCAGAGTAAGAAATTGCTTGATTATGAGACTAAAGGCAGTGATTTTGAGGAGAATTTTGATAAGGAAATAGAGGATGAGGTGAATGAGGTTGATATAAAGAAGAGAAAGAAAGGTGATCTCAAAAGCTCTTCCAAGAAGAAAAGGAAGGAAAAGGAGATTGATTTAGAATAAGATAGTGATTATGAGGAGTAGAGAAAGTTTTTTGAGAAGAAAGGAACTTTGGGAAAGGTTTTGAGAAATAGGGGAAAGAATGTTTAAAGGGATTCTATCCCCTTTGATGATGAACTCTTAGTTAAGATGGTGGAAAGAAAAAGAAAGAAAGGAACTTGCTCAGGATGTGGGTGATGACAATGACATCAAGGAGGTGGCCCTGGATAGAAACAAACAAGGGGAGTAGGAGGACTACTTTGAGCATAATAGGGAAGAGGATGACCAGGGGTTTTGAAAGGGAATCATGGGTAAACTAAGGATAATGATGAAGGATATTGGTACCCTAAAACAAAAAATACAAGATATATCAAGGGACTTTGATCAGCTTAGCAAGATGGCAAGGGGGGAGAGAACACTAGATCAACACATTGATAGGATCTATGAGATTTTTGGCAATGCGAAAGAGGTAAAAAACTTGATGAAGCATGTGATAATAATTGAAACCAAGAATAGGAACCTAGATCAGTTAGGAAAATATCTTCAAAAAAAGATGGATGGTTTGGATTCTAGAATGAGTAACATGGAGAAAATAGTCAAGAAATTGGCAGATGAAAACTCCATTATTTTGAAGACTATTGTTGACAACTTCAACACCTTATTGAACAAGATGGAATAGACTAAAGGCCAAGACTCCTCTTCTATGAATGAGGACTAGGGCCCAAGCAAGCACACAAGCGATAATTCCAAGAAGATTGAAGGAGTGGAAGCAAAAAAAGATGGATGCCATGAAAGCTTTTGTGGAAAATATGAACATCCTAGTAGACCAAGCTGTGGACCTATTGAAGACTCTATAGCTATTTGGGGGCTATCTTTTTGCTTTTATTTTTCTATCTTTTAATGCACAGTTTTACTGTAGCCTCCTATTTTTTGGTTTTGTGGCCTTCTATTCTCTGAACTTTTATGTTCTTGTTTCTCTGATATGTTGTTAAAGGTTTTGGGTCCTTTAAAACCTATTTTTACATAATCAAAACACTCATTAATATTCACATTATAAACTAATCATATATTATCTAACCTTGCATTATTTCTCCTTGGTTATTTTACAAGACTAGTCAGGAATATGTTTACATCACCAGTAATAATATAATCATTGATTATGGTAGGGACTGGTATCAATCAATAATACATGTTGAAACAAATAGGTCTATAATGAGAATAGGGAAAATATTAATAAATAGCAATATCAATGATAAAAATCAACATCTCTACCGAAAAATACTCCAATGTATAGGCATCTCGATTGACATAAAAATTATCTCTACGAAAACAAGTGGAAGATTATACAAAGGCTACTGAAAGAGTAGGACATGCACACATCTATAAACCAAGAAAATTGGTGATTTGTATATAAATTGACTAGAGGTACCCATGGCATATTGCATTGAGCACCACATTCATAAACACCTCTATTAGATATTAAGCTAATAAGTGTGTATGTTGTCACAATTGGTATTTTCATGCATCAACATGATTGGGCCTCACTTTTGACTCATGTACTAGATTATACGTTATTACTATGTTGTTATACTAGCCAACATTACGTGGCTTACATTATCGATTGTCCTTAATGACTCATAATGTTTGGGTAATCATCCATGATTTATTCATAATAATCATGAAGAAAAAATAAATTGGTTATGAAAGGTGATGACTTTCCACCGTGTCTCTTCATATCCCAAAGAAAATATTTATGCGAGTTGATCAACTCTCCAAAGGAAAATAAGAAGAAGTGATTTTATTGATTATATATTCCCTTTGTGGGATCTCTCAACTATAGAGAATTGAAGGTTGCAATATCAACTACAAGTGCAAGAAATACAATTGTATATCAGAGACAATATCCACTGAAGAGAATATAACATCAAGTACACATTAAAGATGATTCCTATAATAGAGACAATTGTATAAATATAACATCAAAATATCAGAGATAGCACATCCCTCCCTGAGATCATTTCTATCCTATAACTCAACATACATTGAAAGTAACAATTATCATATACAAGTACAATCTCAGAGTAGTTATACAATGGAGTAGTCATCATACATGGCTATCATAGTGCGTGACAAGATTTCTATGGTGCAGAAGAAATACCATTAATATGTTCATTGAATAATCCAGGTCAACATGTAATCCAATACTCTTGTTAATAATACATGTCAAATATAAAATTGAATTCGTCACTGGCTAGTGCAATTTTGATGTGACATTAACCCACTCTTTAATTGCATATATAGATACAACACATCACTTCAAACTGGTATATTCTAAAGTGCTACATATCATTTTTGGTGATGTCATAAATAGACATAAAGGTTAATCAAAGGGGTAGTTAATTATAATAACCTCTATATTATATATTGAGCTCAAAGGATATTAATACACTTTGCAAGGCCCCTTTTATATTTCCTTAATATATCAAATTCTTATATAATAAAATTAGAAATCATAATCTAAGAAATTAAAATAGACATAATCAGACATATGCTAGCACCATATCAAAGGGTCAAAGAACATACAAATAGGTGAAGGAAAGCATAGGTATTGTGTTAAGGATATTAAGAATCATGAAGAAGAATTCTCCACATACATTATCATAGTAATGGAAGCATGGGAGTCTATATGTAGAAGATTGGATAGGAGGACATTACACTTAGCCAAAATGGAGAAATTGAGAAACAATTAGAGTTCCATAAATTTCTTCTTAACAACAACAAAAATCATTTTAAAATCCTTAAAATTCATATAGAACATTTGGATGTATGGTGTTTGAGTTTGGCTATTGACATGTATTATGAGCATGGTAGGAGGCCATCAAGCTTGCAGTTTATTTTCTCTATTGCTTATAGTTAATTAAATTGGAATAAGAAGAATTTTGGATTTGCCTTAATTTTAAAGTATAGATTTGTTAGTTCATAGCACAATTTGAGAAGCTACACTTGTACTTTTCAATTAAGTTGCCTAGTTATTGTTAACATTTGAGGACTATCTTCCTTGATTGAGATGATCCAAGAAAGGAGAGCTTGAGTTATATAATATGTTGGGAAGAGAAGGCATTCACTTGAAATTTGAAAAGAAAAAATTATTTTTTTCATGGGTTGAACATTATCCCTCTCTGCATAGAGATCAAGCTTTTTGAAAAGGGACACCCTTAAGAGCAGATCACTATTTAGATTAACAACTAGAATAAAAATTGTGTCTATTCTCGATAGTAAAAATGTTTAATAAGTTGTAATAGTTTAATGAATCTCAATTTTCTTATATTATGTTTCGAAATGATATATAATATAGAAAATATAGTGTTCATGAACATTTATAAGTTGTTGTCTTTCCACATTCAGACTATGTTATTAAAATGGTATCAAAGTTTAAATCCTACCAGCCTATGAATCATGGAGGGATTTTGAAAAAAAGCAGGGAAAGTATTTTTCGAGAAAAACTTATGGAAATTCATAGAAGCCAAGTTAAAATTATTAAGCTATTAGAAAAAAAAAGTTGCAATTTTAAAGAAGAATGCAAATTTTATAAGTATAATAGAACCATAATAAAAACAATTGAGCCTTAGGTATAAGTATGTCAGATTTGAGATATCTCCCACACAAGGCCTAGAGATACCCCATAGATTCATCTTGCACACCTTGATACCAATATGATGTAGAGATAGGTCAATCCAACCACTTGACCAAATCACTCTAAAAAATGTATAATAAATCACAAGGTTTTCCAACTTTCACTTAAAGGTTTCCTTTGAAATAGAATCAATTAGTTTTCTCATAACCTAAGTATCTCACCACATATTCTTAGGTTGATCTTATCACTTTCTAACATGTTTAAAACTCTCACAAAGTCCTATGGAAAAAATAGATAATGAAAACTACCAAAATGATCACAAATGGGTGAATCTCCTTGCACTCCTACAAAGCCTAATTTATGACCTTTTCATAAACTTTCTTTAAAAAAAAGAAATAAAAATATTATATATCATAGTTGATAGTAGGATCTATGTAATATATGTGAAACACATGTACAAGTCCTTTGAACTAACTATATGGAATGTGCAATTTTAATTTTTCTCACACATGCAAGCTAGAGATCTCATACTAGTTGAAGCAACTAACACTTGTTTAGTATTTACAAAAACTCATGCAACTTGTATTCATGATTATTGGTTAAATAGTTTTGATCTATTAATTTTAGTCTTGTGTGCATGATCTTATTCTTATTAATGATTAGGAGCTAATAGGATGGTGTAAGGAGGAGTTGGCATTTGAATTTGAAATGAAAGATATTGACCTTGTGCACTATTTCTTGAGTTGTGGCTAGGTACAAGAAAGTCTTCATAATGTTAGTTGTGTGCATCTAGAATTTACTTTCAGCAAATGCAATTTCTATCAACACATGGGTAGAAAGTCAAACAAAAAGATGAATGAGTAAAGAGTAATGAGCATTTGACGATAGTAAGGGGTTAATGTTTGGAAGGTTAATATGTAGAGAAATTAAAGACATAAAATTTTGGAGGGAAACATAATGGATAAAAGATTTGGTTTTGAATGATGGAAGAAAGGAGGGCTATCTCCAAAATAAAGAGAGTAGGTTGATAAGGAGAGAGGCTAAACAAAAGTACAATGAGGTTGTGTTGAGGCTGATAGAAGAGAGGTTAAATAGGATGAACACAACTAAAGGAATGGAAATGGTCTTAGAGAGAGATGGAAGCTAGAGACAACATCACTGAAGAGTTGATGGAGTATTGCCAAGAAAACTAATAGAGGAATCCATTTGCAATCGAAGAGGAAGAAAGTATAAAGAGTCAAGAAAGAAGTACAAGAATAATGGAGAGCTATAGAAGAATATAGGAGGAAAGGGTTGGCCAAATAGGTGCATGGAAAAATGTTTGAATGCGTCTATATGTGAACATCATTAAATGAGATTCAGTAATAAAGTTAATATTTTGGTGTTCATTATCAAGGTTAATGATTGAATATGTTGTTTCCTCCTAGTTTATGTAACTATTCTAATGCCTGGTCAATTTTTCCTCATGGCTTATGTAACTCTTGAATTGGCTATTCTCACTTCCAAGACCCATTTCCCCCATTTTCTCATTCTCACCCCCTGAAATTTTGAGTCTAGTGTAAGTTACTGTGGGGATTCTACTTTGGTGATGGTTTACTAATTTTAACCATATTTGATAGCAAATAATGTTGAGACTCAAATTTAGGACATGGCTTGTGAAGATAAAATTGGCCAAATTCATAATATAGTGGAGTGTAATTGTAGTTTGAGTGTGGGAAGATTCAAACATAAGACCTTCTATAGTCAAATTTGAGCAAATATATGAGGATGCAAAATGGGTGTATGCACACACACACACACACACACACACACACACACACACACACACACACACACACACACATTTAGAACATGATAAATATTATTTATCCTAATTTTACAAACCTCTATGGTTTTGGTAGTATTTGAGTATCACAACAATCTATTAGAGGTAGTATTGAAGGGCATTTGAAACAACAAAGCAAATAGGTGCTTAATTTTTTCTTCTTGCATCACTACTCTGGTGCACTTTCCAAATTCACTGTACATCAAGGAGCACCCCATATTTCGTGCATTACAATCAGTGCATTACCTTTAAAAGAACTTATTGCCTTTGTGATGCCAACAGATCTGTATGCAAACTTGGATTCTCTCTCCCAAAAGCACTTTGGTATAATGAAACAATGAAAACTGTGTTTAAATTTTCATTCTTTTTCTAATATAATACTATCTTCATCATTATTTTGATGTTTTTGGGAGCATTGACATAAAAAGAATAATTTCACAAGTCAATTTGGCCTCTCATCAAAAAATTTAGTAAAAAATAGAGCTGAAATGTACTAGTGTAGAATGAACCAATGGCTGATCTCTTGATCTAAAACTTTGATTTGCTAAATGAGATTCCTTTGGAGTGTAATGATCACCTTATTGTGATGGATAAATCTTTTCTACTCCTTATACTTCTTTTAGACTCCTTACTTTCACACTTATTTTTATATTTATTTTAATTCATGCATTCTTCTTTGGATGTGATACAATACATTATATATACCAATCCAAATTACAATTCATCAAGGTCATCTACAATACAAGCTTCACCAAAATACAAAAAGTCAGCCCAACTGTAGGTACTTGGGTTTTGAAGACAAACTTAGTGAGGTTCTAACACTTGACAACCATTATCAATGCTCAACATTGTCATGCACTTGGTAGATGTAGAAGCTCGGCTCATGCTAATCACTTCCAAGTAGTTTGAACTTGGTCTACACTGGTGACTTGGTGAACACTATGAAACTTGGCATATAAATTGAATCACTTGGTTGACACTACATAGCTCAGTTAACAATATTACTATGAGTTTAGTATAAAATGAATCACTTAGTTTACATTGCATATCTTGGTCAACACTAGATTCACATAATTGAAGTTGCAAACTTGGTAAACACTATGAAACTTAGTTTCCACTGATAATCACCAACTTGGTAGATACTAATCAGTGAAAACTAAATATTGTTCCTAGAACTAGATAGAAATTGTAAAACATATAGCTTGAATTACTTGGTTAACACTCTAGACTACAAGATAAGGTTGGTAGTTGCTAACCATTTGATTAAGTGTAAGTGTGTGTGTGTGTGTGTGTGTGTGTGTGTGTGTGTCACAAATAAACAAACTTGACTATAATGTCAATAGTTTAATGTTATTAACCACAATTAACTTAGTTGCAAAAATAGAAAGAAAATAACATGAACACATATGACACTAGGATTTAACATGGAAACCCACTTTGGAAAAAACCACCAATTGCAACTAGTTAATATTTTTCATTCCTCTAAAGTGAGCCTTGTTAGGAGCCAACCATATTTAAGGTTACATAACACATTGTTAGGTGTGACCTTGTTAAAGGATTTAATCACACTGTTAGGAGTGGTGTTGTTAGAGGTCTTTAGATACTTCAATCTAGAAATGTCACCTTGTTAGAGGATTTGGCAAATAGTTGTTAAGCTAACTTTGTTAAGAGATTTGATACACTACTACAATTATTAGAGAGTAATAATGATATAAATTGATTACTAATGCAATTATATTGCTGATTTCAGATCTCTATTCTAGATTGAATATTTGATCCTCCTTGATCAGATAAAACTTTGTAGCTCAGTCAACTCAAGATACTCTTCTATCCTTCCAATTTCCTTCCTTGGTTTATCTTTTCAATACCATGCTTCTCATATTCAATCCCACAACTTGAGTTTATATTTATATCTTTTTCCTTGTAAAATTGGCTTGAATACACTTACAAATATTCAATATTCATCACTTAAGTCAGCTAGACTTAAAAAATAAATTCATCAAACTAAATATGCTAATTCAAGAAAGTCCCTTGTTAGCCGACCTAGCTTGGTCAACACTAACTTAGAAAAGAATTCCTTTGTTAACCATGTGAACTCAGTTAACACTAAAACCTAAAGTCAATTCATTTGGTAATTGAGTGAGCTCAGTTAACACTAGTTATGTGCCAACTTCTCTTTGGTTCCTAAGTGAACTCAATAGACATTTTCTTCTTGCAAACTTTCTTTGGTGCCTGAGTGAAGCTTGACACATATTGTCTCTCAACTTGGTTTACTCTGGAATGCTTGAAAGACACTAGAAACTTTCTTCATCTCTTGAGTGAGATTAATAGACACTGACTGGTAAAGACTTGACATTTTGTGTAACATCAAAGATAATATACAATTGAATAATTATTTTCAATAATCTCCCTCTTTAGCATTGATGACAACAAAACATGTCATAATACAATGAATTTTTTAGAGAAAAATAAAAGTAAGGATAATATTCTTAGTTTCATTCTGATTCTCATCCATGAGAACTCCCTCCATTAGTGTGACCTCTCTTTGACATCAATCTCTGATTGCTATGACTACAATATCAAACTCAAGTTCATGGTCCCTTTTTGACGTCTTTGACATATATAAAAATATCTATGATATATAAAAGTAAACTCTTCCTTTATCAGACATAAAATTTCTCTGATGTATGATATAACTCTCCCTCTTTGATATATCATGCCAAAGATATCATTCAGTGAACTTCAATGTACCTAATGTATTGATTGATATGCAATTTTCCCTTTACAATACTACATCAACTTGACTGATCTTCAACATGCTTGGTTGATGCATCACTAAAATTTTATTAGTGATCTTCAAATAGGGTAATGACCCCTAGCTTACCTCTTAGATACAAGAATGCATCCTTAGGTAATGGCTTGGTGAATATGCCTGCAATTTGTTCTTTTGTATTCACATATTCCAATCTCACTTCCTTATCTTGCACCAATTCTCTTCAGAAATGATACTTAATTGCAATGTGCTTGGTTTTGGTAAGCATCATAGGATTCTTGGAAATGTTAATTGAACTAGCATTATCATATATAAAAACAACTAGATCTTTGATCTCTTCCTTTATACCTTTCAACAATTGATTTTTGTAGCAACATATTCTACTTTTGTTGTTGATTGAGAGATAAATTTTGGTTCTTGCTTGGCCAAGATACTAGCCTCTTTCCAAGAAAGAATGCTCCACCACTAGTGCTCTTCCTATCATCAATTCTTCCTACCCAATCTACATTAGTGAATTCTTTCAATTCAAAGTTTCATCCTTTCTTATACTACAAACCATAATCTTCAGTACCCTTTAGATACCTCATGATTCTTTTGATTTCCATCATATGGTTTTCTTTTGGATTAGTAGATAATCTTGCCACTATTCCAACTGCTAATGATATATCAAGTCTTGTATGCACCACATACTGAAGTTTTCCAATCATTATTTTGTATGTAGTTTGATCTACTTCTTTTCAATCATCATCTTTGGAAAGCTTATGTCTAGTAGACATAAATGTTCCAACTAGTCTAGAATCCTCCATTCCAAATTTCTTCAATATCTCCTTGATGTATTTTGATTGAGTAATATAGATATCATCTTTCTTTTGTTGAATCTACAAGCCAACAAAAAATTTGATCTCTCTAAAAATTTACATCTCAAATTCCTTACTCATTTCCTTAGGAAAATATTTACACAAATAATCATTCCTAGTAAATAATATATCATCCACAAAGATTCTTCCCAACATAATGTTTTTATCTAGTCCTTCTTTGACGTATAGGCTACTATTACCATTAGTTCTTTGAAAACCAATATTTATGAGATACTTGTGTAATCTCTCATACCAGGCTTTGGGGGCTTGTTTGAGACCACATAAAGCTGTGTGTAGTCTACAAAACATGTCTCTTTTTCTAGGATCAATGTAACCTTTAGGTTTCTCTATGTAGACTTCCTCTTCTAATATTCCATTTACAAAATTTGATTTCGCATCCATTTGATACACTTTGAATCCTTTGTGTGTTGCATATGCAAGGAATGTTCTAACACCTTCAATTCTAGCAATAAGAGAAAAATTTTCTATTAGCATGATTGCTAATCATGCTACATTGGGGGAGTATCCTAAGCATTCGAAAGTATTGACATGTTGCATTCATGACTATGTTTTTCATTGATGTGAACATAGTGTCATTTCTATAAATATTGGTTGAGTAGAAGAAATATATCTTGACAACACAAATAATAGATTGATTTTTTGGTGATGTGCAGTGATGGACATGTCTAGTATAGTGTCCCAATGATGTGGTAGACTATGTAGAGTCTGAGTCAAAGACATATAGAAGATGTACCTAATTTATAGAGACTAGTTCAAAGATAGGGTATTAAGAAAGAAATTCCTAATGTTTTTTTTCTATCATACATCTAAGATGTAATAAGAAGATGCACAGTCAGATAGTGACAATGGAGAGTTGGTTGATGATGTCAACAAGTGCACAGGTCCTAAAGTTGCACATGTGAAGTTTTGTATAGACTGTGAGCTAACAATGCTATTGTAATTGCACTTAATTAATTATTTTATTATAATTAATTAGAAAAGCCTCAAAGCTGACTTGTCATGTCCCCTTTTCAAATAATTAAAAAATAATAATCTTTGCTAAGCCAGGCAGGCCCAAGAAAGTGAAGTTTCGGAAAAAGGGGGTTAATCTTTGGAAACCGTTGGACTAATAAATGAAAATTATTATTAAAATATGTTTCATTAACCTCTCTTGGACGTGAGTTACAGTTATGCCCTCTTTTAAGGGGTTTGGAGGCATTTTGGGCTGATTCCAGAACTTGATTTTCGCTCATTCTTTGTTATTCTTCAGAGGCTGCCAAACCTGTGGAGAAGGAGACCCAAGAACGGGAGTTTGCAGGTTTTCAGGGAGACCCAAGAATGGGAGTTTGTAGGTTTTTAGGAAGGCTAAGGATAGGAGTTTGAAGCCATTCCATGTGCATGCTCATACAGAGTTTGCCTTTGTGCTGAACAGTGTAGATTTGTGGGTTTTTGGGTGTGTTTTTTGCATGAGTTTGGTGTTTTCAGTTGAGCATTTCATATCAGTTTTGGTTGCTGCTGTATTTCAGACTTTAAACTGTTAAAATAGAGCTGAATATATGTATTGGGATGTGATTAAACTTCTGAGATAGTTTATTAGTGTTTTTGTGGTGTTTCCGGGCATTTTTGTGTTAATTTCGGGAGCCCGATGAGCATAGTTTTTGTCCTACATTTTTGAGCTGTTGTGTAAAGGATATACAGATCTAGAAATGTCAATTTGTAGGCTGTTATGCTGCTGAAAGTTCTGTAAAAATTTCCATTTTTAGATTTACTAATAATTTGTGAAGTTGTGAAGCTTTTAGCACTATTTTCAGCATACCCGATTTGGGGTTTCATTGAGAAATTGGTGGATCTTTGTGATATCAGTTGTTTGATTTTGAAAATCTGATTAGAGATGTGAAATACCATATCAAATCAGAAAAGAGGACATTTCAGTGGTATCGGAGCCATGATCTTGCCAGCCTGGTGGTTGTAGAAGTTTGCAGGTCAGTTTTGACAACTACCCAGATCTTGCATTTCAGTTTTGAGAACTACCCAAATCTTGCATGTCATAATTTATGATTGCATGTTGCTTCTAATCAGCTGCATGTCAAAATTTATGGTTTCATGCTACTTCTAATCATTTTCATGTTAGTTCTTGGTGAATTTGGTGGTTGTAGAAGTTTGCATGTCAGTTTTGACAACTACCCAGATCTTGCATGTCATAATTTGGTGGTTGCATGTTGCTTCTAATTAGTTGCATGTCCAAATCTATGGTTTCATGCTACTTCTAATCATTTGCATGTTAGTTCTTGGTGTTTGAAGAAGTTATATCCTATTGGGGTTACACTCTACTTTATCCAAAATGGACAGGTATAGTACAGAGTCTCAGAGGGAACGATCTTGGACAATTGATAGCCAGAGTCAAAATAGTAGAAAGGATGGTTATGTAGACATTCGAGATAAACTTATGAAAATAAGCCATGACATGTCTAAATAGTTGGTTGAGCACCACTGTATAATGAATGACATGTTATCTGACCCAGCTAAGGTGGATAAGTTGACTGGATTTCTATTTGGCAGATTTTCTCACAGGACAAATGACACAATTCCCAAGAACTTGCAAGAGGAGTTTGAGAAACTAGCTGATAGCCAGGTAGAGGTCTCAGATTCTACTCTGCCACAGGAGGTGGTGGGAAAGGATATTACACAGATTGATAGTAACGGTCAACTTGATACTCAAATTGAGACAATTGTTTACAAGTTGTCAAAGGGTGATGCCACAGGTATTTAGGATGGTATAGTTACAACTGGCAGTGACTATAGTGTAGTGGGTTCAGATGATGATTATGAGGATGTTGTTATGCAGGATGGTGAGATACCTGGTAGAGATGAGCAAACATTGAGCATTCATGACTTTTCTGAGAAAGAGTACCAGGCACAGTTAGATGCTTCATCACATGAGGTTGAGGCAGGTAGTACTTCACATGATTTATCCCGCCAGCTGAAGGTGAGTGAAGATAGTATTTTGACTTCATTATCTCATCATGATAGGTATGTAGAGTTAGTTGGTATTGGTCATATTACTCAAGTGAGCATTTTTCTTGAGTTACCAGCTGATTCTAGTTTATAGATATGGACTCAAGATTGTTATATTGGCATTTGGGATTCAGTTGACAGGAGATCTTCAACACTTTTTGGTAGCAGTGTTTGTTTGGATGCTATCATGGATTTGATTAGCAGATTGCACGGTGTTGTCTTTTCTTGTGCTAGCAGCTTGTCCAATGTTGGTATTAGTTTTTATACATTGATGTTGGGCTTTGTTCATATATCCAGTCGACCATACTTGCTAGAATGTGTTGATGATATTTCATATTTGGCAGTGTGTATAGATGAGTCCCAGGATCATATTGGCATTGATGACATCCAGGACGATGCAGTGGGCAATTTTGAAGACTTAGTTTCCTTGGGTATAGAGGAGTTGGACAGAAATGCTAATATTTTTGATACTTTGTATGTTGATATGAGTTTTAGATTTGATTCACAGGATATGGATGGTAATACTCTAGAGACTAGTAACTTTGAGGATACTCCTTTAGACAGTGCATCAGAGGAGGTTTGTAGGAGACAGTCAAGCTAGTGCCATCATGTGTCTAATCAGTTGAGAGTTAGTGACCAAGACATTGCTATCACTTGCCAGCATTTCGATGCTGCTTGTCAGTTGTTAGCAGTTTATGGATGGGGTTCTCCTACTAGTGATGAGCAGGGAGGCAGTTATCTTTCCTTGACAGAGTTCCACTCTTTATGGGAGGCTATCCAGATTCTGAGATAGGATTATATGCAGTTGGTAGCCGACAGAGATTATCTTATGAAGTGGGGCAGTACAGCATAGGATGCATTGTTGGCCAAGGAAGATGAGGTGAGTGAGCTTACTGAGCAGCTTGTGGTGACTTTTGAGATTCTTGAGAGTACACAGTTGGCTTTCAAGGAGTCACAGTTTCATTTGGCTAAGGTGACCATGGAGTTAGAGTGACTACAGTCTTCACCTGATTCTATACAGTCACAAGCAGTGGTGTTTGGTGATCTGAGGATGTCCATGGCCGAGATTGTCAGAGACAATGGAGATGGGGATGCATCCATTCTTGATACTAACATTGGAATATCAGGTTCATTCCCACTAGAGTTAGGTTCAGTTGAGTTGGGTGTTGTAGCAGATTGTTGTATTCCTGACATGGTGGTGGCCTCTAGTATTGATGGCACAGAGACTAGAGATTTATCAAAGATCATGTGTGATGTTGGTGAGTTGGCAGTTGGCATGGTTCCTACTAGTAACACTACTCCCTTGGTGATATCTTCGGAGGTAGTAGTTAGTTCCAACATGGTTAATGATCAATTGCAGTTAGTTTCATTTGGATTATAGTCTGAGCCACTGACTGAGATTGGTGCATTCTATCGGCATTACACTGTGAGGTATGCTCATCAATTTACCTTTGATGACCATGTTGATGACATGATGATACAGAGATGTACTTTGGTTCCTAGTTCTTATCATCAGTTATGGGATAGTTTGATGCCTCAGGATGAGAGTTGTGATGGGCATGACATGGCGATAGGTCCTACAGTTGACAGGTTGATAATACATGACTTAGAGCAGGAGTTTTGGAGTGATGCTTCAGTAGGTGTTGTTATTTATTCTACTCCTTTGGCTATGACATCTCCTGACTTAGCTAGTGATCAGTCACAGTGGGTTATATCACTTGTTCATGGTGATCTGTTGAATGAGGTTGGTTTTTTTAATCAACATTATATTGCAGGGTATGTACATCAGTTAGAAATTGATCCTTGTGTTGAGGAGTTGATGGTGGGAAAATTTGGTTTGGGTTCCATTTCTTGTTGTTTATCTTGTGATGGATTTTCACCATCAGGGGTGCATGAGAGTTATGGTTATGAGACAGTGGCTGATGATCTATAGATTTATGTTGACTGCAGGATTTGTACAGTGTGTGGATTCTCCATACTTGGTATAGTTTCATTTGAGAGCATTCACCATTGTTGCAGAGTTGGATTGTACATTTCGTATAGGCCAGTGGAATGCATTGATGGTATTTACTATGTTGGTAGTCCACTTTACTTGGGTTTTGATATTCTAAGAGTTTGTGTCTCATGGGTTTTTGACTATGGTAATGGTGATTTTGGAGTTTGGTTGAGCTATAATTGCCAGTTTGATTATGGATTCCTCTTGGTCATATTGCAGAGGATATTGCAGGAGCCTGTGTTAATTGGTAGTAGTATAGTTCATGACTACATTTGGGATCCAGGTGGATTGATTGGTTTATTGTTCAACCATTGCTCTAGGACAAGAAATGTTTGGGAGGGGAGGACTTGTCATTTCCCCTTTTCAAATAATTAAAAAATAATAATCTTTGCTAAGCCAGGCAGGCCCAAGAAAGTGAAGTTTCGGAAAAAGGGGGTTAATCTTTGGAAACCGTTGGACTAATAAATGAAAATTATTATTAAAATATGTTTCATTAACCTCTCTTGGATGTGAGTTACAGTTGTGCCCTCTTTTAAGGGGTTTGGAGGCATTTTGGGCTGATTCCAGAACTTGATTTTCGCTCATTCTTTGTTATTCTTCAGAGGCTGCCAAACCTGTGGAGAAGGAGACCCAAGAATGGGAGTTTGCAGGTTTCTAGGGAGACCCAAGAATGGGAGTTTGTAGGTTTCCAAGAAGGCTAAGGATGGGATTTTGAAGCCATTCCATGTGCATGCTCATACAGAGTTTGCCTTTGTGCTGAACAGTGTAGATTTGTGGGTTTTTGGGTGTTTTTTTTTGCATGAGTTTGGTGTTTTCAGTTGAGCATTTCATATCAGTTTTGGTTGCTGCTGTATTTCAAACTTTAAGCAGTTAAAATAGAGCTGAATATATGTATTGGGACATGATTAAACTTCTGAGATAGTTTATTAGTTTTTTTGTGGTGTTTTCGGGCATTTTTGTGTTAATTTCGGGAGCCCGATGAGCATAGTTTTTGTCCTACATTTTTGAGCTGTTGTGTAAAGGATATACGGATCTAGAAATGTCAATTTGTAGGCTGTTATGCTGCTAAAATTTCTATAAAAATTTCCATTTTCAGATTTACTAATAATTTGTGAAGTTGTGAAGCTTTTAGCACTATTTTCAGCATACCCGATTTGGGGTTTCATTGAGAAATTGGTGGATCTTTGTGATATCAGTTGTTTGATTTTGAAAATCTGATTAGAGGTGTGAAATACCATATCAAATCAGAAAAGGGGACATTTCATGACTCAAGGAATTATAATGAAGATATAGTATAAAGGAAAGATGTTTTCCTTGTTTATAAGGTGTATCCATTGTTGCAAGAGGTGCGAAGTGTGAAAAGAAGTAGAGTACTTACTAAATGTGTGTAAGTGATCCAAGGGATTATTTGGATGTGAGATTTGTGATCTAGCTACAAGATTAGAAGAAGTAGAAATCCATTTGATAGGACATATAAAGAGGAAGGAACAATACAATACAATTCTATTATTCCACAAGGAATAATATGGAGATCATTTGGATAGTGGGTTCATTGGTCTTGCCCTTGAAGTTGATTGGGCAATGGAACCAGTTGTCTTCCACAACTCCTAACAAGGTTGGAGTCTCGTAACAAAGATTCAAAGTCTCCTAATAGGGACTCATATGTACTAAATGTATTCATAGACTCCTAACAGGGTCCATCCTCTAACAAGGAAAATTTATATTAGTACATCATCTTGTATTGATAATTGTGATAATAGTTGTATAACTAATTCACCCCCCACCCCTCTCAATTATATCAATGGACTATATATTCTAACAATTGACATCAAAAAACTAAGCCCTTGAAGGATAAGCTTAATAGATTTTGGAGATCGATGAAAAATATTTTTAGAGAGGATAATCCTAGATTTTATGGGGTCAACTATGATAATTGGAAGGAGAAGATGAGGAATCATCTATTGTGCAAGGGTCCAGGATATTGGATGTTGACAAAGAGTAAGAAGAAAATCATTGAAGAAGAAAAGCTTGAAGGATGTAGTGAAGAAGGGAGAGATCTATTCATGTGTAACATGAGAGCCAGAGAAGCTTTACTTAAAACTCTTCTAGAGAAGGAATGAAGTCAAGTAAAGTTACTTGAAACATCTTATGAAATTTGGAAAGTAGTAGAATCTATTTTTGAACGTAATGATCATGCAAAGAGAATGAGATTATACAATTGGATATTTTCATTTCAAGATGTTAAAATAATGGAAGATGAATATTTAAGAATTTATATTGGCATAATATCATAAATTTTTGCAGGACTTTGATCTCATGGTGGAACCAAAGAAGAAGATGAAGTTATATGGAAGATCTTGACAAGTTTGACACCACCATTCAAGAAAGTTATTTCACAAAAGAAACATTTCTTGGAAGATTAAAATCAATAGAAGTAGATATGAGATAGTTTGGAGATCTAGCAAGAGTTAAAAAAGCTTTCAGTGCCCTAAAAATTTGACCTAATCTGATAAGCACACATGGAGATTTTGTTAGTAGTAATAGATCTAATGAAGATAAGAATATTGAGGAAGGAATAATCGTTCTTGTGAGAAGAGAAAAAGATGAGAAGAAAATCATCAAATTTTGGACTTGTGATGAATTTGGTCATTATGCATCTAAATGTCCTAAAAGAGAGAAAATGTATAAGGAAAAGTTTAAACCTAGAAGAGATAGAGATAGAAATTTTTTGTATGCAAATGAGGATGAAGAATTTGATGAGAAAGGTCAAAGTAAAAGTGATGATGAATTGGGATCTGTGGCTATCAAGGAAGATGATCTCAATAGAGAGATTAGAGAAAAAAGTTCTCTAATTTCCCAAGTGGAAAAGAAATCTAATTGGATAATTGATAGTGGTTTTTCACATCACATGATTAGTGATATGAATAAGTTTATTAAGCTCAAAATTTATGATGGAGGTATTGTTAGAGTTCATAACAATGTAGCCTACCATATAACATGAATTAGATTCATTACTCTTTATGGTAAAACTAACATCGATGATGTTTATTTTGTTGATGGTTTGAATCATAACGTGTTGAGTGTTGGACAATTGGTGGATAAGGGTTATTAGTTGTAGTTCACTGAGAAGACCCACATTATCAAAGATAGAGATGGTAAGCTAATTAGAACTATCACTAGATCCAAAGGTAATTTATTTTGGTTGAATCATATGAAAATGAAATATTTGGTAGCTAAAGTGGATAATAGTTGGTTGTGGCATAAACTTTGATAATATTGTGAAGATTAGTAGCACTTTTGCAGTTAGAGAATTGCCTAAGATTACAAAGCCTACTAATATTATGTGTAAAGAATGTATTTTGGCTAAGTAGAAGAAAGTATCATTTCCTAGAAAGAATATTGCTACCATAGAAAAGCTAGAGATCATTCACACATATCTAAGTGGTCCCTCTAAAATAAGAGGATTTTATGGTGAAAGGTATTTTATGATTTTTGTTGATGATTTCACTAGAATGATGTGGGTAGCATTTCATAAATAGAAATTAGAATCTTTTGAGAAGTTTAAGATAATTAAGAATGTTGGAAGATTGGTTGGAAGCATTAATGCTGATGATATGTTACATTCATGACTTAGTTTGTCATTGAAATCAACATAGCATGCTTGATGTCTTATGTGGTATCTGATAGAAGAATAATGGAAAGATCAAGTTGGTATGAACAACTAGTTGAGCATGATAACCACCCAAGGTTATGGGAGATACTTTTGAGTATTTGATATATGAATTTAATGTTGGAAGTAGAAAGGATAAGTCTAGAAGAAGTTATGTAAGTTTTGGTGATGTCTGTTTTGAGATAGAGTTTATAGAGGCATGTTCTGGTAAGCTTGTTATATCTCTTAGTAGATTTGATATCTTGAGGATTGAGGTTGAGGAAATTAAGAAGACATGTTGAGTATTACATGGCCAAGCTCACTCATCATAATATTTTTTTTATAGAAATTTATTCAAGTTGCATGGTGAAAGATTAAGGTTATCGCTAAGTGTAATCTATTCTTAATATGGTCCTATAATAATTAATGAGAAGGACTAACAACTGACTCAGGGAATTATTTTATGAACTCAATATAAATGAAGTACATTTTCCTTTATCATGATATGTGTTGATATGATTGAATGATTGATGATAAGCAGTAGAGAGTGTGGGATGCAAAGTTGAGCAGAGTAGTATAGAAGTGAAGGAAACTTCATTGCCGAGGTTTTGATGTGTGATCTGAGGTTCGTGACCTAGTATGCAAGGTTTGATAGTGATTGGTATGGTTTATATGATAGAGGAAAGGACAAAGGAAAAATAAGATAATAATAAATTACTTGTTTGAGTAGTGAGCTCTTCTCATAGTTGAAATTTCATGTTTAGGCAGTGGGCTCTTCTTGCATACATTATACCACAACTCCTAACAGGGACTCATTGTACTAAATGTTGTAATAGACTCCTAATAGGATACATCCTTTAAAAAGGAATATTTATATTAATAAATCATCTTGTGGTCATCATTCCCACTAGGGTTTTCCCTCTGATCAAGGGTTTCCCTAGTTAACATATCTGGTGTAACTATCTATGTGCACTTTATTATGGTTGCTATTTAATTTGGTTGAAAGATTAAGTTTTTTTAATGAAGATAATTGTTTTAATTATTTGATAACTAATTCAACCCCCCCCCCCCCCCCCCAAGTTATCTTGGTGGACTATTATTTCTAACAAAGAATAGAATTGAGAATGAATTTGGTGTTAACATAAAGTGTTTGAGATATGATAAAGGAGGAGAATTCACCTCTAGAGAGTTTAACATATTTTGTGAAGAGAATATATTAAAAGGGAAACTATCTTCACCTAGAAAACTTGAGCAAAATGGGTTTTCTAAAGGAAGAAATAAGTCTATAATAGAAGCAACAAGAGTGGTGTTGTTTGAAAGTGATGTTTCTGAGACATTTTGGGGAGAAGAAATCAATACAATAGTATACACTTTGAAAAGAGTATGGATTATAAAAGGTATGAACAAGACACCTTATGAACTATGGTTTGGTCATTCACCATTAGTTAAGTATTTCATAATATTTGGGAGAAAATGTTACATTAAGAGAGATGATGACATTGGTAAGTTTGATCCAAGAAGTGATGAACATATGTTTCTTGGTTATTCATTGAAAAAAAAGGCATATAGAATTTTTAACTATATAAATAAGACAATAGTTGAATGCACAATGTAAGGATTCACAAAAATTTTGAAACTAAGGAAAATATGATAGATTATAATTTAGATGAAGAAGAAGACAATTCTAGAATTGTTAGACAAAATGCTGAAGTTTTCTTTGAGACTAACAATGATTTGTAGAATGATGTGCTAATTGTTGAGAAAAGAAGAAAGTAGAGATCTAAACCTAGAGAAGAGATAAGAGTTGAGATTTAACTCCTACCTCTAACAAGAATCTGACAAAGAATCACCCTCCTAAGTAGATACTTGGAAGCAACAACAAAGGTGTGATGACAAGGAATAGAGTAAATGAGGAAATATGTTTGACATCTCAAGTTTAGCCTAAGAGCATAGATGAAGCATCTAAAGATGATCATTGGATTCAAGTGATGAAGGAAGAATTAGACTAGATTCTAAAGAATGATGCATGGGAGTTAGTTCCTAGACCTAAAGACAAGAATGTGATAGGAACCAAATGGGCATTCAAAAATAAGATGAATGAGTACAAAGTTTTGAGGAACAAGACTAGACTTATATGCAAGGGATATTAATAGAAAGAAGGAATATAATATGAGGATACATCCTATAGCTAGAATGGAAGTAGTAAGAATTTTCTTAGCTTATGAAACAAATAAGAAGTTCTCAGTTTATCAGATGGATGTTATATCAACATTTCTGAATAGAGAACTTGAAGAAGAAGTATATATTGAGAAGCTTGAATTTTTTCCTTTATTAAAAGAAAAAGATATGGCATGTAGACTAAAGAAATATCTATATGGTCTAAAGCAAGAACCTAAAACCTAGTATGCAAAGTTGGACAATTATTTGGCAAAGCTTGGATTTTCTAAAGGTATGACAGACAATAACTTGTATTTGAAAGAAGTTGAAAAAGGTTTGTTGATTATTGTAATATTTGTTGATGACATCATTTTTGGAGGTAATGATGAAGCAAGTGATAAGTTTTTTGAAGAGATGAACAATGAGTTTGAAATTAGAATGATAGGAGAAATGAAGTTTTTCCTAGGTTTGTAGATTGTACAAAATAATGATGGTATTTTCAGTTCACAAGCTAAGTACTTGAAAAATTTGCTGAAAAGATTTGGTTTGGAAATTTTTAAACTTGTTGGTACACCTATGATAATTGGTAACAAGTTATCTAGCAAAGATGATACACCTGCAGTAGAGAAGAAGAAGTACAAATCAATGATTTGAGGATTGCAGTATTTGACTTACAGTAGACTAGATATAGAGAATGCAGTTGGGATTGTAGTTATATTTCAAGCTAATTCTAAGGAATATCATTTTGTAGTAGTGAAGAGAACATTTAGATATTTGAAAGGGACATCTGACTATGGAATTTGGTATGAAAAATTGAGTGATTTCACTCTATGTGCATATACTAATGTAGATTAGTTAGGAAGTATGGATGACAAAAAGAGCACCAGTGATGGAGAATTTTTTCTTGGTTAAGCAAGAAGCAATTTTTTATTTCATAGAGTAATACTATGGTAGAGTATGTTACAACAACAAATAACTATGCTAAGTTATATGGATGAAGTAGATGGTGAAGGGTATCAGAATAAAGTCTAAAGAACCTATTATCATTTATTGTGATAACACAAGTACAATTAGTATATCTAAGAATCATGTATTACATTCTAAGACTAAGCATATATCTATTAAGTATCATGTGCTTAGAGAGAAAAAGAAACAAAAAAGGAGATTAGGTTAGAGTATGTGAGTACTAAAGATTAGATTGTATATAGCTTTACGAAACTTTTTCCTAAAGATAATTTTGAGTTCTTGAGAGGTATGCTTGGGGTTATGCCCCTACCTACTTATGAGTAGGTGATGTAGAGAGTGCATCAGTCCAGTGGTAGAAAGAACTATTGTTAACTTGGACTGAATGATGATGCTTCCCATATGGGGGAGTGTCTTTGATGATCTGAGTCACTAAGGACTCTTGGTATTTGGTATTGAATAGTGTCTTTGGACACTTGAGCTATTTGAAAACTTGGTACATAATATTAGCAATTGGTATGTAGTAACATTGAGATTGAGGTCCTTGACATTGATGTCAATGGGGGAGAGTATGCATGAAAGAAATCATCTACTTAGGCATGGGGGAGAGTATCTCCTAAGGTATGAGGAGTGAATATGCATGAAGGAGAGATATCTCTTTAGAGACATTTAGAAAGATTCATGAAAGGAATCAAGAATATGCATCTGATGTATTGTGAATTATTTAGTGTGAAGTAAACAATTGATGTCTAAGCAGTGGGAGTATGCACCCATTGTACACATATTGTTTTGAAAAAAAAATTAGGGTGTGGACAACTAATGTTGGTCAACAACAACAATAGAACATTGTTTGGTATTCTTGGAACTTAGATGGTTTTCTCATCTATGTTTCCATCAATGCCATAGGGGGAAATTTTTACAATGAATTTTGATGATACTACATTGGGGGAGTATCCTAAGCATTAGAGAGTATTTACATGTTGCATTCATGACTATATTTTTCATTGATGCCAATATAGCACCATTTCTATAAAGACTAGATGAGTAGAAGATAGAGATCTTGATGGTATAGACAATGGCTTGATTTTATAGTGATGCACATTCATGGACATGTTTGGCACAATGTCCTGATGATGTGGTTGACTATGTAGAGTCTAAGTCAAAGATGTATGAAAGATGTACTTGATTTATAGAAAGTAGTTCAAAGATAGAGTATTGGGAAATAAGTTCCTAATGTTTATTTTATATCTGATATCTAAGATGCAATGAGAAGATGCGCAGGTAGGCAGTAACAAAGGAGAGTCAGTTGATGATGTCAATGAGTGTGCAGGTCTTGAAGTTTCACATGTGAAGTTTTGTATAGACTATGAGCCGATAGTGCTATTCTAATAGTAATTAATTAATTATCTTATTATAATTAATTTGGAAAGCCTCAAATCCAACTCAAGGAATTATTATGAAGATATGATATAAAGGAACTATGTTTTTCTTGTCTATAAGGTGTATCCATTGTTGCTAGAAGTGTGAAGTGTGAAAAGAAGTAGAGTGCTTATTGAATAGGTGTAAGTGATCCAAGGGATTATTAGAGGTGAGATTTTTGATCTAGTTATAAGATCCAAAGAAGCAAAAGTATAGTTCATAGGATAGAGAAATAGGAAGGAACAATAAAGTATAATTCTATTATTCTACAAGGAATAATACAAAGATCATTTGGATAGTGGGTTCATTGGTCTTACCCTTGAAGTTGTTTGGGCAGTGGATATAACTGTCTTCCACAACTCCTAACAGGGTTGGCACAACTACTAATAGGGTTGGAATCTCCTAACATGGATTCAAAGTCTCTTAATAGGGATGCATACATATTGAATGTATTCATAGACTCCTAACTGGGTCCATCCTCTAGCAAGGAACATTTATAATAGTACATCATCTTGTGGGTACCATCCCCATTAGGGTTTTCCCTAGTTAACATATCTTGTGTTATTGTGTATGAGTATCTTATTATGGTTTCAGTTTATATTACTCATATGGTTAAGTTTGCTTAAGATTGATAATAGTTGTATAACTAATTCACCCACCCCCCCCCCCCCAGGTTATATCAGTGGACTATATATTCTAATAGTTACTCCATAGTCAATACCTTCCTTTTGAGCATATCCCTTGCAAACTAGCCTTGCCTTGTTTATGGAAACTTCTCCATTCTCATTCAACTTACTTTTGAATACCCATTTTGTGCCAATTACATTCTTATCCTTGGGTCTAGGAATAAGAGTGCAAGTCTTATTCATTTCAATCTAATATATTTATCCATTAATAGCTTCAATCTAACTTTCATTCTCTAATGCATCTTTTACAGATCTAGATTCAAATTCAATAAGAAAACATGTACCTTTTAACTTGTTCCTTGTCATTATACCAATTGACTGATCTCTAGTAATTCTATTGGGTGCATGATTCCTTCTAACATATCCAAAATGTTTGGTCTTCTTATTTCTTAAATCCCTAGGTTTACCATGATCTTCTATTTCATGCTCGAGTCCCAGTATCTGTGACTTGGGTCCATCAAACTATGGCTTAGTTTCTTGTTACTGAAACACAGGTCCTTCTAATGACTTGGGTTGCACTTTCTACAACTCGAGTTGAAATGGAGATTTTGGGGACTTGAGTGGTGAAGGTTGCTGATTGCTACTTCCTTGAACATTAGGAATAGTATCAAGCTCATAATAAACAAAGTTTACATAGTCATTAGGTTCCTTACTACTTTGTTCTTCACCCTTTTTTCCAAAGTCATCAATCTTCACATGTGAACTTTATATAACTTTATGAGTAGATAGATTTAGACATTTATATGCTTTTCTCTTATTAAAATATCCTAGAAATATTCCTTCATCACTTTTTGACATCAAATTTTCCTTCTCTAGACTCCTTTAGAATATAATATTTACAATCAAATACTTTGAAGTGACACACATTAGGTTTATAATAATAAAATAGTTTAGAAGGTGTTTTGTTTGAGTCCTTCATCAACTAAACTCAATTCAAGGTATGAACTATAGTGCTGATTGCTTCCTTCTAGTACTAGATAGAAATATTCTTTTCTATTATAAGGGTCCTTGCACAATTCATGATTGACTTCTTCCTTCTTTTAGCAATACCATTCTACTAAGGTGTTCTAGGTGTAGACACTTATCTTTTGAATCCTCTCTCATTGCATAATTCATTGAATTCATTAGAAAGGAACTCTCCTCCTCTATCTAATCTTAAGAATTTTAGTTTCTTTCCTATTTCTATCTCCACACTAGTGAAATACCATTTGAACTTTTGAAAAGCTTCTAATTTATCCTTCAAATATATAACAATCATCATTCTTGAATAATCATCAACAACTAAAATAAAGTAATTATCTCCTATGTAGCTTTCTGTACCAATAGGTCCACAAAGGTTTATATGTACCGGCTCTAGCACTTCTTCAAAATGATAGTTTGATGCAATGGAACTAGCAGTGGGTTTGAACAAGGTTCCTAGAATCCTCTTCACTGAAGGTTATGAAACAATAAGTTTTTTTACATAGCCAATCTACCCCAAAACACAATCACAATTGTTTGATAAGATGGTTATGGTTATCCCAACCTAAACAACTCCTAGGAATTCCCAATCACAAGGAAAACCAATCTCAAAGACAAGTAATGACTAGTTGCTCAAAAGGGTATCACAAGGCATATTTTGACACAATACTTCCCAAACACATATGAGTACTAGGGGTGACTCTAAAGCCTATTCATGGTCTATTTAGGTCCAAAACAACATGAATCAAACATTAGATTCAAACTATGCAACATTTATTGAGTAATTACTTCACAAACTCAAGGAATGACTTATAGCCTTTGAAAACTAAAAACTTGATTTAGAATTAGAAATATCCACATAACCCAAGGAATGAATCATATATTTAGATACCATTTTGGGGTTTATATAATAGGCCAAAGCATAGGGATCCCAAAATGAGAATGTAATAGGTAACACTTGAAATCCCGCTTGGTAGGATTAGGGAATTAGGCCTCCATTAACAAAGGAAGTACTCTAATCCCTAAAAAAAATATCAATTGAAAAATTGGAACATAATGGGGTTCACATGAAATGATCAAAAATCAAATTCCAGGCTTTGAGACCTTCTTAGTAATGAGTTATGGGAGATGCTGCTACATATTCCTAACATGCACATGGATTTTGCATGCCTACAGCATCAAGTTTCTCCTTCCAACCTGTCTCTTTTGACATGAAACCAAAAGAATCCTAAAATAAATTTTCCACACTTGGATTCCACCTAAGTCTGTTAAATTCTCATGGTCGAATCTCAAGATATGAGAGAAATTTGATGAAACCCGAGGTAGTTATGCAAAACTATGATATTAGTCAATAAAACTTGAACATATAGAGTTAAATTATGAGTTAGGATCTCATTCCAAGTGAATTTTAAGGTAGACTAATTAGTCTATCCAACTATTTTATAATTTTTTTGCCTATGTGTCAGAGGTTGTTTATACAACTTGTTACAACATCAGATTTGGTTGAAAACTTGGTATTTTTATTGATTGAAAGTAAAACTACACATTGTATATCTACCACCCAACTAAAAGTTCCATTAAGACCTTACAAATGGTTATAACAACCATTTTTAACCAAGTATGGATGTTGGGAGTTCAAAATACAACTTTTATGAAAAGTTGCTAAAAGTTGCTTGACAACTTTTTAGCAACTTTTCAATTTTAGTGCAACTTTTGCCTATAACACCTAAAGTTAGTTTTAAGAAATCCAAAATGGATAATAACATGGAAAAAAATGAAAACATAATATATCCCAATATTTTAGGCTATTTGACACCTTTTACCATAGTGAACCAAGGGCTTATATGTTGCCAATCTTAGAACTAGGTCTCACAAATGGATCAATATGAATAGCCAACATTCCTAATCAATCCTAAGGATTTAAAAGACTTCAAAATATTCTTAACATTGCATTTTATTAGGGTTCCCCTACACTATACTCCCCATGAACTTTAGAACTCAAGTTCCTACTTGAATCAAGTTGAGCAATTGTAATGCCATCTTGAAGGATTTGTTTTTTAGTCATCCAGGTAGAATCTATATTAGGTAGTCCTTTCCATTTAACAAGGTACTTCAAATATATTTTTATCTTGGTATTCCTAAGCTTTAGATTCCAATATCTTCTCCAATTACACTAGTTTTCTAGAAGGTGAATTTGTGACAAAATCTAATGTATCAACATTATCTAAACTTGTAGAGGTACGTACAACATCACAACTTGCATCACCTTTGTAGGGAGTTAGGTCAGAAACATTAAAGTTTGGGGAAATAGATAATGTAGGAGGAAAGGTTATTTCATAAGCATTTTCTCCCATTTTGTGCAAAATTATGCATGGGCCAACCTTCTTCATGTGAAGCTTAGAATACATTCCCTTTGGTAAGCTTTCTTTTTAAAGATATGCCCAAACCTTATCTCCAATCTAAAACTAAACTTCTCTCATCCTTTTATCTACATGTTGTTTATACTAATGATTGGTTTGATACAATCTATTATTTACCTCTTCTTGGACTTGGTGGATGATTTTTTCCAAATCTTCCCCTTAAGCATAAACTTTGAAGTCTAGAGGTTCATCCATTAGATCTAAAGGGCCTATAGGATGCAGAACATACACTATTTGGAATGGTGTCTTTCTAGTGGACCTATTCAAGGAATCACTAAAAGAAACTTCTTCTTGAGGGAGTATAACATCCCAACTCTGATTTTTCTTCTTGGTTGGGCACCAAAGAAGATTCCCAAGAGACATATTCACCACTTCTGATTGGTGATTAGTTTGAGGGTGACAAGAAGACTTCTATGTCAGATTTTTGCCTAATTTCTTGTGAAGTGTATGCCAAAAATGATCTTGGAACTTCACATCCTTGTCTAAAACAATTTTATTTGGTAAGCCATGAATTCTTAAAATTTCTTTAAAGAAAAGTTGATCAATGTGTGAAGCATCATTTGTACTTTTGCATGACACAAAATGCACCATTTTACTGAACCTATGTATAACAAAAAATAAACTATCAAAACCTTGTTTTCTTCTAGGTAATCCCATTACAAAATCCATTGAAATGGATTCCCAAGATCTAGTAGGTATTTTAAAAGGTTGGTACAACCCCTGATTTGTGGATACATCTTTAGCTTTCTAACCTATAGTGCAACGTTCCACAAATTTCTTGATGTCATCAGACATTTTAGGCCAATAAAAATTCCTCTTAATTTTTTTAGATGTTTTATCAATGCTAAAGTGTCCTCCCATGCCACCATAGTGTTTTTTCCTTAATGATGTTTAGTCTCATAAATCACCTTGGTATGAAAGCTTATAGCATTTGAATAAAAGGTTGTTTTGAATAATATAATAAAAAAAATTAGTGTGATAATTTCCTATTAATTTAGAACAAAGCTTAAATTCTTATTTAAAATTTGGATCTCCTACATAGAGTTTTTTAGGTGCATCAATCTTAATAGTATTTGGACTTCTTCAATTAGGACAGCCCTTTTATTGAGGGCATCAACCACTTTATTTGCTTGACCATTATTGTGCTTCAATGTGAAGGTGTATGCTTGTAGCTACTCCATCCATTTGATATGTTTGACACTTAAATTTTACTGAGAATTCAAAAAGTTTAAAGCATAGCTATTAGCATAAACAATAAATTCCTTTCGCAAAAGGTAATGTCTCCATTTTTTAATAGCCTGCACTAGTACATACAACTCAATGTCATAAGTTGAGTATCTTTTCTTTGCATCATTTAACTTCTTAGAGAGGAAAGCAATAGCTTTTCCCTCTTGACTTATGACAAAACCAATGGCTAGGTTACTAGCATCTATTTCAACGATAAACACCTTCCTAAAATCAGGCAAGGTCAAGATGGGATATTGAGCCACACTACTTTTTAGATGCTCAAAAGTATTGTTAGCCTCATTAATCTACAAGAATTTTTGTTTTCTTACCTCCTTTGATTGTATCAAGCATAGGAGTGCATATATGACTAAATTTCTTTATAATTTTTCTATAAAATGTGGCCAAACCATGAAAACTCTTCACATTACCTTGGTTTTTAGGAAGTGGCTGATTGATGATTACTTCCATCTTTAGAGTCCCTTGAGATATGATAAATCCCAAAAAGGTTCTTTGCATGAATGTTCATTTCTCCGAATTGATTATTAACTTGTGCTTATGGAGTCTTCTCAAGACCTGCTCCAAATGGTTCAAATGATCTTCCTTGCTGCTGCTAAAGATGAGAATATTGTCAAGATAAACAACAAATTTTTTTTCAATAAAGTCAATAAATATTTTATTCATGAGTCCCATGAATGTACTTAGATTATTAATTATTCCAAATGACATTACAAGATAGTCAAATAGTCCTTTAGTTGTTTTAAATATTGTCTTCCACTCATCTCTAGGTCTAATCCTTACTTGGTGATATCTTGATTTCAAATCTAGTTTAGAAAAAATAATAAGCACTAGGGTTCAAACTTTTTTGAATTAGACCTTTGGAAAGCATTTCCTTGATTTGTTTTGCAATTTTTGCATTCTAATTCAGAGACATCTTGTAGGGTGCCTTTTTTTGGAAATGAGGATCCATGTAGGAGATCAAATTGATTAGTAATATCTCTGAGGAGAGAGAGGGAAGAGGGCATGTCACTTTCCATGACATCACTATATGTTTCTAGTATTCCTTTGAATTCTACTAGTATAGATGATTTTTTATCAAATTTACCACCATCCTTAGGCTTCATAATCAGTACGGACCCCAATCTTCTAATTAATCTATGGTTTATATCATTTCCTTCTCCCATATCAAAATCCTTGTGGTTTCCTTCTCTTTTTCTAATTTTAGATTAGGTAAAGGTTTCATTGTGAAAGATCTTCCATCTCTGATTATGGTGTATGTGTTCTTCCTACCACTATAGATGGCATCCACATCATACTACCTGTTGATGTTCAAAATTGTAGCCTTAATTTTGAGCATCGTTGAAAATTTGGTCCTATAAATGCTTTTAAATGAGATTGTACCTGGTTGTCAGTTTGAGGCCTAAGAGGTGTTTAATGCTTCTAACACCTTTCATTTAGTGTGTCTATGTGTTCTATGAAGTTAAACTAACTTTTCAAACCATTCTGCGAAGTCCCATTTTGAGCTAGTGTCAAAATTTGCAATTATGCCCAAGTGTCAAATAGTGACCAGAGGCCCAATTTGCATTTGAATATCTTTTAGCCAGGAAAGTTTCATGACCTGCCACTTTGGGGATGTTTAGTATGTATAACAAAAAACCTATGTTTCAATTTTCAAGTCATTTCAAATCCGTTTGACTAAGTTTTGCACCCCCCAAAGTTGGTCATTTACTGTTTTCTGCATTTGACTAGTTGTTCACAATTCTGGGAAGCCATGTTCGATCAATCATATCTTTGACCCAGTTAACCCAAATGAAAAAAATTCTTTTTGCATTGTGTTCTAGGGGTAAGACACTTCATATTTTCAAATTTTGAGCTCATGAAGAATCCATTTGATCAATTTGCTAACATGATTAAAAACTAAGTTTGCATTGTTTTGTTACGGCTAAGGTATCCAGATTGATTTGCATCCCTGTTCGGCACGTTATATCTCCTAATCCATGATTGGTCAAGTCAAATGGATTCTACCTTTGTGTTTTTCTCCAAAAATACTTTAAGTGTACCAGTTTACAAGTCATGACAAATCTGTCTGCACACTTTTCCAGGTCAATTCCATTTGCAAAAAATGTTTTTAGTCAGTGCTTCTAGTTTGCAAAATCCAAGTAGCCCACTTTGACTGATCGCCATTTGTGCCCTATTATTCGTCATGAGCCTAAATCATGGATTCATATTGTCCTTGTGACAGAGAACCAATGCCCCAGTTTTTGTCTTCCCAAGTATCCATCTGCCCAATTTTCAAAGCCAAATCCAAACCCAGTTTGTTGTTTTCTGACATGTTTTCACGCAGGTAATTCTAAGAAGGCAACTTTGGTGACGAATATCTTCTGACTGGGAATTTTTCATAACATGAGATTTTACAAGGTGAAAATATGTGGAACAGAGATTCAGTGTGCCAATTTTTTGAGCTCGGTTATTTGTTCGGGTAAGTTTTTAAAGCCAGTCGATAGGCGCTGTTAGCAGAAAGTTGCAGTTTGCAGATAAGTGCTAAAAAGAGTCTTAATGATGGTTCAGTGATGGATTTCGATCCAAATCAATATCAGGCAATTAGTGGGCTAGTTTTAAGATTCAGGTGTTTGGAAATGAATTTTTTTTTAGCCAGACCCACTATGGGGTCCGACTGATTGCATCAGCTGACAAATTCAAATGTCGATTAATGGTAAAAAATAGTGTTAGCAAGATAGCATATCTTGTTCATGGAATTTTTCCAGTGATTTGAAGTTTATATGGAGCATCTATCAGTTGACAATATAGAAACTAAGCATTTATGCATTGTAGAGGTCCAATCCAAGTCAATAAAAAGAAGATTTGAGTTATAATTAATGTGACTTGACAAAAGATTGGGTGTGCAGTGTATTGGAAGAGGGAAAGTTTCCCGTGGATATCCATGTCCAATAGGGACCATCCATGCCAAATAGAATGAAATCACAACATAGAGATGGAAGCTCCAGAGGCTGCGTAGCTATGTAGAGGGTGCCATGTCTTTAGAGGAATCCTCATGCTCATTGAAGACTTCTTAACACAAGGCAGAGCATATATAAAAAACAAGTCCACGCCTTTGAATAAGAATTCAAAGCCTTGAAAGCAATGGGAAGGGTAGCTAAAACAAAGAGGGAAATCATCTTAAAAAATGAGAAGTCTCCCAAGCATTAGCATCTATGTCCAAGAAAGAAAGCCACACACTGAAAACAAGGAAGCAATGAGAAGTCGTTGAAACAAAAAATCAAAGGCCGCTGCACATGTTAGAGAAAATTCACGTTAGAATGGGGGTCTCATGCCATACTTGAAAGAGGCCGGCAAGTGTTGAAGATCACACCAATCTGCAGGGGGCACCATCTATTGAATAGATGGCCATCAAAAATGATCCACGCCAAAAATCAATGTGTTCAGAGATCACATGGATGGCAGGAAAAGACATGAAAGGAGCCCCACATTGTGAGAGGTATCGGCAATCAAAGATGTCAAACTGTGATATCAACAAAGCATCCACGTTTTGGGCAGGGGGTCCATGTCAGATAAGAATCAACGTATACAAATAGCTTGAAAACAACAACAAACATAAATAGCATTCACGAAATGTGAAGGATGGAACTCAATGCACTAAAAAGGTGTCCCCACATTTTTTAAGGCAGTCAAAGCCGTAGCCTTTTTGAAAAGGGTCTTCTACATCTCCATGAAATAGAAAGCACCATTCTCACTGTGGCAAAGGTCACTTGAAGGGGCAACAAAGATCAGCGAAGGCGAACAGGTGTAGATCCGCAGTGTGCAGGCAGATGTGAAGCTCATCACGTCAATAGCAGAATCCCATGCAATGTAGAAAGGAAGCTGCTCCATACAAATAAGGAAGGAGTCACCTTCTAAAACGAGCTGCCAAGTTTAAGAAAAGATGCCATTAGCAGCAGAGCATGCTAAAAAAACAAGGGGACACAGCTAGTTTGGAGAAAGCGCGCACAGTGACAAACTAGGAAAAGAATGAAAAGGGATTTATCCCACATGGGTTCTGTGGAAACAGTTTTAGATATTAAAATACTAAACCAATCATATTGGAAGTTGTCTTAAAGACTCGAGGCTTTTGGAAGCCATAGGAAGTGCGCGGGACCCTCCAATCCGACCCAAATGAGGATGATGTCATCCATATCTGAACAGAGCACAATTTTGAATGGGCATGCAATTAAGGACCGATGACATCAAAACAGTTAGAAAACCCAAGAATCCAGCTAGTCGCTACCTCGCAAGACGAAAAATCTTGACAACTCTGGCTAGCGAAGTAGCGAGGTTGCCGAAAAAATTTCAAAGTTTGGCAAGGAATTAATAGAGATCGTGGGCCCTGTGTTGGTGATATCATGGAGTTCCTAATGAATCACAAGGTGCCACATGGCATGGATAAATGACTGGGCGATGATGTGGTGGGAAAAGCTTAGAGTTCAGCAGATGTTGACATGTTGATGATATGATAGTTCTCGCTAAATTGCCAAGCGGAAGATGCATGACAATTAACATAGTGAGTTAGCGTGAAGATGACACGTGGCAGATGTGCAAATCAGGCAGGCCAATCAGCAAGTGACACGTGGTGCCAGTCAAACAAAGGTTGACCATGGATTAAAAGGGTCAGGGAAATATTGAAGAGTTAAAAATAATAATATTTTATTATTATTTTGTTGAAAATGCCCATGTCAGATTTTTGAAAATCAAATGGATTTTATTCTAAAGTTTGACTTTGGACTATTTAAAATTTTTCAAAAATTAAAATTTTAAAGATGAGCAGACCTTAGTTTCCTAGCCGGAGGATGTTTTTTCAAATTGACTTTCTGGGCATTTTCGGGAGGCTGGATATGCACTCCAATATACCTTCAGAATCAGGAAAAGATGAGCTATCCATTTCTGGAGTCAAATTTTACATAGATAGCAGTCTTTTTGAGCTATAGGAGGATTTGTCTCAGGTACCTGAATCGCATCTGTTTTCAAACCAGGGAGTTCAGAATTGTCTTCCAACATGGTAATGACCTGAATGTGAACAAAAGGCAATTGAAATGTAGTTGGGGTTAGATTTGTTCAAATTTACTCAATAAAAACTCATTTTTACTGGCATTTTCATGGGGCAATAAGATATTTTGGTGAATCAAAAAGCTTTTATCATTAAGCAGAGATATTTTGCAAATCAGTTGCAGATAATGATGAAACAGAAAATCAGATGGGATGAAAGAAGAAAGAGGTTACTCAGTTACACAGGATTGAATTTCAAGTGGACACTTGTCATCTTCAGAACAGATCTGGGAATTCTTTCTCTTCTATATCTTTCTTTCTTGCTTCCATTTGAAGGGTTCCAGTTTCTGGGAAGAAAAAGTTCATTGCTGTGATACCAAGAGGGATTCCAGTTTTTGCACTGTGAGACCATTGGTTCCAGTATTTTGACATGTTTCCATACCAGTGACACCATTTTCTTCAGTAGAACTCTCATGTGAACAGCAGTTGTAGAGATAATATAGATAGTTCTGAGATATTACGTTGTTTCATGTTTTAATTTTATGCATCTGAATGTATAGTTTCAAGGAAATGAATACATATGAGCAACAATTTCACTAATTTTGTTCTGGTTCTTGTCTCTTGTCTCAGCAATCTGTAAGTCTTATGTGGTTTTGGAACAAAGGTTTGAGACTGATTTGCATCCCTTTCAGGTTGTATGTTTGATGTATTTTGTTGCTGGACCAAAGGGCCAAGTAAATGCTTGATATGTTTAAACAAGGTTATTGGTTGTTTGAGAAGGATATTTTGTGAGAATGAGACCTGAATGAACACTGATGTCTGAATCACAAGGTGGTTGGATAGATCTGATGTTTGGGTATATGAGATACGTCCTGATGTCACAGATGTATGTTTTGAATTCATGGAATTGCCCAATGGATTAGGCACTGATCAGTTATAGGATCACTAGTTATACTGTTGCATGGTTGAACATCAACATCAATAATCAACGTCTTTACATTTTATGTTGAAGAGCTAAAATGGTCAAACCCTCACTCAGCTTGTGCATTTCATAGATTTTCATTCAGCTATTGTAGATCTCTGTTATTGCATTAAGTCTTTAGGAGATGTAAGGGGTTTCAATCTGCTTATTAGATTCAGGGATATGTTTTGCACTGGTACGGTATCAATTGAATCTCAGGTCTACCCGCCTAGGTTTTGCAAAGCCTGAAGAAGAAGAAGGGTCTAGCCTTATAGTTGGCTCGGTGTTTGAAGTGATATGTTGATGATGGGAGTTAATTGTCCCTAGATGAATCAGTTTCTCATTGGGATAATTGGAAACCTTCTAGTGTTTTCAAACACCAACAAAATGGCGACTCTGTTGGGGAGTCATGAAGAAATTCATTGATAAAAGGACAAAGATCTCTGGTGTAATATATTTCAGTTCAAAAATTTGCATACTCAGTTTTGTATGCAAGGTTTCATGTTTCCCAATCAAGAACGTGTTCTTTCATTTTGTTAAGGGTGTGATGTTCCAAGGTTGTGTGTGAGTTTTCAGATACCTATTATAAATTCTGGACTAGCTTGTTGTCTTATGGAAGCTAGGAAAATCTTTTCTCATTTAATGAGTGGTGACTCTGAAGTATATCTCTACACCAGTGTAAATTTTTGAAGTGAAGGGTATTGTGAAAGTTGCAACAGTTGGAATACAGATTTGAAGAAGTTATCTCAGACCCTTCGCAGTGGTTGAAAGAAAAGGGTGATGTTGTGCAAGGGCTACTAAATCAAGCATGATTTGAATCTATTGTTCTTTACAGCATTGAAGAAGTTTGCAAGCATCAAGGTTAAGGTATTTTCCTCTTTCTTGAATTTCTTTTCCAAGAAAGTAAGTTATATGAAAGTTTTCTCCATCAAGTGATTTTAAGCACTACGTAAGAGAAATGTTTTATGTATCTCATCATATTCTATGAAGGATTGTTTCAGAAAGTGTATTTACATCTTGGAATATGTTTGGAGATTTGAGTTGGTAGATAAAGTTTTTAGATCTACTGCAAGTTTTAAATCTAGAAAGATATTTGGTGAAGTTGTTAGTTTGCAAGAGATGGCAAATTTTTGTTCACCTAGTATGCAGTCCATTGACCAAAATCGTAGATCCTTTTCTACCAAGAGATACATGCCATTATGTTTTGATGGTATCTATGGGTTCCCTAATGTCATCCCTGATGATATTAGAAAGCATTTGTCTAAATTCAGTGGAAACCACAATGTTTTAGCTAGTCAGCATGTTCAAGTTTTCAGTGACTTGATGGGTGACTATGAGATTCCCCATGAAGATGTACACATGAAATTATTTGTTCAGAATCTAGAGGGTGATGCTAGAGATTGGTTTTCATTTTTACCAGCATGTTCTTTTTCATCTTGGAGTGAGTTGCATGCAGCTTTCATGGAGCAATTTGGAGAGAGGGTGAGCTTATCTGATTCATTTGATAAATTTGTAAGGATTCATATTGAGGAAGATGAGCTTGTTCCTTAGTTTAATATCAAATTTGTAAGAACCCTAAATGAGATCCTAGAGAAATGTAGACCGGAGGATAAAGTGTGCCTAATAGTTTACATTGGTGCATTTGATAATAAAATGAGTTACCGGTTGAGGAATAAGGAACCTAAAACATTATATCAGGCCTTTATGACTGCCATGGACATTGAGAATAATTTGAAGTATGGAATTACTAGGAGTCATTTCTCTAGGGTTGCTTGCTTGCATAATG
This sequence comes from Cupressus sempervirens, assembly GCA_028749045.1. NCBI lineage: Eukaryota > Viridiplantae > Streptophyta > Pinopsida > Cupressales > Cupressaceae > Cupressus > Cupressus sempervirens. The sequence goes on along the minus strand of CM053793.1, from coordinate 498,903,748 downwards.
AAGATAAAAATCAAGAGCAATATTATGTTGAGTGTTCCAATACAGTTCAAAATATCAACACCCCTACTGTAGGTTTTAATCAGATTGAGAATTTAAATTAGAATGTGTGTATGAGAAAGGCTAGTCTAGTTGCAAATAGAAACACACATGTTCATGATGCTACAATAGTGAATAATATTTTAGACTCTGATAGGTTTCAGCGACATGTTGATTTTATAGATCAGACATTGGTTACAATAGAAAATTCTTCTCATGACAGTTATGTTAATGATGATATTACTAATGTTTCCAATTTTGAAGTTGCTGAACCTAGATCTCAGTCTTGTGCAAGTGAGAAGGCTGAAAGTTATCTCTTGGATCATAAGTTTGATGTTGTTGATCTAACATGCCATGGAGAGTTAACACAAAGTGAAGAGTGTGAATCACAGTCATCTCAGCCACAATCAGAAGAACATAATGTACATGTTGATAATGTTTCAGCAGTAAATGGTAAGATGTATTCTTTTAATCAGTCAGATAGGCAAGAATTGAATTCTCTTATTGAGAGGTTGCATTATGTTAATAATGAATTAGAAAGATATGAATCTCAATGTGGGTATGAAGAAGCTGTAAGTCATCTTCCAAATGATGACAATGAAGTTGTTTATTCGATGTATAATGAAGAAGCATCATATGAAGGAGATGATGAGATTGGTTGCTCGAATCATAGTGAGGAAAATGACACAGTATGTTTGCCTTCATACGAATCTGATTTTGATTGGGAGGAAGAAAGCAATGATGGCAGTGAACATTCATCTGAAGCTGAAGATATGAATTCTTCCTCTAATTCTGAAAAAGAAGGTGCAACTCAGTTTTTTCATCATACAAATCAATTAGCCAATGAAGATTTTAATAGTGATCTATCCCCAAGGTATGAAGATAAAAGAATGTTGAGTCCAGTTCAGGTTAATAATTCTGAAGACTTCAGTAGAAGGTTGTCAAATGCTTTTACATCAGACAATAAAAATCCAACATGTAGTGAGGTGTTTAGGAATGAGTCACAGTTAGTTCATAATGGTTATCCTAAACAAGTTGCTAAAGAGGATGTAAATATAGACACTATATGTTTGGTAGAAGAAATAGAAAAGGAGTCTTCATACAGTTTAGACTTTTCTTCATACGCTAAAAGTTTCCATGAAGATAGGGTGGGTAATGAATTTCAAATCTATAATAATGTTTTATATGATGATTCTTGTGAGGATGAGCATCCCATTTTTTGTCCTAATGTTTAGAAAGGATCACTACATGGATTTATCAACCCATTTTTTGAAGATGACATGGAGGTTTCAGGTTTAGCGGGGTTAGATGCAAATGATGATACACTGTCATACTGCTGTAGTAAATTAGATTATTGTTCTTCTATTTCTAATATTGAATCTTCTAATGATTCTATATTTGGTAAGTGTGAAGATGAAGTGTGCGATGGAGTTGTCTTTGAAGAGAAATCGACACTTCATGGTAAGTTCTACAATCATTCAAATGAGGTAAAAACCAATCAGCACTTCGATTATGAAGATATATCAGGTGGTTGTGAAGTGATGTCAGATTTTGATGATGATGTCATGTGTGAACACAAATATGACTGCTCTTTTGACATTCAGCCAGGGATACTAGGCACTATGAAAGTGAAGGTATTAATCTCATTTTACCAAGTGATTCATTGCATGATGCTGATCTGATTGGTGAAATGGGTAGAAGAAATTTTAGTTTACCTCATGAAGGTTCAGATGAGAACCATGTTTATGACAGAGGTAAACAATTTTGTTGAAGTTCGGTGGCCCGGGGTCATCATTTGTAAATAGTAGTAGTTGTTTCCTTGCTTTCAAAAAGCTGTTCAGGAGAGTTTTTGAAGTTCAGGTGTGTGGTCTACTTCTCCCAGAGATTTAAAATCTTGCTATGCCCGCAAGGGGCATGCATCCCCAGATAGAGCCACTGTTGACGCTCAAAATTGTAGCCTTAATTTTGAGCATCGTTGAAAATTTGGTCCTATAAATGCTTTTAAATGAGATTGTACCTGGTTGTCAGTCTGAGGCCTAAGAGGTGTTTAATGCTTCTAACACCTTTCATTTAGTGCGTCTATGTGTTCTATGAAGTTAAACTGACTTTTTGAACCATTCTGCGAAGTCCCATTTTGAGCTAGTGTCAAAATTTGCAATTATGCCCGTGTCAAATAGCGACCAGAGGCCCAGTTTGCATTTGAATATCTTTTACCCAGAAATGTTTCATGACCTACCACTTTGGGGATGTTTAGTATGTATAACAAAGAACCTATGTTTCAATTTTCAAGTCATTTAAAATTTTTTGACTAGGTTTTGCACCCACCAAAGTTGGTCATTTACTGTTTTGTGCATTTGACTAGTTGTTCACAATTCTGGGAAGCCATGTTCAACCAATCATATCTTTGACCCAGTTAACCCAAATGAAAAAATTCTTTTTGCATTATGTTCTAGGGGTAAGACACTTCATATTTTCAAATTTTGAGGTCATGACGAATCCATTTGATCAATTTGCTAACATGATTAAAAACCTAGTTTGCACTATTTTGTTAAGGCTAAGGTATCCAGATTGATTCGCATCCCTGTTCAGCACGTTATATCTCCTGATCCATGATTGGTCAAGTCAAATGGATTATACCCCTATTTTTTCCTTCAAAAATACTTTAAGTGTACCAGTTTACAAGTCATGACGAATCTGTCTGCACACTTTTTCAGGTCAATTCCATTTGCAAAATATGTTTTTAGTTAGTGCTTCTAGTTTGCAAAATCCAAGTAGCCCACTTTGACTGATCGCCATTTGCACCCTATTATTCTTCATGAGCCTAAATCATGGATTCATATTGTCCTTGTGACACAGAATCAATGCCCCAGTTTTCGTCTTCCCAAGTATCCATCTGCCTAGTTTTCAAAGCCAAATCCAAACCCAGTTTGTTGTTTTCTGACATGTTTTCATGCAAGTAATTTTGAGAAGGCAACTTTGATGACGAATATCTTCTAAATGGGAATTCGTCATAAGATGAGATTTGACAAGGTAAAAATATGTGGAACAGAGATTCAGTGTGCCAATTTTTGAGCCCGGTTATCTGTTCGGGTCAGTTTTTAAAGCCAGCCGACAGGCCCTGTTAGCAGAAAGTTGCAGTTTGCAGATAAGTGCTAAAATGAGTCTTAATGATGGTTCAGTGATGGATTTCGATCCAAATCAATATCAGGCAATCAGTGGGCTAGTTTTAAGATTCAGGTGTTTGGAAACGAATTTTTTTTTAGCCGGACTCACTATGGGGTCCGACTGATTGGATCAGCTGACAAATTCAAATGTTGATTAATGTTAAAAAAATAGTGTTAGAAAGATAGCATATCTTGTTCATGGAATGTTTCCATTGATTTGAAGTTTATATGGAGCATCTATCGGTTGACAATATAGAAATTGAGCATCTATGCATTGTAGAGGTCCAATCCAAGTCAATAAAAAGAAGATTTGAGTTATAATTAATGTGACTTGACAAAAGATTGGGTGTGCATTGAATTGGAAGAGGTAAAATTTCCCGTGGATATCCATTTCCAACAGGGACCATCCATGCCAAATAGAATGAAATCACAACATAGAGATGGAAGCTCCACAGGCTGCATAGCTATGTAGAGGGAGCCACGTCTTTAGAGGAAGCCTCATGCCCATTGAAGACTTCTTAACACAAGGTAGAGCATATATAAAAAACAATTCCACACCTTTGAATAAGAATTCAATGCCTTGAAAGCAACGGGAAGGGTAGCTAAAACAAAGAGGGAAATCGTCTTAAAAAATGAGAAGTCTCCCAAGCATTAGCATCTATGTCCAAGAAAGGAAGCCACACACTAAACACAAGGAAGCAATGAGAAGCCGTTGAAACATAAAATAAAAGGCTGCTGCACATGTTAGAGAAAATTCACGTTAGAATGGGGGTCTCACGCCATACTTGAAAGAGGCCGACAAGTCTTGAAGATCACACCAGTCTGCAAGGGGCGCCATCTATTGAATAGATGGCCATCAAAAATGATCCACGCCAAAAATCAATGTGTTCAGAGATCACATGGATGGCAGGAAAAGACATGAAAGGAGCCCCATGTTGTGAGAGGTATCATCAATCACAGACATCAAACTGTGATATCAACAAAGCATCCACGTTTTGGGCAGGGGGTCCATGTCAGATAAGAATCAACGTATACAAATAGCTTGAAAACAACAGCAAACATAAATAGCATTCACGCAATGTGAAGGATGGAAGTCAACGCACTAAAAAGGTGTCCCCACATTTTTTAAGGCAGTCAAAGCCGTAGAATTTTTGAAAAGGGTCTTCTACGTCTCCATAAAATAGAAAGCACCATTCTCACTATGGCGAAGGCCACTTGAGGGGCAACAAAGATCGACGAAGGTGAATAGGTGTAGATCTGCAGTGTGCAGGTAGATGTGAAGCTCATCACGTCAATAGCAGAATCCCACGCGATGTAGAAAGGAAGCTGCTCCATACAAATAAGGAAGGAGTCACCTTCTAAAATGAGCTGCCAAGTTTAAGAAAAGATGCCATTAGCAGCAGAGCATGCTAAAAAAGTAGGGGGACACAACTAGTTTGGAGAAAGCGCACACAGTGACAAACTAGGAAAAGAATGAAAAGGGATTTATCCCACATGGGTTTCGTGGAAACAATTTTAGATGTTCAAATACTAAACCAATCACATTGGAAGTTGTCTTAAAGACTTGAGGCTTTTGGAAGCCATGGGAAGTGCGCGGGACCCCCCAATCTGACCCAAATGAGGATGATGTCATCCATATCTGAACAGAGCACAATTTTGAATGGGTGCACAATTAAGGACCGATGATGTCAGCATAGTCAGAAAACCCAAGAATCTGGCTAGTCGCTACCTCGCTAGCTGGAAAATCTTGACAACTCCGACTAGCGAAGTAGCGAGGTCGCCGAAAAACTTTCAATGTTCGGTGAGGAATTAATAGAGATTGTGGGCCCTGTGTTGGTGATATCATGGAGTTCCTAATGAATCACAAGGTGCCACGCGGCTTGGATAAATGACTGGGCGATGATGTGGTGGGAAAAGCTCAGAGTTCACCAGATGTTGACACGTGGATGATCTGACAGTTCTCACTAACTCGCCAAGTGAAAGATGCATGACAATTAACATAGCGAGTTAGTGAGAAGATGACACGTGGCAGATGTGCAAATTAGGCAGGCCAATCAGCAAGTGACATGTGGTGCCAGTCAAACAAAGGTTGACAACAGATTAAAAGGGTCAAGGAAATATTGAAGAGTTAAAAATAATAATATTTTATTATTATTTTGTTGAAAATGCCCATGTCAGATTTTTGAAAATCAAATGGATTTTATTCTAAAGTTTGACTTTAGTCTATTTAAAATTTTAAAGATGTGCAGACCTTAGTTTCCTAGCCAGAGGACGTTTTTTCAAACCAACTTTTTGGGTATTTTTGGGAGGCTAGATATGCACTCCAATATACTGTTGGAATTGGGAAAAGATGAGCTATCCATTTCTGGAGTCATATTTTGCACAGGTAGTAGTCTTTTTGAGCTATAGGAGGATTTGTCTCAGGTACCTGAATCACATCTGTTTTCAATCCAAGGAGTTTAGAATTGTCTTCCAACATGCTAATGACCTGTATATGAACAAAAGGCAATGGAAATGTAGTTGGGGTCAGATTTGTTCAGATTTACTTAGTAAAAACTCATTTTTACTAGCATTTTCATGGGGCAATCAGATATTTTGGTGATTCAAAAAGCTTTTATCATTAAGCAGAGATATTTTGCAAATCTGTTGTAGATAATGATGAAATAGAAAATCAGATGGGATGAAAGAAGAAAGAGGTTACTCGATTACACAGGATTGAATTTCAAGTGGGCACTTGTCGTCTTCAGACTAAATCCGAGAATTCTTTCTCTTCTATATCTTTCTTTTTTGCTTCCATTTGAAGGGTTCCAGTTTCTGGGAAGAAAAAGTTCATTGTTGTGATACCAAGAGGGATTCTAGTTTTTGCACTGTGAGACCATTGGTTCCAGTATTTTGACATGTTTCCATGACTATGACACCATTTTCTTCAGTAGAACTCTCATGTGAACAACAGTTGTAGAGATAATATAGATAGTTCTGAGATATTAGGTTGTTTCATGTTTTTATTTTATGCATCTAAATGTATAGTTTCAAGGAAATGAATACATATGAGCAACAATTTCACTAATTTTGTTCTGGTTCTTGTCTCTTGTCTCAGAAATCTGTAAGTCTTATGTGGTTTTGGAACAAAGGTTTGAGACCAATTTGCATCCCTTTCAGGTTGTATGTTTGATGTATTTTTCTGTTGGACCAAAGGGCCAAGTAAATGCTCGATATGTTTGAACAAGGTTACTAGTTGTTTGAGAAGGATATTTTGTGAGAATGAGACCTGAATGAACACTGATGTCTGAATCACAAGGTGGTTGGATAGATTTGATGTTTGGGTATATGAGATACGTCCTGATGTCACAGATGTATGTTTTGAATTCATGGAATTGCCTAATGGATTAGGCACTGATCAGTTATATGATCACTGGTTATACTGTTGCATGGTTGAGGATTTTTTGAACATCAACATCAATAATCAACGTCTTTAAATTTTATGTTGAAGAGCTAAAATGGTCAAACCCTCACTCAGCTTGTGCATTTCATAGATTTGCATTCAGCTATTGTAGATCTCTGTTATTGCACTAAGTCTTTAGGAGATGTAAGGGGTTTCAATCTGCTTATTAGATTCAAGGATATGTTTTTCATTAGTATGGTATCAATTGAATCTCAGGTCTACCCGCCTAGGTTTTGCAGAGCCTGAAGAAGAAGAAGGGTCTAGCCTTATAGTTGGCCCGATGTTTGAAGTGATATGTTGATGATGGGAGTTAGTTGTCCCTAGATGCATCAGTTTCTCATTGGGATAATTGAAAACCTTCTAGCATTTTCAAACACCAACACTACCATGATCTCCCTAGGAGGAGGTGAGAAGTATCCATTTCAACTATGTTGCACAAGACTTTATCCTTGAAGTCCCCAAGAGTAAACTCTGTTGTGGTTTATTTAGTAACTAATGTTTTTTGCCTTTAGTAAGCCATGATATGTTATAAGGAAAAGGATGTGTTGCTTTCTTTAATCCTAATTTTGGCACCATTTCTTTAGCAACTAAATTCTCTATAGAACCAGAATCGACAAGAAAATTACATACCTTTCCTTGGCACTTTACCCTTGTTTTGAATAGGTTCTTTCTTATTGGAAATATAAGATAGGCTAGGTTATTGAGAGGGGAGGGGTGAATCAGGAACTAATAAAACTTAATCTTGATTCACCAATTAATTCTTCATATGTATTATGATCTAATTGCATGCATGAAAAAAATGGAAGCATTAAAACATTCATAACACTTTGACACACAATATGGTAACCTAGAAACCTTCCAAATAGAAAGTAAAACTGGGGTGGGGATGATACCCACAAACTTTAGTTCTATAGTATAAAGTTGGTCTTTTAAGGATTACAATAATCACTTCTGATGATCTTCCCTATTAGGAGCAATAAGGACTTTTAGATCCATTTTGCAAAAGAATTTACAAACATACAGTGAAGTATGGACTAGGTAAAGAGATTTATAAAAAGACTATTAAGTCTACCTTGTGAAAGGATTTAACTATTCCACTTGTTAGGATGAACCAGTGGCTGATCTCTAATCTACAACTTTTATTTTTTGAGTGAGATTCCTTTGTAATGATCACCTTACTATGATAGATATATTGTTTTTTCTCCTTACACTACTTGTAGCATTTTTCACTTCACACTTATGCTTGTCATAAATTTATACTTCTTATATCTATTTTTCTTCTCTTTTTGGATGTGATATAATACATTACATATATACCAATCCAAATTATAATTCATCAAAGTCAGCTACAATACAAGTTTCACCAAAATACACAAAGTCATCCCAACTATAGGTATTTAGGTTCTAAAGACATACTCTGTGAGGTTCTAACACTCGAAAACCATTCTCAATGCTTAGCATCATCATGCACTCAATAGACGTAGAAGCTTGGTTCATACTAATCACTTCCAAGTAGTCTAAACTCAATTTTTATTGGTGACTTGGTGAACGCTATGAAAATTAGCATATAAACTAAATCACTTGGTTGACACTACATAGCTCAGTCAACACTATCACTATGAGCTTGGTATAAACTGAATCACTTAGTTGTCATTGCATAGCTCCGTCAACACTAGATTCATATCGCTGAAGCTGTGAACTTGATAAAAACTAGAGAACTTAGTTTCTATTGAGAAACTCAGTAAACACTATGAAGTTTGGTTTACACTGATAATCACTAAATTCGTAGATACTTCTTGTTGAAAATTGAATATTGTTCCTAGAATTCGGTAGCAACTATACAATTTGGTAGAGCCTAAATTACTTGGTTAACACTATAAATTACAAGTTAAGCTTGGTAGCTACTAACTATCTAATTAATTGTATGTTTCACTAATAAAAAAACTTGATTGTAATGTCAACACTTTCTTTGGGATGGATCTTGAGTATGTGGAACCTATTATAATGTTTTCTTCATCATCAGGATTGCTCCTTGTTTAGCCTCAAGTTTTGAATAGTCTTGCTAGACCAATCGTTCTCTCCTTTCACCTTGGTTATTTTTATTTCTTTTCTTAGGAAATCTTCTTGCATGATGTCCCAATTGGTTGCAGTTATAGCATTTGATATGACCATTTTCTCTACCACCTCTATCTTGTTTAAAAGTTTTTCCTCCTCTATATTTACCTCTATAGTTTGACTCATTTTGATCCTTATCCTTTGATTTCTAATTAGTAGCCTTGTTGTTGCTATACTACCCCTCATTCCATGAGTTATTCTTTCCTTTGGAGATTTTAATGCCATTATCTTTGGATTTTTTCTAAGCTTGTTTTTTTTTGTACTTTTCCTCCTTTTTTATTTCCAACTACTAGCATTTGTTTACTAAAGCAGGAGTATGCAAACCGAACTCTTCTTGAATGGGTAACTTTAAGTCATTCATTTATCTCACAAGTTTCTCCTCTTCATCTTCTATTGTATTTTTATTCATGCATAATTTCAAAAATTCTTTAGTATAAGAACTTACATCTAAGTCCTTCTACTTCAAGCTTTTCTTCCTTCTATGGAGTTGAACCCCACAATCATCAAGTATAAAAGCATCTCTGACTAATGCCACCATTCTATCCCATGATGAGATCATATTTCCTCCTTTCTTCACCCTCTTTGTTTGGATGAAATTCCACCAAGTTAGGGATGGTCCCTTTAACTTGGATTTAGCCATCTTTACCCTCTGCTTTTCTGGAATGTCTTCACATTCAAAGAAACTAGTTAGGGCCTCTATCCAATCGAATGCTATGTCAAAAAACATCTTGCCACTAAAAGTTGGAAATTCCAACTCCCCCTCCATGGTTCTTTTCTCCATGGATTTGAGAGAATTCAAGAGAGGCCTTTGTTCAGAAGGCATTTCTTCTTCCTTTTCAAAATCTTCAGTCTTAGTATTCTGATCTTCTTCAAATTGTGCCCCTCTTTATTTGTCCAACTTTCCCCTTCAACTTCCTTCAACCTCTTTGCTAGAGCAGCATTAAATGTTGTTTTCTCTCTCATTAATTTTGCCAATTCAGTATTTGTTACCCTAGTAGGGATTTCTTCTTTTTATTTAGTAAGATCCATGCTCTAATACCACTTGATGCAATGGAACTAGTAGTAGGTTTGAACAAGGTTCCTAGAATCCTCTTCACTGAAGGTCATGAAATAATAAGTGTCTTTACAAAGCCAATCTATCCTAAAACACCAATCACAACTATTTGATAAGATGGTTATGGTTATCCCAACCTAAACCACTATCAAGAATTCCCAATCACAAGGAAAACTAATCTCAAAGACAACTAATCACTAGTTGCTCTTAAGGATATCACAAGGCATATTCTGACACAATACTCCCCAAACACATATAAGGACCAAGGGTGACTCTAAAGCATAGGCATGGTCTATTTAGGTCCAAAATAACATGAATCAAACATTATATTCAAACTATGCAACATTTATTGAGTAGTTACTTCATAAACTCAAGGAATGACTTGTAGCCCTTAAAAACTAAAAACTTGGTTTAGAATCAGAAATATCCACATAACCCAAGGAATGAATCATATATTTTGATACCCTTTTGGGGTTTATATAACATGCCAAAGCACTAGGATCCCAAGATGAGAATGCAACAAGTAACACTTGAAATCTCGCTTGGTTAGATTAGGTAATTAGGCATCCATTAACAAAGGAAGTACTCTAATCCCTAAAAGAAAGATCAATTCGACAATTGGAAAATGAGGGGGTTTACATGAAATGATCAAAACCAAAATACCAAGCTTTTAAACCTTCTCAGTAATAGGTTATGGGAGATTATGCAATGGATACCTAGGATGCACATGGATCTTGCATGCCTAAGGCATTAAGTTTCTCTTTCTTATCTACTTCTTTTGACATGAAGCCAAAAGAATTCTAAAAAAAATTGTCCACACTTGGATTCCACCTAGGGTCATTAAATTCCCATGGTAGAATCTCAAGATATGAGAGAAATTTGATAAAACCCTAGGTAGTTATGTAAAACTGTGATAACAATTAGTAAAACCTAAATATCTGGATTTGTATGATGAGTTAGAATCTCATTCCAAGTTAATTTTAAGGTTGATTCATTATTCTATCCAAATATGTCAAAATTTCATAACTATTTGTCAGAGGGTGTCCATACAACTTGTTGCAGCATAAGAATTGGTAGAAAATTTGGTATTTTTTATTGATTAAAAGAAAAATTACACATTGTACCCACCTAAAAGGGCTATGTTGACCTTATCAATATCTATAAAAACCATTTTAACAAAATATGGTCATTGGGAGTTCAAAATACAACTTTTGCAAAATGTTACTAAAAGTTGTCTGACAAATTTTTAGCAACTTTATAATTTTAGTACAAGTTTTTCTTATAGCACCTAAATTTGGTTTTAACCAATCCAACATGGATAATAACATGTAAAAACATGAAAAAATAATATATCCTAATATTCTAGGCTATTTGACACCTTTAACCATAGTTGACCAAGGGCTTATATGGTGGTAATCTTTGAACTAGGTCTCACAAATGGGTCAATATGAATAGCCAACATTCCTAATAAATCCTAAGTATTCAAAAGATTTCAAAAGGTTATTATTATATTTTTATTTAAAAAAGAGGGTTGTAGAAGTTTTATTTTTACAAAATAATTATTGATTTTTTGTTTGAAGCCACATGATGTTTGTAGACTTGCATAACTTTGACGGTGGCGGTCCCATTGATCCTGATAGTTTTGGTAGTTTGGGAGATGCATGGTAGTTTTGGTCTTCTTTGATTGATTATGTTTTTGATTCATTGTGTATCCCCTCTTTCTATCAAGATTTTCTTGATTGCAGAGAAATCTAGTCAAGAAGAACAACTTGAGGAGAAAAAAATATTCAAGTTTTCAGATCTTGGAATCTATACCTAAGTCAAGACAAGTGTAAAGACAAGGAGGCATTCTATTTGGATTTTATATTTTTTCAGTAGGAAGATCTTTGGGGTTGGAAACCAATAAATAATTTTTTTTTGGTAGATGCCAATAGAAGTGAGACCCAAAAGTTTTGAGTGTGTTTTTCCTTTGTGACATATGTGAAGAATGTGATCAATGATTTGAGTAGGTGTCAAGTTCCAATCAGGAGAGGTCTCACAGATGTGGAATTCGAAAGGATCGAGGCTAATTTTGGCTTCATCTTTCCTCTATATTTGCAATCTAGTCTATAGGAAGGGCTTCCCAGTGGAGTTTGGGATCTTTTTCCAGCTTCATTCCCTATTCATTGGTTGTGTTGGCTCCCTGCATGGATGGTTTTCTTGACACCCTTTTTTGAAGGGACAGGAAGACATACTCCATTTGCAACCTCCATGTGTGATAGGTGTTATATGGAGTTCTTTTCCTAGGACCCCACACATGTCTAAACTAGCCCTTGCCATGTCCCTTGGAAACATGTCACCTTTTGTTTTGTGGAAACCATAGGGCTTCCTTGGTTCTACATTTTGGAGTAGCCTTCCTTAGTGGCTGTGTGCAATAGTCAAAGATATTGAGATTGGAGTTTTTTATGAGAGCTCCATCTCCATGTACCATTTTGTGTGACTTCAATGCCATGCTCATGGCTTCCTATGGCTCACGCTTCTTCTTTTTTTGGGCTTATGAGCCAGATTTTCTCCTACACTCATGCATCATTAAGCGGCTCAACATCAACAACGCTATCCCCATTGGTTTTGGCATACATTATGGATAGTGATTTTGACAATGCTTTTTAGTGTGGGTGGGTTGACATGAAGTTTTGGAGCAATTTTAGTGGATTTTGATTACATGGTTTTTTTTTACCACAAAAAATCTTTATTTGGCACATGCTTTATGACCACAAGACTTTGTTTTCTAGCACCACCTTATCTCTCTACTAATTTTCTCGAATAAACTAGGATATTTTTTCCAGCAAATATTTTTGGCGAATTGGTCATTTTTCAAGATTTTTTTGCCTCGATGACCATTTGGCCATCAAATTTGGGCTCGTCACTTGCTGACATCAATGCCATGTTAGCACTACATCATCAAGCTAGTTTCCCTTTGAGATCTATTTTGACCTACCTTCACATTTTTTCTCATTTCTTAGGTATATAGATTTTGTTTTCCAAAAAAGTAATATCATCGAAAAGCAAGTTCCAAGCTAGTCACAGTGGTATAGTTAGTTTTAAGTTTTTGATGCTTTTTTATGGCTTTTTCTACTATCAAAGTTAGGGTAAAAAATTTCACTCTAGGAGACATATCTTGAGCATTTGATCTCTGATTTGGGAAATCCTTATATCATTGGAAAGCTCTTTCCAATGATGTTGGTTGTTTTTCTAGATTCTGCTCCAAACACATCATATTTAGTCTTTTACATTTTTCATTCTAGTAGATATCTTGGTTGTTTTAGGTTTGAGGATCAATTTAATTTCATCAAATGATTCATCATGACTTATACTATCCATTGTATTAGTCTTATGCCTCTTTTGGTCTATTTAGACATCATTTGTATGCATTCTTGAAAACACACCTTGATAAAGTGCCATATTACATCTGTATTTTCATCTTAGTTGTTTTGCCTTCTTTTGCCTTAGATTTGAGTAGTGTCATCTGAGGATACTCATACAAATTATCGTATTCTTAGGATTCACCATATCTTATGCCTTATTGTACATGCACTACTCATGATTAAAGTGCAATGGGGGGTTGATGTTTTGCCTATGTTTGCCACCTTCCTTTGTCCAGTGATTGTCCCCTCTATGGCATTAGCCTCATGATGTGTCTGAGATTGATCACCCTAGTAAACACATATGCATCCTTTTGTGCATCATGATCATGGCTCCTTAACATACAATTCTTTTGGCCCACTTTTCTAGTTGTTTGTCACTCACCCTTGTCTGCATTAGGGGGGTTCTTCTTCTTTTTTCATGCTTGTTTGATTCGATTGATCAACTCTTCAGGCTTTGGCAGTTCATGTCATATGTATCTTTGATTTTAGTTGTTTTCCTTTTTGTGCCTCCTAATTTGATGTAGATTACATTATTTTCTACCTGGTTAGGTTCTATTTTAGTGGAGGTTCTTTAGATCAATAGTTAATTTTGATAGATCTTTGTAGCTTCTACATGGTTTAGCGGTGTTCTTCTTGATCATCTTTTGTTCCTATCTTCTAGGATATTCCATAGTTTGGAGGCTTCTTCATTCCTTCACTAGTTTTATTCAACATTATTTCCATCTCTTTTTGGAGTAGGGTTTTTCCCATGTGGTTTTCTCTATTTCTCCTCTTTTCAGAGATTTGGTTGTGCTTGGGTACCTTATTAAACTTTGTTGTCAGGACCCAATTGTACTTTTAGTAGTAGTTCCTAGGCTTTTTGCTACTCCCTAAGTTTATCTTAAGGGGGGGTGTTAGAGTAATTAGATATTGACTAATTAGCTTTAGTTTTCTTAAGCTAAACTTTAGGCATCTAATAATTAATTATTTTATTAATTATTATGATGCATCCTAGGTTAGACGTTTTTAGGGTTTTGATCTCCTTTATAAGGATGATCTCTCATTGTAAAAATTCATTGAAGTTAATTTATTGTTGATAATAGTAGTTTATCTTTTTTCTCATCAAGAATGTCTCATCTATGGATCTAGAAATTCAAGCCTCCATAATTTTTTACTTCTCCCTTTCTATGATAGGTGCTTACATGTAGGTGATTCTTGGGAGTCATGGGGTTGATCTTCCATCAACTTCAAAAAGGGGCAATGGATAGGTTACAATGGTGAAGGAAAGAATGAATTTGATCTAAGGCTTCTTTTCCAAATGAAATGTCTCCTATTCTAAAGAATCTACACAAAAAGTGCCCTTATGCATTTTAGGCCTATTGAGCTATCATTTTGCACAATGCTTAATGACAAGAATCCTTTCAAACTCCTCTATTGAAAATTTAATCTACGATTAACTCCAAGGTTCCAGGTGATCTTGTGAAATACTAGAATCCACTTAGTTGAAGATAAATGTATTTGTTCACAAGGAAGCCTTTGCTAGTTCTAAACAATTTGGATAAGATTTTGAATCTGCTTGCTATCTCAAAAGAATAAGCACATGAAAAAGACATTTATTTTTTTGTTTTTTGTTTTAAAAATGAATGTAATCTAACAATGTAACTATATAAATTCCTAATTTAACGAAGAGGTTAGTAAAGAAAATAATGAAGATAGGGTAATGAGAAATTTAAGAAAATAACATGAAAAGTAAAATCCTAATGGACATAAGCCATAGAATCAACTCATCTGTGAGTTAAGACTTTGAAAAGATCGGTGGGTAACCAATGAAAATAGGATCAGCACTTTATTAATTCCATTGATGCAATCATCGATGGGAATTCAATAACTATAAGATGCTTCACTTTTCATCAAATCACAAGGCCACAGAAAGTGTGCTCATGCGAGATGAAAAGATATGCAAGAACAATATGATGATCTCTTCTTGAACTAAGTACGTCAAAAGAACTTGTACACCTATATAAAACACTAGAATTAAAATATTGTATAATGATAACAATGCAATAAAACTATTGGCTCAATTACATTCCATAAACATATATTCACAAAATATAACACACTTAGGAAAGAATCACTACACTCCGAATGCAAGCACCAAAAACATATATTATTGCATCAAAATAATCACAGCTTTGAATACATATTAAATTCTTGAATTATAATAAATATTCTCCTCAATTTTTGTTGAGAGTAAGAGATATCTTTATGCAAACATATGCTTCTAAACTAGTAAAACAAATCTATTTATTTACAAACTAACCATCTAACTAGTGCTAAATAGGACTCCATTCATATTTATATCATTAAATGGATGCATGAGCCGTTACATATCTTTAAAAAACAAAATCATGAGCAAATAAGAAGATGAAATCCTTTAGATGATGTAGGAGTGTCTGGAAGTGCCAAAGCTCCACATTCACTAGGCATCTGTAGGAGTTAAACTGCTGTTAGAATGGGTTTCCAATGCATGAAAAGCTCTAAACTAAGAATTGGAAGTTAACTATCAAAAAACCTCTATATTCTTCAAAAATTCTAACACACCTCTAAAAAAGTGCACTCATGCACTTGGTGCACCTATGCACCTATGCACCTTGAAAGCAGGTTCAAAAAATGCAAAATTTAACCAATTGTCAAAATTGAAATTTTGGCTTTTGGGTTTTGTTCCCCTTTATACTAGAGCTATATTTGGGTATTTTCCCTTGAATTTCTCAATGATCTTAGTGACTAGAGCTGTATCTATAAAATATAAGGCCTCATACTTGTCCTTCACTTTCTTCCTATAATTGCCCACCTTGATGCTAGTCTCTACAAAATCTTTGATTTTTACATCTAAATCTAACAATGCTTCTTCCATTCTAAATGCTTTCCTAATGTCATCATCATTAGTGGCTTCTTCAAAAGTTTTCTAGAAATACTCAACTACTACCTCTATCTTTATTAATTTATCCCCTACATCATTCTAAAAAATGTCTAAACATGCATCACTCTAATGTTTCTTTGCCTCCAAAATTTTCTCTTAGGTTTGATCCTTGAGCTTATGAATCTCAACATGTAATGTCTCCATTACTTTATTTCCATCTACAATCTTCTTTATCCAATCATCAATCTTATCTAGCTCTTCCACTATATATTCCTCCATTAAAGTCTGATACCTTTGTCCTTTGATCGATGGTAGTGCTTGCAAGTTTGTACCCCAGGTATGTACTTCATCCATCAAACCAAAATCTTGATTCCAAATGGCCACTAGCCTATCTACATTATCTTGCATATGATGTGGCATCTTAAGATTTCTCTGAATAATCTATACACCTTTCTATTCAAAAATTTCTCACCATTGTTGATAAGCTCTAAAAAATGGATCTAACTGCACTATCTCCTTATCCCTTTTCTCCAATGCAACATTCAAATTTTCCTTGGGATGTTTAGGATCTAGGTGATCTAATGGACAGATCTGGACTAATTGTAGTATTGAATGCTTAATTAAAAACACAACTCAACGAAAGTCTTAATACATTTATACATAAATGAAAGTAAAACTTAAGATGAGAAATAGAATTGAGAGAAAAGAAGATAGAAAGTGAAAAAAAACTTTTATTTTAGAGTTCGCCACAAACATGACTACATCTTTGGGTCGGCTCCAATAGAGTACGACCAATCCAATTAATCTCCAAAAATCAATTACAATTATGCACCAAGACCATTTCTTCTAGCACTTCGATAGCATAGCAATTCTCCAAAGTACAAAAATGGCTCTAAAAAAATCTCCTAAAAAAAAAATCTCCCTATTCCTTTGGAAAACTTCACCAAGAGAAATTTCTCTCCAAGTCTCCCTTAATTTCCCATTGCCTCCAAATGACATCCTAGCCCCCTTTTTATACAAAATAATTTGCTTAAATTGGCTCAAAACCAATTAAGGGTATAAAAAAAAACACCCCCTTCAAATAACCCCCTTTGCCATTTTTACATTTTGGCATTTATACAATTTTGGGGTTTAGTTATTAATAAAATAAAAAATAAGCCCTATTTGAAGAGTGGGTAGTTTGTTTGTTTCAAAAGTTAAATAGAAACTTTACCACATGCTCTTCAAGTCCAATGCATGGCATAGTGGTAATCACAATTTTGCCATACCCGCAAGGTCACGAGTTCAAACCTCATCAAGTGCTTTGGCAACATCCATAGGTTAAATGACAAATCTGTTATAAAGTTGTTAAATGCTCCATGTGGTCTAGTGGCAAGGAGGGAAAGTAGTGAATGAGAGGTTGAAGGTTCAAACCTCTTCAACAAATTTTTAAACCACCAAATTCGAGCTTGAGGTGCCATGTGGCACTATTTTATTTGATCATATTTTTGACATGTGTCATCACCTAAGCTGCTGATATCATGACGATGTCATCACTATTGCATTTTGCCTCCAAAATTCAAACGGCCATAACTTTCACATATGAAGTCTGTTTTTGACGAAATGAATGCCGTTGTAAAGCTCTCATCAGGCTCTTCATTTTCAAATCCATTTTTGACCACTTTTGAGATGGTTTGATTTCACCCCTTATCTAGCCCTCTGGTCTACCTATTGACCAGAACTTTGACCAAGCATAACTTCTATATTCAGACTCCATTTTTTTTCGTTCAAGTTGTATTGGAATTAGAATGCTGAGATCTTTCTAATGGTGCAAATTTTGGAGAGAAATGAGACACTTCAATTTTCACTAAAAATATCCACCGGATCATTAGGGGACCAAAAACTTTACTTAGATATCTTTTTGGGATCTCATTCTATCTTTGAAGTGTTATCAATTCTGCCCCATCCTATTCTAGATGCTTAAACACTTCCTTAATTCATGTTGTCACCATTAATTTAGCAGTGTCCAGTGTAGGTTTCCCAAGCATGACCTCCCTAATTTAATAATTTCTTGGATTCAATTCTTCAACATCTATATGTGGAGGAGGGATAACCACATGAGCAAACAAATCTTGGTTCTAATCACTCATGATGAAGGCTAATGCCCATGCATCCTTTAGTGGTGACTTGGTTTTCTTAAGAACTTCAATAAATTCCATCCTATCCTCTTGCTCAGCAGTGAATTGATGCCCTTTTTTTCTAATGACTTCTTTCCTCAACCATCTTGGACCATGTTCTATCAGAGTTTTTCTTTTTAAAGATGAAGGATTTTTCTGTTCTATGCTTTCCCCCTTATAACTCCTCTCCAAAGTGTTCTCCTTTTGTGAGAGATCCACACCGAGAGTCTCTATATCTATGGAGTCCACAATTCTCGCCTCTGTTTCTTGGGAATTTTGCTAAGGATACTCACTTATTTACCTTTCCTTTGACAGTTCATTGGGAGATACTTGTTGTGGATCTTCCTCTTGTTCTGCTTGAACCTATTTTTCTTCATTATTTGGAGGAAGAGGAGTAGTTGATCCTTTATCTACACAAAATATGACTTGAATGGGTCATGGCAGAGCTACTTTAGGCCCTTATGGCTAAGGAAGTAACTAATTTCAATCCTCCTATTGAAGTTTATTAGTTGGATTATCTCTTATTTTGGCTCCCACCAATTTGGTTTCGATCGACATAAAATTAAAATCTAACATCTTGAAGACATCAGTCCCCTCCACATCCTGCTCATTAATCCATTACTATAGTTTATCTTTTGATGCAATGGACTAAATAGACTACTTAGGAATGCATGGTGGTGTAATTGTGGAGCTTCTTCTCAATTCTAAATCTGTGGCTCAGGCAAGATGAGTCCTCTAGTTTAAAGGAAGGTTATCCTCTTCATCCTCATCATCCTCTTCTTCTTCTCCTTTTTATGGGATAACTTCTACTATTTATGGGAAGAGAATAACTCTCCTAATAAACTTTTGTCTCCTCTTGATCATACTCTTGATATTTCTTCTCTTAGGAGAAAATGGAGAGGCTGCTGCCTCTTGTTGAGGTGGAGCTACCTCTTGTGCTTTTCTTTCAACTTCTCCTTGGCCTTGTTCAGTCGATAGCACTTGAGGATTGTCTTGGGTTTGTGTAGCTTCAATATTTTTCAACCCTTATATATTTTCTTCCTTAGGTTATGGTTGTGCTTGAGTGGCTCCCTCTTTTGGCTCTACTTGTTTGGGAGAAGTCCTCTTTCTCTTTCCTTTACCTTTCTAAGCCCAGTAATACCCAACTTCTTTATCAAGTTGGTGCACTATTTTTGGCCTCACTAGGGAGTGAGCTATAAATGTAGGCATTATAAGATTAGCTCCTTGACCTCTTTCTAGGTGGGCTTAACATAAAAGAAAACTTTTTGAGGAATTGGATCCAACTTGAAAGGTCTTTTGATCCAATCTTTTGTCAGTTTAATAACGTCCTTGGCCCAGTGATTAATGTCTAAATTTTATTCCTTATCAACCTTAGCATTCGTAATAGGTCAATCAAAAATCTTGTCCCTATTGAACAACATATCAAAAAAATCTTTAGTATCCTATTGCACCACCTTTAAAGGAACCTTAAACTTCAAAGCAATGGTTACTAGATAGAGAGTCATCCTACAATAATCCCTTATTTAGATATCGTAGTCATGCACTATGTTCATCCAGTGGTCCTCAATTGCATCTTCATGCTAACATGTCTTACCAGTCAGACTACACCCTTCCAATGTTATCAAAATAGGGCCAAAGAGAATTATATTCATCCAAAGGATATTGACCCCACTCAGACTCAAAAGATGGAATATCTTGTTTTTGGACCATATTGAATGGTCCCATAGTAATGGGCTACACCCAGGTTATTTTATGTTGCTTTCTAACTCTATCATAGGTAGGAAAGAGTTGTCAAGCAATCTCCAATAGTATAAGTCTATCACTTGGATACCCAGGGAGCTTCTTGGATTGATAGTTGTACTTGCTACCCTTTAATAGGTCAATGTTTGATATTGGAAGTAGTAGGTTTCAACTTCTAATACATTTGTGATTGCTTCTTTTGACATCCTCTTCACATAATCCCCTTCAATAAACTAGATTATTGCAAATATAAAAGCATCATTCACTATCTTGTATTCCTTGCTATCCTCTAGAAGTCTTTTCTTCACCAACTATAGATATAGTACTATATAGGGCCATGCATTTGCATCTTGCATATTTTCCTTTTTGAACAATATTGGATAATCTGTTGCCCTTCTAGCTAACAAGTATACCAAATATGATGTCATATAGAACTTTTGGTTATTCTCAAGCACCACTAGTTTCTCACCCAAGTTCTCACTAAGAATGGAAGCCCAATCAATTGGCATCTCCACTATTTTGATAGTTTCAATAAAATTATCTATCCATATATTCAAGTGTCTCGATGTTGGCAACCCCATGACTCTACTCAAGAGTATCATAAAATATCCAATATCTTCCTTCATGTATCCTCTTGTCATGTCCACTTTTCCTACTTTACGCCCTAGAGGAGTCTTCTCAATGAGGTACAAGGACTAGATTATTTCAAAAGCTTCCTCTACATGTTCCTTGTACCATCTCTCTACTTGCTGATAGGTCAATCTGATGAACTAACCTACTCTTGGAAGATGGAACACCTTCTCTATGTTCTTAGGTTAGAGATCTAGTACAATCTCTCTAGTTATACTCTTTATGACCCTTTCGTGAGTGACATAGTTCTTAGTGAGTGTCATGATTAGCTCTCAAGACCTTACCAATGTTGGATGTGATGCTACACTAACTATTCCTAATTGGATAAGAGTGGATATCATCGAGGACTTCTCTATAGGCTTGTTGCACAATACCAAGAATGCACTCAAATTTGTATGACCCAATTTGGTGTCCTGGATCTCTGAAAAATCATCTTGAAATCATGATTTGGCTAGAACACCTTAAAACTTGAACACCTATGAGTTTTGGGACCATCTTTTCAGAAAGGGAGGATGATGAAGAAGCCATTGAATGTTCACAAAAATAATGTCGAATAGTCCATATTTGAAAAAAAAATTGATTAATTCAAACCCTAATATAGACATGAAAACCCAAAAAACCCTAAGAGGCAAAATCACCTAAAAACCTAACTTTTAAATCCCTTATGTGTAAAAAAGGGTACACTTGGTGCACCATTTTTTCCTTAGCAAACCTTTTAAATATTAAGTGCATAGTAGGGCACCTCATGGGGTGCATTGCTATGCACCCTAATATACACTTAGCACAACAAAGGTGCACATTTAGCTCACCTCATGGGGTGTGCTAAATGCACACCTTTTTCCTTCTAAGGGATGCTTATGAGTTTAAAGGTGTGTAATTGTGCACCTTTTAGGCATTTTTTAAAGTTTTTTTGTCTTTTTATTTGTAAGAGGAAGTGGTGATGTACACCTTTGGAGGTGTGATGCTATGGCATAGAGAGCTGTAGGAGAAAAAATTAAGTGGGGAGGGAAGGGGGCCCTTGGGTTTATAGACTCGGGACCCTAGTGCACCCCTTGGTGTTGCTCATCACCAAGGGTTGATGCCTTCCATTTTTTGCTTTTGTGTACAAGAACGCCTAGGGAGGTGTGTTGGTGTGCCCCTTTTTTGTAAAAAATGACTCATGCTCTCTAATGAGGATTTTTGGAATTTGGGTTTTCAAATATGTACCTAGATTTGACCAAAGACATAGGCAAAACCCTAGAAAAAATTCAGATCCTAGACTAGGGATCTAGAAAGCCAAAAAATAATGTAGGGGGTCCCCATTTCTAGGAAAAATGGGGCATGCATTGTGAAACCTAACAAAAAGGAAGAAATGACAAAAGCATTTCTTCATTAGCAAACATTCCTCTAATATGTGTCAAACATCAACTGAATCCCAAACATTCTAGGTGTATTTTGAGTCTCTTCATAGTCAAAACCTCAAAATCTTGAATCTCCCAGTTTAGTGTGTGTTTAGTTCATTCATTTCCTTTGAAATCTTAGAATGCAATCTATCAAGAGTTTCCAACAACTTGGAAACAATCTTCCACTTTGTTTGATCCATTCATCGAGAATCTTCACAAAAGCTATTTATCAATCCTTTGTTTGACTAGATGAGAGAATCAATTTTGAGGTCTCTTAGTGGGTTATAACTTTTTCATTTGAAGTCCTAGCCAATCTTTTGAATACTTTCTTTACGTAACTCACAATTTTTTCATTTGATTCTTCAATAAACCAATGGTTTTGATACTGGATAACTTATTTAGATTACATATCCACATAGCTAGATTACCTTTCTCAGACTTTGTAGAATCCTTCATTGTTAACACCTATCTTTCTTTTTTATTTTCTTTCTATATCCTAACCATGCTTAGACTGTGTGGTCAAAACATTGGTGTCATTTCTTAGATTCAATCTTTTGTGAACATCCCTTGCATTCCTCTTTTAAGGAATTTTAGAAAATTTCACACCAAACAATGATCTTAGCAATTCCTTTGAGAAGATCCTTCTATTTGAACTAGTGGGGTTTGGACTATCCCTTGTTGCCTTCAACCTTAGTTTGAAAACACCCAAGATAATTGATCTTTAAATTTGCAATGTGTTGAGAACTTGTTGATTTGCAATTCCAAATTCACAACTGAAAGTCCCCTATTACTACAAGTAACATCCATTCCTCAGTTGGTATAAAACATAAAATCATTAAAATGTTCTAACAAATAAATCCCTCTTCCTATAAATTAGAACCAAAAGAATGGTTAGTACGATATGTCAAGATAAAATCTTGAGTGCACCTACCCTGTGGATTGACACAACTTTGAAAACAAACACACAACTAAAAGAAAACACGCAACTAAAGAGAAACACACTTGCAGAAATAAATTTATTTTTTAAATTTACTTTTTATATTTTATTATCTATCTTTTAGGCTTTAAATTAATGCTTCAAAAATTTCCCATTGACTAGCAATGGAACTAATTCCCTATGTAAGGAACTCAACCTAAAAGTGTTTTCTCTAAGAATTTTTGCGATCTGATAAGGACCAATCCACAAGCATTGAAATGATTATCCAACTTTTATTTTTCCTTGTCCTAGAGTAGAACAAGTTTAAATTTTCTACAAGACTTTACCATGGCCCTCTTGTTGAACCACCTCTTGATGATAGCTTGATGTTTTGCCATATGCTCCAAAGAATTTGTCCATTTTTCATCCATCTCTAAAAGATTCATCAATCTTAGTTGTATTCTGCCAACATCTTCAACATACCCACTCATGAATTTTGAAATAGGAACCCTGAGGTTAAGTGGGAATACTAGTTCTTTTCCATAGACAAGTAGATATGGAGATGTCCCTAAAGCATTTTTGACCCTCACTCGGTTTGTCCATAACACATATTTGAGTTGTCTATGCCAATCTTTAGGATTCTCCTTCAACAAATGTCTTATTACCACGATCAAGTTCTTGTTTGTAGATTTAGTCACACCATTTCCTTGTGGATAATATTTTGAAGAGATCTTAATATTAACTTGATTTTCTAGCGCCCATTGAGTTAGGAATACTAATGCAAAAGCTGATCCATTATCTCACACTAGGGAGAACAACATCCCAAATCTAGTAACAATATGTTCTTCTAAGAAATATGTAACCACATTAGCTGTGCAATTTCTAGAAGTATCTACTTCTATCCAACACATACAATAATTAGTAGCTATGAGAATGAAGGTATGTCTAGTTGATTATGGTGGGTTCACTGGACTAATGAAATCTAGCCCCCACTTTGCAAAGGGGCATATCTTGAATATGGGTTATAATGGCATTCTATGATGTCTTTCTCTATTAGCACTAGTTTGACAAATATGACAAATATGTACATGCTCAAAAGTATCTTTGAATATTATGGGACAAAAATAACCCAATCTTAAAATCATATGAGCAATTGCTTCTATTGGACCATGCCCTGTACCATACTTATCGTGAAATTCTTCCAAAACTTATTTTACTTCCTTACATCCCAAAAATTTTAGGTAGATCCCTTCATAGTTCCTTTTGTATAATTTTCTATCATGTAGTATGTAGGATTCACACTTCATTTTGAGTCCTCTATGCTATGAACTATTCATCCTATTAGGATACTAATTTTGTAAAAGGTAATAAAAAATATCCTAGTACCAAACATCTATTATTACACCCTGATCAATATCAACTTGAGATACTACAATCTTCTTCTAATCTTCCACATATGTTTCACCATCAAACTGGAATTTCTTTTCATCTTTTATTTGGTTGTCTACTATCATTTTTGATAATCATTGGTCTCTTACTAACTTCATGAGTTGAATCTCTAAATCAAATTCTTGAAATATTGCCATCCATTTCCCTTGTCTTTCACCAAGTTTATTTTGCATCAACAATGTCTTAACTATTGTATCAGCCACAATCACATATATCTTGCTCCTTAGTATATAATGGCATAATTTATTTATCACTTTGATTAATCAAAAAGACTTTTTTTTTAGGTTAGAATAGTATAATTCAGCATTTTTCAGAGGGCTACTCATAAAGTCAATGGGCCTTTCATTTTATTTTTCCTTCTTCTGCATAAGAATCCCAACACATGAATATTTTGAAGAAAAAGAGTATATTTTGAAGGGTAGTCCATAGTCCAAACTCACAAGTACCAGGGCCATAAAAATGGGCACTTTGATATCCTCAAATGATTCTTAATCTCTAGAACCCATTCTATTTTAGCTACCTTTTTGAGTAAATCATTAAGGGGATGAACTATCTCTACAAATCTTCTTATGAATGTTTACACAAAATTTATCTTCCCAAAGGACTTTAGTTCTTTTCAACTACGAGGAGGTGATAACTTTAGAATGGCTTCAATTCTATCAAGATCAATGGAGATTCTATCATTAGAAATGATATGGCCAAGAAGCTTTCCTTTAGTAATCCCAAATGAACATTTCTTTGGATTGAGGGATATGTTGTATTTATGATATCTACTGAATACCTATCTTAGATCAATAATGTGAGTGCTTTGATCCTTTGAAAAGATAGTTAAGTTGTCCATGTAGATGATTATACACTTATTTATCAATCCCTTAAAAGCTTTGGCCATGGCTCATTTAAATGTAGCTCTTGCATTAATTAGTCCAAAAGGCATTCTTCTATAAGCAAAAGTTCCCCATTTAGTCATGAAGTTTATCTTTAGCCTATCCTCTTCATCAACCATTACTTGATTTTATCCTAAATATCCATCCAAGAAATACACCATCTTTGAACCATTAACAATTTGTAGAACTTCATCTAGTGAGGGCAAAGGGTAATTGTCCTTTTGAGATGCAAAGTTCAAATTATGAAAATCTATGCAAAGACAAGTTTCTTTGCTCTTGTTTTGTACAGGAACCAAGTTAGCCACCCACGAGAATGGTGAATGGGGAAGATAATCTTGGCATCAAGAAACTTCTTAACTTCCTTCATTATCGACAGTTCAATGATAGTATTGATAGGCCTTTTCCTTTGATGGAAAGGTTTGGCATCGAGTTTCAATGGAATGTCACGCGTAATAATATTAGGATCATATGTTTTTAGCTCTTCATAGCTCCAAGCAATGCCATATTTATACTCTATAAGTAATTTGAGCATATCTTCCATTTCTTGTACATTTCATGCCTTTCCAATCCTTACCATTCTATGATCATCATCAATACACAAATTGTACAAATTGCATTCCTCAATCCTTTTTTCTTTGACCGTTCTTATGTTAAGTGTTGATTTATCACGATAAAAAATGTGTTCCAACTTGACCATTCCCTTAGGAATAGTGTTGGTTTTTAATTTTAGGATCCTATATTCATCTTCAAGTTCATCTTCTTTAGGTTTGTAGTTTGGAGTGTCATCAATCTCCTTCCCTTTAAAGTGACCATTGCACATGATAAATTTGAGTATATGTTGATCATCTTGAAAGACATGGAAGTTTGTAATATTGTCTAGGATAGATGGAGTAGTAACCAATTCAAATAAAAATCTTTTCAATTTGATTCTCTTGATAGGTTGTAATGTGCTAGCTAAAATTCAAGAGTTTCTACTACCATGTTTTTCCTCCTCGGAATAAACCTTATATTCAAAGCCTCAAAATCATCTATTAAATCCCATACTCTTTTCATGTAAGCAAGCAACCTCTTATCATTATAGGAGTATACCAATTTCACTTCTCTTATAACCAACTAAGAATCTCCCTTTCCTATGAGAGCTGTGATTCCTTTCTCCAATGCAAAAAGAAGTCCTCGAATCAGTGCTTTATACTCTCAAACATTATTGGTATATCTAAACTATAATCAATATGCTACATATAAATGCTTACCTTTTTAGTTGATCAACTCAATACCTACACCGGCTCCCAATTTGCATTTGGAACCATCGAAGCACAGTGTCTAGATCATATCTTCTTTGGGCTTCCTAACCTTATTCTTATTCATCCTTAGCTTTTCTTTCACTTGGGCCTAAAAGGGTTATTTCTTGGGGATCCATTGTAGTCTTTCATAGGGTGGACTTGGTTATTCTCCATTGTTGCTCCTTGATACAGGAAGTGTATGTTTTACTTGTTTGTCATAAAATTCCTCTATTAGTTCTATAATTTCATCCACTTTAGGTTTAGGATGAATGACTACTAAAGTCCATCGTTGATCTTTCACGTAATGTCTCCTTCTTTGGACTTTGATCATTCTAGCTTGAGGAGAAGACAAACCCCCACCATATGAGGAGGTATCACTATATGATGCATTTAGATCTTCAATTTCCTCTTCAAAATTTTCCATAGAGTTAGATATATTTATAGGATCTTGATTTTCTGTGGGTTCATCTTTTGGAATGTTACCACTCCTTAGTTCGATCATCTATGTTAATACCTTAACAATTGCTTCTTGGCATTATGAACATTTTAACTTTGAATGACTAACTTCAAGAAATTGGCAAAATACTAGGAGAAGGAGGATACTAGCATCTACTTCTTTTCCTAAACATTGTAAGTTAGCCACCATGTTGTCTATGAACTGAGCTATGATCTCATCCTTTGGGATTGAAATCTTGGATTTTTCATCTTGATCATCTAATATTTTGGTTGAATTTATATCAAAAGCCATCACTTTGTAAGAGCCCAAATCTATTTTTAAGAATGCCACCTCATTCAGAGCATTGTATTCTATAATCATTGTTTTTAATGTTAGCTCTGCATCGATCTTGATTTGATTTTTCAACCCTTTCCATGGTAACCACAACTAAGTAAAATCTATAGAAAACCATCCTCTTAGGCATTTTTTCCATTCTCTACTTAGTAGTAGTCCGTATGTTTCTAGAATATCAACCATATGTATATTGATAATGTCTTCAATTCAGGGATCAACTGTAAACTATATCCTAACATCTTTCAACACAACAATGAATTTCACCTCTATTTTATCAAATTGTACCACTATTTAGTTGGAGGGTTTAGGAGTGACTCCTAACCTTTGTGCTATCAATAGTGGCATAACATTACAAGATGCCCCTAAATCAATTAGGAAATTATGAAGATTCTTCCCATTTATCCTAATGCTAAGTAAAAATGGGGGGACCTCAACCTTGTCTTTAAACATAGTTGGCATTGCCTCCAAAGAATTGACTTGCTGAGATACTATCTTTTGAGGAACATAACTCAGATTATGGGGTGCCTTTGTATGACCAAAAGTTTTCATTAGTTTCTATCATTAATGGGGACAATTTTGCAACATGTCAAACATAGATATATTTGCCTTTGTCCATTTTAAATCTTCTATCATACTATACTTTTCAGTAGACCAAGCGGGATTTTTCAAGATTGTTGGCACATTTCCTTGTTTTTTATTTTGTTTTCCTCCATATGGTGGCCTGACTAGTACCATATTATTACTTGCTCTCAGATCAAGAGGAGTTGGTTGTAATGGTAAAGGAATTCAATCTATCATAAGTTCTTTCTGACTTTGTAGATTGTAAGTATGTTGATTGTCATTGTTAAAGGAAAGCATCTCTTTAGGCTAAATGTTTGGTTCTTGATTGAATGGAAAAGAGACTTCTTCATTGGCTAGTTATTCCACCTATACACTTTGTGTAGAATTATAAGATTCTAGTAGCATAGCATTAAATTGTACAGGAGGGACATTGTCATTTGCTTGTGAATTTTGAGTCATTTCTTGATTTCCATTGTGTTATGAACCATCATTGTTAGATGCATTTTGACCATCATCATACTGGTTGATATCTACATATTGAACATTATTGTTATTTTTATCTACAAGACTACTTCCATTGTTTAGATGAGTGTTCCATTTTTGATTCTATCTTTGGAAGCCATTTTTAGAATTAGGAGGATTGAAATTGTTTCCTCTATTATTGTTTTTGATAAGGTAAATAGGTTTTAAGGGGTCCTAAAACCCATAAGTTTAACAACAAGAAAGGCTGAAAATAAGTGAAAAAATGCCCAGCCAAAACATAAGCCTTACGGCTGAAAATAAGCCCTAAGGCCTAGCCCGAAACAACTGCCCACTAAAAAGGCCAAAGAACCAACCAGAAAAACAGAGACCAGACAAAAAACCAAAGCTAGGAGAAACAAAAACCAAAGGACAGAGACCCAACCTAGCAGACTACTTCTCCATCTCGATCATGGTCTAGGCAGCTTCGGCGCACTCTTGTTGCTCTTCTGCCTTATGATCCTGGGCATTCGTCAAATCCTGCTCCATAGTGCTGTCCTTGGCTTTATCCACATCCAGCCTATCTTTGTCTCTATTCTGTTTATCATCTTCCTCCATCTGGTTCCTGTCTTTGAGATTTTCCAAGAGAGAGAGGATGTTGTCGTTGATCGAAGCGAGGAGGGAGATCATTTGACTTGCCAGGTTGTGATTGTAGTTCTCAATATTTTTTACTCTCCTCTCCATCAGAGTCTCCCAACTGTTCCGGTCGCCTTGGCTTTTTGCACCTGTCTTGCTCTTGATTTTTTCCATTTGGGAAACCCTATCTCTGACATCCTCAAGCTCATGGAAAAGCCATTTAATTGATCTGAAGTTGTCGATCATGCTATTGTGGGCATTGTTCAACAGATTCATGCTCGTTTCTCTTGCATTATCAGAAATAGCCACCATAGCCGGGTCAATTAGCTCATTGAGTCTAGGCTTCTCGAGGTCGTCCACCAGGAGTTGGGGGTTCATCACCTCTCTGTAGATTCCCATAGTGGCCATTCTCACATTGAAGTTCTTCCAAGCCTTCTTTCTGTTATTAACTTGCACTTCCCCCTCAATCTGTCCAGAGTTGTCATTTTCCTCCAAAGGAGGCTGAGGATGTATAGGGGAGAGGGGAATGGGCAAAGAATCCTTTCCCTGACTACTGGAGCGCTCCATGCTCTCTCCCTCCCTCTTCTATCTTTTTCTCAGTTTCTCCTCATCCAGCTCCTCCTTCGAAACCTTGTCAGAATCATCAGTATCCATTTCCTCCTCCACCTCAACAGAGCCAGTTTTAGCTAGGGTATGACCTCTAGGGCTCTTTCTACTGGGTAATTTGATAGAGGGGTAATCCTTCTTATGGCTTTTAGTCTTCTTACCTGAATGCTCAAAAACCTCATCAGAGCTGATGCTCTCGACATCGTTGGAATCTGAGGAAAAACTGGAGCTACTCTTGTCAACATTCGCCCCTTGGATAGGGTTTTTGCTAATAGTTTGAGCGTGGAAATGCTCATGAATCAGAAGCAGAAGACCCTCATGCAGTGTCGGGTTGATGGTAGCTTTCTTTTTAAAACTAGAAATGGCCTTGTTCATCAAGTTAAAAAGATAATACGGGAAGGAGATCTTACTACCATGGCGAAAATGATTCAGAATCACAAAATGGTGAGTCCTAACCCTATCAAACCTGCGGTCTAGGGTTATATATTCAATGACAGCGTAGAGAACATACCTTCAGAGCTTCTTTATAGTATCCGTTACAAAAAATGTCTCTTTCTTGCCCAGCTTGTTCAGCTCTTCAGTGTTTTTCACAAAATCCTTGATTGCATTAGAAGACATCTTCTTGTCTCTGAAGAATTTATGCCCCTCCATCGGAATCCCCGTGACTTCAGCAACCACATCCTCAGTAATTTGAAAGTAGACCCCGTTCACCTTAACCTTACCATTATTCCATGAATTCACCATGCTGTTAGTGATCTCAGGATCCGAGCCATGAAGTTTCTCGAAGAAATTAGTAACCCCACCCTTTTCTAGCTCTCTCCAAACTTTGGCCTTGTTCTTCCACTTCTGAACTTCCCCCACCGGCTCCTTTCTGCTCCTCTCACCTGTCATGTTTACCTGATCAACTTCCACAATTCTCATGAACTCTGAACTGTGCAAGTTATTTGCATTCGAAAAAATGGTGATGTTTCTTTTATGATACCCGTGAATATACCCCTTTCTGAAAATAATGGTATCGTCCTTTCGAACGTGTCGAAATGTCAGAGGAAACCCCTTTTGCTGGTGAAAATCACGATGCCAATAATGGCACTTACCATTCATTAAGAAATCTTTATTATCCATAATTGCATTGGATTTGAGCCGTCCTTCCCAAGATTTTATCTTGGTCGATGAGCAACTTTGCCTCCGCCAAAAAATCTTTTCTAGCATGCCAGGTCAGATTATTGGTGGCGTTAACCCCTTTATTAGCAAACCAATCAGCGACTGGGTTTGCCTCTCTGTAAACATGAGTGACGTGGACCTTATCGAACTTTGTGAGAGTGGCGCAAGTCTCAGCAATTATGTTCGCAATCATCCATGAGGGAGGGGAAATACCATTAATGGTATTAATAATGTTTTTGGAGTCCCCCTCAAGCTAGAGTTTAGTAATCCCAGCTTCAAAAGACAACTTGACCACCTTACTCGCAGCTCTTACTTCAGCCAGATGAATAGTCTGGATTCCCAGCGGGGAAGCAAAGGCAGCTATTCCCTCCCCATAGCTATTTCTTATGATTCCACCGCAACCTGAAGGGCCTGGGTTACCCTTAGAAGCCCCATCAAAGTTGGCTTTTGACCAACCATCTGGGGGGAGAAGCCAGCTAGCATCCTGCCTTTTGAGGTTCCTGTCTTTTTTTTTAGCTATCTTTCTGTCCCCTTCTTCTTCTTCTTCCTCCTTCAGCACTTGGAGATTTTCCTTTATATTCTTGGAGGCCTTCCTGCCAAGGATTATAGCCGGCTCCTCTCTGTCTCTAAATATTCTATTATTCCTTTCCTTCCAAATTCCCCAGCAAAAATGGGGTAAAATCCAGTCTGAGTGATCCTACCGACCAGCAATCTTACAAAGACCTTTCCACTGATGGAAAAAATCCATGAGATTATCCGGTTTGCACCAGAGGGTTTCATTATCATGTGTGATGACATTCCACACCTCCCTGGCATAGTCACATAAGATGAAAACGTGATTTCCGGTCTCAGCCTGATTCTTACACAAGGGACATCTACTGGGCATAACATGTCCTCGCTTCATGAGATTGTCATGAGTAAGGATTTTGTTCTGAAGAGCCAGCCAGTAAAAAATGTTGATCTTTGGAGTGAGACCCAGAATCCAAGCCTCCGCCCAAGGGGCCTTCTCTTTTAAGCTCCAAAGGGAATTATAGCCTGAGGCAACAGAGTATCTTCCATTGGGATTATCCCTCCAGACCAGCTCATCCCCCAAATTGATAGGAATCATGGAATTGAGCATAAGCATTATAGGAGTCAAGTCCTCAGAGATGAGGGATAGGTCACTCCATTCCTGGCCATTCCAATAATCACAAACTTTGGACCCAATTTGATCAGTACAAGCTTGCATCCATCTCTCAAAAATAGGGTTATTGATAAGTGGATCTTGGGAAAGCCATCTATCCGACCAGAACTGGATGTCCTTCCCATTTTCCAATTTCCATGATATCCTGGCCTTAGCCAGGTCCCTGGCTTTCATGATCCCATTCCAAATGTTCGATCCTTTTGGGATATCTTCATTAAAAAGGGTGAAAAGAAGAGTGGGTCTTCTAAGGTACTTGTTTACCAGGGTGTCCCTCCATTCACCGGTGCTACTGAAGATCCGCCATATTTGTTTAGCTAGGAGAGCCTTATTGAGGTGAGTGATCTTTCTAATGCCCAGACCTTCGTACCTCTTAGGGAGGAAAACCTTCTCCCAAGCAACAAGAGGGTATCTTTTCTTCCCTTCATTACCATTCCAAAGGAAGTCTCTCTGGATTTTCTCCATTCTTTCAGCTATTTTCCTCGGAATTCCAAAGAGGCTCAAGGCGTAGATTGGCAGATTTTGAAGAGAAGATTTGACTAAGAGGCATTTCCCCGCTTGACTAAGAGAGACCCCTTTCCAACTAGCCATCTTCCTGTTGAATCTATCCAAAATACCATTCCAAAAAGACTCCGAGGGTGAGGATCCCAAAGGAAGACCAAGATAGGTAGAGGGGAAAGAGCCTACCCCACAACCCAGAATCCTCGCAATTTTTCTTTGTCTAAACTTAGAGGTGTTGATGAAAAAGAGCGAGCTTTTGTTCCAATTAATCAGCTGACCCGTCCCACTAGAGTAAGTATCAAGAATCTTCTTCAGGGCTCTGGCCTCTTTGACAGAAGCTTCCCCCCCCAAGATAGTATCGTCAACAAATTGCTGATGAGTGAAGGGAACGTAATTAGAGGAGGGAAGGATCCCTTTGATACAAGCCTCACGCTTTCTATAGTCTATAATCCTTCCTAAGCATTCAGCTAAAATGATGAACAAAATGGGCGAAAGGGGGTCTCCTTGTCTGAGGCCTCTGGAAGGTTTGAAAAAATTAGAAGGGACTCCATTAACCAGAACAACCAAGGAGGAGGTGGACACCAATTGAGAGATAATTTTGCAAACTTTACTGTCAAAGCCAAAAGTCGAGAGGACCTTCCCAAGGAGAGACCAGTCCACCCTATCATAAGCTTTAGAAAGATCCAGTTTGAGAAACATAACTTCCCGTTTGGATGCCTCAAGAGAGTGGATGACTTCGTGCACCATCTGGACAGAATCCAAAATTTGTCTCCCTAGAACAAAACCCGATTGATGCTGCGAGATTATCATGGGCAAGATCTTGAGCATTCTTAAAGTGAGAACTTTAGAGATGATCTTGTAGAGTGAGTTGCACAGACTAATAGGTCTAAAGTTGTCCAACGAGTCCGCCCCAGGGGATTTAGGAATGAGAACCACAAAAGTCGAGTTTAGCTCCTTGAGAATAGATTTGGCTCCAAAGAATTCCTGGACAGCCTGAACAACCTCTCCCATGATCACCGGCCAGAACCTTTGGAAGAAAAAAGTGGGAAAACCGTCCGGGCCTAGAGCCTTGTCAGCAGGCAGAGAAAAGAGAGCCTCTCTAACTTTCGAAGCATTAGGAATAGCACAGAGCTGTTTATTATGGATAGGTTGAATGAGCTGAGGGATACAGTGTAACAAATCCTCCTGGTCCAAAATGGAAAGCATTGGGTCCTCAGAGAGAAGGCTAGAGAAAAAGGAAACAGCTTCTTCCGAGATGGCAGATTCTTCAATTAACAGCTTCTGCCCCTTTCTGATACCATAGATCCTGTTACTAGCACGGTGCTTGAGGGTGGTCAGGTGAAAAAACTTAGTGTTCCGATCTCCTTCCTTTAGCCAGGTGATCCTCGATCTTTGCCTCCAAAATTTTTCTTCCTTATTAATAATGTTATGAATTTCAGATAGGGTCTTGAGCTTCGAAACCCTGTTGGTCTCAGTGTAACCTTCCTTCTGAATGCAATCTTGGATAATAGTTAGATTATCAAATAACTCTTTCTTTTCATGGAAGATGTGACCAAAATCAAACTTGTTCCAAATTTTAATCATCCTCTTCACATTGCTAAGTTTTCTGGTGACTCTGAACATGGCTGAGCCCTCCACCTCTATCCCCCACCATTTCTTGATATTATCCAGGAGGTCAGGGTGAGAGGTCCACATTTTCTCAAACCTGAAAGGATGGTATCTCCTGTGTACCAGAGGGGAAACTAAAAGAGAAATGGAAGATTGATCCGAACCAATTTTGGGAAGCAGAGATAGTCTGCAGCTGAAGGATTAAAGCCAGTCTGAAGATATAAGAGCTCTATCCAACCTAACCTGAATGCAATCAAGGCCTTTTCTCTTGTTTGACCAGGTAAAGGATCCGCCCTTAAGCTCTATGTCCATAAGGGCCAGATTATTTATGAAGTTAGAAAGATCCTGTTTACTTTCCCAATCCGGGGGCATACCTCCCTTTCTCTCTTTATCTTCTAGTGGTGTGTTAAAGTCTCCCATGATTATACCTTTCTTAATGTCACAATCTTGCACCATATTACCAACTTTGGTCCATAAGCTTTTTCTATCTCTCTTATTATTGGAGGCATAAATATTCACTAAAAACTAGGAATCATTGGTGTGCAAATGTTGAACTCTGCAGAAAAGAATGTTATCTTCATCATACTCAGCTACTATATTGAAATACTTATCATTGAAAAGTAACAGCAGTCCTCCAGACGCTCCTTCAGAGTTAGAGGCTATGCCCTTCATGCTATTGTTGAACTTAATATTTTCCATCCTTTCCTTCTTCATTTTAGTTTCCTAGATTAGAAACACATCAGGCCTTTGGTCCCTTATCATATTTCTAATAACTTCTTGCTTGTGGATTCCATTGAGTCCACGAATATTCTAAGATAAGATCTTCATGATTTAACTACTGAACATGCTTCCTGGATGGTGCACTGCGTACCATCCTTAATGTTTCTTCTGGCTTCCTCTTTCTTGATTTCATTCTTGTTTTTCCTTCCCACTAGGTTAGATTTGTGGCCGAGATCAGCCTTGGCCATGCTTATAGTAGAAGGGGGAGATACCGGAGAAGGGTCCCTGCTATTCTGCTTCTTTCTACTCCTGACTTCTGTCCAGGGATTCTCTTCTCCCTCTAGTCCTTTGTCCAGCCAAGCATCAATTCTCGCCAAATCTTCCATTGTCGATGCAGACAGCCTCTCTATGATTCTGTTTACTGTTGAAGGGGGGGGACAACACACCGGGTTAGGGTCCTAGGACATGGGTTCCCCCTCCTTTAGTTCTTCCATGGAGTTCGGGACAAAGGATAGTTTCAAGTCATCCTCCTGAGAATCCAGAGGGGGAAGAGTCATATTTTCACCTATCTCCTCAGGTTTCTTCTCAGATTCCTTCGCATTGGGGAGAGGTGTTGAATCATCTTTCACTCCTTTCTCTTCTCCCCCTCCTACGTTTCCAATCGCCCGAGGAGGCCCTGATTCCTCTTGGGGTGCATTAGGAGCAGTATTTGTTTTTCCTTCTGCCTCTCCATTTTCCTTGACTTGCGATGCTTTTTTCCTCCATTCTTTTTTGGGATCTAGAGAATCTTTTATCCCCCCTTGTGGACGAGCCTTTCCCACCGTACTCTTCCCTTTGAAAAGTGGGCATGATCCAGCCTTGTGGCTAGCCTTCTTACAATGGAAACAAGCAAAAGGCACACTTTCATAGTCAATCTTTTGAGATCTGTTTCCCAGACGAGATTGTAGTTCTAAAACTTGAGGCATGTCCTGGCCTTCGATGACTCCTACACAGATTCTTGCATAGTTCAATATTTTCTTAGCTGTTGTGACAGGGTCAATGGAGAGGAGCTCTCCAAAGGTCCTGGATATGCCATCAAAGACATCCTCATGCCAATATTCCAAAGGAAGTTTCGGAAGTCTTAACCAAACTGGAACCTGAGATTGGAAATCATTGTTCAAATCCAAGTTGGATGTCCATTTTTGCAATATTAGGTTGGATCTGCCCAAAGACCAATTCCCAGCACATAGTATACGAGAAAAATCTTCCGAGCAAGAGAACTCGAAAGACATGAAGCCTTTGGCCATAGCAGTCACTTCTACATGCCCTTTAAGGTCCCATTTTCTCCTGGTAAATGTCCTCACTACATCAATATTAGGTCTTGGCCCTACAAATTTTCCTACCAGAGTGTTCGCCATGCTTAGGATATTGTGGTCAATAATTTCCCTAGGGATTTCCAGAGAAAAAATACCTTTCTCCTTATCATATTTGTCAATGACTTTTGGGAAAGATGATTTACCTGATGGTTTTATCCCGAATAGATTCGACCAGCGTCCCCATGCCCCAGACGGCCCACTGCACACATGGGGGGGAGGGGGAATCTTCTCACCTGGATGGGGCAACATAACCCGTGGGTCCCCATCCTTTGAGGCATCCTCATCTTTCCCCTCCGTTTCTTGCCCTGCGCTTGCTGCATGCCTTGCTGCATGCCCTCCTGCAGACGTGCTCTCCTGTCTCCCGCCTTTCTTCAGATTCAAAACAACGTGATTCAAATTGCAGTTCCCACCCGCTCCATCCCTCTCTATCACCGTGCCCATTGAAATTTATCCTATATTGTATTATCCAGTATTGTTGTTTCCAGTAAAATTCCTATTGTAGTTTTTAGTGTAATTGTTGTTGTTATAAGGACAAGCATTGTTTCTTTGGAAGTTATTGTTCTATCCTTGTGACAACCTCAAGTGAGTGAGCTCATTGTTCATTTGTGACATGGTCTTCTTCATTTGACCAAACTTGGAGGCAAAACCATTGTCTACCTCAGTAAAAGCTATTTCCTTTTGCTCAAAGAAAGCAACTTTTGGAGGTTCATATCTTGAATATGTTAAAATAGGGTTTTGCAGGGTGAGTTCCTACTACAATGGAATTGGATTCATAGGTATGAATTGGCTAGGTATCACAGGTGCTCCGATAGGATATTTTGGCATTTTTGTAATAGTTTGAGTTGGAAGCATCAATCCTCCTCCATTAGGATTGGCTTGCTTAGTGAATTTAATTGCTTCTACAAAGACTTTGTTTAATGTTTTGATATTTGTTGCAAGAAGTCTTCTTAGAAAGATGGTAGTAAGATGGACCATAGCATTTAGAAAAATCTAAATAGCAGCTTCAAATGGTATAGTGTATGGAATTTCTAACTTGTGGTATGCCATATAAAGGTGATTGTTGAAGAGTGAAACCATCTTAGTAGGGTTCCTTTTGATTGATATGAATTATTGATGTATAAAAACTAGGGTTGATGAAGGTTTTGAATTGTTCTAAGAAATTTCTTTTGAAAGTATCCCAGTCTCCAATACATTCAGGGGGAAAATTAGCATACCAATTAAAAGAAACATCCCCCAAAGAGTAGAGGAATAAGTGAAGAACCACATTCTCATTATCAATCTACTTTTGGTTGCAAATTTCCTTGAATACCTTGATGTGACCTTTAGCAATTCATGTCTCTCCATAGATGAACCTTGGGCAAAATTTCTTAGGATTTTTAGGAAGATCATTGAGTATGCATGTCAAGTTGATTGGTGAATCTACAGTATTTGCAAAAATGACCATTGGAGGATTTGGTGGATCGATGAGTGGCTATTGTGGAGGTGGAAATATTAGAGGATTTGGTGGAACATTGGATGGTTGTTGTGGAGGTAGAGCTAAAGAAGATGATGAAATGTTGAATGGAATTGGTAGAATTTAGGGAATTCTTTTGTCACTGTGAGGCTTATAGAAATGGCTAAGCTCAAGGAACTCATGTGCACTTGATGAAGATCTCAAAGCTCACTGAATTGGGGATGATGGATTAGAATCCTCTAGTTTGCATTAATTCTAGAAAAAGTGCACCTCAAAATAAGTACACTTTCTCAAAATAAAGATGCACCTTGGAAGATAGTGCACCTAGCACACCTGCGCACTCGATGCACCAATACAAATCAAAAGCTTAGAAGTGTAATACCCCAAAATTGGCTCATTGCCATTATACCAATTCTAGTCTATTCTGATCAATCCTAAGACCTATTATAATAGGCGATTCTAATTCTGATTCTCGCTACTTGACTTAATTGTCCAATGCAAAAAACCCTAATCTACATTCATCATACTTATTATTTAATTCCTATAGTATTTATCCATATTACTTGCATTGAACCTATTTAATTTAAATTTAATTTAATCTAAACTATTTATACTTTATTAAATTAAATTTTTTCCTAAGGATAATGTACTAAGGAATTACAAATATTTAATTTAATAATTATGCTCACTTTAGTTAATTGAATGTGATTATTCAATTAAATAAAAAACGCATTTATGAGGTCATATCTCACTTTATTAAATTAAATAATATCTTCAAAATCTTCTCTTCAGTTCCAAAATGGAAACTCTGAGTGAACTATCTCTCGAATTGGAATTAATCTAGTTAACTTGTTCTCACACTCATGAAAAGCTTAGTTAACTCTCCTTTCTTAAGGAAGTTTCCATTTTAACCGAATCTTTGCTTCAATCCTAACCATTGATCCGAGTTGATCTTAGCCACTGATGGATTCTAGGAATTCTATTTAAGAGACTCCTAATTCCTCATTAAAAAAGGTTGAATTTATTGCTATTAAATTGCTGCTGCATTTTGCACTCACATAACTCATTGCCATCTTTCATACATTTCTTAGCTTAGTTTCATATAGTTTTAGAAATGCATACATTTAGCATAATTTGCTTTACATATTCTTAGATTAAAATGCATATCTCATTCTAGAATACTTTGCACATTCATTTAGATTAATTGCATTCAAAATCCTTCATTCTTAGAGGGTCTGGTTGCTTACACCTTGAATCTGAAGATATCTAATAAGCAAAATCCCTTTAGATAGAAGGAAACAAGTTGTCTTGTTGGATTTGTTTTGAGTGAACAATCTCATGTTCATCTTGGGGTGAATCTGCATACAAAGACCATGTTGAAGTGTGTATGTTAAACAGAGGCCACATTCCACGCATACATTTCTAGCGCCCACTGTGGGGCCAAGAGAATCAATTTCTAGAGCCTTCTCTGCATTTTTTAAATTAATTTCCAAGCTCTCTATCCGTATAGTTCTGTATAGATTCTAGAATCTTCTCGCGAGATAATCCATTTTCACATGAGGATTCTAAATTCTCACACGAAAGATTCATTCAATTTGCACAAGAAAGTTCTCGAGTGTGCGACTCTTTACATGGCACCTTATTTCTTTGCACTGGTTGTAAAATGATTTTGCATGGCTCTACCAGAGATCTCGTGCAAGTTCTTGTAACAACGGCCTATGTTTTAGGCATTTTTACTTTGCAATTTACTCAATTTCCTTAAAGTACTTGTCTTCGAATCTATTTTTCTTTGTTTCTTTGGTTTTTTTTTGCAGCTTAACTATTGTTTGTAGGAAATTTTTTCAAAGACTCCTTATAAAACCCACTCAAACATAGACTAACTATTTTCTTGCAAAATGATTGCTAGGGAGACGTTTGTCGAAGACTATACTTAAAACCCACAAAACAATGTGTATTCTTTTCTTGCTTTCCAAACTAGATTAAATGGGGCTTGTGAACTTCTTAGGGTGCAAGATAGAAGAGTAGAGGATTATTCTCTTCACCACTTGGAGGTCATGACCAAGTGTGAATCAGAAACCTGGACACTTCTGAAAGATGGCATTTCAAGGGAGGCAAGCAGCTTAGTGGTTCTCTAGTGCTTATTCTCTTCTATGATAAGATGATGATTTTATTTTAAGGGAATACAAATCATTAAGGAAGGATGAGTCTGGATTGATTAAGCTAAGTGGATAATCAATCTATTTTGTGTGTTTGGGCAAGAAATAAGGTAGAGAATTATTCTCTTTCCCCTTGAGCAAAATCAAAAACTCAAACCCTTAAATCTAGACCACCAATCCATGTCAATCCTTTAGAGGCTCTGCTGGAGTGATCCAACCTCCGGGAATGACCCAAGTGAGCACACTCCTTTTGCTAAAGATTCCATCTCACTCTAATAAAGAATCCTTGTAGAGAAAAAGACTCCAAGGCTAGATTAATTTCTTCTCCTTCACTCACGATATCGCATGTGAAGGAGAGGTTCTATTTGTGCACTGGTCGGCGTCAGCCCTTGGGTTGCTGAGCAAGTAGTGTGCACTTTTAGATTTTGGTGTGGGCTGCTAGTCTCAACTCTACTTGTGGGGCCACTAAGGATTAATTCAAATGGAATCCAAGTAAAAAAACTTTTAGCTAGAGGCTACCCAGTTCACCTCTGAAAGGAGGCATAATCTTTGTGCAAGGAGGGGGAAGAATCTCTCTTATAGAACTCACCCTAGGCATGCTACTAGACCTTTGAAGGTGGTATATGTGTTCATCCCTTGCCACAAGGGTGCTCATTTAGTGTATACTATTGAGTCCTTTGAATATCCCAAAAACACGGGCGCCCTCTAGGGGGTGACACAACTGTGTGAGGTACATGCATGCACATAAAATGTGGGAAAAAAAGTTTTACCTTCTCTACCAATTTTTTTTTAGGGATAAAGGCATGTTTTTTCTCAAGTCATAAACAAGTCCAAAATCATCTACAACAAACAAAGGTCAAGACTCCCCTATCCTATCAAGTTGCTTTGTCCTCGGCAGGACTATTTTCGACTACTGCTTGCTTCCCACTGTCTTGTTCAAACACTTTGCCTTGGTTGAAACTTAAACATCTATCCAAAAAATTTCTAAAAGTTAAACTTGTTGTCTATCCAAAAAATTTGTCCAGTTATTCTATCTAATCTATCTAAACAATCAAGAAATCTCTTCAAAATCCAAAGCTATTGTTAATTTGGTCCTAATTTTTGTGCACAGACTTGTACTTTCTTGTGCGAGGATTTATCTTTTTGCGCGAGCCAGTTCAATCTTCATGCAAGATCTTGTGTACACCTATGCAAGATCTTGCCACTATCTTAGCTATCCTATCATTTCTTTGTGCACACTAGAGAAACAATTTGCATGAAATTAATTACTATTATGTGTCTTCTCGTGACTCAATGAACTTCCTCACGCAGCTTACAGATAATCTTCACATGAGACCTTGCTCTACAACTATCAAATCAGCCTATTTGACCAATCTATGATCTCTGTTTAATCTGATGCGTACATTGAGTTGTCCTTTCTCTATCTGTACACAGTCCTAAACAATGATATTTAGCTTAAACTAAAGATTTTAGATTTG
Source organism: Cupressus sempervirens (assembly GCA_028749045.1). Lineage (NCBI taxonomy): Eukaryota > Viridiplantae > Streptophyta > Pinopsida > Cupressales > Cupressaceae > Cupressus > Cupressus sempervirens. The sequence goes on along the minus strand of CM053793.1, from coordinate 498,862,533 downwards.
TACTTTGACTAATCTTGTCCTTTAATTCTTTTGATTCTCATTCTTTAGTGCTTGTCATACTCTATGTTACATTAGTCATAACCTTGGGCTGTTCTAGAATTCAAATTAGACTACTCATGCCTTAATATACAACAAACTTGTCTTATCCTATTGAGACTCAATCTTATTGTAGTCCTTGTCCAAGTTCTTGCTTTTTGTCCTTATCTATGATTGTCACAACAAGGAGCGACAACGTTCTTTATCCTCTTAGAATTAGGTGAGGTCATTCTAGGGGTCATAATCATAGAAGAGGTTGCTTACCTTTTGTTACACAATCTACATCTAATTCATCTAGTGAGGCATCTTCATGATCTCCCTCACCTATCAGGTCACCTCGAGTTCAGTGAACATTTTCCATAAACTTGCAACAAACTAGGAATCCTTTGTATCAAGAGGATACTGAGATAGGTAGAGGTCTTGTATCCCCAAACATGATGTCTGACTCCTTTTTCAAAGAATCTTCAAAACACAACACATTGAAACTAAACACATTCCTATAATGACTAATCGTGAACTTGAACATCGTAGTCATAGTAGACATCAAGAACCACCTAGGAATGACAAAGAGAAAGAGAAAGACCATGACACCAATGAGGAATAAGAAGAGGTGGAAATACTACCTGAACACATAGAAAAATGTCGAAGAGACAAAAAATTTCAAAAGGTCATGGGAATCCTACTCAACAAAGAGAAGGAAAAGTATTTTCTCAAACTTTCCCAAGAGGGAGAAAAGTTGCCCTCTCATTTCAATGTGGAAACTATTATCACACCTGAAGAAGAAACTGAGACTTCTAAACTCCAAAAGAAATTGAAAATTATGCAAGACTAATTGGCTCAAATGATGCATGAGAAAGAGAAACCCACAAAAACATACACATTGGATGCTCTTTGTCCATTTCCATTTGACAGAAGTGTTAGCATGCCGCCTTTCCCATGAGGTGTAGAGCTACCCAAGTTTGACAAGTACTATGGTACCACTGATCCCCAAGATCACTTGTGAGAATTTGGTGCTTTGTCTATGGAATTAATACATGATCAAACATACCTCATGCATTTATTCCCTAGAAGCCTAGGTGGTCAAGATTTAGAGTGGTTTTCACATTTACCTCCCGATATTAAGACGTTTGATGAAATTGCCAACTTATTTGTTCAGCAGTATTCTCATAACATTCAACATCCTATCAAAATTCAAGATTTATGCAACCTTAAGTAGAAAGCTGGAGAACCTTTTCTCACATTCCTCCAACAGTGGAGATAACTATACACTAAGTATTCCCACAAAATTCTAGAAATGGAGAAGCTTGACATTTTCACTAATAACCTCCTACCTAATTTCAGATATAGAGTCCAACTTCCAGGTCCACATACCTTTGAAAACATGATCACATAGGTTGTTCATATCAAGGAATTTATGATTAACAAAGGTGAACTCACTCTTCAAAGGGATATAAAACAAGGTTCCACTTCCAACAGGGATAAAACCAAATCTATCAACAAGAACCGAGAAATCGTACATGATGAAGTTGTTGACAATTTCACCCCCAAACCTACTAAAGTGGCATTTAATCTCATAGACGACCTCAAAGCGGCCAAAAAAACTGAGAAACCTCATCCTAAAAATAAGACATCTGGGAACAAATCAAGAAACTCATGGCTCACATGCCCCAAGTGAGAGTATACACCCTTGGGAGAACCTTTGGATGTGGTTTACAAAACATTGCTACAACAAAAACTTATTTCACCAATGGATCATGTCCACCATGGTGGAGTGAAACCTCAATCTGTGAGTGTCACTCAAATAAGGGACACAAAACTAGCAACTACATAAACTTGCACCATAAAGTCTAGGACATGATTGATGCTAGCAATCTTGTGGTAGATGTACATAACAAAAACTTGGATTACAAAGTGTTCAAAGAGCCTTTCCTAGCCTATGAAAAAGAAGACACTTTGAAACCACAACCTAGCAACAAGGCCAGCTATGCATATTCCAATGATGACAATGTGATCAACATGGTTGAATTTGTGGATTCTGAATACTGTAATGTTATTACCATTAAGGGAAAATAAGATAACGACAAACCCAAGACACCATTTTTATTGAGGGGCCCTACTCTCAACACAATGGATAATACACCCTCACAACATTATGCTAATGCTATCACTCGCTCTCATGCCAAGTTGTTGCTCAAAGGCCCTGTACCTTCTACTTCTGATCTTGAACAACACAAAGACAAAGCCCTTGTTGGTCCATCGAGCAAAGATGCAAAACCCACAACGAACTTGATAGCAACCAGTTATAGTGTTCTTGATCAATTAAAATGAACTAATGCTCAGATTTCCATCTTTGAGCCACTTAAAATCTCACCAGCTCACAGGCAAATTTTGGACAAGCCCTCATTGAGGAAAATGTTTCTCAAGATCTTGATCTTGACTAATTTCAATCCATGGTAGGTCACCTAACCTTTCCTTATCTTATGACTTTCTCCAAGGAGGATGATAACTTGCCGAGTCACCCACACAATGAACCTCTACACATTAAGGTTATGATCCATCAGACACGTGTTCATTAGGTACTCATCGATAATGGCACTAGCCTAAATATTGTCTCTACTTCTCTCCTTAGACAATTGAATTATTTTGAGGACTCTATTGATCCTTGACAAAAGATCACTATCAAAGCATATGATGAAGTAGAACAAAAGTCTCTAGGTCTTGTGGTTTTACCCATTCACATTGATCCTATAGAGAGGGATGTCACCTGTTAGGTACTTGACATTCCCTTGGCTTACAACATTCTGTTAGGATGGCCATGAATACATGAGATGTGTTTTGTACCATCCACATACCACCAATGCATCAAGTTCCCATTTCATGGCTCTGAAGTTACTATTCCTACCACTACTAGCTATACCTACAATATGCTCAAGGCTGCTGAAACTTTTGTCCTTGCTAACTATGAATCCACTGATTATCATGGCAATAAGCTGAAACAAATTGATTAGTTATTCAAACTAAAAGAAACTATCATGGGAGAGCATCACATTGAACCAATACTATCATTGACATCTCTTCCTAAATCTCCTCATCATTATGGGAGACCCTCAAAGGCAAAGAAGCCATTTGTACTGACAACTCAGACCAAGTATAATGGTACTTTTGTTAAGGCTACAATGTCCTTAGAGGATGAAAGTGAAAATAGAGCTATTGTAGCATGGCTTTATAGAGAAGAGGCTCCAATAGACTTAACAGAGAAAGCTTGAGAAATCACTCCTAAGAAATATGGGCCTAGTCTTAGGCTTATGAAATGTTTTGGTTACAAAGGAACTAGCTCTATTGGATGTAATAACAATGGCCTAATTAATCCTATCAAAGCAATAGCTCAAAGCAACAGTGATACAATTGGCCTAGGATTTAAGAAGCTTCCTTCCCATTTGGGACCAAATAAATTCATACCAACACCTGAGAGTTCATCTATAAATGAGTCACAAGTTGGGTCAGATACTCAAGAGGAAGAATTTGATGATGAGGATTCCTATCCTCATCCTATTCCTCATGATCTCGTTGAATTCTTCGCTAAGCCAGATGACTTTGTGCCACGTGTTAGCATTGTGGATGATACTAGTGACTCTTCTAAGGACAATACTGAGCAACTCAAATATCATTTAGAAAAGGGAGAATCTAGTCAGTCATTACATATTGAGTATTTGTGTAAGAACCCAGAGGATGAAGGTGAGTATGTTCCTATGACTGTTGGGGAGTTCTATAGTCTCTCAGCATGTAGCACTAATTCTAAAGAATATGAGTTTGATTCTCTTTTAGAAGTGACTACTGATAAAGACATTGACCAAGTGCATGTCTATGAAAACCAAATAGAAGTGGGTGAAATGTCTAGGGTTAGATCACATGGGTCTAATCCAACTAGTGTCCTAGAGTCATCAATTGCTGAGATTCATACTCAGAGACATTTGAACACACCTATGGATGAGGTCATCATAGTTCTTGAATTACTAGTCCAAGCACTTAATGACTATACTTTGAATGCAATTAAACCAGCCACCACTCTCTCACTCACACATCCTCAACTTATAAACTGGAACCCTAATGCACCTAGTGAAGTCCCCATGTTCTAGAATGACTATGCTCTTGCATGTTACCTAAACACTATAGAACCTACAACATATTCCACCAATGAGTGGAGTGTCAACATGATTGAGGCTAACATCAAATATCTTAGTCATATAATTAAGAAGAAAAAATGCAAAAGGTTCAATGGTGAAAACCATATTGTGGTAGTGTCAGAACCTAAAAAAGTAAAAAAAAAAAGACATATCCAAGGGTGAAAACCTCTCTGAGGTGCTCATGGATGAGATACTTGATGCCCTTCCTAATCAATTTTAGGAGAGATCATCAGTGTTGATAGAGCCAGCACAGCCAATTAACTTGGGCACAGAAGAACATCCTCATATGATACATCTAGCACAATCATTGTCACCTGAAGAAAAGGAAGAATTCGTTGTCTTTTTCAAAGAAAAGAAAATAATTTTTTCTTGGACATACTCTAACATGCTAGGACTAGATCATGATCTTATCATGCATCACTTGTCCATAGCACCAGGCATCAAACTAGTTAAATAGAAGCTTTAGAAAATGTATCCTCATGTTACTACAATTTTCCATGATATGATGCATAAGACCATGGAAGACTATGTTGATGATACCTTGGTCAAAAGTGCTAAATGCAATTCTTATCTGCAAGATTTGGGGCCCATCCTAGATCATATGGAAAAATTCAGTCTTCGACTCAATCCTAAGAAATGCACATTTGGTGTCACATCAAGAAAGTTGCTGGGATACATCTTTCTACAAAAGAAATTGAGGTAGACTTGGATAAAGTACAAGCAATAATGGACATGCCACCTCCTTGGAACATCAGTCAGATGAGAGGGCTACAAGGAAGGCTCCAATCTATTTGCAAGTTTATCTCACAATTGGTGGATAGATCACAACCCTTCACAAAGACCTTATATAAGGGTGTAAAATTTTATTGGAGCCAAGATTGTGAGAAAATCTTAACACAGATCAAAAAATATCTTGTCAATCCACCAATCCTAATGCCTCCTATCCATGGGAAGCCTTTGCTTTTGTAGATTTCAATAACTAAAACATCTTTGGGAATCCTATTGGCTTAGGAAGATAACGAGAACAAAGAAAGGGCTATTTATTAATTGAGTCAGACACTGATCTCTTATGAGAAGAACTATAGCATTATTGAGAAAGCTTGCTTGGCAGTTGTCTTTGCTTTCTAGAAGTTGAGACACTGCATGCTTGCCCACACTACGTGGCTCATGGCTAAAATAGATCCACTAAAGTACTTGCTTAGTAAGGCAGCTGTCACAGGAAGATTGGCTAAATGGGTTATGATACTTAGTGAGTTTCACATCCAATACATTGAATACAAGGCTATCAAGGGATAGGAAATTGTAGATCAGCTGGTTGATGCACCAATATAGAGTCTTCTACCAATGAACATTGATTTCCTAGATGAGTTGATTCTAACACTCATGCACCACACATGGGTCATCTTCTTTGATGGGTCCTTCACACAACAAGGATCAAGTGCTAGATTACTCTTTATTACACCACAGAGGTACTCATTGCCCAAAGTGTACAAGATTCTATTTCCTTGTACAAACAACATTGTTGAATATGAGGCTTTGATCAATGGCATGAAAATTGTGGCCCAATGGAGAGTGGATCAATTAGACATTTTTGATGACTCTTAACTTGTCATCAACTAGGTTAATGATGTGTACCAAACAAAGGATGAGAAACTAATTCTTTACAAGTGCATTGTTGATGACTTAAAGAAGTATTTTGCACACATTACCTTCTAGTAAGTTCCACACATAGATAATAAAGCAGCTGATGCTATGGCTACTTTGGCCTCCCTGCTAGAGAGGCCTAAAAATGACCTCTGACATGAATTATTGCTGGAAGAATTATACTACCCAGCCTATGACACCCCTGATTCTAGGATGATTTGTCCTATTATTGGACAAGAATCATCCCACTACCACCACATTTATTCCTATCTCCATAATAAAACCATTCTGGAAGGTCTAACCCTGAATGAGAAACATTACCTAATCTATAAAAATTCACATTATGTCATTATTACTGATGATCTATATAGGAGAGGTCTCAATGGAACACTCCTTAGGTGCTTAAAACCCAAAGAGTCCAAACATGCACTAATTGATGTTCATGAGGGCATTTGTGGATCTCACTCCAATGGCCTGACACTAGCTCATAAACTCCTTAGAGCTGGTTACTATTGGCCTAAAATGGAGCAAGAAGCTATCAAGTATGCTAGATCCTGCAAGTAGTGTCAGCTACATGGGAATTTGATCCATGCTCCAGATAGAGAGTTGATTCCCTCTACTACAACATGGTTGTTTCAATAATGGGCTTTCGACTTGGTGGGACAAATCCACCCAACCTCCTCTAATGGACATCAGTTCATTATCATGGCTATAGATTACTTCACGAAGTGGGTAGAGGTAGTACCTCTCACAGTCACCAATGGAAAAACTATAGCACTTTTTATCACAAACTACATCATTTGCAGATATGGTGTACCATCCTCAATCAATACTAACAATGGACGACAATTCAAGAACAAAGACCTCAAGGAACTATGCAAGAAATTTAAAATCACATAGCATTGGTCTTCCATTTATTACCCCTAGGGTAATGGCCAGGCTGAGGCATCCAATAAGGAAATCCTCAAAATTCTTCATCGCATAGTCAGCAAATTAGGGAGAGACTGACATCTCTAGATTAACCCAGCCCTGTGGGCATATAAGACAAGCATCAAAACTCCAACAGCCACGACTCCCTTTTCTTTGGTGTATAGAATGGATTTTGTGCTTCCAATAGAGGTTGAGATTCCTACCTTGAGAATCTCTATGAAGGGCCTTATTACTGATGATGACTATAGGATAGCTTGGCTTCAAGAGCTTGTGTTACTGGGTGAATGACAACAAGTGGCATGTGATCATTTGTGAGCATATCAACAATGAATGTCAAGAAGCTACAACTGGAGGGTCAAGCCATGTGGCTTCTAGCTAGGTGATCTCATCCTGAGAGAAAACCCTAAGAATCAATAGCAACACATCCAACAAGGGAAGTTTGAACCAAACTAGCTTAGTCCTTACATCATTATGGCAGTATATGGATCTGGTGCTTACTAGCTTTCCACAATCGAAGGAGAAGTGCTCAAAGAACCTATCAACACTCTCCACCTTAAGCAATTTTATAGTTGATTTAATATCAGTAGCTCTTTGTACATATCTATATGTCTTGTGAAAAATCCTAAAAATCAGAAAAAGTCCTGAAAAAATTGTTACCCTGGTGAAAACCTAGCAATAGGTGCCTTAGTAACCAAAAAAAAAATTGAAAAAAATAAAAAATACAAAAAAAATTCAAAAAAGAGAAAAATACAAAAAAATTGAAAAAAAAAAAGTTGCATTGATGAAAACCTGGAAATAGGCATCATGGTAGCAAAAAAAGGAAAATCCTGCCAAGAAGGTGAAAACTTGGTAAACAGGTGCCTCTTGTTTCCAATGCTCCATCTTGTAGCGCATCTTCTGGCTATTCTATATAGTCGCTTTCATGCTTTTGCTTTTCCTACTTTATGCTCATGTATACATGGATTGAGTCTTTTCATAGCTCAGGGGCATTCCCCTTCAGTGTCACTCCTTTCGAGATTCTCCTCATAGAATCTCTTTTGTCATAGTCACTAGTTGTTTTAGCTGTGTCTGCCTACTATTGCTTAGGTCACATCTCTAGATTCCTTTATGGAAGATATCTCTTGTGTTAGTCACCATTCATCTTGGTTGTGTCTGTCTACTGCCCCTCAGTCCTCCTAGGTTCTTTACCTTAAAGTTTCCTCTTTGACCTCAGTCACCAGTCATTCTGACTGCATCTACCTACTGTTGTCACCCTACTGAAGAGATTTCTTTCAAACGTGTTCTAGACACTGACACTTGACATCAATCCCATGACAAATAATTGTTTTGAATTGACATACTTGTTTGGATATGCTAAGATTTTTCTTTGTTTGCTTTGTTTTTTTTTTATCATGTCCCTTTGAGCAACTCGATGATGTCATTTTTTATTAGAGAAGTAATGATTAGGGGCATGATCTTTTCTTTTCTTTCTATTTTTGGTTTAGCTCCAATTAGTTAACATATTCCTATGAGAGGGGTGTCCACTATAAGAGCCTCCATCTCACATTGGATGGCTAGGTGTATCTTGACTCCTTTTATATGAGTACATCAATCATGTTGGTACTTCTCCTTGTCTATTGGAGTGAACTCTTCATGCTACTATATATACTAATACTCGTCCTCTTAAGTGAACGTACATGTCACAATAAGTATACCTAGCACATTTCTATCTTAGGTTATGAACACAAGGGTCATTGCGGATAGAATACTTACTGAATACTTAGCATAAGATGGATCTCTTGTGTGTTTGGTGTACCTATCATGAAAACAACATTTTGGTAATCCTAGCATTTATGCTTTGATGCTTATGTTAACTTGCTATGTTAAAAGGGACAAATGTTCTGGTCGTTATGGCTTCTTGTGCTTCGAATGCTTACATTTAATCCCAACAAACATATAATGTATGGTCTATTCATATTCCCATGATTGCAATGTCAGTGGGAATTCTATAATGTACAAGCTTTGTTCTATATCCAGTGATGATAAATTGTCGAGGCTCAACAATCTAACCTAGGGTTCCATTTAACATAAGTCTTGCATTACATGCTTCACTTGCATAAGCATGCAATTCAGTTGTGATTCTATTTCTCCCCTGTGTGATGAAGGATTGGGGGCATCTTCAAACATATCAAGTTTCTCCATGGCTCCACAAGCATTTGGTTTGTCGATTCATGCTCCTCAATGGAATACCTATCACTGTCAAGCAAAACATGCAACACTACATGAGATGTCAGTCCATTTCCATATGCATTACATCCATATACTCATAATATCTACTCTACATACTCATAATCACATTATATCAAAGTAAAACATACATCTCATAATCATCATATTGACATCTCATGTACATCAAAGTGAAGCAGACACAGATAATGACATGTATACGATGATAGTCGGCTCAAAATCTTGCATATATATCTGTCAAAAAAATGGGTTAGTACAAAAATGGGCACTAATCGAGCACTATCAATCAATATGATACAAAATGGTGTTGGCACACCAATTGATACATAGCCAAAGATCAAAATCAAGAGCCAAGCACCCAGCATCTAACTCTTTCCTATACCCTCATCTCCAAGAGGAGTAGGAGTAGTAGGTGGAGGAGGTAGTGGCATGTTTGGCCTTGCAAGAGGTTGTGTGCCTCCAGACTCTCATGCATACTGTGAAAAGTGTTGTACCTACAGAGAATCATCAGGCACCACTGTCAAATATGTAGCAAAATAGTAAGCTACCCAAGCTGACTATAAGTGGACCTCATCCTATAGTATCTCTACCCTCTGCTCAGCAGTCTCAACACACTCTCTCCATCGATCAATCTCCCGTTGCCACTCCACTAGCTGTGCATCACAGACAACTACATATATCTGCTGCTCTCCCAATTAATGGGAGGCCACACAAATCCAATCTCTTTAGCACCACATGATATCCTACACTCTAGTAGTAGGTTAGTCTGGCATCTCCTCCTCTAGCAACTCAGGTGCTTGCTATTGAGGTGCCTCTTGCTATGGCACCTGCTGCTAAGGAGCCTCCTACTGTGGTGCTTGCTCCTCTATCCTTGACCTCTATCGTTGATCCTGTGATGTACCACTACCACCTACACCTATGTCTAATCCCATCTAACATGGGGCAATATGTATCTACTATACCTGATGCTAGACCTATGGTTGTGGTTGCTCCTGCTACTGAGGTACCTCATGCTGCTAAGGTGCCTGCCTCTTACCCTGCCCTACTCTCCCTAGTGGGTTTGTGAATCATGGGAAAGGGTGACTAATCAGATATACCTGGTATGTAGGCATCATCCTTGGATCAACAATGTTAGGGAGGTAGTCCTACTGTGTCGTAGCCAAGTTGTGCACATCTATCATAGATCAGCCTGGGTCTAGTCATGGTGGCCACCTCCACTCTACATCCCTCGCTAGTCTGGCATAGGCATAGTACTCCTATGAAATTTACTATGGTTGGCCATACTACTGCCACACCTATGAAATCAAAAACCTCTCAATGATCTATGATGTCCTACCCAACAATGGTCATAAGCAGAACATCCAGTCCAACTCCCTTAGGGCATCATCCCAATCTTCCATCTCTCACTAGGGCCACCATACAATGGAGACCAGGTCATCAAGACATGTTCGCCAGTGCTCTATCTTACCCAAGAAAACTTGGGTAATGTGCCCCTAATATCTGCAAATATATAGCTCCCTCTTGAACATAATAGATAGTGCCTCTATACCTTCTCAGGGCACCACATGTGCTCCATGAAATGGGATCCTTAGTATCCTTTGAATGTCCTCTAGGGTGATGGTCATCTCCCCCATTGGCAGGTGAAAGGTGTTCATCTTTGAATGGAAATGCTCCAGTAAGGCTGTGAGTAGGCTGTGATTCATCAGTACTGCTAGGATCCGACAAATAGAAGACAAGACCAATCGTGCGATATGTGCCCTACCTGCATCATCGAGACTCTACAACAAATCTCCATATGGTGGATAGTGGGATCTAACTAAGATGTCATCAAAGACCTCCTACACACACAACCAAAAATGACAAGCAAATGATTAGTACCAGGTTGAAATGGCATAATAATGCAGATAAAAATGTAAATTTTATGCCTGAAAATGAAAATTTCATACTCAGCTATCATGAATTCTCATGTGGAGACATCAATTTTTTGCATAAAGATCTCAAAACCTCATGTGAAATTTCATTTCTTCACATAAAGAATCTCTTCCTCACATGAGAAATGACATTTTGGCATGCAAAGATTGAGATAGACTTCTCATTCTTTGTACGAGAGGTGGGTATCTCCTACTCTTGAAAACCCACCATCGCATGCAAAGAAATAAAGGATCTTGTTTCTTTGCATGAGAAGAGATTGTCTTCACATGAGAAAGGATAGTCTCGCATGAAGATTGATTGACCAAGTCCTAAACTGTGCTAAAAAATCCAATAAATGACATTGAAATACATGAAAAATGAAAGTATGAAGCTAGGGGCATCTAGTTCCCATCTTATGTCCTCATCACTTGGGGCATCTCATCACTCAGGGCATCTTAACCCTCTCTTTCTAGCATCCTTATCATCTATTTCATCTGGTCATTAGTCGATTATAGGTATCAAGATAGTCTAAATCTCAATTCTTGAGGATCAAGCCTCATTCTAGGGATGATTATATGACTCATAATTGGATCTTATTCAAGTATCTAGATATTCTATCTTGATTCGTTAAGGTTAAGCTTCATGCTAGAGATAACCTTTAAAAGCTTGTTTCATTTAGGTATCTAGACATTCTATTTGGATCCTTAAAGCTTAAGCTCCATTTTGGAGATAGTCTTTTAAATGCTATCAATCTTTGGTATCTAGGTCTTCTATATGGATCCTTAAAGATTACGCTTTGTTCTAGAGATAGTCTTTTAAATGCTTATCAATCTCAAGTATCTAGGTGTTCTATCTGGATCCTTAAAGATTATTCTCTATTTTGGAGATGATCTTTTAAATGCTACCAATCTTAGGTATCTAGATGTTCTATCCAGATCCTTAGAGGTTAAGCTCCATTCTAGAGATAGTCTTTTAAATGCTATCAATCTCAGGTATCTAGGTGTTCTATCTGGATCCTTAGAGATTATTCTCTATTCTAAAGATAGTCTTTTAAATGCTTATCAATATCAAGTATCTAGGTGTTCTATCTAGATCCTTAAATATTACACTCTATTTTGGAGATGATCTTTTAAATGCTACCAATCTTAGGTATCTAGATGTTCTATCTGGATCCTTAAAGGGTAAGCTCTGTTCAAGAGATGATCTTTTAAATGCTATCAGTCTTAGGTATCTAGATGTTCTATTTGGATCCTTAAAGTTTAAACTTTTCTTTGAAGGAAACCTTTAAAATGCTTATCAATTTTGGGTATCTAGGTATTCTACTTGGATTCTTTGGGATTAAGCTCTATTCTAGAGATGGTCCTTAAAAGCTTATCAATTGGTCTTTGTATCATCAACTTTGGAACCAATCTTATCTCTTGATCTTCACATCACGCTTTCTAATTTTCTTTGAATCGAACATGCTGCTCGCACATTCATTCAAAGAGGGGCAAAATGTAATACCTCAAAATTGGCTCATTGCCATTATACCAATTCTAGTCTATTCTGATCAATCCTAAGACCTATTATAATAGACAATTCTTATTCTGATTCTCACTACTTGACTTAATTATCAAATGCAAAAAATCCTAATCTGCATTCATCATACTTATTATTTAATTCCTATAGTATTTATCCATATTAGTCACATTGAACCTATTTGATTTAAATTTAATTTAATCTAAAGTATTTATACTTTATTAAATTAAATTATATCCTAAGGCTAATGTACTAAGGAATTAAAAATATTTAATTTAATAATTATGCTCACTTTAGTTAATTGAATGTGCTTATTCAGTTAAATAAAAAAGGCATTTATGAGGCCATATCTCACTTTATTAAATTAAATAATATCTTCAAAATCTTCTCTTCAATTCCAAAATGGAAACTCTGAGTGAACTATCTCTCGAATTGGAATTAATCTAGTTAATTTGTTCTCACACTCATGAAAAGCTCAGTTAACTCTCTTTTCTTAAGGAAGTTTCCATTTTAACTGAATCTTTGCTTCAATCCTGACCATTGATCTAAGTTGATCTTAGCAGTTGATGGATTCTAGGAATTCTATTTAAGAGACTCCTAATTCCTCATTAAAAAAGGTTGAATTTATTGCTATCGAATTGCTGCTACATTTTGCACTCACATAACTCACTGCCATCTTTCATACATTTCTTAGCTTAATTTCATATAGTTTTAGAAATGCATATATTTAGCATAATTTTCTTTACATGTTCTTAGATTAAAATGCATATCTCATTCTAGAATAATTTGCACATTCATTTAGATTAATTGCATTCAAAATCCTTCATTCTTAGAAGGTCTTGTTGCTTACATCTCGAATCTGAGGATATCTAATAAGCAAAATCCCTTTAGATAGAAGGCAACAGGTTGTCTTGTTGGATTTTTTTTGAGTGAACAATCTCATGTTCATCTTGGGATGAATCCACATACAAGGACCATGTTGAAGTGTGTGTGTTAAATACAGGCCACATTCCACACATACAAGAAGTTCAAAAAAAAATTGAACTTGTAAAATTTTGAAATTGCAAGTTTTTTTTCTTCTATTTCAAATGTTAAGGGCTCTCCTTCTAGCACCACTTTTGTTGAACTGTCATTTTGTACAATGCTTAATGACAGGAATCCTTTCCAACTACTCTCTTGAAAAGTTAATCTAGGATCAAATCCAAGGTTTCAGGTAGTCTTGCAACTTACTGGAATCTACTCAATTGAAGATAAATAAATTTTTTTACAGGGAGGCCTTTGCTAGTTCTAAATAATTCAGATAAGATTTTGAATCTACTTGCTATCTCAAAAGAGTAACCAAACAAAAAATAAATATATTTTGGTATTTTTTTGTTTTTAAACGAATGCAATCTAACAATGCAACTATATGAGGTCCTAATTTAACAAAGAGGTTAGTAAAGAAAATAAAAAAGATAGGGTAATAAGAAATTTAAGCAAATAACATGAAAGGTAAAATCATAATGATCATAAGCCTTTGAAAAGATAAATGGGTAACCAATGGAAATAGGAGCAAGGCTTCCTTAATTCCACTGATCCAATCATCAATGAATTTAGTAACTATAAGACATTTCACTTTTTATCAAATTGCAAGGCCATAGAAAGTGTGCTCATGTGAGATGAAAAGCTATGGAGGAACAATATGATGATCTCTTCTCAAACTATGTTAGGGAAATTTGTAGACCCGTAGAAAACACTAGAATTAAAAGATTGCACAACTAGAACAACACAATAAAACTATTGGCTCAATTACATTCCATGAACATACATTCACAAAATATAACACACTTAAGCAAGAATCACTACACTCCAAATGCGAGCACCAAAAGCATATATTATTGCATCAAAATAATCGTGGCCTTGAATACATATTACATTCCTAAATTTATAACAAAATTTCTCCTCAATTTGTGTTGAGAGTAGGAGATATCTTTATGCAAAATTTATGCTTCTAAACTAGTAAAACAAATCTATTTATTTACAAACTAACCACCTAACTGGTGCTAAGTAGGACCTCATCCATATTTATATCATTAAATGGATGCATGAGCCTTTACATGTCTTAAAACTAAGAAAGCATGAGAAAATAAGAAGAAGAAAGCCTTTAGATGATGTAGGAGTGTCCATAAGTGCCAAAAATAGAAGCTCCATGTTCACTAGGCATCTGTAGGACTTAAATTGTTGTTAGAATGTGTTTCCAATGCATGGAAAGCTCTAAATTTAGAGATTCTTGAAAAATTCTAGCACACCTCTAGAAAAGAACACCTATGCACTTGGCATACTTGTTGTAATGTCCCTGTTTTGGTTGACATCATTTTGCATGCCAAATTAGTCTATCATGGACTCTCGTAGACTAGTGGTTGTGATGAGAGGGTCATTCTGGAATTTATTTAAGGATTGGATGGCTTATTATGCTCTTGGAGATATTATTTTATCATTACTTTTTTATACATGGCCTACATGTTATAATTTTAAGTTGAGTTGCACTTTTTATTTTATAAAGTTATTTAATTATAAAAGTGCATTATAATGAGTTTTTATAATGGATGCTTCTAGAAGTTCTTAGTAACTTCTTAGAAAAGTGAATAAATAGAGGGCTTGGCCTCTCATTTTCATGGATAGGATTTGATAATTCAACTACATTCTCTTTGAGCATTTGTGGCATCATCCAAGTCTGCAAATATTCAACATAATCCTTGAGAATGATACCTCTCAAGAGATTGCATAACTGAGGAAGTTAAAGACCTTCTAAAGGGTTGCACATTGGAAGTGGTACTCAGCCATTTCATGTTGATCTTCATTGGTATATTCAGTTTGGACAGAGATTTGATTAAGGGTTTGATTTTTTAAAAAGAAGAACCAAAAAAGTAGGCCCAAAAAGCAGTCCAAAAAAGTAGAACCGAAAAGGCAAGCCAAAAAAGTAGTCTGAAAAAGAAGAATTGAAAAGGTAGGCCAAAAAAGTAGTCCGAAAAAAGTAGTTCAAAAAAGCAGTTCGAAAAAGTAGATCCGAAAAAGCAGTCTGAAAAAGAAAATCGAAAAAAGAAAAGCAGAAGGGGCAACATTGAAGAAAATTATTACAGCCATCTATAACCAAGTTCCTTTGTTAGTATTTCTTTTTAGGTGTATAAGTTTCAGCTGTAGATTTGCATTATACCAACATTATCATTTTTTGTAATCCATGTAAATGCCAAAAGTTTTGGTCATATTTCATGAGCATTGTATTAGAAATTTCATTGCAATTAAGAAGATAATAGTTGTTGGTGTCATTTAAGCAATTCAATATCATTATTTATTAGCTAGTTAGTTTGCATACCAACTATTTGTAAAAATGCCAGTTGGTTGTAGGTGTTCATTTCTCATGCTTAGATCATATATATGCACTAAATATTGTCAAAATTAGTTGCACACTCATGTTAGGTCATTGTGTAGTCCATTTTGAGTCTTCTAGCACAAGATTCTCATTGATGCAAATTGAGGAAAGAGTCATTTAAAGAAAGCTAAAAAACTATATCAGTCATATGTCCCTTGTATGTGAATTGTTTGATGAAATTCCTTGAGCTTTTATCAGCATTTTTGAGAGCAGATTTGAGGTGGTTCATTACAGTGGTATCAGAGCTTTCTTGCAAAGTGTTTAATGAAATGCCAAACAACTAAAGTATAAAGAACTTTGGTGTTTGAAGAATTTATAACCTGTTGGGGTTATTACACTTGCACACCTACACATGTCAAAAGTAGGTTCAAAAAATAAAAAATTTCACCAAGTGTCAAAATTAAATTTTTGGCTTCTTTGTTTTGTTCCTGTTTATATCAAAGCTATATCTAGGTATTTTCCCCTAAATTTCTCAATGATCTTAGTGACTAGACCTACATCTAGAAAATCTAAGGCCTCATACTTGTCCATCACATTCTTCCTCTAGTTGTCCACCTTGATGTGAGTCTCTACAAAATCTATGATTTTTACATCTAAATCTAATAATGCTTCTTCCATTCTGAATGCTTACCTGATGTCATCATCATTAGTGGCTTCTTCAAAAGTTTTCTAGAACTACTCAACTACTACCACTACCTTTGTTAATTTATCCCTTGCATCTTTCTAAAAAAGGTCTAAACATGCATCACTATAATGTTTCTCTACCTGGAAAATCTACTTTTGTGTTTGATCCTTGAGCTTATGAATCTCTACATGTAATACCTCCATTACTTTATTTCCATCAGCAATATTCTCTATCCAATCATCAATTTTATCTAACTCTTCCACTCTATATACCTTCATTAACATCTGATACCTCTATCCTTTGATCAACTATAGTGCTTGCAAGTCTTTACCATAGGTATGTACTTCATCTATCAAACCAAAATCTTGATTGAAAATGGACACTATCCTATCTGCATTATCCTACATATGGTGTAGTAGCTTAATATTTCCTTGAATAATCTATACACCCTTCTCTTCAAAACTTTCTCACCATTGTTGACAAGCTCTCAAAAATGGATCTAACTACACTATCTCCTTATCCATTTTGTCCAATGTTACATTCAAAGTTTCCTCAAGATGTTCAAGATCTAGGGGACCAATAACTTCACTTAGATATCCTTTTAGAATCTCATTCTATCTCTGAAGTGTTATCAATTTTTCCTCATCCTATTCTAGGTTCTTAAAAACTTCCTTAATTCCTATTGTCACCATCAACTTAGTAGTGTCCAACATAGGTTTCCTAAGCATGACCTCCCTGATCTGATAATCTCTTGGAGTCAATTCTTCAACATTTGTATGTGGAGGAGAGATAGTCACGTGAGTAAACAAATCTTGGTTATGATCACTCATGATGAAGGCTAATTTTGGTGCATCCTTTGGTGGTGACTTGGGTTTCCTAAGAACTTCAATCAATTCCATCCTATCCTCTTCATCACTAGTAAATTGTTGCCTTTTATTTCTAATGACTTCTTTCCTCAATCATATTGTAATATGTTCTATCAGAGATTTACCTTTTGAAGACAAAGGCATTTTCTCTATAATTTTTTTTCCCCATATCACTCCTCTCTAGAGTCTTCTTCTTTTGTGAGAGAGCCACACTAGGAGTCTGTGTATCTGTGGAGTCCACAGTTCTCACCTCTATGTCTTGGTAAGTTTTTTGAGGATAATTAGTTATTTTCCCTTCCTCCAACACTTCAATGGTGAATACTTGTTAGAGCTCTTCGTCTTATTCTACTTGAAACTATTCTTCTTCATTGTTTGAAGGAAGAGGAGTAGTTGATCCTTTATCTACACAAAATGTGACTTGAATGAGTGATGGTTGAGCTACTTTGGGCCCTTGTGGATCAGGTGGTAACTGACTCCAATCCTCCTATTGAGGTTGATTAGTTGGAGTGTCACCTATTTTTTCTCCCATCAATTTGGTGCTGGCCAACATAAAATCAAAATCTAACATCTTGAAGAAATCAGTCCCTTCCACATCCTGCTCATCAATCCATTGCTACAATTCATCATCTGATGTAGTGGACTAAATAAACTACTCAAGAATGGATGGTAGTGTAGTTATGGAGCTTCTTCTCCATTCTAACTTTGTGGCTTGGGTAAGACAAGTCCTTCAGTTTAAAGGAAGGCTATCCTCTTCTTCCTCTCCTTCTTTTGGGATAACTTATGGGACTAATGGAAAGGAAATAAATCTCCTAATGACCTTTTGCCTCCTCTTGACCAGAGTCTTGATCTTTCTTCTCTTAGGAGTGGATGGAGAAGCTTGTACCTCTTGTTGGAATATTCAAATATGGAAAGAATACTGATGAGAGGGGGGGGGGGGTGTGAATCAAAAGTATTCCACTTTATCCAATAAAACTTTTATCTGAAGGTAAATTGCATGCATGTAAATACATCATGAAAATATGAAACTAAAACATGCATCAACAACACATAACACTCAAATTTGGTAACCCAAAAATGCTCTAGAAATAAGAAGGTAAAACTAGGGTGGGGATGATACCCACAAAAATTCACTGCAGTAATATTGTTCAACCACTTCTGATGGTCTACCCTGTTAAAGGCCTGCCGTGTTAAAGGCTTTACACTGTGTCAATAGTGACCTAGTTAGAGGATTTACAGACACTTAACATGAAGTGTCACCCTATTAAAGGATTTAATCACCTTTTGATAAGGATCTACAAATAGCTATTAAGCCAACCTATCTACATAGGATTTCCTTTCTAATACAATGGTAAGAGAGTATTAGGTATTATAAACCTAACAGTTTGTAATTCTTGATTGCTAAATGCAGGCACTTGTTTTGGCTCTCTCTTTGATTTCGATCCTCTAAGATCTAATTTCTATTCATCTCCTTTGCTTTGTTTTGATCAACTAAATATTGAATTTCTACTCTTACTCTCTATGTCTTCTTTCACTGAATTCAATTATGTTTTTCCCTTAACACTATTCTCCTTCTCTCATCATCATTCCAGCAAATCTTTTTGTCTTCCTTAAAAAGACTTTGAAGACTTAGGGTTAGATATGGATCTACGATCCACATTGAATCTCAATTTCCCACTCAATACTTCCCTTTTTGCTGATTGGTTGTATGCCTTTCCAATTTTCCAATTGGCTGCATGTAGATTGCATAGGAAATGTAAAAGATTCATTCTTATCTCTAGATCATTCAAGATTTACCATATGTCGGCTACAAAAATGGTTTACATCATAGTTTGTGCAATTACAAACTCTTATGCTGATATCCTAAGTTACTCAGCTCTAGAAACATTACTGATGCTCGGCACATGCTATTTCCTAGATAGCTCAGCACCTAAACAAAACTATATCACTTGGCACCTTATGTTACTCAGCACTTGAATAACTCTACACTTGATATCCCTCGGCACTTGAATGACTGAGCACTTGATATCACTCAGCACTTGAATAACTCGACACTTGATATCACTCGACACTTGATATTACTCAGCACTTGATATTACTTAGCACTTGAAGGACTCGACACCTACTCTTTGCTCGGCATGTATAGTGAAAAAATGGTTAAGTGTATTGACACTCAGCTATC
Organism: Cupressus sempervirens; assembly: GCA_028749045.1. Classification (NCBI taxonomy): domain Eukaryota; kingdom Viridiplantae; phylum Streptophyta; class Pinopsida; order Cupressales; family Cupressaceae; genus Cupressus; species Cupressus sempervirens. The sequence continues at coordinate 498,843,005 of CM053793.1, read as the reverse complement.
AAAATTATTCTTTAAACCAACAATCTCCCCCTTTGACATGAGTGGTAAAAACACTTAACTAAGATCCTATGATCTTGGCATTATTTCATGCATCTTCTTATTTGCTTCAAAAAATTTAGAAACAAATGACAATATACCTTATGACTCCCTGTGAGTTGATTATGCTTTGTTCACTTAGTGACTTCTACCCTGTTTCTGCATTCTGACTAATATGTTATATCAAAATTTGTCAAAAATTTTCTATCTCCCCCTTTCATCATACTTACCATTTCATTCTGTACTTAACTCCCCCATACTTAATCTCTACTTAACACTTACTTCATACTTATTCTCCCCCTTTTTGACACTTATGTCAAAGGTCTTATAAGGAAATGCCATACTTGGCCAAAAATGTACTATTTACTTCAAGGAGTACCTTCAGAGATGCATCCCAATTTGCTAGTGCAACATCTAATGACTTATGCTAGATGGCAATCTCTACTGCTAGGTGTACAAGTCCATCAGTTGTAGAAAGATTGGGGTCTTTCTTGAGAACTGTCTCTGCATTCATTTGCTCCTTATGAAGTACTTCCAAATGAGGAGTGATAGAAGATTGAATTTGCATCAATTTAGCTTTTGTGGTTGCCTCCTCTGCTGCTAAGACAACTAACTCTCTTTGTGTGTGAAGTTGGGAAAATGCTTCTCACTCTTAGCTGGATTTGTGGGGAGTTGCCTGCTAGAAATCTTTAGATTTTTTTCCAAGCTCAGTATCTTCTGGCTAGTGTCTTGTGTGAATGTGGAAAATTCATACAACTTGTTGTATAGGGAAAATATGTTTCCAAGTATAGTTTTGATTGTTTCAATTTTCTTAGCCAGCTCTACTTGTAATAGTGCTATATCATCGGATATTTTCTTATTTACCTTGCCTTGGAATTTTCTTTTTGACCATTCTAGTAGTTTGGCATTTGTTTCCTAGTCTTCACTAGTCACCTGGTCAACTATATCAGATAGTTGCTCTACAATTGGCCTTGACTCATCTAGAGACTGTAAGTAGAAAGCTTCTATGAATATGTCTTTGATCTCATTCAAGGTAAGCTTGTGCTTGTGTTCTCTTCTAAGTGCTTCTTGTCTCCTTCTTCTATCCAATGCACTTTGAATTTCATTGATCTTCTCTTCAGTGAGAGTGTTGGGTTCATAATATGGAATCTTTATTTCTTCATCAAGCTCAAGAATTCCATAGTGAAGTTTCTTGATTACCCTTGATGAGCTTGAGCCTAGTGTCATGATTTGTAATTGTAACCTATTAGTGCTCGATTGTTGAAGAGTCTATGTTGAAGTACTAAATTTAGGTAATGCAACCAATGTTTGTATTGTTGACTCCTCTTTCTTGCTTGTCTCTTCTTTTTCTTCAGCTTGTATATCCTTTTGATGATCACTAGATGGGGTTGAACTTGTTGGCTGTTCAGTTTCTTTAATTTCCCCTGCTACTGTACTCGACATCTAAAGTGTGTCAGTGACTACACTTGGTGGAGGTGGTGGAGGAAGGAATAGAATACCAATAGGTTGTATGATCGAAGGTGGTTCTTGTGTTTTCACCTTGACTGCCTTTGTTTTGACTACTGGATTCTGTAATTCATCAACACTGACCAATACAAGATTTGAACATAATTTTGCTACTAGTGTTGATTGGTCAAGGATTTCTAAATCCTCTGCAATAAATGGATTGATGTTTGGACTTGAAGTATCTGTAACATCCTTGATTTTGATAATCTCTATAGGTATGATGGTGGCATGAGGAGGACTAGGAGGGTATACCTGTGTGTCTTGCACACTTTGATCTTATTGCACAACTGTATCTTTCTCTTCCTCTTTCTCCTCTGTATGTGCCTTTTCATCTTCCTTTTCTTCTTCAACCTTCTTCTCCACTTGCTCCTTTTCCTTTTCTTTGATTTTGGATGCCTTCTTCTCCTTTATCTTGACACTTGCTTCTGCCTTATATTCTTCATTATACGCATCTTCTATTTTCTTGTAAACTATCTTTCACAATCTTGTGGATTTTGTAACTACCTCCTCAATTTTTTTCTATAAAATGCTAAAAGCTCTATGTTTGGGAGTGAATCTATTGTTATTCCTTTTGACTACATTTGTTACTTGATCCTTAGTCAAATTAGCCAACAATCTAGCTAATGTTGACTCCCTTATCTCCCTTTCCATTTGTAAACAAAAATGCCATTTATCCTCTATAATTTTGTACAATTCTTTAGGCATTGATTCATCTAATTCTAGAGGTGTGTGCTTATACTTAGCCATCATAGCATACACTGATTCTTCTAATTTATTTTGTTCTTCTTTGGTGAGCTTAGAAAAAGTTAGGTTCTTTAAACATTTCAAATCATCATTCTTGATCTTTGAACATAATTTATCAATAGTAGTCTGAGGTTTGTGCCTTACCACTTGAAATTGAATGTTGTCCTCTGACTCAGTCTTCTCCTCATCTATTTCAGGCTGGGCAACAAATTTTCTTTTCTTCTTTGGCTCAACAGTGGTCTTCTTTGAATTTTTCTTCTTTTCTCTTACCTCCTCTTGGGCTTTTTGTGCTATAGCCCTTGTAGTAGGTCTCTTTGTTGCTGGAGTAGCTACTTTCTTTCCCTTGGGTTGAGGAGTAGGAGGAGTTGTGGCCTTTCTTTTTGTGACCTTGGTTTCAACTTGTGCTTCCTCAGCTTCTTCTTCCTCAGCACTTTCCTCTTTGTCTTCTCCTAATCCTTGAGTCAGACCTTGTGGTTCATCTTCCTCATCTTCAATGTCTTCTTCTTTCTCTTCTGTTGTTCCTTCTTCTTCAACATCAAAATTTCGTTTGATTTTCCTTACCAATTTTTCTTTCTTCTTTACTACTAAGGCAGTTTTCAAATCTATTATCACCCTTGATTTTACAACATCATAGGTTCCAAAGGCTTTTGCATTCTTATCAACTTCTTTTGCAAGGAGGGCTATTATTGCTATAGAGGCTTGATCAATGACAAGTTCATAGCCTACCAGCCTAAGCCATCTTACTCTAGGTATGACTGCTTGTATATAGGTATAATCAATATCTACAAGAAAACAAATGTCTTTTTCATATTTGTCAGTCAATGAGACTAGAATCCTCATTCTTTGTTTCATGGACTGTTTGAAGTCCTCAAAGTAACTAATCATTTGGGCATCAAAATTATCACCCATTTTTTCAATATATCCATTGATTTGTTCAACAATTGTTTTTTCTGGACTCCATCTCACCTTACCTACAGAAGGGAATTCTTTCATCAAATAGAAAAACATGCACACCAAAACTGATCCAAATTTGCACTGAGCTCCCTTGCTCTTCCTTATAGCTCCTAGATTCTCATTAATCTATTGAAACATGAGATCTACTAGATCATATGTATGATCCTTTTTAATCAATTTGTATGCAACATCAACTACTATATAAGGCACACTGTTTATCCTGCTTGACTGATAGAATTTGTGTGAGATGATTCTCACAGCAAAATCCAGTAGGGGTTCTGTGATTGTATCAATTGTCATTCCCCTATTATTCCATTTAGCACCCATGTTTTTGTCTATTACTTCCCTTTTGTCACTACGTATGGTCTTTGGCTGATCTAGGGTTGGAATACCAGTAACCCTATGAACAGTTTTCTTGGTGAATTTCACTGGCCCTATTTCTAACCAAAAGGCTCCATCATGTATTCTGCTCAAAACTATACGTACCCATTCAACTTTGAAAATAGTCAAAAATTCTAGGGTTTTGGTCAATCCTTTTCTCTCGACTATTGAGAACTCATCTTTTAGTATGTTGTTCTCACATAGCTTGTCATATGCATTGTGAATTTCTAAATCTTCTATGGATCCAATTGTAGTTATAGCATCTACGAACATCTTGGAGCATAACAACTTTATTAGGAATAACTGATAATGCACCTGCGAGATCCTTCTTATATGCAACTTTTGGAGTGGGCTTGAATTTTGGTTGCTTAACCTCATTACTAACCAACTGTATCTCATGACTCTCTTTGCTCTTAGTGGTTCCAGACCTAGATGCCATTGTTTGCCAAACTAGGGTTTACAGTTTAAAAAAGTTTATAAACACTACGTAGCTCGACACTTATGTAAAATACCTCAAATCGATGAGACTCGCTCTAAATCATTGTGGAAATCTTCACAAATGGCTTCTAAGTTGACCTTGATCTTCTGTGCTCTTCTCGTCTTTGCTTTCTGTTTGAATGGTAAGAAATGATCAAAAATAAAACTATGTACTCTTCAAAATAGAGTAATTAATGCTTAGTGCGCTGACAACTATCTACTCAGCACCTAAAGGATTTTGACATGACTCGACACTCATTGTGTTTCGCTTTGCTCAGCTCCCATTGATACTTCACAGATTGGCATCATCTATCAACTTGGCCGCTATTAGCAAGTTGACACCTGAAGACAATTTTGGCAAATTTTGCAAGACTCTTAATTTTGACTTAGCATCTTTGCTTATGCTGATTTCTTCTTTGAAGTTCTTCTATGTTTTGGGACTGATGTATGATGTAACATAGTTTATCAATCCCACACACTCATTCTTGCTTAATTTGATGAAGTGTGATCACTTGACCTATTAGGTGAAGTGATCTCTATACTTGATGTGCTACACTCATCTTTCTTCTTCCATGTCTTATTCATCTCACTTCTGATGTGTTCAACATCTATATTTTCCTTTCCATTGTTGAACTTAGAACTTGGTGCCTTTGACCTTGTTGGGCAATTCTTGCTGATATGACCAATTTTTAAGCAACTGAAACATGTGGTTTGACTCAACCATCTTTTATAGTTTCCCCTAAAATGTGTTCTTATGCAATTTTGGGGTATATGTCCATATTCTTGACAATAGTGAAAATTGTACCTGGTGTTGTAATCCCAAAATTCATGATTTGATGCCTTTGCTGGTTGATTTGATGTCCACATAGGCTTTGATCTACATTCAAAAGCTCTATGTCCATATTTCTTGCAATTATGACAGTGACCCTCAAATCTTGATGTCTTAATAGTCTTGGTTCTACATTCATATGCTTGATGACCTTGCTTCTTGCACTTGAGACAATATTTTACATTCTTAGGCTTATCATGCTGATGAGCATTCTTGCTTCTACATACATTAGATGTATGTCCTTTCTTTCAATAGAAATGACATGTAAGCTTGACATTTTTACCTTTATCACTTCTTTGTTTAGTACTCTTTGATTATTCTCCAACTTCAGTGTTGTTGTATCCAAGTCCTGATGTATCATGGGTTGATCTTGGGGATTTCAGTAGTTGCTCAAAATACTTGATGGCTTCATTGGGTTTGTTGAAGCTTTATGAAATTTCCTTTTCTCTTCTTAATTCATTCTGCAATTGTTCATTCTACATCTTTAGTGTAGAGATCTCAATGTCTTTCACATTAAGTTCATGATGAAGGTTCATCATTTGGGCAAGTGTATCCATCTGCATGTTTGAGATCCTTGTTAATTCAGTACATTTTTCTTCAAGTCTATTTGCAAGATTCCTTTTGTCATTCTCCATCATAGCTTTATCTTCAACTGCTCTTTTCTTTTGTTCAGTGATTTCACATAACATTATGGCCTATGACTCATGTTCCATCTTGAGAGATCTTATCTCATCTATTTGAACTTTGTTTTTCTCCATCAGTTCTACAATTGCTACATCAAACTCTTTAGTATCTCCATTGGAAAATATATTTGTGGTATCAATCTCCTTGTAGTTTATCTCATTTTTGGCTATGGCTAAATCCTTCCTTCTTTTCAATGAGTTTCTCAACTTATCTCTAGATTCCTCCAAGCTATGCAGAGCAAGTTGCACATCTATCACCTAATTTTCAATGATCTTTCCAAGTTTGAAAACTTCCATCTTTAGATCTTTTCCTCCAAGCTGTTAGGCTTTTTTTCTTATGAGAACCTAATCTTCTTTGATACCAATTGTTGGAATATTCAAATATGGAAAGAATACTGATGAGAGGAGAGGGGGGGGGGGGGGGGGGGGGGGGGTGAATCAGAAGTATTCCACTTTATCCAATAAAAATTTTATTTGAAAGTAAATTGCATGCATGTAAATACATCATGAAAATATGAAACTAAAACATGCATCAACAACACATAACACTCGAATTTGGTAACCCAGAAACCCTCCAAAAATAAGAAGGTAAAAGTAGGGTGGGGATGATACACACAAAAATTCACTACAGTAATATTGTTCAACCACTTCTAATGGTTTGCCCTATTAAAGGCCTGCCCTGTTAAAGGCTTTACACTGTGTCAATAGTGACTTGGTTAGAGGATTTACAGACACTTAACATGAAGTGTCACGCTATTAAAGGATTTAATCACCTTTTGATAAGGATCTACAAATAGCTGTTAAGCCAACCTATCTACATAGGATTTCCTTTCTAATACAATGGTAAGAGAGTATTAGGTATTATAATCTAATAGTTTACAATTCTTGATTGCTGAATGCAAGCACTTGTTCTAGCTCTCTCTCTAATTTCAATCCTCTGAGATCTGATTTTTGTTTGTCTCCTTTGCTTTGTTCTGATCAACTGAATATTGAATTGCTGCTCTTACTCTCTATGTCTTCTTTCACTAAATTCAATTATGTTTTTCCCTTAACACTATTCTCCTTCTCTCATCATCATTCTAGTAAATCTTTTTGTCTTCCTTAAAAAGACTTTGAAGACTTAGGATTAGATATGGATATACGATCCATATTGAATCTCAATTTCCTGATCAATACTTCCCTTTTTGCTGATTGGTTGCATGCCTTTCCAATTTTCCAATTGGCTACATGCAGATTGCATAGGAAATGTAAAAGATTCATTCTTATCTCTAGATCATTCGAGATTTACCTTATGTCGGCTACAAAAATGGTTTACATCATAGTTTGTGCAATTACAAACTCTTATGTTGATATCCTAAGTTACTCGGCTCCTGAAGCATTACTGATGTTTGGCACATGTTGTTTCTTGGATAGCTCGGCACCTAAACAAAATTGTATCACTTGACACCTTATTTTACTCAGCACTTGAATAACTCAGCACTTGATATCACTCAGCACGTGAATAACTCGGCACTTGATATCACTCGGCACTTGAATAACTCAGCACTTGATATCACTCGGCACTTGAATAACTCGACACTTGATATCACTTGACAATTGATATTACTCGACACTTGATATTACTCGACACTTGAATAACTCGGCACCTAATCTTTGCTCGGCATGTATAGTGAAAAATGGTTAAGTGTATTGACACTCAGCTATCAAAATTATTCTCTAAACCAACACCTCTTGTTGAGGTGGAGCTACATCTTGTACTTCTATTTTAGCTTCTGCTTGGCCTTGTTTAGTTGGAAGCACTTGAGGATTGTCCTGGGTTTGTGTAGCTTCAATATTTTTTAAACCTTGTACAAATTCTACCTCAAGATATAGCAATTCTTGAGTGGCTCCCTCTTTTGGATCTACGTGTTTGGGAGAAGTCCTCTTTCTCCTTCATTCAACTTTCTAAGCCATATAATACCCAACTTCTCTGTCAAGTTGGTGCAATATTTTTGGCCTCACTAGGGACTGAGATGAAATGTAGGCACTATAACCTTAGCTCCTTGACATCTTGTTGGGTGGGCTTGGGCCTGAAAGACTACTATTTGAGTAACTAGATCCAACTTGAAAGGTTTTTTGATCCAATCCTTTATTAGTTTGATAATGTGCCTATCCTGATGATTGATATATGAATTTTCTTCCTTATCAACCTTAGCATTCATAATTGGTTGATCACAATCTCGTCCCTATTAAACAATGGATCAAGGAAATATTTAGTATCCTATTGTACCACCTTTAAAGGAACCTTAATCTTCAAAGTATTATTTTCTAGATAGAGAGTCATACTACAATAATCCCTTATTTGGATATCATAGTCATCCACTGTGTTCATCCAATGGTCCTCAATTGCATCTACATGCTCATATGTCTTACCAAACAGATGCTACACCCTTCCAATGTTATCAAAATAGGGATAAGGAGAATTATATTCATCCAAAGGATATTGATCCCACTTAGACTCAAAAGATGGGATATCTTGATTCTAGACCATACTGAATGGTCCTATAGTAATGTGACACACCCAAGTTATTTTATGTTGCTTTCTAACTCTACCATAGGTAGGAAAGAGATATCAAGAGATCTCTAGTAGTATAAGCCTATCACGTGGATACTTAGGGAGCTTCTTGGGATTGATAGTTGTACTCACTACCCTCAACTAGGTGAATGTTCGATACTAGATGTAGTAGGATCCAACTTTTGATATCTTTGCAGCTGCCTCTTCTGACATCCTCTGCACATAATCCCCTTAAATGAACTAAATTATTAAAAATATAAAGCATCATTCACTATCTTGTTTTCCTTGCTATGCTCTAGAAGCCTTTTCTTCATCAACTGGGGATATACTATATAGGGCCATGCATTTGTATCTTGCATATTTTCCTTCTTGAACAATCCCAAATAATCTATCACCCTTTTAGCTAACAAGTATACCAAATATGATGTCATATAGAAATTTTGGTTATTCTTAACCACCACCAGCTACTCACCCAAGTTCTCACTAAGAATGGAAGCCCAATCAATTGGCATCTCTACTATTTTGATAGTTTCAATAAAATGCACCATCCATATATTCAGGTTTCCCGATGCTAGAAACTCGATGACTCTACTCAAGAGTATCATAGAATATCCAATATCTTCCTTCGTGTATCTACTTGTCATGTCCACTTTGCTTGCTTTATGCCCTAGAGGAGTCTTCTCAATGAGGTACAAGGACTGGATGATTTCAAAAGCTTCCTCTAGATGTTCCCTATACCATCTCTCTACTTGGTGATAGGTCAATCTATTGAACTGCTCTGCTCTTAGAAGATAGACCATCTTCTCTATGTTCTTCACTTAGAGATCTAGTATGATCTCTCTAGTTAGACTATTTATGACCCTTTCTTTAGAAACATAGTTTTCAGTGAGTCTCATGATTAGCTCTGAGGACTATACTGATGTTGGATGTTATACTATGTTGACTAGTCTTGATTGGATAAGAGTGGATATCATTAGAGACCTCTCTATAGGCTTGTTGCACAATACCAAGAATGTGCTCAAAACTGTATGACCCAATTCATTGTCCCAAATCTCTGAATAATCATCTTGAAAGCGTGATTTGGCCAGAACACCTTGAAACTTGAACACCATGAGTTTTGGGACCATCTTTTTAGAAAAGGAGGATGATGAAAAAGACATTTAATCTACACAAAAACAATGTCTATTAGTCTAGAGTTGAGGAAAATTTGATTAATTCAAACCCTAATATAGACTCAAAAACCCTAAAACCCTAAGCAAAAAAATACCTAAAATTCTAACTTTTAAATCCCTAATGTGCAATAAAGGATGCATCTAGCACAACTTTTTTCCCTTAGAAAACCTTTTAATTATTAAGTGCATAGTAGTGCACCTCATGGGGTGCATTGCTACACACTCTGATATACAATTAGTGCATAAAAGGTGTGTATTTAGTGCACCTCATATGGTTAACTAAATGTGCATCTTTTTCCTTCTAAGGGATGCTTATTAGTTTAAAGGTTCATAGTTGCACACCTTTTAGGTATTTTTAAAAGTTTTTTTATTTTTTTATTTGTAGGAGGAAGTGGTGATGCACACCTTGAGAGGTGCGATGCTATGACATGGAGAGCTATAAGAGAAAAATGAAGTGGGGAGGGAAAGGGGTCCCTTAGTTTTATAGATCTAGGACCCTAGCACACCCCTTGGTGCTACACAACTACACATCACCAAGGGGTGATGCCTTCTTTTTATGCTCTAGTGCACTAGCACACTTGAGAAGGTGTGTTGGTGTGCCCTTTTTTTTTGCAAAAAATGACTTTTTCTCTCTGATGAGGATTTTCAGAATCTAGGTTTTCAAACTGGGACCTAGATTTGATCAAAGACACCAAGAAAAACCCTAGAAAAGACTTAGATCCTAGACTAGGGATCTAAAAAGACAAAAAATAAAATAGGGGGTCCATATTTAAAGGTGAAATGAGGCATACATTGTGAAACCACAACAAGGCCCTTGGTATTGTTAGAAACAATAGTCCATCAAGATAACTGAGGATGGGGGGGGAGGGGATGAATTAGTTATCCAACAATTAAAACATTTATCTTCTTTAAATAAACTTAACCATTCAACTAAAGTAAACAAAAACCATAATAAGATGCACATAGACAATTAAACAAGATATGTTAACTAAAGAAAACCTTGATTTGAGGGAAAATTGTGGTGGGAATGATGCCCACAAGATGATCTACTAATATAAATATTCCTTATTAGAGGATGGACCTTGTTATGAGTTTATTACAAAATTCAATACATATAAGTTCCTGTTACAAGACTTTGAATCCCTATTAGGAGATTCAAACCTTGTTAGGAGTTGTTGTACAATGTATGCAAGAAGAGCCCATTGCCCAAACATGCAATTTCAACTACAAGAAGAGCTCATTGCTCAAACATGCAATTTATTTTTATGTTCCTTCTTCCTTTATCAACCAAACAAAAAACTATCAGACCTTGTAGACTAGGTCATGAACCTCATATCCAAATATCAAACCTCAGATCACACAATAAAACCTTGGTAATGAAGTTTCCTTCACTTTTGCTCTACTCTAGTCAACTTCACATTCCACTCTCTCTTTTTTCTTATAGTCACTTCTAATCCATGCAATTCCATCTCCTATGGTAAAGGTAAATGTCCTTCCTTTACACTGATTCCATAAGATAATTCCCTAAGTTAGCTGTTAGACCTTCTCAATTAATCATTATAGGACCACATTAAGAACATATTACACTTGGTGATAACATTAATCTTCCACTTTGCAACTTGAATATCTTTCCATACATGTAATATTATGATGAGAGAACTTAGCCAAATCATCACCAACATGTCTTCTTCACATCCTCAACCTCAATTCTTAGTATAATAATTCTTCTAAGAGATATAACAAGTTTACTAAAACATGCCTCTATAAACTCTATCTAAGAATAGACCTCACCAAAACTTACATAACTTCTTTTAGACTTATCATTTCTTCAGCCAATGTTAACTTCATATACTATATTCTCATAAGTATCTCCCATAACCTTAGATAGTGAGAATACTCAACTAGTCATCCATACCAACTTGATCTTTCCATTGTTCTTGTGTCAGATACCACAGAAAATTGCTATGTTAACATCAATAAAAAAATCAGTCATGAATGTAACATATCATCATAGAAATATATCTACAATACTCTCCCATAGGGATATCATCAGCATTCATGCTTCCAACAATATCCCCCTTTGGTATTGATGGCAACATAGATGAAAAAATCTAGTTCCAAGAATACCAACTACAAATGACTGTTAATCTTTCTTTTCAAATCATCTTCATCTATCATTCTTCCCCATTGATATACCTCAATGTTCTTTCTATCAAACTATCATTCCATGTTGTACTTCTTCTTTCTTATCTTTTCTTCTCCCCATGATGTTCTTTCTCATGATCTTCTCCCCCATGATGTTTTTCATGTCATACTTCTCCCCCATTGACATCAATGTCAAATTTTTCAGTAACCATCAAATTTTGCAACAATTGATTCTTACCAGCTGAAGTGTCCAAAGGCACTGTTCAAAAGCAACATCCAACAAGATTCTATGATGACTCTATCCATCATAGATAATCCTCCAAATAGGAAGCATCAACATTTAGTCCAGACAAATAATGGTGCTCTGTTACATAGGACTAATAAACTCTTGCATCTTCTACTCTGATGTAGGAAAGGGTATAACCCCTAGCATACCTCTCAAATACTCAAAAGTCTCTTTGGAAAGAGGCTTAGTGAATATATCTACAATCTACTCTTTAGTTCTCACATACTCCAATCTAATTTCCTTTTCTACAACTTTCTCTCTTAACATGTGATACTTCATTGAAATGTGCTTGGTCTTCGAATGCAACACTAGATTCTTGGACATATTTACTGTGCTTGTGTTGTCACAATGTATGACAATAGGTTCACTAATTTATATCCTTATATCCTTTAGCATCTACTTCATCTAAACAACTTGATTACAATTATTTGTTTCTACAACATATTCTACTTCCATTGTACTTTGTGATGTACAATCCTAATTCTTGCTTTGCCAAGAAACCAATCTTCCTCTAAGAAAGAAGGCTTCACCACTGGTGCTCCTTTTTTCATCTATACTACCTACACAATCAACACTAGTATACACAATTAGAGTAAAGTCATTATATCTATCATACCACAATCATAATTCTGATGTTCCTTTTAGATATCTAAATATCCTTTGATTGTTGCATAATGTTGCTCTATGTTCATTCCTTATTCAAGTTCTCCATTTCAAAATTTTGACTTGACATCCATCTAATACACTTTGAATTTATTTTGTGCTGCATAGGCTAAGAATAATTTCACTACTTTGATTCTAGCCACTAGAGCATAGGTCTTATCATAGCCTATTCCTTCTTGCTATGAGTAGCCTTTACATACTAGTCTTTCCTTGTTCCTTACAACTTCACCTTGTTCATTCACCTTATTCCTAAATACCCATTTAGTTCCTATCACATTCTTGTCTACTGCTCTAGGGACCAATTCCCATGTCTCACTTTTTTCTATCTAATCCAATTTCTCTTTCATAGCTTGTTTCTATTAATCATCTTTACATGCTTCAATTGCATTATTAGGTTCAAATTGAGATATCAAACATAGTTCTCCATTGATTTTTCTTCTTGTCATCATGCCTTTATCTTTTCTTCCAATGATCTACTCAGATGTGTGACTCTTTATCAGATTCTTTCCTAAAGTAGGAGTTGCTATCTCAAGTCTTGTCTTTATTGAAGGTTATGAGCATTGTTCCTACCTTGGCTCTATTTCATTTTGAAAATAATTGTTAGCCTCAAGGAATACTTCATCATTCCTTGGTTTACTAATAACATCATCATTTAAATTGTAATCAACTATTCTCTCTTGTATCCTAAATTTCTCATTAATTCTCACATTTGCACTTTCCATAATAGTCTTAGTTCTCATATTATAGCATTTATAAGCCTTGCTTGTCAATTAATAACCAAGAAACATAACTTCATCACTTCTAGCATCAAAATTTCCAATATCATCATCTATTTTGATATAACACTTACTAATTTATTTTTTGAAATACTTAATTGCAGGTGACCAAACCACATTTCATAAGGGGTCTTGTTTGTTTGTTTCCTAACCTACGCTTTATTCATAGTTTAAACTATTGTATTCATAACTTCTCTCCAAAACATCTTGGATATATCATTCTCTACTAACATAGCTCTTGTTGCTTTTGTAATTGACCTATTCCTACTCTTTGCAATGCCATTCTATTTTAGGGTTCTCAGAGCTAATAAATGTCTTTTGATTCCATTTTCTTAACAAAACATGTTAAACTAATTTGAAGTAAATTATCCTCCTCTATTTGATCTTAAACATTTAATCTTCATGTCAATATCATTCTCAACTCTATTCTTCAATATCTTGAACTTATCAAATGCCTCTGATTTCTCTTTAAGAAATGCAACCCACATCATTCTAGAAAAGTCATCAAATAGAATCATAAAATACCTTTCACCATAGAATCCTTTAGTCTTTCTAGGACCACTAAAATCTATGTGTACAATCTCCAATTTTTCTATAGTAGTAAACTTCTTGTTGGGAAAAGAAGTTATGTTATGTTTTGCCAAAACACAGTCCTTGAAAATTGTGTTAGTAGGTTTTACAATCTTTGCCAAATCTCTAACTACAAACATACTAGTAGCCTTCATAATACTATCAAAGTTTATATGACAAATTATCTTATGCCATATCCAACTATCTTCTACCTTTGCAACCAAACATATCATTTAGTAGGATTCAACTAAAATACATTACCTCTAGATCTAGTTCTATTCCAATTACCTTTTCATTTATGTCTCTCATCATGCATGTCTTTTCTATGAACTGAAACTAATAACCTTTGTCCAGTAGTTGTCCAACACTAAAAAGATTTTGCTTGAAACCATCACAAAAATATACATCCTCTATGTTAGTTTTTCCATTAAGAGTTATAGATCCAATATCTTTAACTTGGCATGTTGCATTGTTTCCAACTCTAACAATGCCTCCATCCTAACTTTTGAAGTCAACAAACTTGTTCATATCACTAGTCATATGATGTGAACAACCATTTTCAACTAACCAATTAGATTTATTTTCAACCTATGACACCAAAGCTAAATTTTCTATACTTTCTTCTTTAATTGTTACAAATCCAATTTCATCATCACTAGTAATTACTATTTGTTCATTATAATCATTTTCTTCATTTGCATACAAACACTCTCTATCTCTTCCAGGTTTGTAATTTCCTTTATAATTTTCCTCTCTTTTAGGACACTTAGGTACATAATGACTATATTCATCACAACTCCAACATTTAAATATTTTATTACTACTTTTTTCTCTTCTTATCAAAAGGGCTACTCCTTCAATCTTTTTGTCCTCATCATATTTTCTGCTGCTAGCAAAATTTCCTCTAGCACTTGTGCTCCTTGATAAACTAGGTTGAATATTCAAGGCACTAAAAGCTATCTCTATTCTGGCTAGTTCTCTAGATTGTCTAGGCTCATGTTCATTTGCTTCAAGTCTTCCAAGTGATGTCTCCTTTGTGAAATATTTGGTAAAAGATATCAACAACTATATCATTTGAACTTTTAACTTAAATGGTGGTGTTAGAGTCTTCAATATCTTCCATATAACCTCACCATCTTCTTTGGTTCTTCCTTGAGATTTAATACCTAGAGTAATTTCTGATATCCTGCCTACATATGTGTATTGTGTAAAAATGTAACAATGGAATAAACAATAAGCAACTAAAGCCTATTCTTACATATTCACACAAACCTCAAATATGAAAGAAAACATGTAAATAATGATGACATGAAATCAAAAAATTTTAAACCATTCAAAATAAAACTAATACAAGCCTCATAAAATCACCAAGTTGTTGATGATTTCATTATTGTGGGATGTGGTTGCTCACAAATATTGCAACATAACAATGGGCTAGATAGTGCTTATGGAAATAAAGAGAGGGCTCTCCTTTTATAGGAAATGAGATGAAATAGACAATTGAGATTCAATGCAAGATGAAGGACTAGGATCTCTTAGTATCAATGAGGTATCGATGAGGTGAAGGCCAAGTGCACTCCATGTGGATTAGGATTTTTGACCATTCAAAGGAGGAAAGATGCTCACACATGTGTGAGCAAACTTTGATGTGATAGGTCAATGATGGGTGTAAGAGGTGTGAGAAGAATGGTTTCTCACACGTGTGAGACACCTTGATTCACATGTGAAGTGGGAAAAATGTGTAAGAGGTGTGAGAAGTGTGAGGAGTGTGGGAAGTGTGAGTGTTCCTCATATGTGTGAGCACACACTTAGGATTAAAAGGTTATTTAGCAAGGTGATTAGAAAAAGTAAGTGGGATTAGGTAGTGGGTAGGCTTAGAAGGATGAGTTAGGTTAAGAAAGTGAGGTTGGGTGAGGGTTAAAGTTAGGAGCCATGTGCTCAAATGGGATTAAATTTAATATTTAATTCCAAGTGGGATTAAAAGGGGTTAATTAAGTAAACGAAGTAATTTACTAAATTAAAGTGAATGGGTTAAGTGTAAGTGGGATGAGGTGAAATAGGCTAGGATTAAATAAACCTAAATTTATTTAAATAAAAGTAAGGTGAATATAATTAAATAAATGTAAATTTATTTAATTAAAGGTAGGGTAAGAATACAATTAAATAAATGATAAATATCTATTTAATTGGTCAGGATAAGGGGTATTTGGAAAATTTTAGGTGTCTACATTTTGCCTCTATTTGATATAGCATTAGTAATTTTATATAAAAGAAAAATAAAATATAGTGGCTTGGAGGATAAGACAAGTAGCATGATGCCCCAGCCATGGAAGGATGAGGAAGGATGACAAGGGCAAAAGGGTATGCTCCTTTGAGAGGACATATAGGTTAGGAGAACATAGATGTTCTCTCGAAATGGATGGGAGGATGGAAGGGAGTGGGAAATGATAAGAGTGATAAAGTTATGCTACAATGGTGTGAACAACCTAAGTTTGATATTGTATTGAACACTATGTACCAAGATATGAGGAACTAAGATGAAAATGTGTCAAGTACATGATAAAAAGGGGTCTAATACAACCATATTCCTTATGAAACCATGATATGGAAGACCATGATTCCTTGGGTCAATAAGATGCAAAGACCATGATAAATGAAAAAAATACTAATGCATAAAAGTAACAAGCAGTCATGCACAATAAACCAAAAGAAAACCAAAATTTGTCCCTAGTCAAGCTGAAAACCAATTAATAGATTGATTGATAATGATTGATTAAGGATGACAATGTTAATGACAACACAATGCACATCCAAGGATTGGGAAGGAAACATCCCATGATGATGCTCAAAAATGGTCAATGGATTATCAACTGATGTGGTCAAATTGATGAATTGATTGAAGATTGATGTACAAAATTGCAAGATTAGATTGATTGGATTAGTATTGATTGCACATTGTTTTTTATGTTTTTAATTTTATGGAGATTGTTATGGATAGATTGAATTGAAATGCAAGTAGAAAAATGACCTTGGATGAGATTGGAAGAATGATGAAGAATGATGAGAGTAGAACTGATGTGATGTGAAAGGATTAGAAGAAGCAAAAATTGATTGAATCAGAGGACAAATGAATTTGATTGAATTGAGTGGAAGAACTAGATTGAATGTGATATGTATGGATGTGGGATAGAATGGATTGGGACCAATGACAAGGCAAATCCAATGAATGGGAAATGGATGGGAAGGGTAGAGATATCTAAATAGAGGAATAATATGGAGGACCAAAGGATATGGTATCGAATGATGGGGAGCCAAGGACCATGTTTTAAAGGAGTTCAAATGCCCCATAACAAGGGTAGGAAAATGGAAGAAAATATGGTGGGAGAGGATGCATGAAAATGGAAAGATGGTACAAAGGCTAGCATATGGAGGAAGAGAAGGCATGTGTGCTTCCAAAGCATGTATGAAAATTTTGTTATTGTACCTCTAATAGTGATCATGAGCATGGGTATGAAAGTTGAATGAATAAGGGATATGGGAGGGAGGGTATGAAAAAGGGGGAATGATATGGATAAAATGTGGGATATGAAGTGGATGGAATGGATGGGATAACCAAGATCAAGAACATATGAAATAGGGATGGAAGTATGTAGGAATATGGATGGAAAATGGATGAACATGACAAGAACTATGGGATGAAAGATATGGATAGCATGTCGAGATCAAATATATGGAAGGATTATGGGATTATGTAGGATAATGTATGGATAATGTGCAAGGGATATGTCAAGTGAGCATATGGATGGATGGAGGGTAAATGATAGTCAAGATCAAAGATGGAAAAGCATGATGAATGATAGATGAAGTATGGAAGATATGTATGGAAGTTAGTTATTACTTTAGTGGCGAATCTTTACCTTTTGGTGATCCCATATGAAAAGTCAATTGTCATTTGGTGAATAGCACATGCAACGTAGATCAACTACATCATCAAATATTTATAAGATTTGGGTCCAACACCCAAGGTAGTCGCCCATTAGTTATCACATGATTGGTCAAAAATATTAGTACAATCACCAATGCAATATACATTTTGGATACATTTATTTTAAACATATCACCAGCCTTTGCATATTATTTCTTATTGGCCCATATTCTTTCACCATTACAAAAACCAAATAAGTTTCCCTTGGGTTGGGTGTCACCAACCATTTTACTGACATGTGTCAATCACCAGCCCCATTTAGCCAACTATTTCCTACTATGGGCTTGCATAGGAAGGTGCATTTTGCCTACATTTGACATTCCCACTTGTTAATCCCACCTAATTTGCCAACCTAGATTGGACTATAAGATATTATTATGCTACACAATTCGCTATTTTCTTATCTAATGACTCACATTTCCTATTGTTGCCAAACTTTCAGAGTGCTGAGTGCATTGGCCATTGACTTGTGGACCTTGGTTTTTGTAAAAAGAAAGTGATTTTTAATTTATTTTTTATGTCAATAGTGGTACTTGACCACTGGTATAGTGGTACTAGTTTTTTTATAGTTTTACTATCCAATGTCTATTGGTGACTAGACATCTATGATCTCACATGCTAGGACAGCCTATAGGTTTGTGAATAATATGGGGTAGTACCATAGACTGTAGTACTATAGTAGTAGTACCCTTTTTTTGAGAATGAATCATATTATTGTTATTATATGTAGTCTATGTAGTTGAGTCTTTTGTTCAACAACTAAGTTGATATTTTTTTGCAGCCTTTATTAGTTTGCCATGTCAAACAAGAGGGGTAATAGGGGTTCTAGTAGGATCTCTGAAAGCCAAGAGAGGCCACCATTAACAAAATATAGAACCATAGTGGAAAATTTTGGTGGTGGAAATGTTGGTAACCTACAAGATTCACAAGTTAGATCTCTAGTGGTTATTGAAAAATGAGATTCATCACAAGTTGGACCCTTGGACTGTATTGAAGTTCAAGTTGGTGAACCTGATATCTTAGTCAAGGATGAACTTGAACAAGATTTGGAGGCACTTCCCCTAAGCAAGGAGACATAAACTGAGATTATAGAGTTGGATTCAGTCTTGGACTAGTCGGATGAGAAAACCAAAACTTATTCCATAAATCGTGTTCATGCACGAAAGGGGAAATGAAAATTGGAATCGATGAAAGATTGATCTCACTAGGATTTGTCCAAAAGGAATTTTTAGTTAGAATGGGTGGAAAAGTACTGGTTCATTGAACTAGTGCCCAATCCAATTGATGGTGAGCTTCCTATAGAATATAGATGTAAGATTTGCACAGAGATAACAAAGAAGGAGAAGAGGTTGTAGCTTAAAATTGATACCATAGAAAGGTATGTTCGTAAATTTTACAAGAACAAAACTATAGATGGAGTTGGAAAATCCATGCTAACTTGGAAAACAAAGGAGAACTATCTACATATTAGGAATTCTGAAATATATGAGTTATACTAGAAATTACGGGAGATGCATTCTGCAGTAAAAGGTTCCATTGAAGATTTCATTGGGAAAGCAACAAAAGTGCAAAATATGGGAAAAGTAGTTCAATTAAGTGTGGTGTTTTATATATTGAAAAGAGGACATCCTATGATGGACTACCCTTCAATTCCTACTTTATTGAACTTTTTGAAGACTTGAAACTATTCGAACAGTCACTGGTCAGTAAACAGTGGGTGGAAATGGGCTAGATGTCTTGCACAAGTTGAAAAAGAAGATATGAAGGACAAAATTAAAGACTATAATTTCATTGCATTATCTCTAGATGAAGTTACAGCAATTAATAATACTTCCTAGGTGTGCATGCATGTTTATATTGTAAACAATCTTTGTCGTTAACCATTTCTACTATTTGTTGCTAAATTGAATCATAGTGCGACAACTGAAAATTTATATGAATTATTAAAGACTACTTTAATTGAATCTAGAGGTTTAGATATCATGGAGATTGCCAAAAAGTTGGTGTGTATTGGAGCAGACGGAGCTTCAGTTATGCAAGGTCATAAAGGCGGTCTTTGCAAAAAGATCATGAATGATTTGGCACCCTATACTATTCCCATTCATTGCATGGCCCATTGAATGAATCTAGCTTTTGGAATTGTTAGCAATTTTGGTTGTGTAAGTAAAGTGGAATCTCTAATCAAAGAGATTTACCAATACTTCTGTCGAAGTCCAAAACAAGTCTGGGAATTTCAACACTTTGATGAAGGACTTACTGATGGGAAGAAGCTTCTTAAAGACAATGATACCAGATGGATCTCTTTGGGAACAACACATCAAGTAATGTCTAAATACCTATCATTTCTTAGACTAATCCACTATGTGTGAGATAGATTCCCTTGACTATATTCAAGCCTAACTAATGTTAAGGTACTCTTAACTTTAGCAACTATTCTCCCCATGCCATAGGACATTAGAAATATTATAAAAAAGGTTCAACAAAGAGTTGTGTACATTGTAGAATATAATAAGCTGCATAAAATGACATAGAGTAGTCTGGATACTCTGTATCGATTAATACCATTAGATGAAACAAAGTTTGCAAGGTGGTTAGAAATCTCATATTTGAACAATCCTAAGAACTTTTTACATATTAGTGCAAATGATGAGGTATATGCCAAGGTACGTGGAGTTGACATACCAATGCAGTACTATGCTCATGTCAACCCTGACTCCAACCCCAACAAAGCAAGAAGCAAAGTTGAATTAGTACTAGAGAAGGTACTTTCATGTCTTACAAGTGAAGACTTCAAGAAGATCAAAGACTCTATGCTTGACTTTGTCAAGTGAGTTTACTACAATCTTTCATCAGAAATTAGATTCAGATTCCCTCCAGAGGAATTTCTCGAAGCAATGTCAATTGTTTTTCCACAATATTGGTCTCTAAACTATCTAAATTATTTTTGAAGTAGGATTACGGCTTTGATTTAGCAATTTTGCAAACCTAAAGTAATCAATGGAGTCTCTATAAATGGAATTTTAGATGAATCTCGACTGAGAGGTCAATCATATTCTTTTGCAAACATAATGAGGGAACAATATGCTCTTATGGAGAACCCAAATGAAGAGGGAGTGGTAACAAAGCTTTGAAAAAACCTTGGTGAGAGCAATAAATTGAGAGAGGCAATACCAAAATATTTCAAGCTTACCAATTTATGTTTGATAATGATATTGGTTTCAGTGGAGGATGAGAGAGTTTTTAGTACTTTGGGCTTCCTAATGTCAAAGGTTATAAACAAATTAGACAAAAATTTGGATAATTGTTTGAGGCTCTATAATTCTAGGTATGATGTAGAAAATTTCCCTTATGGAAGGGTTATCAGTATTTGGAGAAACCAATGTTAAAGAAAAGGGATTGCCAACATTTCAAACCCAAGTGGTAGTAGCAGTGGCAGTGGCAGTGGTAGTGGCGGTGGCAGTGGTTCATATCCTAATATTGTAAGCAATGAAGATGATGTTGACTTTGGCATGCATAGTGAGTCTGACACTGATAGTGAATCTAAAGAAAATGCAATAGACAATGAAATATTGTATGCAATAAATGAGGAGGATTCTGATGATAGTGATGCTGAGCCGGTCCAGGCATAATGGCAACTATAGTAGTGTCTCAGCCTCAAGTTCTAACTTATGTGTGAGTCAAATAGTAGGCTAGTAGCTCTGATGTAAGACTCTACCTACTAATTAATTACATAACATATTTGTAGAAGTTAATTTATAGCCTTCATTCACTATCCCTTTATAGATGCTTAAATTATTATTTTTTGAACATGTTGATGTTACAAACTTAGATGTTGAGATTTTCATTGATTCTAGTTTCTTTAAGAAATTGTAACATAATGCATTTAACAGAATAAGCTCTATTTAAAAAAATTGTATTATAATTTATAACTATAAATTATCCTACAACATAATACATTTAACAATTGTCAATTACAAACAATTACAACTCTTTGAAAATGACGCAATGTCAAATTGAAATGACCCTAAATTCCCTTTTGTAGATATAAGGGAGCAACAATAGTTGTAGGTCAGTTTATAATTGTATATATAATCAAATTATTACTACATAATACATTATGTGTATACAACATAGTTCCAAGAATCATGGCAATTCACATGATTCGACGATTCAATTCACGATTTGATTTGAGCTTGCTGATTTTGATCCAATTTTGATTCTTGTCACTTTGGTACTATACAATCATATTGCCAATTGTACAATTTTTTCAAGTAGTAGGACTAGGGAAATTTTTTCCATCTGCTCTATGTAGTAATAGTATGTCAGTTCCTAGCTGCCAACTATCTTGATATGCTGGCTCTTGATTTCTATAGGCTATAACAATTAACATTAAACAAAGTTGAAATTAAAGAGCAACAAGTAACAAAAAAATTATAGTACTATCACTTACTAAGTTGTTACTTCTTAGTGCTATTAGCTATGAGTCATGACTACAAATGACAGCAATAGTAATAGCTTCAGTTTGAGAAGATGACACAGCTTCTAAGAATTTCTTTAAGGTGCTCCATTCTATATCATTTGGAAGCTCCATTTGTTTGAGGTTGTAGCTAAATAGTTATAACCTCATCAACAATAAATACTTTTGAGAGATATTTTTACATGAATCTAGGAATTTATCTACAACTTCATTCATTGTTGATAGTTGTTTGATGCAACTTGCAATTCTTTCTAGAGTGGTTTCCTTAGGCAAGTTGCCTAAATCATAATTCATACTATCCTACAACCTTTTCATGTAATTTTCTTTTTCAATGAATCTACCATTTGAGTCAGCTAGATTTGGTAATCCAGCAGTCAACAAGTTCAATATGATGTTATTCATCTTCTTCAATTCTTTGGAAGCAGATTTGAGAACTTCACCTATTTTTGTTACTTGTGCACAATGGTGATCGACTTCAATGGTCATTACAAAGGCATCCAAGTAGTTGTTTATTCCATGGTTTGCCAAATCCCTCTCACTAGATATCTTTAGTTTATTCAAAATTTGGCCAGAAATATTTTTTAAGGAATTGGTGAAGATTTGTCTTTTACCAAAAATATCACTTTTTACATTTTCACAAACAAGTCTAATATTGCTATTTAAATCAAGCCATTCAAACAAACTATCACTATTCTTCATTATTTTGTCCCAATTTTCTTGTTTGATAAGCTTAACCATGTTTATTATAGTATCCTTCACATGATGGTCTTCAGAAGAGGTCACTCTATTTTCTACCATTACATTCTCCATCTTTTTCTTCATTTGAGACATCTCTTTTTCACTCTTTTTCTATATTTCATCTAGTTGCCCTTGCCAATTAGTTGCTCTCTTCCTCTCATCCTCCAATTTCTTCTTCAAATCTTGGATTGTCTTTGTAGTAGTTACCTCTTTTTTTTTTCTCATCCTCAACTTCCCTTTTCAAATCATGGATTGTCTTTGCAATGGACTCCTTTTTCTTTGCATTGTCCAATTCCTTCTTCAAATCATGGACTCGAGTAGAGTTAGTAGACTCCTCTTTCTTCATGTTCTCCAATTCTTTCTCAAATCAAAGATTTTCTTTGCAGCTAACTCCTCTTTTTTCTTTGTATTCTCCAATTCCCTCCTCATGTGGTGGATTGTGTTAGTGCTTGCAGTAGCACTAGACTCTATTTTCTTCACATTCTCCAATTCCTTCTCCAAATTACTAATAGTTTTTGCAGTTGACTCCTCTTTTTGTTTCATATTTTGCCATGACCCCTCCTAAAGAGAATCCTATAATTATAATGGGATAAAATATAATAATAATTCTATTATTGATTATTTAAAAATAAATAAATAATATTGATGAACTATATACATAAATATTTATGATATATTTATTCTACTTAATTATTCATAATAATATATATTATTATTATTCACAATAATAATATCGAAATTTAAAAATAAATAAATATTATAATTATATTATAAACCTATAAGACGATGATATATTTAAATATTATGACATTTGAGTATAAATACTATTTATAACCAAAGGTTAAATAAATATATTAATTGATATAAATCTATTAATAAATATGGTACAACCATATAAAATGATAAGTTCAATGTGAATATATAAATATAAAAGGAAATAGTCTAATATTATATAATAATAATAATAGGGATAATATATTACAAAATATAATATGACACAACTATAATGAACTAATTAAAAGATGTGACTCCTAGAATTGAAAGCTATATATACATAGAGGATTTTATCATTAAGAAGAAAGGAAGGAGAAACATAAGGGAAATAAAAAGGAATCATTTGCAATCTGAGATAAAAAAAAAAGGAGAAAATGTATACAGAGCAAGGTTTTAACCCTAATTTCCTAAAAGGTAACATTACATATTCTCCAATTGCTTATTCAAATTTTCGAATGTTTTTGCACTAGACTCCTCTTTTTTCTTCTTATTTCCCAATTCCTTTTGCAAATTAAAAACCATATTTACCCCAGACACCGAATGTTTCTTTTCATTCTCCAATTTAGTCTTCAAAATATTATTTTCCTTAACAACATAGTCCAGGTTAGTTTTCGATTTATTGTTGACCTATGCACTACTCTCTATAGACTTGAACAACTATGCAGTAGAGGCTTGTTCATGTTGAAGTCTTTTTTGGCACTCATCCAATTCTTTAGTCAATTTTTGCACTTGTTCATTCATCTTTTCTTCCTGGACAATTGCCTCTATAGGAGAAGATTTCTTTATCCTATTTTGCAGTTCTTTGAACCTATTGTCTGCTACTTTCTCCTTAGCCTTCACATTATCAAGGTGTGCCTGTAACTCTTCTATTTGCTTTGTAAGCCTTTTATTTTCCCTCTCCACTTTCAAAAGTGTAGAGTAGACCATTTTGTTGGTCTCTTTTGATATATTGATTTTGTCAATTTTTTGCCTTTTGACAAATCCATTTGAAGACTGGTAACTTGTATATTGTTATGATTTATTACTTTTTTTGGTGGATTATTATCTCTACCCGAGGGCATAACAACCATGAAGTTCATCATTTCATTGTTTGGATCATATGTCAGAAATATTTTGTTAGTAGATCCCTAACATTCAACAATTACATCACTTTTCAAAGTCTTCATAATTTTCCTATTTCTTTCACTTTTCTATTCAAACTTTGATGCAAACTCGTTCAAACTAAAATCTAGGTTTGCTAACACAATTGAGTGTTTGAAAGGTGAATTATCAGTTGTATCCTTGTGTGTTCCTCCAACTCTAGTTAAACTTACTCCACCTACAATTGTATTTTGAGGATTGACAATAGACTGAAGATGACCCATTCCAAATCCTGGCATTTTAGGACTATTTTTTGGGTTTTGTATAGAAGCTATTGGTGCATACATTGGTGAAGTAACTACTGACATTATTGGTAGTATAATTGTCATGACTTTTTGCTTTTCTGCACAAGGTTCATCCATGCTAGTGCCAGTGCCAGTGCTAGTGGGATCAACTACAATTGGATTTGAATATTTAACAAATAATGTTTTGGGATGACCTTCAGAAGCAAAGGCATAATGTTTTTTTCCCTTTCTAGATGAATCATCTTTTTTCTTAAAGAGTCCAATGATTGGTTTACATCCTCTTTTGGGTGGGTTTGGTAATAGAACTGGATTTCAAATACCTTCACCACTTGCACCAATGGGCCCTATACTTGCATAACCCATCTTTTGTATCATAGTTGCCCCTCTACTATATGTTTGTTTAACAGAATCACTCATTTGAAGTGTAACAATATCTCTACCCTTAGTTGACTCGAAATCCTAAATACCTTGAATGTCAGTATCAGACTGGAGGTCCTTTTGCCTTTCATTATCACTATCACTGCCAAAATCATATAGTATAGTTGGATGCTCTTTATTCCAATAATTGCTCAAAATTTCATCCTCCTCAATTTCATCAAAACCAGTAGATGTCATTGGTTTACCCAAATTTTGTGTCATTTTTCAGAAATCAGTCATCTTGGTTTGACACCACATTTCAGCTACACATGCCTCTTTAATTTCTTTAGGCATAGACCTCTTAGAAGGTTGAGATGTTTTCTTGTAGAAATTTAAGTATGTCAAAGGCTCTGAATTATGCAATGTCATAATTTGGGATGACAATTCTTGCATTGAAATATTATTCTTTGTTGCATGTTTCTCCATCTCTTTCTTAACCTCATCCCATGAATCCTTATTTTTAAACTTTTCTATCAATGGCATCTCCTGATGTTGATATTTGTTCACAAAGTTCCCATTGGCAATAAGTCTCATTTTTATTATGTTTAGTGGATCATAATTCCAGTGATTGAAAAAATCAAAGCCAAAAAAAGTTACCAATTCATTTGCCAATTTGAAAGCCTTCCTCTCAAATGTGAGGCTTCCAATTGCAAAAGGCAAAGAAGGAAATATCATTTTCTTTTGTTGTCCACTGAAAAGTTCATCTATGCTCTCCATCTACTGTACATATTCCAGTACAAAAACCCTTTTTGTAACATGCATTAGAAGTTTGCAAGGTTCAACCGCTGAACTATAAAACCTTAAGATAGTGTACTCTTCCATGAAGAACTAGTTAGCCAATTGAATCTAACTTCCTAGTTGAATACAATCTTTGCAAGACATAGGCAATCTAGGTATCGAAGTGCCTATGAGTTTTTGGTAAATAGGTGCCAAAAAGAAGTCTACAAAATGGTTGTAGTTTTTATTTGCAGCAATCATCCTCATCTTATGTATCCACTCATATACTAGACTTGGAGTCTCAGATTTCTTTTGGGTTCTCTCATCAAACTTATAGACCTCAATATCAAGCTTGTTGTTCTCTATCTCAAATATTGGGCAATGCTTTGCTAAAAGAAGGTAGCACAAGTAACTTGTGAACTTAAATGTCTTGGTCTTTCCTATAGTTGTACTTTGTTTAATCTTTAGTAATTGTTGTTGCATAGATTTAACAATGTGCTGAACAAAATTATATCTTATATCTACCTGCTCAACTAACTCACCTTGACAATAGATATTATAAGTCATTTCAAGAACACTAGCCCCCACTTCCTTGTTACTATCCAATCCCAAAAAAAATGATAACAAAGAAATAGTATTCTAAACCCATGGCACAAAAATATCATACTGATAAGGAGGCTTATGGTCTACATCCAGTGTAACACTAGTAGAACTAGAAGATTTTGAGTTTATTAAACCCTTAATAAATGAATCTTGAAAAACTCTTTCCAGTTTGTCATAAGCATGTGTTAGTTTATCCAAGTCAATGCGCTCGTTAGAGCTTTCTAGTTCAAACCCTAGCCCTAGGTTTAATAGAGTGAAAATTCACTCTCAATTATGGATAAAATTTCCTTTCTATTTTCATCATAATTCTGAGTGCATAGCATTACAATTTTAGAGTAAGGGAATACTTTAGGGATAGTGAGGTTTGTTAATCTAATAACCAGAGCAGCTAGTTTATTTGTATGTGCACCAATACTATTGTTATATTTATAATAAATTCTCCCCTTCTGTGGATCTTTCCACTTATTAAACAATGAATGTCCAATTCCTATTATTCCTAAATCTTGATGGATAATAGGATAAAAAATATTATGACATTCATCGGTGAAACCTGGAGTTTGTAGCACTTGCCTGAGTTCTATAATGTGTTTCTTTTCCTTTATGCTTGCACTTGTATAGGAGATTTTTTACTTTGTTTTGCCCATGCTTGCTACTGGTTATTACATAAAATTCTTCTTCAAGCCCTATTTAAAATAATTGTAAAGTGTAAACCTAAGACAGTTAAAATCAAGATTTCTATTGCTATAAATTGCAATGAAAAAAGTTTTTAAAAAATTAAATACCCAAAATTGAGATTGCATAATTGGTGTTGTTATTTGATACTCAAGTTTCACACTTTCAATCTTTAGAACACAAAATGGAATTCTACCAGTCTGAAAATATTTGAAATTTGAAAACCCTACTGACGTATCAAACTCTAAAAAATAATGAACATACAGGGTAGGGTTAATAATTAAAAAGAAAGTAGTAAGTAATTAATGGTTTTAGGTACTTTATCAATAGTATCTACAATGTATATGTAAACAACATAAAGAGTCAAGACTCAATAATTTAGTAATATACATAACAATAATAAAAATTTAAAAAAAGAAAAAATTTATTACATTGATATACATTTGAATAAATTTGTTCATTTTAAATAAATTAATTAATAAAAATAGAACTTAACTATCAATGATTTGATATGATTTTCGGGTGAATTTGTGGAGTGATATCATCGCACATCTGTCAATCGTGACATCTTGACACTTGTCGAGGACACGTGTCACAATTTTGGATGAATCTAAGCACTTCGGAGAGCATTCCTCAAATCGGCTTGAAATTCATCTCGAGCCATCAATCTTTCTTTTAGTCAATGGTCAGGATTTCAATTTTTAGGTAGAATCTTATAGCACACATGTCTCGATTTTGGGTTAATTTAATTATTGATATTCAATGAAGATATATTAAACTTTATAAAATATAAAGAATTAATGCTAGAAAGCATCAAGGTATATGTAAACTATTATAATCCAATAGTGAATGTTTATTTAAAATTAATTTATTAAATTGTATTTTTAGATGTGAAGAATATTATATCTATAACTATTATATTTTTTTAATATTTATTATATTTTATTGATTTATTTATCAAATTATTGTTTTGGATATAAAAAGCTAATTTTGTACACTATTTATTATTTAATTTTATTTGTGATTTTTATTAATTGGACTTCTTATTTATTATAAGGATTGATATTAAATATTATTTTAATTAGTTTCTAACTATAATCATTCAATTTAGTAGTATATAATTTTAATAATAAAATAATAAAAAGAAAAAAGAAAATATTTTAGAAAATGATATTATACACAATTGAATGATATTACAATAAGTCTCTTTATTTCTAATATAAAAATATTTTTAAATTTTAAAATAAATTATATAATTTATATTTGACTTTCACAAATACATATATATATATATATATATATATATATATATATATATATATATATATATATATATATATATATATATATATATATATATATATATATATATATATATATATATATATATATATATATAATATTTTATTATAATACTAATGCTAATAGGCAAGTACTTAGTCACTATGTGGCCACTTGTTACAATATAAAATATTAAACCAATGCACTTACATTATATATATATATATATATATGTATGTATGTATGTATATATATATGTATGTATGTATATATGTATGTATGTATGTATGTATGTATATATATATATTAATGTTAATGAATCACATTGAAAATGAAATATTTAGCTCTTAGCCCTAAGCCTAGTAGCTACTAGCAAGTATTAATAATTATTAATAAATTATAATGATAATAGTTTAATTTAAATAAAATAAATAAAATTTAAAAAAATAATTACAAATGTTATTTTTTTATTCATATTTATTGTTTAGTTTCAAAATAAAAATGTAATATAGTTTAATTATCTATAAATTATTAACATATATTGATAATTGTGATAATTGTTTATAAACATAATTATTAATCATAATATTAACCGAGTCTTCCAATTGGCAATGACTGGACACATGTTAGGATTTCGGATGAATCTAAGTATATGAAAAAGCATTCTCCAAATCGATTAAAAATTCATCTCGGGTTGTTGATCTTTCTTTTAGTCAACCGTCGAGATTTCAATTTTTGGGTAGAATCTTGTAGTACACGTGTCCCAATTTTGGGTTAATTTAATTATTGATTAAAATATTTCAATTGATAAAAATGTAATATAATTATATATTTTTTATAATGATGTTAATTTAAATTTAAATTTTATTCATAAATATATTGTAATAATACATATATATCATATGGTTATAATTATATTATATGTTCTATTATATAATAAATAATTATAAATAAAAATAATAATATTTTTATTATAATAATAAACCTTAAATGATTATATAATATAAGTAATATTATTTTTAATTGAATGACAAAAAAATATATTATAATTTATAAAAAAATACATTATTACAATATGAAATATAAACCAATGCACTTACATTAAAAAAATAAAAATATTAACTGAGTCTTCCGATTGGAAATGACCAAACATGTGTCATGATTCCGGATGAATCTAGGCACATGAGAAAACATCTCCAAATCGGCCTAAAATTTATCTTGAGCTGTCGATCCTTCTTTTATGCAACGATTGAGATTTCAGGCAGAACCTATTAACGATCAAAAAAAATATTATAATAGTTTTAATATATAAATAAAGGATTTTCTTTTCTATTAGAGAATTGATTTTCTTTTCTATCATAACTATAATCTTTTTATTGTAAAGATTTAGATGATATGAAAAATTCAATGAAGATATATTAAATTTTATATAAAATAAAATTGGTGCAAGATATCATGAAATAATAATAATGTAAATAAAATAATTACAATTTAAAGATATAATTGCAAATGCTATATTTTTATTCATATTTATTATTTAGTTTCAAAATTAAAATATAATATAGTTAAAATATCTATAAATTATTAAAATTTAACATATATTGAAAATTGTGATAATTGTTTATAAACTATTCTTCATCATTCAAAAGATTTCATAATGGAAAAAAAAGGTTAGGAATAGGTGACAAGATAGGTATGAAATAAAAATTTGACACATAAATTATCAAAATTATATTGAACTTTGTTAAAGTTATAATCTAATCTTTAGTTTTTCTTGAAGCTCCATTTGTTTTAACCAATCAGATTAAACAAAAATAGTTAATTATTAATAGTTAACTATTTTTAACAAAGTTGCAGACTAATAGTAACATTTCAATAGTGCGTTAAGAATAAGGTAGCAAAAATAAACTTACAAAGCTGTAGACTAACGAGAACAATGATTTGAGAAGCCAAGAACTATTATTTTCATTGATAATATTTTAGATTGTACAATGTACATAGTATTGATTCATATTTCACAGCATAGATATTCAAAATAACTGATTAAATCAGCCTGGTTTTACTATTTTGTAATTTACAAAAAAGGGCAAGGCCCAATCCAAATAAAAAATAAAAAATACAGATATCTTTAAAACATTTTTTCTCCCTAAGGGCAACGGGTAAGGAAACAAGTTACAATGTTCAGAAACAAGGCTGAGGGAACATGAAACTAGGGAACCAAGGAGGCTGGAAGCATGAGTGGGTTGATTGGCTAAGATTTTGAAGACTTTAATCATAAAGGTCTTCAAGTCCGTCCGTGAGGAATCTATTGGAGAAGATGATGTCGTTGAACTCATCTAGCCATGTGAAGTCAATCTTGCTAACATCGTCCAACAACAACCATTTCCATAGGAAATCCCTTCTGAGTCATGCCCACTTTCGATGGCGAGTCAATTTTCATTCTTTCATGCCAAGCAAGAAATGATGCTTATGTATAATGCACCCTATGCCTTCCTCCCAACACTTGTTTGCTACATCTGCAAAATTGATGCCAATGCCTAGCCCTAGTATCTGCTCGGCCAATACAAGAATTTTGACGTCATCTTCTAGAAATTTTTTCTTAAAAATATTAGGTAGAAGCATCAACATGTCTATTTGGTTGCCTCCAAGGTCAAGAAGAGATGCAAGGAAGTGAGAGGTAATATCCGAGGACACATGGTACCTCTTATCATTTCTCAAAAATTCATGGCCAAGTACCATGAATATAGCATGGAGGATAAAAGAACTCTGGGCATCTACCTTGCAAATCATGGCAAGGACATCATCAACAATCCTACCCAGAAAGGGCTTTTACAGAGCCATTGTAGTGCATTTGAGGCAAATTGGCGTATCCATGACTAAGATTCAAGAAACTTTGCAAAATGCAATTGCAAACTGAATTCATATTGAAGTCTAAAGAACATGAGAAATGATAATGAAAGACAAATTGAAGAGGCTATTTAATGGAACTTCTAGTTCCATTATGGCAGTTGCATTTAATTCTTTGGCATTCATGATCTTTCATATCTTGATTTTTTGTATTCTTATTTATTTCAAGTGTGTGAAACACCAAAATGTATTGGCATTAATGTTGGATAGTTTACAGTGCCTAACATTGAGTAATGATTTGCATGTAAACCTTTTCATGTGTCTCCATTCCAGAGAATTACGTGCGACTATAGGTCTTTTTCAAGCGAATGGCCCCGAGATGCATCTTCTATCGTTGATCTCCAAGTAATCAATGGTCAATAAAACTATTGTATTTACTATTAACAATATGAAAGTGATAGTAGCCGACTTGGTAATAGTGACACTAATGTAACAATGTTAAAATATTATTAATAGCACACCTAAGACAGTACACAAGTTGATACTTGAAGTGACTACTCAGTGGTTAGTACAGTCACTAGCCAATACATGTGTAATTTTTTCATTTTACCACTAAAGATTAGCCAAGATCATTATTATTCATTTTTCTACAAAACAAGCAATTCACCTTTGACATTATTAATTCATTTTTGGCAAGGGAAAAAATAGCTATCATTTATTTATTCGTTGGCCAAAAAAAATATTAATTTTCCACATTTGAAATGATTTTTGCTAGGGCAAGAAAAAAAATTTCAACATATAATATTTTATTTCCCTACAGGGAACAAAAAAATTTCCCTCGACATTAAAATTTTTGTGCCCACAAAATTTTGCACTCACCAACATTTTAGGCCTTTTTTTCGGGAGTTATTTCTTAAAGTTATCCTTGATGGAGCATAAGTGGAAGTGGAAGACATTGGATACATGATAGGAAAATGAAGGGAGGACTCAAGCATCAAGATATATGGGTGGGATCCCCTTTTATTTCTCTTTCTTTTTTCAAGGAATTTTTTTAATATTCTCATAGATGTTGGTAGGATAGTGAATGGAGGACAATGACTTATGAAAAAGTTTCGATTAAGGGGGTGGAGTGTTTGGGAGGAAGACATGGTTTATGGATGCTAGGTTGGAAGACTTGTGAATGAGTGGATGAAGGAGGTGGAAAGATCATCATTGACACACATCTTGAAGGGTGATGGAAAGGTAGAAATTTTGGAGGATATGTAGGAGAAAGTTTGGATTTTGGGATATAGGGACCCAAAATGGATGGAGGAGATGATGGATTTAGGATGGTGGATTTGGGTATATAAGTACCCAAAATGGATTTTTAAAATGGAAACTAGGATGATTTATGAATGAGGGAAGCCTTTGGATTAGTGAAATTGGATGCCATGTTCGATCTTTCTTTGAGATTCATTACTACATTAAGTAGCTTTGGGATCCACAAAATTTTTGTATTTTACATTTTTAGCCTTTGTGGCCTTTTGATTTTGTTTTAGATTGTATTTTTCTTTTCTTGGACATGTCTTTTAGAGGGGACATGTTGATCCTAGGATTTTTGTGGATATTTGGCTTGATTCACTTTAACTTTGGTGTCCAATTTGCTTCCATTGGCCATGGTATGGGTGTATGAGGATAAATGGGGTAGAGAGTGTATGGATGTGTGCCTTTGTTGATCTATACTAGGACAACGAGTGGATGAAGTGGAAAACATGGATATGGTGGATGGATGTATGTAAGGACCCAAAATGGATGGAAGGGACGAAGGGTTTGGCTATGGAACATAAGGACCCAAAATGGATGGAAATGAGGAAGGGATAGGAATATGGATATAAGGGCCCAAAATGGACTTGGAATATGAATGATGGGAACATTTGGGTTTGGATGGAGGAATTTTGGATTTTGAAGGAGTGGAAGGCATACCAACATCTTGAGACATTATTTCTTCAATGGGATACTTATTAATTTCAACACAAGATGCGAGTCCATGTATATGGGGTTCATGAGTGGATTGGATAGGTGTGATAGGATCATGTGGAGGATTAGGCTCACAAAGGGGATTATGAGGGATAATAGGATCTTGAGATGGAGTGGGATCATGAAAGGAAAATGAAGGGGTACTTTGATCTTGACTTAAAAGAGGATTATGTAGTGGAATGAGTGGATCATGAGATGGAATAGAATCACATAATGGAGTGGAGGGAATGGAACCATGAGATGGAGTGATTTGATCTTGACATGGAGGAGTATTAGTGGACGGAGTGGAAGGAACCTCTTCATGAAGTGGAGGATCTACATATACTAACTCTTGAGATGGAGTGGAATCGGTAAGGGGTGCAATACATGGAATGCCTTGATCTTTATTAAGAAGGGAATAATGAGATGGAATAAAAGGGATAAATGGATCTTGAGGGATAAGAGAATGATGGGATGGAGAAATTCTCAGATCTAGAGGAGAAGAGGAATCTATAATGAGATGCTTTGGAGGAAAGTCTTGAGATGGAAGTAGGGGTATGACTTTGGGTGATTGGATCACTTTATTTTGAATTTTGCACATAGACAATAATTCAGGTGAGAAAAACCTATGATGAGGTGGGGATGATTTTTTTGGAGGATTAGGATTGTGTGAAGGTGGAAGTATGGGTAGGGGATTGGGATGATGGTTTTCAGCATGAAGGTCAAAGTATGGGGAATCACATGGAGGATTAGGGTTGGATGGGACATGAGGAAAATGGTCTTTGAAACATGGGGGAGGAGGACATATGGCATGGAAGGTGGATTTTTTCTATTGATTTTCTAGGCTCAAGATAGAATTCTTTAGTTCCCTAATTTCTTTGGCCATGGCATTTCTACTTGAGGCACTGTGTGGGCTATCAATGGAATCATGTGTGGTTGAAGGATAATGAGGTGGATTTTCCTTGTCAAAGGTAGAAGAATAATGAACATGAGATGGATTTGATATGTAGGTTGAAAGGGAGGTATAACTCCATATTTCCTTTGAAGATCGTCAACCATTTGATTAAACTAATTCCTATCCATAGATGTTAGACGAAGAGTGATGAAAGATTCGATGATGCATGGAATATGAACTTGGGACTAGGAGAAATTTTGGACTTTGTGTTGATTTGATTTGAATTGGATTTGACTTGATATTGATTGGATTTGATTTGATATTGGATGAAGGTTTGATATAGCTTTGATAAAAACCTTATAATATTGCAAACAAGTGAATGTGGCATTTGAATTAAAGTCCGATGTTTATGATAGTGCTCCTATGTCCAAAGTAGAAGATTTTTTGAAAATTTGAATTAGAAGAAGACGTGAATGAAAAGGTGAAAATGGACTGAATTAAGAATTGATTAGAAATGACAAAATTTGACAAGGAATTGGATTGAGAATCATGAGTATGTAGCATTGGATGAGGGAATTGAAGCGTGATGTGGAGTATGAACCATGACTAGGATGGAGATTAGGAATTAGATGGAATGATTAGGAAGATGAGGAAATGATTTGGATGAATAGAGATGATTAAGACTTCAAGGAATGGTTTGAATGATTAAGAGATGCATGAGGGTGATGAATTTGATGGAAAGAAGAAATGATGATGTAGAATTGATGTGGACAACTTGACTAAGAGGACTTAAACCAAGACTTTTTTTTATGTTGTTTTTGAGATTTTTTGATTTTTTTTGGATTTTTGAACTTTTACGATGTTTTTTGGATTTTTATGTTGTATGATGTTTTGGCTTTTTCAAGTTTAATATGGAAAATTGATGCAGTGCAAGGTAGGAGCATCCCCAAAGGAGATGTCCTAGCCCCCTACTATAAAACCACATAGCAAAAACACAATAACAAGAAACAATAACACAAGATCTGATACCAAATCACAATAATATATTCATAAAATATAACTAATTACATGCAATGTGCTAGGCTGTAAGGCCTTCCCAATTGCAGCCAAATACAAAGCAAGTAATAGTTCTACAAGATCTCTCAAAATCCAATCCCAAACCCTAGCTAGTCTAGATCCACACTCTGGTAGAAACCCACAAGGGAGATCTCAACTTGTGCTCGCAAGCCCACCAAGCTATCTCCTTATTTTCCAAGCCATAGCTACTAGCTCTGCTCCAACTTCATCCAAGTGTAAACTACCTCACATTCAGTGCTCTATTCACACATTCAGAACTCCATCACAATCCTATTTTAAATTGCCTCACATTTAGCACTCTATTCATAGACTCAGGAAAACCCGCTCTTCAACTACTTCCCACACCCACTCCTCTTCTAAGTGAATGAATAATTGACTAAAGACTTCCCCACAACCCCTAATTATACCAATATAAGCCACAAGTTGGCCCAAAACACAAATTAAATGTAAATACATAAATTAAATGCCAAAGTCAGCCTCCTACAACAATTAAATTCACAAAATTGTTGTCTTAGTAAAATTGTGATTGTATATGAGAAATATGTTAGCAAGAAATACTAATCTATTAAGAGAACAAAGCATTAACTAGCATAAAAATCATAACATATATGAGAGACAAAGTGAAACCCTCAAATGAGAATATGAGCCATAGAATGGCTCTCCCAATGAGGATGGTCACTTGATTTAGGGATGAATCTATTTGCTTAGATTTGGTATGTATGCTCAAGGCTTCTCAAACTAGCTTCAATGGTGTTCTTGATGGATTTTGTCTTGGGTCAATGGATTTGATGTAAAACTTGCTCTCAAAATGGCATTATAACTTTATCTCAAAGATTGTGATGAAATGGCTTGGGAAGGGATTCAATTTATAGGCTAAGGTATTTAGGGATGGCGGGTTAAGATGGAAGGAAAGGAAAAAGCTTAAGGAGGGCTAGGATGCACTCAAAGGGGAGCACATGGATTGTGCTTGTTTAGCACCAACCAGGGAGTGACACATGTCACAGGGTGAGTGGATGGAGGCAAGGGGATGGATGAGTCAACAAAGGAGGCTCAAGGGATAATATATTCATAAAGACCCTTCATAATGGCTTGTAAGAGTAATGAATGGGCTTGTAAGAGTCTTTATGGCTTTTGTAAGAGCATTCATGGCTTGGTGGTTGGGATATTTTGGAGGGAGTTGAGATTGTTGACTTTCCTTGGCTTAGGAAAGTCTTAAGCTTACTTAGGGAATGTGAAAAAATTAGGGGGGGTATTAGAGATGGTTTAGGATTAGATTAGGCTTGTTAGAGATTTGCAAGTGGATGGCATTTTATGAGGGTGGGTGAGTTAGTGGCCAAGCTTGGTTAGTATGGGTGGATGGGGTGGATTAGGCTAAATGAAGGGTTTAGGAATAGGTTAGGGGTTATTAGATTTGAGGGTTTTATTTATCAAATAGATTTATTTAATAAATGGGGATTTTGGAATTAGATAGAAGAATAGGATTTAATTGATAAATGATAGGTTATTTGATTTATCAATTCGGACTATAGATGATTAATTTAATTAATTAGCTAGGGGATGGCAAAGGATTAATTAAACAAGAATTTAATTAATGGTTCTTTTAGAGATAACTAAATAGGATTACCAAAGTGGTGTAATCAAATTTAGGTGTATACAGTGATATCTCCTAGCTCCAAATAAATTAGAACTCAAGCTTTGAACCATAGGTATAAGTCTAGGCCCTCTTCAATCTTTAAAAGTTTAATCCTTTATCTCATTGTGGAAAATTAGTTATATAGCCTAAAATAGACACAAAATTCTCAGACAATGCCAAGCAACCAAAGACCATGCCGAGCTCCATAGACCATGCCGAGTTCCAAAGACCATGCCGAGCAACCAAGGACCATGCTGAGCTCTGAAGACCATGCCAGGCTACATGGACCATGTTGAGCTCCCTAGATCATGCCAAGATCCATAGACCATGCCGAGCTCCCAAGACCATGCTAAGCTACATAGACCATGCTGAGCTCCCTAGACCATGTTGAGATCCATAGACCATGCCGAGCTCCCTAGACCATGCCCAGTTCCAATCCTTCTTTGACCAAGTACTAGTCCAAACACCCTCCAAAGAAACTACTAAGCCTCCTCCCATGAACTCCAAAGTAGTCACCAAGTAAATCCAAGATGCTCTTACATCAAACAATGAAATATACACAAGACAAGTGTAGCCAGTGTGTCCCCTTCAACTCAGGAGGGTTTTAAAAACTCAAGAATGTCAAATACACCAACAATCTTATAAGGTTTCAAGTAGGATGTACCAGGATCAACTAGAGGGCATCCTCAATATAGGCAAGGTACATGAGGCCCAAATCTATAGATGAAAGAAAATAATTCCACACAGCTAGGAGGAGACGATAACCCAAATATCCTCCTTCATTTCCCAAAGGTATAAAGTTCTTTGGAGCTTAGCCAAGAGTGACAAGATTTTACTTCCAAGAGAGACATCTTTCAATTCACCTCCCAATTTTTATACTCCACCAGAACATTGGAGTTGAGGTCATCCCAAGGGGTGATGAAATCCCCAAGTAGGCCCCCTTAAAAAATGAAAAACAAGATGACTTATTTCTTGTGCACTCAAGATCACCCGAAGGTGCAAGAGGAGAGAATATGTAAGTGGCCTTGAGGTTTAAAAGACACTTGTTCTTTCGCAATGAAGCTTAGGTTTTGTAATCTACTTTGAAGACACATGTGTTTATAACATACAATGTTCTTTCCAACTTGACAATGTCATCAACATAAAAATTGAGAGTTTTCCAACATAAGTAAATTGAGCATTATCAACATAAGCAAATTCAATATGGAAAGAGTCAATTCCCTTTATAC
Source organism: Cupressus sempervirens (assembly GCA_028749045.1). Lineage (NCBI taxonomy): Eukaryota > Viridiplantae > Streptophyta > Pinopsida > Cupressales > Cupressaceae > Cupressus > Cupressus sempervirens. The sequence goes on along the minus strand of CM053793.1, from coordinate 498,804,504 downwards.
ATTCAAGATTGAGTGAGTGTTCATTTTAAGCACCAAATTGAAATGTGCATTGCAATGTTCGTTGATCCTTAGACATTCAAGATTGTGCTATCATCCATTCCAGTAAAATGTTCAATTCCCTTATGGCATTCAAGATTGTGTTGAAACATGCATCCCAAATCAAAGGTGTTGTTCAATTAATTGTGCATTCAATATTGAGTTTGATTGTTTTAGTTTTAACCATGCATTCAAAGACAAGCTTTTAAGCATACAAGTTCATTCCAAAACAAATTTAAGACAAAACAAGCAATATGGTTAGCGAATTCTAGAACTCTTCAAACTTCAATGCACAAGTGAGAAAATATCTCTACAAAACCATAAGTTAGGACATTGAAAATGTATGACAAACATGAAAGAACCCTACAATGAAAATGTTAACAAAAAGTTCAGCCTTTGATAGAAAAAAATATTTAAATAGCATCAAAATCTAATGAAACCAACACCATCATGACAATCTTGGAATTAGCTTTCTAGTGATACTTCATTTTTCAAAAATAGAGTCTGGATGCTCAAGTTATGAGCAAAGAACTAAAGGCTACTCCTTATGGTCTAGGAGAGCATGTGGAATGCTTATGTAGTGATGATGCCAGTGACCTATGGGCTTAAATTTGACTGTTAGATGCATGTCAAGGAATTTCTTTTTATTTTTTGTTAAAAAAAGTTGAAATCTAGATGTTTTATTAAAAAGATAAATTCTATTTTTTAAAATAAAATTGAAGAGAAAGTTAAAACTTATAAGCTCTATTGAAATATCAAAATTAAAAAAATAATGGGTAGAAGGAGGGGAGTGGAGGAGCAGGGTGGGTGGAGTAGGGGTTTTAGTGGTGGGCAGAGGTTGCAGGCCAAGTGGAGTGGGGGTTAGCGGTGGGCAGAACGATGGTGGAAGAGTTGTAGGGTTGAGCAAAGGTGAGCAATGAGTGGCCATAGGGAGGGGAGGAGTAGTAGCAAAGAAAATAGAGGTCGGAGGGTGGAGGTTGTAGGGTTCTCAATGGGGTGGGTGAGGGAAGAGTAGCGCAGGCCTTGGCCATGGGAGTGCAGGGAGTGGAGATGCGAGGGTTGAGCGGAGGTGAAAATATAGGTGATTACAAATGAGGTAGAGAAAATTTGAGCGATGATGGGTTTAGTGGCATTGGCAAGGCTGAGTGGGGGTTTTAGCATTGTGGTGGATGGGAAGTTGGGCCATGGGAAGTGCAGGGAGTGTGGCACGAGTGTTGAGAAAAGGTTGGAGTAGTAAGAGTAGTGTGACTGCCGCAGGAGGAAGCAATGACAAGTGCTAGTGGAGGCGGTGAGGGCAGATCGCAAGAGGTGGAAGTTGCAGGGTGCTGCAAAGGAGGGTTGGAGGGTGGTGGCATGGGGGTAGCGCTTGCAGGTGCCACTAGTGGTGGTGCCTATGGGTGCCAAACCTAAAATAAATTATTATTATTATTTTTAAATTTAGGCTTTTGAGAACTTTTTTTAAACATATATATATATGAAGCTATATATTTATATTGTTAATACATATATATAAATGATTAAAAAAAGGAATAAAATAAGATAAGACAAAATAAAACACACTTTTTATCTATTTATTTCTCAACCAACACACACACACACACACATAGGTTTTTTATTTTCTCATTAACAAAGAAGTATACTCAACATATATACACTCCTACAACTTGGAAATAGAGAAATAAGAAATATAGAGTGTTATATGCCAAAAGACTTCTCTTATGTGCTTCAACCATGATGGTGGGCTTTATGGCTCGATTTGAGATTCTTCATGAAACTTGATCTCCAAGTGCAAGCCTTCAACCTACAACTTTAAACTCACAAAATACTCAAAAACACATTAGATGGTTAGTTTGAACCTATGAAATGGGTCCCATTGGGCATGCCAAAATGTATTGCATAAAAATGTAACAATGGAATGAACAATAAGCAACTAAAGCCTATTCCTACATATTCATGCAAACCTCAAATATGAAAAACATGTAAATAATGATGACATGAAACAAAAAAAGCTTAAACCATTCAAAACAACACTAATGCAAATCTCATAAAATCACCAAATTTTTGATGATTTCATTATTGTGGGACGTGGTTGCTCAGAAATCCTATAGCATAACAATGGGCTAGATAGTGCTTATGGAAATGAGGAGAGGGATCTCCTTTTATAGGAAATGAGATGAAACAAACAATTGAGATTCAATGTAAGATGAAGGGCTAGGATCTCTTAGGATCAATGAGGTGTCCATGAGGTGGAGGCCAAGTGGACTCCATGTGGATTAGGATTTTTGACCATTAAATAGAGGAAATATGCTCACACATGTGTGAGCAACCTTTGATGTTTTAGGTCAATGATGGGTGAAAGAGGTGTGAGAAGCATGGTTTCTCACACATGTGTGAGACACCTTGATTCTCATGTAAAGGGGGACAAATGTGTAAGAGGTGTGAGAAGTGTGAGGAGTGTGGAAAGTGTGAGTGTTTCTCACACATGTGTGAGGATTCCTCACACATGTGTGAGCACACACTTAGGATTAAAAGGAGATTTAGCAAGGTGATTAGGAAAAGTAAGTGGGATTAGGTAGTGGGTAGGCTTAGAAGGATGAGTTAGGTTAGGAAAGTGAGGTTGGGTGAGGGTTAAAGTTAGAAGCCATGTGCTCAAATAGAATTAAATTTAATATTTAATTTCAAGTGGGATTAAAAGGGGTTAATTAGTAAATGAAGTAATTTACTTAATTAAAGTGAATGGGTTAAGATGTAAGTGGGATGAGGTGTAATGCCCCACCAAAGGATCCAAAGAATTAATCTAAAATTTCACTAAGTTTGCCAAACAATTTTTTTTTATTTTAAACATGAAAGTAAAACCATTCATAACATTCACTGAAGCATTAGTAACATCCAAATAAAAGTAAACATAACATATTACATTCTTCATGAATCCCTTAACGTTGTATCACATCTAAATTAACTATTCATCTAACATTACATCCTTAGCAATGTTACATCCAATGTTCTTAAACAATATTACAAGTGTCCTTTTTTGTAATTACATTTTAGATTGCTCAATCATCCACTACACATGTCACAAGGTATGAAAGGCTTAAAAGAATATACATCCATATAAATAAACTACATCATCATACTAACTCTAATCCATGATGCAATAACATAAATGAAACCATAAAAAATACATGATACATCATCATCATAAAGATATAAACATCCATCATAAAAGATAACCATATATCAAAAACATAAATAACTAAGTGCACGGTTCCTCCCAATCATAAATAGCATCATTAGACCATCGTGGGCCCTAGCCATCCCTCCGTGCGTAACATCCCAAAGCACCAAAGAGATCATCAATATTAACATAGTAGGAATGTCACTCCTAAATCATACTACATCATATGCATAAAGTAATCTAACATGCAAATAAAGCATAAGATAACATCATCTATCATATGCAAATCATCAATATAAGAAACATACCAGTAATACATCCATCATAGGGTATATCATCTATCATAATGCTCCAAGAACAGAATGAAGATAAATACCAATCAAGAATACTCTAGCCACAGTGTCTCGAATAGATCTCAAATGATAAGAGTGGAAAAACACTACCACCCGACCACGTGGAACCTAAGTGTTCCACTCCCACCGTACTAAGCAGATAATCTCAAGTCCCAAACGTGCTATAAAAAATCACATAGTAAAGATATTCTCTAAGTCCAAGAATCCTAAAAGTATACTAACTCAAAGGTTCCATCACACAAAACTAACATCTAATTCCCAGAGGCACATAATGACATGTACGAAACCTACTATGCAAGCAGGAAGTGTCATCGCATATATCATGTACAAGTTATCCTGGTAGTTAGCTAAACTCCACGGGTCCATACTGATCCTCATGCAGC